>CM042889.1:4746664-5470124 GCA_023653495.1 Melastoma candidum | reverse complement strand
GGGCAAGCAATTTCTAGACTCGGATGGAGGTTTCTAAGACCTCCCTCGGACTAAGGGAGGCGGGTCCCGGTCCATAGCCTACAAGCCGCAGGAAGCAGCGAGGCCGTGCCTTTCGGTGACCCCTAAAGATCCTAATCCCGGGTATAGGGATTTACCTATATATGCCTAGGAAAGCGGATAAACGAACACAAACAGGAGATCAAACAAAGGGCATCGAGCCAATCAATTACATGCGCAAACAAGTAACTCCTCTCCGCATGTGGTAAAAAGGCTTTCGGTAGGAATCCACATGCGGAGGTCCCCAGCGGAGTCGCCATCCGGGATGTGCGCGCGCCCTTCCGGCCTAGCGGCGCGCGGCGGCGGTTCCGGCTAGCCCGAGGATCCGGGCCCGCTCCCCCGAGGCCCAGTCCGGTCGGCGTTACGGCTCGAACGCCGGACGCTGCGGAAAGGAGCCCCGGGTTGGGCCTTCCCTTGATTCGCGAACGGGTCTGCGGGGCGTTTCGCCAACCGTCTCCAGTTCCCTAGAGGCGGCGAGCGAAAGGCTGCGTTAAGGCCTCGCTCGCGAATTTCGGGGAGGGCCCAAGGAGCGGCTCGAGTAGCCGTCACCTCACCCCAAATGGCTCCGAAAAAAGGGTAGTGGGGTTTAGTTTAGCTTTGGAAACATTTTATTCGGAGTCGCCACCGACTTAGTTTAAAAATGTGATTTTAAGT
Source organism: Melastoma candidum (assembly GCA_023653495.1). NCBI lineage: Eukaryota > Viridiplantae > Streptophyta > Magnoliopsida > Myrtales > Melastomataceae > Melastoma > Melastoma candidum. The sequence continues at coordinate 5,469,413 of CM042889.1, read as the reverse complement.
CGGAAAAATCAGAGTATGGGTTCGGGGATTCCTATTTACTAACCTTAGTACTCTACCACATGCGAAAAGGGTGGCGATTTGTCCAAAAAAGTTACTTTCGATTGACGGGTATTGGACCCGATCCGGGAGTGGGCCGGACTCATATCGACATTTTAACGGGCGTTGGACCCGAATTTAGGTTTGTTTGATTAAAAAATCAACACACGACACAAACCTAAAGCCTAAGTCGTGCATGCAATCACAAACAATAAACGAGATGAAAGAGGGCGGGGAAGGACGGTGGTTGCGGGCCTATGCACTTGGGCCTGTAACCCGTTACATATGGGCTTAAAATAAAATTCGGGGAGGCCCGCACCTCCCCTTTGTACCTTTGGTGAAGGTTGGGGCCGCTTTGTCTTCAAGCCCGCGGTTTTTAGGCCGGGGTAGAACCACGCGGTTTGATACACGCGTCTTCGTGTGATCTTCGAAAGTTTGAATTTGGTCTTCCGAAGTTACATGCTCAGTGTACATGCGAAGAAAATATAAGAGTGGGCGTGCTTAGTTTTGTCGAATTTGAATGAAATTCAACCAAATCAAATAAAGTAAGACATGTCTTACCTCGTTGATTGAGATTGCTCAATTCGAACACATGTGTTGAGGATATCCGTCGAGATCCCGTCGTATTTTTTATGCAAAACCAAGAGGAAGACGGGTTAGTAAAAATACATAATCATGACATATACTAATACGGATGTGTAAGTAAACAAGCATTATTTATATATATATTTTAACAAAAGCTATTGATTTACCGAAACAATAGAAATCATCTAAGTTGCATTCATCCGGAAATCTAATAAGCATTTAAAAAAAAAACATGTGCGCTCACACAACCTTCAGACTAAAAAATTAATAATAAGTTAAACATTAAATGACCAGAATGACTTTACCTTTTGAAAGCGCCTCGACTATTTGACTCAAGACTCCACCTGCGGAAAGTCTCAAACGTGAGGCAGAGGGGGATGGGTTCTCCATGGCTGCTACGACCAAGGCTGGGCTCCGGAACCAAAGTGGGGGATGAGCTTGCCGCGGGTCATCCAGAAGAGCACTCACAGCCACGGGGAGAGGAAGGCGGGATCGCGGGAGGCCGGGAGCCGCTTTGGGTTGCTGCCGCCGTGGCAAAGGGGGTCTGGAGGGAGGCAGGGTCTGGAGAGGCGGCACGGGAGGCACGTCGGCAACCGGATCTGAAGGCTTGCTGTCGCCGTGGTCGGATCTGAGGGAGGTGCTGCTAGAAACTTGTGGATCAGCCGCCGTCGAGTCATGGACTGTTGGGGGAACGTGGGTTCCGTCGACGCTGGATCTAGGGACGCCTGGTTGCTGTCGGTTCTGGGAAGGTCGCCGGAGCTGCCGTGGGACTGCCGCCGCGAGTTTGGGGACGCCGAGGAGGAGGTGGGCAGCCGCTGCTGGTGCTCGGGGACGAGCTGGGAAGGAGGAGCAGCCGCCGTTGTGGGTCGCCATGGCTGCCGGTGCTGGTGGGAACGCCGGAGAGTAGGTTTGCTGTGCGAGTTTGGGCTGAGGAGGGCGGCGAGGGGAGGTGGGCTCGCCACCGTTGGCTGCCGGGAGATCAGGGCCGCCATGGTGAACTCCGGGGGACGCCAGGGAAGGGATCCGCCGCTGCTCTGGTCGAGTCGCCACTGTTGGGAGGGCGACAGAGCGAACGGAGGTGGTAGCCTCCTTGGTTGTCGAAGGGCCGCTGGGGGAAGCTGCCGTCACTGGCGAGCTGGATCGGCTGCTCATGGAGGGCTGAGGCGGAGCGCCGGGGACGATTTGCCGCCGTTGGGAGGAGGTTTCATTAGGAGATGGCTCGGCTGGGGAGATTCTGCGGGCGTCGATGCCCGGGGAAGCTTCTCTGCGATTTCGCTGATGCCAGAGGGGGATGCCGGGGATGATGGTTAGCTGCGACGGGTCGGAAGAGCCGCTGCCGGAGGGGAACGTTGGAGGGAGACCCAAGGATGGCTTGTCATTCCTTGCTGATGCTGAAGTAAGAGGGGAGAGGGGGTTTTTCAAAGTTAGAAGTGTCCTGAGCTTCTTGGGGACGCCGACGGAGTCTGCTGAATCTGGGGTAGGAGGTTGTCTCCGGTGCCGCAAAGAGGGAGACTCCGCTGCAGTTGGCGCGACGTCAATACTACTGGTATTAGCTTCCCATTATGTTATTCGCTTAACCTGCACAGGTAAAATAAAACATCAAAGCCAAAGGAAACTTCCTGTGACGTGCAGGTGTGGTCACGGAAGCTTGGACGTTGTTCCCCGTCAACAACGCTAGGGAAGGTAACTGGCCAAGCCATTTGGAGGAGTGTTTCTGTCGTCCTAGCGGGGGGGTGCCACCATCATCGTCCATCATGGCCCGAGCTTCTCAGACTGTCGTAGCCAAAGGCATGGGGGTCCGCCGTTACCACGGAAGAGGTCTGGTCAGGCTGAAGTTTCCTCGGTTTGTTGGTGTAGAAGCCGTCTCCGGTTGTGGTCGACGACAGTTGAGCTTGAGTTGGTAGGGAGGGGGTTTCCTGTTGTTGAGTCGAATCTTCTTACCTTGGTGAAGATGAAGGAAACAGTTGAGACCTTTGGTAGTAACGGCAGCTGGAGGTGGTTGATGAAGTTTCCCTGGCTGTTGAAAGGAATCCAGGGAGAAGGGAAGAAGACAATCACTTTGTCAACCTCCTCGGTTCTCCTCTGAAAAATGAAAGAAAATCCCTCCCCAGAAGAATTGGTAAGAAAAATTTTACTGTTTGATCCAACCTCCTTTTTTCTGGTTCGCTCCCCAGAATTCTCCTTTTATGTCTCCCCAATTCTCTTTTAACTGGAACCTGAGTTTCGTTCCATTTTTACTAGTATCGTTAGAATTCATCCCATTTTGTTGGGATTTGACTGGCTTTGGTCGGAATTCTAACGAAGGTTTGATTAATCTGTTTACTTTTGTCTTTTGCAGGCATTAATGGGGGGATTTGGTGTGTTCCCTCAGAGGATTTGGAGCGCGGGGATGTCGGGAGTTCCCCTGCAACAGATCCTTGTCGGGGAAAAGGTAAGTCTGATTTCTTTTATTTTGATTTAGGCTGGGGGCTGTGATTGTGGGTTGGGTTTGGGCTTGGTTTCTTTGGCATGGTTTGGTTTGGGAGTTTGATTTGATCAGCCCTTCACTTTGGGCTGGGCTATTCCATTGCTTAGTCTTCTTATTTTGATTTCCTTTGGGTTTGATCATTGTTTTGCTTGGCCCTTTTTTGTTTGTTTGGGCTGAAAGATGTTGAGGGACTGTGCTAGGCTGATGCTGCAGTGAGGAGCTTATCGTGGGCTGAACTGCTGGCCGAGGCATCGGAGTTGGGGCTGAGGCTTCACCTGAAATGGGGGTTGTGGATGGGAATGAAATGAGACCAAAGGTTGGGCATACACCTGTGTTGGTTGTGCTTTTGGTGGCTGTTTTCGTGGAGCTTGCAGTTGCGGCTGATTCAGCAAGCATAACTGGTGGTCGCATCGCTTCCTACCCAACAATCATGCGGCCTCTCCGTTGCGACTGATCAAGCCTTTCGAGGCACCGAGGCCTCAATCATCTCATTGGCAGCCTCCCAAGCCAGCTTGGCAACCTTGAGAGCTGCAGCTGCCAGCTCCATCCCTGAAGTTGAAAGAGGGTGGCTCCTCCTGCTATTGTTCAACAACGCTGAGGCCGATGATGCCAAGGCACTCGAAGGCTGCAACATCTTTATGTGCTACTGTAGCTGCCGTTATACATCATCAGCATCGTCCTCGCTAGCATTGGCGCTCTCCTCGGAGCTATCCTCGGCGACCGTATCCAGCCCACACGCTTTCCCGCGACTAACAGACTTGCCATGGTGAACCGACCAATGATGGTTGTTGTTACTTTGTATGCCGTTGATGTTGTTTGAACCCTTGTGGTTGCCTTTGATTCTAAATGTTGAAATTTGAGTTGTGTTTGGATTTTGGACCAAAAATATTAAACTCTAAGTTGTAGTTGGGCTTTGGCCATTTTAATGAATGTTGGGTTTAACACGGGGGGTAAGATAGTTGTTCGCGGTCCACGCATTAATTTGAGGTATTACAAAACGTTAACCGAATAGCTCTTTATCACCCTTTTCTCTTTGCCCGAATACAAATAAAAGGTATCATTTTCCCAGGCTGCATAGCTATCGTCTGAAAGTTCGGAAGGAAACGAGTAATATGACAGGGGAGGCTTGGTGCCGGCTACTGCATACAAACCGTGAGCTGTTAAGGCTAACGACAACTGAATTTTTTCTGTCCACTTTATAGTGGACACTCTTGGCACCAGTTTCTTCCCTAACATCAATTTCTGCCCTCTGAGCAGTGTGTCTGTTGGGTGATCAAAGGACTGCCAGACCACCACATTATTCTTGTCGAACAGCACAAGGTTCCCCGTATCTGTCAAGTTGATAGACACAACAGATTTCCCAGAAGTCCCCGCCGACCAAACTGTTGAGTTTTTGTTGGAATCCTCCAGAATAAGATCTCCTTCATCAGTGAACTTCAGCACTGCGTCGACCGTAACCAAATTATTCATGTTTGCGGACCAAACCACTACCGGCATAAACATATGGAGCAAGTCCTGGCTGATTGGTATGAAGATCACAGATAACAAATAACTAGAACCAGGCCTGTTGCATTCGGCTTCGCAGTAGAATCCGAAGGCGTACTTCATCTTTCCGGCTTCTTGGAGAAGGATCAGTCTTGCAATGCTCCCCCCACCAAGAAGAAATTTATAGCTGTCCGATTGGTTCAACCGCCAGGTAGCTGGAAGGCTTGCATTCGGTGACTGCACGCCCAACAATCCAGTGAAAAACATAACCAGAAGAAGGAAGAACAAAATCAGATCATGAATTCTGCAGACAGCAGACATCGGCCTAAACAATGAAAGTGATGCTCAAGGGGAAAAGATAAAGCAATGTAATGCAATGAAGCCGTTGATCTAAAATATGACTGACAAACCGACACAAGCTGGCTGGTTATCCAATGCATCATGCCATTGTCGAGGTTGCGGATACGGACAAGAAGGAACAAGAGATGCTCCTCTTAGTTCATTTTCTCTTTGTCGAGGTGATTATTTTGCCAACCAGGCCGATGCGTCTGGCCTTCTGCACATGAGCACATTTGCGAGTATGCCGCAAGATTCCATCTTCAAAACTCAAAGTGGCAAATGAGAACTAGAATTACAAATGTCTCTAACTTCTTGAAACTTGGATATGAAACAATCTCCGTCTGCTTGGCGACACGGCAAATTTGAGGCCCACTACATGATGGCCAGCCACCTTACACGGACAAATCTATGTATAAGCATTAGCAGATTACCTTGGATCCGATAAATTCGAGGGCAACGGCGGGGACAAATTGCCATGTCCTCTATTCCTTGGAACCAATTGAAGGAAGTTAAGTACCTAACATAATTTGTCAGAGTCGCAGTTCCAAAGATCGTTTTTTCTGTTATTTTAGTTCCGTGTTTTGAAACAGCGACTTAAAGGGAGATTAACTAAGTATTTTTAAAACTCGAATCGTATCTCGCAAATTTTTTTCAAAACTAGTAGTACGGAATTTCAGTCCAGAGTATGAAATGGAATTCTTGTTCTCCCGAAATGCATTGATGGTGGGCACTGTGAGAACATCAACTGGCCGAGTGCCAAGTTCTGGGAAGGGGCTGACATCCTGATATTCGACTTGTGGCACTGGTGGCTACACACAGGAAGGAAGCAGCAGTGAGCGAGCACTGACCTCTCATTTTACGTCTGTCTTGTTGATATATGACCGAACTCTACAATAAATGAGGCAGATGGGATTACATCGTTGATAACGGGAAGGTCTAAAAGGATTTGATAGAAAGGTCGCGGTCGCCTATGAGAAGGCACTGAATACGTGGGGTGGATGCGGCAGTCGGCCCCGGAAAAAACCATCTTCTTCCAAGGAGTCTCCCCTGATCATTCCAAGTACTAACAACAACTCGGGATCAGATCCTCACACATGACAAACCAGCAGGATGAAGTGGGGGAACCCGGCGGTGACATCCTGTCTAGAGGGAACGAGGCTGATCCATGGGTCGACGTATGGGGAAGGGGGGGGAGGGGGGACACACGGCCGAGGTGGTACTGAGAAGGTGCTGAGCCAGACGAGGAAGCCTTTCGCTTACTTCGTGTTCTTATACTTAAATCATGATCAAACTGGACACGGCAAATCAATTAAGCTGGAAAATAAAGAAAGGCCCCTCGTACCTTTTAAATTTTATTTTATTATTGTAATACATAAAATCAAAAATAAATTCAAGAAGTTAAGATTATCCTTTTCTTGTGTTTATCTTCATTTTTTACCTCTTGAATTCAGATTAAAATACTAGATTACAATGTTCGATTACTAACGAAATTACTTTTTATTTCTTTTCAATATTACTAATTCAAATTAATAAAACAATAATAATTACATCGGAACTATTTTTCACTTTTGTGAAATACAAGGTATTTTAGTAATTCAAAGGATCACGAAGCTCCAACCGAGACGGACTGAAGTCTGCAACTAACCAGCGGGGTTCGACTGGCCATAGAAGCGAGCGACCAAGCTTCGACCCGAACAGCACTGATCCTTGAAAGCTCTCTATTCGCTCTGGAAGTGACTGCGGACAAGCCGGATCCAAACACGTCGGAAATATCTAGCACTACGAGTAACTGGTGCCTGTAGGATTCCTTGAAATGTGTGGTCGTCGTATAAAATGAATGAAAAGAGGGAAGACAACGGATGGACAGCCTTAAGCGGAAGTACTTACGGATGCCATCAACGATGCTTTTAAGAGGTAAGCAAAAACGCAGGAGCACAAATAGAGCTTGAACGCTGGAATGCTTGAAAAGATAAAATATGACAATATATGTCCGTCTGTAGAGATGTGTCTTTGTACAATGCCTAAGAACAACTATTTATACTAAGTTGGACCTACGTATGCGGTAATGTAATATTGCACATATATTACGCTTCATTTGCTGTCTCCATAGAATATCTCCTTTCAATATGAGTAAACTTGACAACAATCTCCTTCCGGATTCCGAGAACTTCTGGAGCCTTGTTTAACAGTTGACTGATCGACCGTGTCGCCCATTGGCCTTCGCCGTAGAGTTTCCTTGCTCGTCCAGTCTGACTATCGCTTGTCGCTTCGCCGACCTGTTGTCGTCCGTCGCCTGGTAATCCCGTCGCTTGGTGATCCCATCGCTCAGCAAATCTTCGCCTGGTGTGTATCCCTGGTCACATCCTTCTTGGATTTTCCTTCCTTAGGCCTATGTTCTGGACCGTCGATCTACAAATTGGGCTGAAATCTGTGGCCCAGAATTTCTGTTGCTAAATACTCTCGTTAAACCATTAGCGTGGCCCCGACCACGTCACCTCTTCCGAAAACTGTCCAGACGCCAAATCTCGTCCGGCCTTCTTCCCTTCCCTCCCGACGTGCCGTACCTTGATCTGGTGTTCCCAATCATTGGGATGGCCGGTCATTATTTTACTAGATAGTGATTATGAATAGCAAGTCCACATCAAACTTTTCGGGAAAGCCTTATCATTTCAACCCTTTAACGTTGATCGTAAGAACGAGATCCGCCACACGATTCCGTCGCTCGTCCTTTCACAATCCATTCTTGCCCGATTATCACAACGTGTTACTTATTGGTAATCCAACACCCCCCCCCCCCCCCACCACCCCACCCGCAAAATATTCCATAATAAATGAATCCATATTGTCCCAAATAATTCCCCACAAATTAATACGCTCAATTAATTAGTTGCCGCCCCTTCTTCTTCTTCCTCCTCCTCCCTTTATTTTTTCTTTTGCATAGTTTGTTTGTGCATTGCTCCTACCCTTCATTCCGAAAATGGGCGCCGACTACTTCCTCGCCCGCAGTCTCTCGCGGGTCGTGCTCGTTTCCCTGTTACTCGTCACCGGTGCTGCGACCGGACGCGCCCTCCGGGGGATAAGTCATAGTGGTTGGAGGTATGAGTCGTGTGACGTCTCCCTTGGCTCCTGGGTTGTCGATCCGGGGTACCCTCTTTACGGAGCGGAGAGCTGCCCTTTCATCGAGAACGAGTTCGATTGCCTGGGGCACGGCAGGCCTGACCACGACTACCTCCGTTATCGCTGGCAGCCGTCCGGGTGTAACTTGTCGAGGTAGGCAATGGTTTCTTCGCCGTCTCATATTTCTAACGTTTAGGAGAATCCGTCCAGATTCTTCACCTGAGGCGTGTCGAAACGCGACAAAGTGAAATTCTCTAACTTTTATGCATGGAGGTTTCAATGGCCTAAATTATTACAGGATTTGTCATAAAAACACCCTAGAATTTATCACGATTTTGAAACGAGGTATAAAATATTACAATCCCAACCTTAATACGTTGATTCACACAACCAAATGTAAGAGTTTGTTACGAGATTGATTCGACTTGATGAGTTTATTCCAATCTGAATATAAAAATTTATAATAACACAACATAATCTTAAAAAAAAATTAAGATGGGACATTTATTAGCGGTCGGATCTGACACCTGTCGTGTTTGATTGTGGCAAAGGTTCAACGGTTGGGATTTCCTGGACAGGATGAGGGGGAAGAAGCTGATGTTTGTGGGGGACTCGCTGGGCCTCAACCAATGGCAGTCCCTCACCTGCATGATCCACGCCGCAGTGCCTGCCGCTAAGTACGTCCTCACCCGGGTCGGAGACCTCTCCGTCTTTAGGTTCCCGGTACTAACACTTCAGAGAGCGCGTCAAAACCCGGCTATGTTTCTTGTTGCGCGACGTCGAGAGTTCTGATACAGGGTTACGTTGTTCAAATAGGAGTACAATGCGGAGTTCTCGTTCTCCCGGAACGCGCTACTGGTTGACATTGTGAGCACGCCAACCGGCCGAGCCCTCAAGCTGGATTCTATCTTGAGCGCCAAATTCTGGCAAGGGGCCGACGTCCTGATATTTGACTCGTGGCACTGGTGGCTGCACACAGGAAGGAAGCAGCCGTATGCGAGCACCGGACTCTCATTTTACACCTACGTCTATCATCTTAATCAGAAAAATTAACTGTCCTATTCATATGTATTTAAATGTCACAGATGGGATTACATCATCGACGGTGGGAAGATCTACAAGGATTTGGATAGAATGGTCGCCTACGAGAAGGCACTGCATACATGGGCTAACTGGGTTGAAGCGGCCGTCGACCCCCAAAAAACAATCATCTTCTTCCAAGGAATCTCCCCCGACCATTCCAAGTAAGCACTAATCTGCCGGCTGTTTAGTTATTGTTTTTGTCTAATACGTATGTTCCGTGACAAACCAGCGGGACATACTGGGGGAAACCACCGGGGACATCCTGCATAGGGGAAACCAAGCCGATTCTCTTCTCAACGTACCCGGGAGGGCTGCACCCAGCCGAGGTTGTACTGCAGAAGGTGCTGAGCGAGATGAAGAAGCCCGTTCGATTGCTCCCTGTGACCACTTTGTCGCAGTTGAGGAAGGACGGTCACCCCTCGTTGTATGGGTACGGTGGTCACAGGGCACCGGATTGCAGCCACTGGTGCCTGCCCGGAGTTCCGGATACATGGAACGTTCTCCTATACGACGCTATAATTTAGAGAAAGCTCGTTTGAGGAAAATAGATGTTGTTATTCTTCTCCCATTTAATTCTTTAAATAAAATTAACTAGCAAAAATTTATTTATTTCGACAAATATTTATGATGGATGCTAGTACGACTCCCAACTATGCTAACTTTTGTTTGTTTTATCATTAATACTTGTGTTTACCTCTTCCCTATAAATATTTATGATGGATGCTACTATGACTCCCAATTATACCTTTTCTATATAAGTTGTAACAATTTAATTTGAAAATCAATAAAATATCTCCCCATTTATCTCTTCATTTTGATCCTTGTTTTACAACCCATTATTAGTACGAGGCTATGTCAAGTCATGGTCGAGGAAGAAAGTTTGGAGCGAGAACAAAATAAAGAAAAAAAAAATGATTTTGTAGGTTTGTTTCTAAACTGGGAGGGTGTTAATTCCGCATGGCAATCCACACCTCTTTTTAATTTTTTTTTTTCGGTTATATTTGTCGAAATCTCGGAATATGGCAATTCCGTATAGATTCTTCGAAATCTCGGATTAATGATGTTAGGATTTGTTTCACGGATATCTTCGAGGTAGAATGTACACATGTTATATTATTTTTATACGCGTGAAACAAAATTGATTGAATATGCACATAGATGATATTTGTTAACACTGATAAATCTCGATCCGATTACGTATTCATATGTGTAGGCACTCCTATATCCGGGAGATTTAGAAAGCAAATTAATTCATGAAGTAAGTAAATAATGTGTATAATTGGGAGCTGCTATACATCATGTTCGAGGGTAATGTGGCTCACTTGGAACATCCCGACATCATGTGATGAGAATGTTACTTCCATTGCGTAAATGAAATGACGATATATCAAATGTGATAGAATGAAACGAATATCGATAAAAAATTTTTCATACACGATATTTAGAGACAGACTTATTTACAAAGCACTTGCCTCCAACGACATTTGAGAGATTAATACATAAAATTGGTGTACGTAGACTTATATGTGAGGCTATAAAACATATATTTATTCTTTTCCGTTATATATCTTTAGTTTTTTTTATAGTTAATGCTTATGTAAATCTAATAAGGAAAACTCCAAAGGAATCTCCCACTTCTCTAACACCCCCCCCGGGCGCCCCCCCCCCCCCCCCCCCCCCCCCTCCATGTTTCTCTTCTTCCTTTTACGATAGAATCATATTAATTTTAAATATTAATCAAATATGGGAAATACTTAATAAGAAATAGAAATTAATGATAATTCATTATTCTACTTTTAACGTATTTAAAGAATGGGAAAGGTGAAATGGAAAAGGATACCAGTAGGCAAGCAAAACGCTTCCAAGGCAAGCATCGTCCATCCTAAAGCGAACTCTCACTGTTTACCGGCGGAGATCGTCGATCGTCGAGGGCAGTCGACAATCTCATCAGGATCTCGCTGGAGTAAGTGAGGAGAATCCAGGACCGTTGCAATCTACACTACTTCAGTCGCCGCGATATCGTCGCTAGACGTTAGGCGGCGACGCGATTCCATGATCTCCTGCACGGCCGCGGTCTGGAACTAGTCGCTGGAGCTGTAATTCACCGTAGAATACTGGTGAAGGGTAGTGTGGTGAGACACCAACGGTTTGCTTCTCAGAGGTGGCGGTGATGGCGGCGATCTCAGTCCACCGGTTCGCTCTCTGCATCACTTGCCACTCGTGGAGTCCTGATCGATCAAGTGAGTGTTCCAATCTCTGTCGTGTTCAACATTGTCTTGACAGTTTTTAGAGTTTGCGGATGTAACACGGGATCGATTGTTGGATTTGGTTGATCGCCGGTGGTGATTTTTGGAAGCACGTGTGAATCTTTGTTGCTGAAGTGATACATGCCTTTGAGTTCGTCTCAGTACACGAGTTTAATTCAGATTTCCTGGTAGCTGAAGTGAATCTTCTATTTCAGATCTAACATAGTTCCAGTTATTAGGTTTCCGATATATCTTAATTGTTACTTTACCTATAATATTCTAAGGTAGATGACCTCCACCAATCTTATTATCTGAACTGTGAGGGATATCATTCTCTGAAACTAAAGAAATACGATGGATTGCAATGCTCCGGGGGATTCACTATTTTCACCTCTGATAGCGCACTGTTTCTAACGGATGATTTTGGTCCATCCCTATGATCTGTTTTGCCCAATTGGTATATTCTCGATGAATAGTTTGTGGTCTTGAAATCAGTCTCACATACGCATTTTAGGTACTTGCATATCTTTACTGTAGTGTTATCCGAAAGCTTCAGACATTTCATCTGTGTACACATATTTCTCTCCTTTTTGTAGTGGTTGCTTTCTGCCCGAATAGTAATGAAGTCCACATCTACAGATTGTCTGAGGACAAATGGGAGAGAGCTTATGTTCTTCAAAAGGTCGATATCTCAAACACGTGACTTAACGATTTTAATTGCATTTTTCTTTATACATTTGCCATTTCTGAGTCATGGATAATTGTTTACATGGTCATATATATCTTTTGCCTATTTACTTACCCTCATGGCTCATAATCTCCGATTATTTCGTGTTTCCTAATTGTTATATGAAGTTTCTTAGAAAGATGGTAAATGTAGCTTCTGTAGTTCTTTTAGCTAATTGAAGGACTACGTCCTATCATCTCTAGCATCCAATCCATAATCCTGTTGGTATGATAGTTTTACCTTACCTTCAATCTATCCAAAGCATTATCTGCTTGATGGTATTACTGTTGGGAATTGATTTTCCTTTGTTGCAGCACGACCAAATTGTATCTGGGATAGACTGGAGTGCTAGATCGAACAGAATAGTCACGGTGTCACATGATCGAAACTCGTGAGTAAAATTTAATTTGTTATTCACATGTTGTGTTTGGTGGATATGAAAAGAATGCACCGAAATTCTGTGTTTGCCTTACTGATCTGGTATAGTGGCGAGCTTTTCTAGCTATGTCTGGAATCTGGAAGGATCAGAATGGGTCCCCACCTTAGTTATCCTTCGGCTGAATCATGCTGCATTGTGCGTGCAATGGAGTCCACAAGGTTATTCACTTTGACCATTAGTTTCACAATTATTATCCTCTGCAATTTCTAAATATTTTCACAATCCTGAGAACTAAGTAATGTTTAATTCTCTCGCAGAAAATAAATTTGCTGTTGGAAGTGGCGCAAAGACAGTTTGCATATGCTATTACGAGCTTGAAAATAACTGGTTTCATCCTTTACACTAATCCCTTTACCTTTATCATATAATTTTCTTCATTATGTTCAGTCATGTCTGATCTTATTATATCTTGATCAACTTGTGAAGCACTTACTATCTGATAATCTTAGTTTGCACAATTGTTTCCATCATTTGTTACTTTCTTATTGATTAATTTGTTCCTAAGCAAAGTAACTAGCCCTTTTCCCCGTTATACTTCATTTTTGCTACTTATGTTATCTAAGTTGTTAAAATAATATTATCAATGAATGAACCATGAGGTATAGATTTAGAAATTATAATAGCTAGAAGTGTTAAGAGCTAGATGTGATTGTCATTGAGATTGATATGACCTTAGGTTGGAATGATCATACATATTGATTACTGTTCAATTTCAATTAGATGCTTACGATTACCATTTCTATGGGATTACATCTTTTAAACTTTCTTGCTACTTATATGTGGCTTGATATTATTTAGCTTCGTGCAGCTTGATCACATGGTGGATTGTTTTTCTCCAGGTGGGTGAGCAAACTTATTAGAAAGAGACACAATTCTTCTGTGACGAGTGTTGCATGGCACCCTAATAATGTAAATAATCTTCACATTCTTGCAACGGTTAATCGATTCTCTCCTTTTTAAAATCTGTTCCCAAGTATTTTTGAAATGAATGGGAATATGCAGGCTTCTATGTGCTTGTACATAGAGAATCCCTTCTGACAGTTATATGCATGATTTGTTTCATTAGCCTGTCTAAGAGGAGCTAGCCCTCGGCCTTATTTGTCTGCCGTTAACCTTCTCAACCACAAGTTCTTTATGAATTGTTATTTCGTGTAATGCTTATTGGCTCTCAATAAACAGGTTACAACACATGTTTAATCTGTTTTATTTTTCTATTGAAATCACAAAAACTTAACGCATCCGTCTGTTGTTGCAGATTTTGTTGGCGACTACATCAACAGTTGGAAAGTGTCGTGTATTTTCTACTTTCATCAAAGGAGTTGACACAAGGTTTTCCTTTCCCTCCGCGAACTTGCTTTTGACTATCTTTTATGTTGGGTTAGCTACTTGTGTGCATTGCAATTTGCATTTCTGAACGCCACAAGTGATTTGACTTATCCAGGGATTCAGACGCTGGCGCATCAGCGGATGCAAAATTTGGCGAGGTAAATACCCTATAGTGCCATAGTTAATTGCACCTTCTGGAACTCACTTATTGCAATTGTTTTCGCCATTTTAATGATTAATTGTGTGTGGATACAGCAAATTCTTCAACTTGACCTTTCCTACTCCTGGGCGTTTGGGGTGAAGTGGTCGCCCAGAGGCAATACATTAGCTTATGTAGGTCAGCATTTCAAACATTCGGATTCCTTTTAACTTCCCTCGATGATCTTAACTTAAAATTTTTTTGCCTTTTGCTTTTCTGTGCTTCCATGTTATACAATTGTTCTTCCTTTTTCTCTTCTATTTGCATTGTTTGACTCTTTGAGGTTGTTCATACCTGTATAATTTTGCATGCAAATACAATTTCTTGTTTCTCCTTTACGAAGCCAGATGCTATTAGATTAACTACTTATGTTCATCCTCTGTTATTGCAGGACACAATTCCATGATATACTTTGTTGATGATGTTGGCCCTTCGCCTTTGGCACAGAATGTCTTGCTCTGTGGCTTGCCTCTGCGTGATGTGGGTTGGCATTCATTAATGTTAATATTTCTTTTGTTTTTACTCATGTTTGAGGCATTTTCTGCATTCTGGCTTGAGTTTTGAACTCTGGATATTTCATTTTTTCTCAGGTTCTATTTATATCTGAGAGAATGGCTGTCGGGGTGGGTTTTGACTGCAACCCGATGGTATTTGCTGCAGATGAAAGTGGAATATGGTACATTAAATATATGCTATAAAACTCATTTCCGCATTGGCTACATGTTACACTGTCATTGGCTCCAGCCAAGCATTCCATTGCTTGACTGGTTAACTAATCTGAAAGGCCATTCCCGGTTGACTCTTGATTTGAAAGAATTAAAACATTGACATGAGATGACATTCAGAAGCTCTTCGTGGTGATCGCTTGGATATGTCTGTTTGTCCATTTTTGTAGGAACTTTATAAAATTTCTTGGAGAGAGGAAGACATCATCATTTTCTGGTCCAAAATATGGTTCACAGGTTTGTGTTATCCATACTTTTAAGTCTGCCTTCTCCCTTTCTGAGGGCTGGAATGTTATACAGTTGACTCCCATCGGTGTTCCTCTTAAGAAACACATTCTGGTTGCTAGTTCTTTCTTCTTTGTGACTCAGATTTTATGGAAGCATTGGCTGGAACCTGTTCTTAATGCGACTGCATTCTAATCAAAGAAGTAATCAGCTGATGAGGTCCTTTTAATCTGTTATGAACAGTTTTCTGAAGCATTTGGGAAGTTTTATGGCCAGTCAAGGCAAGGGACGAGCAACAACGGAGGTGAAAACTCCAGACACCTTGAAAGTGTCCATGAGAACTGCATAACGTAAAGACTCAAAAGCCCATGACCCTTGTGATTTGTCACAGTTCCCCAGGTTATCTCTCTGCTAACGATGATTGAGTGCTGTACCAGTTGCATAGTGTCGCTCGAGGAGTCAGGTAGTTCTTCCACGAGACGCTTCAGCACTTCAGGTCTGTGAAATAGTTATCCCCGTTCCTTGTTTATCTAGTATCCTGTATAAAAGTTTATGATATGCATGATTCTGAGTACGATAACAGGTGTTGATGGAAATATTGTGATTTGGGACCTGGAGAACAGTGAAGACCTTCTCGAGTTCTTATAGAGTATGCTTTTCCCTTTATACATTTAGGCATTTTAAGACCTCCATGCTCATCCTTCTTTGTATAATACCATTGGCATATTGATTCCGCTTCACGTGTATTATAATGCTTTAAGTATTAAAAGCCATTTGAAATTTGTCGTAAAATTTTTATATTTTGTCAAGATTAAATAACATATTTTATATTAAATAAGGAAAAATATACGTTTATAATCCTAAATACGGTCGAACTTTCTTTTGTATCCACATCTTTTTTTGCTATATAAAAACGTCCTTAACTTTGTATTGTGCAATGCATATATAGGGTTGGGACCCTTCACCTAATTGCTAGCTTTTAGGTGAAGGGGTAACCCGACACGATTTCTAACATGGTATCAGAGCCAGATTCGTCCCGTCGGACAAAGATTCCGAATGAGGACGCCCGACCCCCGGACAAAGATCCGACGTGGGATTACGGGGAGGTGTTGGGAAATAATCCCACACCGGATAGAGAAAGGCATGGGCCAATGCATATATAGGGTTGAGACCCTTCACCTAATTGCTAGCTTTTCTTTTAGGTGAAGGGGTAACTCGACACAATTTCTAACATATTGTGGCAATGCCACCTTCCTCCTCCACGTCACCACCTCCTCTGCGACTGACCGTGCTTCTTACCAGATCTTAAAGCCATGGACGACTCCGATTCGGCTCCCGTGTCTTCCAAGGACGAGGGCGATCCGCCCCCCTCTAACCTAGGTTCTTCCGCCGAGGACGACGACGACGACGGTGTTGATAACGTCCCCTCGAAACCCTCCCCCTCCTCGCCCCCATCTCCGTCCCTGTCACCATCTCCTCCATTGCCCTCGTCTTCTCTGCCAACTGTCGTGCCCTCCAGTGGTCGGATTTATGTGTGCTTGCCCTCGCAAATGGAATATAATCGTTCCCCATTCTCGTCGGTGCGTGAGCCGGCTCCTCTGCAGGTCATTGCCCTTGCCGTTCCTAGCCAGAGCCCCTTCTCTGGGGGGACCGAATTTCTCTAGTGGAGGCGGCGTGGGAGGCAGGGAGGACTTCTGGATGGAATCGGCTACCGAGGTCCTGATAGATGCCTGGGCCGAGAGGTATGTGGGACTTAGCAAGGGTAGTCTGAAGCAGAATAACTGGAAGGAAGTCGCTGACATCGTGAATGGTGCGGAAGACCGGTCCAAGACCCCAAGGAGCGATATGCAGTGCACGTGGTGATCTTTTTTTCGGGTGGCATTGTCATGTTAAAATTCACGTCGTGATTTTTTTCACTTAGCATTGCCTGCCGTCAATGTAACATGAGATTCGGATTTTAACGCCGTTACGAATCGGCTAGAAAAATGATACATTATAAAGTTACGTATGTTTTCGGCTAGAAAAATGATACATTATAAAGTTATAAAAATTTAAAAAAAAAAATTCGACCACGCTTAAAGCTACGTGCATTTTGTTCGCAGTTTGGCATATTTTATATTAAATAATGCGTCGTCAATTCTACAAGTTATCCGGAATATTATAGTTAAATTACGTTACGAGATTGATAAATTTCTCCCGCTGACTTCCTTACAAGCGCAACGCAATCCCTCTGAAACCTCCCCGCGATCTTTCATCTCCAGCAAGTCTCCAAACCCCTTCAGGAGATTCTTTCCACCATTCAACCCATCCGCTTCCGTCCCTTCCGCCCCCTCACAACCGTAACCGCCTCCTCCGTCGCCGACCGCCCCCCTCCGACCTCCACCGCCTCTTCGCCCTGCCCTCCCCGCTACCAATTCCTCCCCCTCCGCCAGTCACTCGTCTCCCGCCAAGTCACCGACGTCCAGCGCGCCGATTCCTACGTTTACCGCGTATGGCTAACCGACCCCGTGTTCCGCTCCTTCCTCCACGTGGCGGAGTCCCACGTCCTCGAAGAGGCCCGCCTCGTCGACCGTAGGATTGAGAATGGGGAGAGCCTCGGACCCCTCGCCGGGGTCTTCGTCGGAGTCAGGGATAATATATGCACCGCCGATATGCCGTCCACCTGCGGGTCGAGGATACTAGAGGGGTATATGGTGGCATACGGGGCAACGGCAGTGAGGAGGATAAGGGAATTGGGCGGGATTGTGGCTGGGAAGACGAATTTGGATGAGTTTGGGATGGCCAGCACCACTGAGGCTTCCGGTTATCAGGTTGGATAATATAACTGACCGCTTGGTGGTTCTTGATTATGTGTGATCATACGATGGGTGATTGTAATGGGTTTACTTAGAAGTTGATTATCGCCTTAGGTGACTGACCCTTAGGATGTATCTCGTGTGCCAGGAGGCTCATCTGATGGTTCTGCGGCTAAGCAATGCATTGTTGCGCTTGGAAGGGATACTGAGGAAAGTGTTTGGCAGCTGGCGTCCTTTTGTGGTGTTGTAGGGTTGAAGCGCAGTTATGGTCGTGTTTTCAAATGGTGTATGCCTCTTCGTTGGATGTTATTGGGTGTTTCTGTTTGCAGCTTTTTGGACACTGCTATTATTCTCGGTGCTATCTCGGGATTTGATAGGTGCCATTTCCCCCCGCCCTTGGATTGCCAGCCTACTATGTCCTTGCCTTGCGTGAGTCGTCGTCAAACTTGTCACGTTATGATGGTGTCAGGAAAATATGATTCTGAGAGAGATGTCAGACTTTTCTGGCTATTCTCATTGCCTAGGCAAGGGTCTAATTTAGCTTGCTTGGCAAGGTATGGCAGCCAGGCTGCCGCAGATGAACTTAGTGCACTTTATGGGGATTCTGGAGCTAAGGGATTGAGATCTGAGGTAAACATAACTTGAGGCAGCAGCAGCAAGACTCTCATTGCGTTTTTTCTTTTGGCTTTGAGGTCTCAGCAGATGCCCATTCTTTTGTCTTTGACAGTTGAAGATGTGATGGAACATATGCTCTCTCCGCCGGTTATTATGATGCTCACTATAATCGTCCCCAGCAGGTAAAATTATGTAATGGTCTATTGGTAACAGAATACAACTTCGTTGGGTTTGTCACAGCCGATGGTTACTGAAGTTCCTTGCTGTGATCAACACTTTGGGAAAATTATTTAAATGGAGCCTTTTTCGGGTCAGGACAATTATTCGGAAGAGCTTCGAGGCTCCTTTGGACGAGAATGACATTCTAATTTCACCAGCCTCCCCTTCCGCTGCTTATAAAATAGGTATTGCGACCTACCAGTACATTGATTCTACTCATATATTACCATAGTACTTTTCCTTTACCCGTTTTCACGATATCTATCCCTTCCCAAGGGAAAAGAAAGACGATCCTTTGGCTACGTACGGTGGGGATATCATGACGGTAAGCAATTCCTGCAACTCATCCAATATAAAGGAAGCCTGAGAAGACGACTTGGTCATTTATTCATGACATGTTTCATTTGGCAGGTCAATGTTAAGTCGGCTGGTCTACCTGCCCTAGTAGTCCCAGCGGGATTTGTTGATGGAGGATCCATTGGTCTTCCAGTTGGCCTTCGAATGATTGGTGCAGCATTTGAGGAGGTTTGAGCTTTTCTTTTGGTCTTTGTCTCCTTATGATGTGGACTTTCTCATCTTAAACCGGCTTCTGCTTCAGGAAAAGCTGCGCAAGGTTGCAAATTTGTCCCTCCCAGTATCCAGGACGAGGTCGCATTGCAATGGTAAACTTTGGGATTACGAAATTCGAAAGTTCAGCTATCGTCAGAACAGGACCCATGGAACAATCCCATTGCCCTCAAATATCAATTATGTGCCTTGCAGCAGACCAAGAGCGCACCAAAGATTGGCAAGAATGAGAAATCCATCTTAGGCATTAGTGGTATTTGGCTGAATGGATTCCCAGGCTTCAGCTTTTGAAAATCCAGCAATGCTTGTTCGTGAATGCAGCGATTTCTGTTTTGAGTAGTCATTTTCTGGTGGTAGTCCCAAGCCTGCATTCGGAGCAAGTTATATCGTCTACCTCCTAGTCATTACTGCCCACTGGTTATATCGTCTACCTTGGAGTAGTTACGACAGAAACTGTAATGCTTTCGTAAATGGTCGTAAGAATATTCCTCAATCCTTGTTGCGGAGCTCGACAGCCTGCCTGGATTCTACTGCTCGGTATCCAGGACATGCTTGGATGCATGACAGCCTTGAACCAAACCCGTGACCTCGCAGGATTCGCTGGAATGATAAAAAGAGGAGATTTATTACTCGGGAAAGTTTTACCGTCGACGGCGTTGGCTTCTGGGGCCACGTGTAAGAATCATGATGGAGGGGCAACTGGAACTCGAGAGACATTTTAATAATGACGTGGCATTGGGGTGGACACATGGGCCGGTTCCACTGTCTTAGCCCAAAAGGCAACCCGCCTTCTTCACCCGATTGTAGGGCGATTCCTATTGATTCCGGAAAGATGAGCGCGAGTAACAGCACCGAAGACGATGAGTCGCCGGTCCGGAGCATGAAGACGGTGTCCCGCCACAGCTTTGGCGGCAACCACGGGGAACCGGAGTTCTCTATATCGATAATCGAGAACATGAAGGAGGACTACGGGCTGTATGTGTGGCCGTGCAGCGTTATTCTTGCCGAGTACGTTTGGCAGCAACGATCTCGTTTCGCCGGAACTTATGTCTTGGAGGTGATACGAGTAACGATTTCTCGATTCGTTGTGTTCGCTGGTGTCTATGTTGTGTTGTTGGTTAATCTCTTTGGTGATCGCTGCTAGGTAGGTGCAGGGACTGCTTTGCCTGGTTTGGTTGCTGCGAAATTGGGGGCTAATGTCACCCTGACGGATGATGCTATCAGGACAGAGGTTGGAAAGTCTTGGTTGCTTCGTTTGTTCTAGATTTTTGTTAGAAGCAGTAGGTTTAGGCTGGCATTGATAAACGTGGCCTGGAGGAGTAATCGCTGCCTGCTGTTCGACGAGGATGATGGGATGATTCTGGGGTTTGCGGTTGCTATCTTCTGATATTGTATTCTGTTGAGATAACTGTTCCATTGTGATGGTGGAATTCATTTCGATATTAATGAATTTAGAAGTCCGTGTTCTTGTAGAGATGTACCAGTTGAGTTTCCTGGGAGAAAGCATGCAAATGCTTGCACAGAGTCGCGATTCTAGTCTCGAGTAAACCCTGATGGGCAGTCGTTTGTTCCTTTGCTAGTTTGAGTAAAATAGTGGATTTCTTATAGTCATCACTCAAGATCCGAGGATTTATTGTCTTCTAATGATTTGCAGCTCGTTTTTTTGCTCTTTCCAGGTGCTAGACAACATGAGACAAGTATGCCAACTGAACAGATTGAATTGTCAGGTAAAATTTGCCGATCTTTTGGTATGATCAGCACTTCTACCTCTCGCCGTGTTTCAAATTTGTGTTCTCTTTCATCGGGCCATTTTTATTTGTGCTGCAGGTTTTTGGTCTGAGTTGGGGAGTCTGGGACGAGACTTTATTTAGTCTGCATCCTCAATTTATACTCGGCGCCGATGTGTTATATGAAGCAAGTGGTAAATTCTAGTCCCCCTCCATTGGATTCTCAATTTCCTCAATTCACATATCTGACGCCTTCTTTACTTGTTCCTTTTAATTTTTTATTTTGTTTGGTCCGGAAGCCTTTGACGACCTCTTCGCGACTGTGTCCTACATCCTTCAGAATTCTCCCGGTTCAGTCTTCATTACTACATACCACAACCGTAGGTAGGTGGCACTGTTAGCTACTTTTTAGATTACAACCGCGTGACTAATAACTTCGGCCTTCTTCCCTTGTAGCGGCCATCACCTCATCGCGTTCTTGATGGAGAAATGGGGGTTGAAGTGCAGTAAGCTGCTGGATGGCTTCTCCATCATGCCGTCAAGCAAGGCCTCTCGAATCAGCGGCAACATACAGCTCGCAGAAATAGTACCGAATGTCGATGCAGGTGAACCTAGAGGATAACACACGAGGAGCAGGTAACAGAAAACTGGAACCTAATTTACATATTCACCAAGGGATGCATAATTGAGGCTCTTACTTAAATACGCAAGACCATGCACTTAAGACGGAATGCTTTAATCAACTAAGTTACAAATGTTTACACGTTTAAGTCGTCCAAAGACTTTTGAAAATCCGTATAGACGGGGTGTCAGGTCCCTTTGACGTGTCATGGTCGTGAGAAAGGTTTCCAAATCTCGTAAAACTAACGGAAACCGCGTGCATAATTTAAGAAAGTAGGGCTCCTTTTCTTTCTAATATTACACTGTTTAGCACAAACACATAATGCCCCAATTGGCAAGGTGGTTGCATTACTAGTCTTAATATATCATTTAGTGCCTTGTCCTGCTTTCTGTGGCTCACCTACTTTAAAAAATATATATATATAATCACAGGAAGAGATAGTATTATTCCATGCCCACCCACCAATTCCATCATTACAACACGGACAATTGAGATTTAGAAAATTTTTATGTTATCCTCTCCCTGAAGGAAAGATAATTCCCCCTCCTGTGGTTGCGAAATTTTCACTATCATACGCAGGAATAAATATAATCCAAATCAACCTAATTTCGTTGATCGATCACCTCCTGGTTCTACTAATTAAATTTAATGGCATCCGCAATGATTGTTAATTCCCTCTTTTTAACTTGATTCGACTATTAAAATTCTTTTTTAGTATACTGTTAGAAACGACGATGACGACTCCTATTTTTGAGAGTCCAAGGGGTGGTCAAATCAAATCCTTCCCCCAGACAGAAATGGACTCCTCCGGACCCCAGACCCGCTTCACACTCGGCAAGCAGTCCTCCCTCAAGCCCCGCCAAGCCGTCCCCTCCGCAGGTGACGCCGATGGGGAGGATACCGACTCCTCCTTCGAGATTGTCGAGCCCGGCGTCCGCCTCATGTACTCCGCCAACGAGGGCGACCTCCACGCCATCAGGGAGCTCTTGGCCTCCGGTACAGACGTCAACTTTGTTGACATCGACGGCCGGACTGCCCTCCACGTCGCGGCTTGCCAGGGCAGGACGGACGTCGTCCAGCTGTTGCTCGATTCCGGCGCGGAGGTCGATCGCAAGGACCGGTGGGGTAGCACGGTAAATATTTTTTCGCTGTCCTTGTTTGGATTGACTGGGACGTAGAACCGCTGATCATCGAGAGGCCCTAGGGAGTAATTGTAAGGATTGGGGGGAGGGAAGCTGTGAAGGCTTTTCCATCTATCATGACTGTTTCTATTGGTTTTGTTGACAGCCGCTGGCGGATGCTGTGTTTTATAAAAACCAGGACGTGATAAAGCTCTTGGAGAAGCATGGCGCACAACCCCCGGTATGGATATTGAATTTGTCGAGCCTACCATGGTGGTTTCTCTGATTCGAGATCTTTGGCCGGGAAAAGGCTGAGTGTTACGTTTCCGTGGGATTTTTAGGTGGCGCCAATGCATGTCCAGAATGCCAGAGAAGTGCCTGAATATGAAATTAATCCCAATGAGCTTGATTTTTCAGATAGTGTCAACATTACTAAGGCAAGTGGGTTGCGTGGTGTTTTTGCAGTGAAATTTTGCTGGATGTTTTACTTCAAACTGTTTTTGAACCGTGGTTTGTATAAACCAATCGGTAGGGTACCTTCTGCAGTGCGGTTTGGCGTGGGATTCAAGTTGCAGTTAAAATTCTTGGTGAGGAGGTGTTCACTGAGGAGGATAAGATGTAAGTGGTATCAATTGTTAAGGTTATATCCTCTCTCAGGGTTGACAGTTGTTTTGATGATGTAAAATTTGTCAGAAATGCATTCAGGGATGAGCTTGCTCTGCTTCAAAAGTTACGCCATCCAAATATTGTGCAATTTTTAGGAGCTGTAACACAGCGTAGTCCAATGATGAT
Source organism: Melastoma candidum (assembly GCA_023653495.1). Lineage (NCBI taxonomy): Eukaryota > Viridiplantae > Streptophyta > Magnoliopsida > Myrtales > Melastomataceae > Melastoma > Melastoma candidum. The sequence continues at coordinate 5,445,956 of CM042889.1, read as the reverse complement.
TGTCACCGAGTATCTGCCAAAGGTAATGCCTCATCCATTTCCTGGGAAAAAGTAATAGGAAAGGATACTTTTAAATATTTTTCATCTTACTAATTAACTGATCTTTCTGTTATTGATTAGCGCAACAAGAAATGAAATTGCTGTATTGCACAAAACATGGAATCTATCCAAAATTAAAATGCAACTTAAGAATGTTCAAAATGCTATGTTGTCCTTTATGCGTGAGATCCTTCTATAATCTGGAAAGCATGGAATTTAATATTTTTCATTGGTTTTTTGGGGAAGTTTGCAATTACGCATTGTATAATATAGTATTTACTTTTTTTCTCTGTTCTTATTTTAGGGAGATCTACGTGCATATTTGAAGCGAAAAGGTCCATTGAAGCCTATTAAAGCTGTGAAATTTGCACTTGACATTGCGAGGTTAGGCCTATTGTTTGGATCCTTTTCCTCATAGATGCCGCTCATCAATTTTATGTTGAGTCTAGAAAATGTACGGACTGAGATAAATAGAATTTGCTGTTTAACCATCGTCCACTTTACTGTCATTGGTTTTCATGAGCAGTAATATCATTATGGCGCTAGTTAGATCTGGGGGAGTTGAGATTCTACGATCATTTATTTATCCAGTTGTTCATATCTTTTTACGGAAGCTTGGACCGGGTTTTTCATTGGATGGATTCATATGGAAAGTGTATGATGGTGCACTGATTTCATTTTCTTTTGGCAGGGGAATGAATTACCTGCATGAGCATAAACCTGAAGTGATAGTACATCGAGATCTTGAACCTTCGTATGTTCTCATCTCATATCTTTTGCAAAAAGTGCTCGTTTGTTTTCCTAGCTTATGCCCACAATACATTTCCTTGCGTGTGTTTTGATGAACTGGCCTAAGCAAATTGGAGTGTAATGGAGATGTATTTGAAAAAGTAACATTGTTACTAATGCATTGAAAAGTCCCACATCGAGTTGGGCCCGCCCACCAAGTAGCTTATATGGTCGTGTTTTGGTATGACTTAAAATTGTGGAATTCTTTTGTTTCTTCTTGAACAAGACAACAGAAATATATTGCGGGATGATTCGGGACATCTAAAAGTTGCAGACTTTGGAGTCAGCAAGCTACTTAAAGTTGCAAAAACTGTGAAAGAGGACATTCCGGTGTCAAGTCAAGACACTTCTTGTACGCTCTTCCTTGAGGCTTAATTCTTTCATTATGGCTTGTGTAACTTCCTATATCTTTATGTAATGGACACCCACTATCATCTTGAATTTATCAGTTGCAGTGAGCTTCCATTTATGTTAAACTCCCTTTTTGGCTGTTCGTTTTACATATCGGAAATGTTAAGAAAGCCTCGTTCTAATTCATTTACAAGAATATTGTTGAACAATTTTGCCTCGGAACAGTTTCCGTGTTTCTGTAGACTGACAAATTTCTAATGCTAGGGCGATATGTGGCTCCGGAGGTCTATAGGAATGAAGAGTATGATACAAAGGTGGACGTGTTTTCATTTGCTTTAATATTACAGGAGGTAAATCACACTCTCCCTAAGGGGTCCAAAATTACTAGCATCTTTGAGCCACAATTGAGTGCTTTTCTCGTCGGGTTATCATTTGTCAAAAGATTGGTCAAAATGATTTCCTGTTTGGTGAAAAGGTTCAGATTCAGACGTATTCAACAAGATCACTCATCTGGTTTTTCTACTTAGATGATTGAAGGCTCTGTACCATTCTCTTCAAGACCAGAGTATGAAGTTCCCAAAGCTTATGTTGCAAATGAACGTCCACCATTCAAAGCTCCATCAAAACGTTATGCTTTTGGCTTAAAAGAGTAAGTTTATTTTGCTATGACGTTCAGCAAGCTGAGTGCTTATTATGATATTCAGTAATATATGTGCTATTTTTCCAATAAAAAGTGATTGGTACTAGTAGATGCTTCAGAGCCATCTTATGTCCTTTCTTTACCCGACCTTTTAGAGAAATCACCATAGGGTTTTCATACATTGTAATCTTATTATGTTAGGTTAATAGAAGAATGTTGGCAAGAGGAGCCCTACAAGAGACCAACGTTCAGCCACATCATCAGAAGGCTGGATCATATTCATGAACTTCTTTCTCGTTATCAGAATTGGAAGGTCTATCTCTTCCTCTCTCTCGCTCGGGCATGTGCACTTATCCCTTTCATGTTGTAGCACACTTACATATAGATCTCCATGAGTCCTTAGGAGTTGGTAGGTACACTAGGTAGTGTGAAACCTGTTTTGTTTATAAATCAATTTTGAAAATTCAGCTAAAACCTAAACCCTGAATTAGGGACAAATAATTTTGTGAGTTCATTCATGGTTTGTTTGTTTAACTCCACATTTTTTTATTTGATGCAGAGACCATTCAAATGTTTTGAAAGTTTCGGGTTCATCTTCAAAAGAGACCGTTTAAATCCAAGCATGCGTTCCTCGCGCTCGAACACCATCTAAGCATATAGTGCTTACAAGTACCCTTTCAGAGTCCTGATTTGGCTCCGCTGGGATTTGCGAATGAAGTATGTCGATGTTGTCTCCGTGCTATTCTCCATTCAATGTCGTGGTCACAACGAAGTGGGAAGACATGTTACTCTAGTGTTTGGAGCAAGTTCTACGTGCTTGAATCTGCAGATCTTGTGATCGAGAAAACATTGGCCGGTAACTTGATACTTCTTTTTTTATAGTCCGCTGTCTTTTGGATTCCATCCAAAGTCTGCTGGGCTTACTGATCTCAAGCATTTTCGGAGTTCAACTCCTTTCCAGTTCTTGCATAGACTTACCGAAATGCAGTTGACGTTCTTTCCTGCAACTTTATGTTGATTGCATTTGTAAAGTCCTGTAGATCCTAGTTTTGTTATTCCCCAACATGTCAATGTAGAGAATTGCAAGATGATCATAATCTCTACATGTTGGGGCAAAATTACTCTTGTTACGTATATCAGCAGTTGATGGATGTTTGGTTTCATGCAAAGGTGCAATCACCACGGTGGTGTGGCTTCTCTGGCCTGAAAGAAGAAACTCTTATAGAAAAAATGCTTGGTAAGAGGAAACCGTGTCCGTTTCCTATTTTCATCTCCTACGAAAATAAGAAAATATGTTTGTTACTAGAAAATAAAGAACATTTTTCTTAATTTTTGGAGGAAAACGGTTTTTTGATTTTCCGTTTTCGTTTTCTATTTTCAAAAATAGGAAACGAAAATGGAAAATGGACCATGTTTGGGTCATGGCTTCCCGGTTCCCCAATCTGATTCGTCTGAGGGCACAGGCTATGCCATTGTCCCTGTCTCGAACTGTTTCGCTAATGGTTTCGGATTTTTCTTGTTTTCTGTTGGTTAGTTGTCATAAAACTCGAGCACCATATCCGAAAGCCTCTGACAGATCTGTGTGAAGTCTATCAAGAGTCATCCTCTGGCATTTGTGGATGCTCGGAGCCCATGACAACAAAAGTGGTATCTGCTTCCGACGAGCCACCACGTTATCTCCTTCCATGACACACCAGGTCTCAAGCGGAATCACAGAGTTCCTTTCCCAAGTCGAATTTCACGATTAGTAATTCCATCAGGAACATCCACGGAACTGATGAACCCAACTATCGTTCCAACGGCACTCTCCATGTGTTCATGTTCTTGATAAGCGTCACCCTCGTTCCTTCCCAGAGGATGATTTCATTCAGTGCTATCATCTTCTCGAGCTGCTTCTTAAATTTCTCCCCATAATCAATTGCCGAAAATTGATAGCAGTCGGGGAAGTGAATGGCTGATAATGACTTAGTGGCTTTCTTATTGGAAACGAAGTGTGTTGATTTTTACATTGAAGGGGATGAAAAAATCAAGAATGATCTTGAGATAGAGGAAGAGGTGGAAGTTGATGATGAATCAGTTGAAAAATATTATTAACGAGGAAGGTGAAGAAGTAAATAGACAAGTGAACATTGAAATCTGAGTTTGCAGAATTAGAAGCTGAGCCGGGGGGGGCGGACAGTGAGGACGGGGCCGTTCTTGCTTCACATGAAGGAAAAACCTGAACAATTTCAGGAAGCAATCCAAAATTATGCCATATTAAACGGAAGTAATGTAGATTAGGTTAGAGCCGATAGTAGGAGATGGAAGCCAATTGCGTAGAAGGATGTCCCTAGTATGTGTATGTAAGATGGCTACTATGATTGCATGATTAGTACATTTCTATCACAAAAATATCAAATCGTTACATCATCTTTGCATCCATATGTGTTTCGGTTGCGGAGTCAGAGAATCCGTCCACAAAAGGAAGCCAAGCATCCTATCAACCTCCAAAATATTTCCTACCTTTGGATGACATTCATACCAGAGTGGCAATAGAGAGTGATTTTCCTATCTTTAAAGCTACAAGTGGTTTTTCATCTTTAGGACAGAAAAAGTAATAAATCAGGGGAGAAAATGAAGGAGAGGGGGATGATGATTTGGGTCCAACTGTTGCTGCTTTTTGGATAATTGAAGACCATAGCTCGCCACGTGAGCGCCACGTCGGATGCCATTAGAGGCAAAAGTTGAAGTAAACAGATAATTAAAGGATGCGATTCAAATGTGGGGACAATTTGTATCGCTTTTATCTTGTCGAGGGGAACAAGCAGCACCCACCAGAACAGCGTTCTTGCTTGGAAGAAGAACTAACACCCTTCCATCATACATGGGCCGCAAAAAGACCAAATCCTTTAACAAAACCCAATCGGGGCAACCTGCGGTTTTCCGACCCGATTATCAAAACCCCCCACCCAAATCGTCTGTCCCAAAATTCCCCCTTCCCACAGAAATATTCTTACCCTCACAAGAAAACCCTAATCCCCTTCTCCCCTGGATGTTACCGGAAAATCATCCCTTCATCGTCGTCGTCTCTCAGCCCCCTCCCCCCAAACCGGATCCGGATCCGGATCCTTACCCGAACCCGTTCGGATCTTGCGGATCCGAAACCCGACCCGCGACCCGATTCCCGGTTGGTTTGCTTGTTACTTCCGTGTCGGTTGTTTTCGTTAGTTAAAAAGGGTTAGTGTCGATGGTTTGGTTCTTAATTCGCGATCATTCGTGATGTTGATCATAATGCAGCAGGCTCTTCATAAAGATTGGTGCTCGAGTTGTAACGTTTTATCCTGTTTTGATGTGATTTTAGCACTTTTGTGAGGGAATCAACAACGTTCATGGATTTGTTCGTTTCCTAGGCCAGGTTTTGTGTGCTTGAGTTCGAGCCCGGGGAGCAATAACGATGGACTTTGTCGGATGTGGTCGTGATCAACTCCACCAGATTGAAGTCCCTGAATTCGACAAGGTGAAGAAAGGCGATGTGCGTGTGGCTATCTGCCGGCATTGCAAGAAGAAGTTGAATGGATCGAGCACCGGCGGGACGTCCCATTTGAGGAACCGTCTGATTAGGTGTCAGAGGCAGTCCGGCCGAGATGTTTCTCGGTGTGTGCAGACTAGGTAAAGGAAGATGGAGCGAACCGATCGGGTCCTCGCCATCACGAATCATGGTTTCAACCAGGAGCGAAGAGGGAGGATGGGTTGAGCCTTGTGAACATAAAGTTCGAGTCAGACCAAATAAAGGAGGAAACTGTGAATGCAGTGAGCAGTGGCTTTGATCCAAGGAGAAGTCAGTTCGATCTCGCTCGTATGATCTTCTTGCACGGCTATCCGTTAAATATGGTTGAGCATGTTGGCTTCAAAGTATTTGTCAAGAATCTGAAGCCACATTTCGAGCTCGTAACCTTGAATAAGCTCGAGGCCGATTGCTTGGAAATTTACTACAAGGATAAGCAGAAGGTCGGGGAGGAATTGGATAGATTGCTGGGTAGGATATGTGTATGCATTGATGTCTGGGACAGTAAAGAAAATGATTTGAAATACTTTTGTCTGGCAGCTCATTTTATAGATGAAACCTGGCAGATTAGGAAGAAGTTGTTAAGCTTCATGGCAATTGATTCTTCTCATACTATCAGCTCCTCGGCGTCGAAGATGAAAAGCAAGTTCGACAACTATTGGGGGAAGTGCAATTTTGGGTTGGCCATTGCGGCATTCTGGATCCCAGATTCAAAATGAAGCTGGGTGAATATTACTTCCCCCAGATTTATGGTTCCAGCGCTCAATAACATATCGACGGCACATTTCACCAAATCAGGGCGCTTTATGATGAAAATTCCCTCGGCAGCCCCGTAGCTTCCTGTGAGCCAGGCACGACATGGCAAGTCGGGAGCAGCACAGGTCTTGACACAAGCGATAGGCTGATGGAATTCGATAAATACCTCCACTAAACATCCCAGAACGACGGTGTCAAAGCTGATCTGGACAAGTACTTGGAGGAACCCCTGTTTCCTCGAAACGTTGAGTTCAACTTTCTCAATCGGTGGAAAGTGCTCACTCCTCGACACCCTGTACTATCCATGGTGGCCCCCGATATATTGGCGATTCTCATGTCAAATTTTGTACGGAGTCGGTGTTAGGCACGGGTGGTAGAGTGCTGGACCACAATCGTTGTTCTCTGTTTCTGGCAGTGTTGCAAGTTCTGATGATGTTCTCAAGATTGGATTCAGAGCGAGCTAGAGAGTTAGTATCTATATGTGCAGGTATGCTTTCGGGAGCACTAACTGCATCTTTTCCTGGGCAAGGAACTAGATCATATCTCGTAGTTCTGGATTCCGGGCCTTCTCCTCCTACAGCTGACATAATATCTAGGGTAGTTGGGAATTTCACCTCTGCTGTCCTGGTTTGAAATCAAAACACCTTTACAAACAGTCTTCGTGGTAGGGCTCTGAAGATGAGCATTTTGGGCTGTTTTTTTTTTCTATTCTTGTCATATGGCGATAATGGTGCCAAGGTGGTGGCCCTACTCATGTATGGCGTTTGGTAATGTCATTGAATTTTCTGGCACAACACCCCACTGATGATAGTGTTGACATTTGCGTATTTTGCGAATTCTGCCTTTTCCTCCTCCGTGCAATTTGGCTTCTGGATTTGTTCTCGACCTGCCTTAATTACGAAACTCATCTTAATCAACAGGCCGGGGTTGAAAATGTCAGTCCTTTCGACGCTCTGTGTTCTAGCCGGCATTATTTCTGCTGGAAATGTTCAACTGCTTCAAGCAAACTCTCGGTTCCCGAGCGTCTGCATTTTTTGGTTGAATCACGGGCGGCTCGGCAAAACGATTCGCTTCGCTTTCCTTTCCGGGGTCGGCCCTACTCAGAGATTAATGGAAGTAGTAGTAGAGATGGGTGGCCCCTCCTTTGTCCACAATAACTTCTCTTTCCCCCTTATCAAAAGTTGTTCCAATCTCATGCTTCAATCATTTCGGAATCGGCCCCAATTTTCTGATCGATACATGAACTCATGATCTGATCGTAATTCATATCGTCATTCAATGGATTTATTGTCGGCTCTGTGATGATCATTACCCCTTCGCATATACATGTTAAAAAAAAAGTACATGAAGGGGATGTCAGCTTCGAAATGTTACTGTAATCGTGAATAAGAGTTCGATGCTTAATACGGCTAAGCCGAGGTTTGTAGATCGCCTAAAACTGAACTCGTTTAGCGTAGTAGCGTGCGACTAATCATTTCATTCCATCGTCCAAGCATGCAAAGCAAAACTTGTGACCTAATCCTCCTCTTCCTTTAAGGTATTTCGGATTATCACCTAAACTGGAGTGAACATCATGGGCGATTCTTGGACTTTTTTTAACAAACGAGTCCAGGTCATGTGTCTGGTCATCGCGCAGCTCTACTACCACCATCCCCACATACTGCGAAATCAAACCCGATTTCAAACACCAACCACATCTTTTCCATGACTGTAACAACATTTTGCCCGTGATGAAGTTATTTAAGATGTAGTTTGGGTCGCATGAAAACATTTTCGTTCATGGCGCCATGACTCCAGGATAACGAAAGTCACATAACATTTCTGGGTTGAATTTGAATCTCATTCTAGCTTGAAAGAAAAAATAAATGAGGGTTTTGACAAGCCTGCAAAAAAACACAAACCCTGGGGAAATCCGCCATCAATTTCTTTTCTTTCTTCTTTTTACTAAAAATGAAGATGGATGTTATTATTGGAAGAGAAAGATGAGGAAGGGGGGGGGGGACTTCACATGGTGGGAGGAGTAAATATTTGTAACATCCGATATACACTGACCTCATAATGAGTAAGTATATATAATATGGAATCGAAAGCAGATTTAGTTTTCGAATATCAGTAGTCGCGCTCGTCGGACCAAGTTTTAGTGAGGCCTAGCTTAACGTCATGGGTTATAGGGACTTGTAACGACGCTAGTGAAATTATTTAAAAACTTGAAATAACTCGTAGAAGGCATGGCATGCAAAAGAGAAGGTACGAATGATGTAACGCAAACAACAAGTTTTGTACCATGAAACCTGGAAATCCAAAAAAGCTTATCCCCATACTCGTCACGAATTTGAAAAATTACCTAAACCCATGCCGGACCATCCTCAACTTTCGGCAGGATTGCTCGTGCGTCCAATAAATCTAATTGATTCGTAGTTGCTGCTTGCCCGTATGTCGTACTATATCCTTAGTCCAGTACGACGTAACCGTGGTGGTCGCGGCAGTAAACCAATGCAAGCATGACAGGAGAACTATCTTTACATAAGATGCAGGCAACCACAACCTCACGTTGGATCTCGACCGATCAAATCCATAGAGAAAAACCGCAGGTTTAATCGTCCCGACGGGACGTAACGGAGATCTCTAGACGCTGGATGGATCGGTGTAGACAATTGATATCGGACAGGGAAGAAAGCATTAAGCAGGGCATCCAACAGCAGACACTCAATAATCAAACATCCCTTTCCACCAAATAAAATGAAAGAATGAAATGGATGGTGTTTAATGGGCAGTAAGAGGAGAACCACTCCCATCTGTTTCTTCCCCTAAATTCCTTCCCCACCACCATCATTCCATCACATCAATTCACCACCTCCCAAATTCCTTTTTTTTTTCCTTTCTTCTTCCCTGCTGCGTGAGTTTTAAATAATTTGGTCGTGGAGTCAATTTCATTTTCCATAAATAAACACCAACCCCCCCTTTTGCTGAAGACTTTCCACACCCTTCTTCCTGCCATCCATCCCTCACCTCCTCCTCCTCCTCCTCCTTCCACTCAATCAAATCCCAAAGGTAAATTTAAGGTTCGGGTTCCCGGAACCATCCACCCGACAGATTCCTGACCTAGTTTTCGCTTTCCCTCGTCCCGCTGACGATGGCTTTAGGGCATTTGGTTTTGGTTTCGTAGGCCTTCCGAAGACGGAGTTCGCAAGCCAATTCTCCGAGGAAGCTTCGGCTTCCGACAAGAGGATGAGCGGCAGCAGCAGTGGAGGCGTGGGAGGGGGAGGGGTTGTTGGGAGGGGGAAGATAGAGATAAAGAGGATCGAGAACTCAACTAACAGGCAGGTCACCTTCTGCAAGAGGAGGAACGGGCTGCTGAAGAAGGCATACGAGCTGTCGGTGCTGTGTGACGCCGAGGTCGCCCTCATCGTCTTCTCCAGCCGCGGCAGACTCTACGAGTATGCCAACCACAGGTACATGCCTTTTTATATTAAAAAAAAAAACCCTTCCTCTGACCTAAAAATTCTGTCTTCTTTTCCAGGAAGAGGTCTAACAAAATCTTCTTTACTTGTCATTACTATTATTATTATTGCTTTTGGATAAACGCACCAGTCATCCCTTCAAAAACCCCAAACTTCATCTTCTCCTCAGCCTACTGTTACTAAGCATAAAAGTTTAATTTAGGGTTAGCCAAAGAACTACAACCGATGGGGTGGTGGAGATTTCCTTTACTTCATCACTCTTTCTTAGTTCTCCATGATTTAGTGGTTTCAGTTGTCAGGCTTTCTTTTTACTCTGTGTGTCTGTGTGAATGTTTGAGCTTTGGCTTGATTGAGCGAAGAAGGAAGAAGGCAGCAGCAATCAATCAATCAAAGCCAAAGCAAAAAAGCAGAGAAGGATGGAGGGGGGGGGGCCTTAAAAGTGTACCCATCCCTCTTTCTGACGTTTCCTCGATAACGTGTCTTCTCAATCTCAAATCTTCATCTCATCTCAATTCTGATCTCTCTCAGAAACCCCACCACCAACAAAATGGTGTACGAACAGAACCTGATGACGATCCCCCCCAACAAAAGCCTCACTTCCTTTGTTGTTTTTTGTCTTGTAATAATAATGATGATGATGACAATCAACTGGTATTATTAGGGGAGGGAGTTTGAAGCAGGAGGTAGAGACACTCTAGGGCTTTTCTTCTTCTTTAATACAAAAAATAATAATCCAAAACCTCTCAGATCTCCCTCTCCAACAACATATCCCAACTACAAGTTTGTCCTTTCTTTTTTTATATAAAAAAATAAAAAAAATTGAAACCCTTACCGAATCTTTTGGTCTCGTCAGAAGTGATCTTTCAGTTGGCTTGGGGTCCTCCGGGGTTTTGCTTGTGTTTGGTGTCATCATTTCACTGAATGAAGGAAGGATGACAGGAGAGCTCGAGACCCTGAATCTCTATACCTTAAAAGAAGGGTTACATCACAATTAAAAACAACATCAACCAAACTATAATTATAAAGCCAACAACAAGCATTAGTTTTTTTTTTTAAATGAAGGTTTCATGTACTTGCTTAGGATTTTGAGGGGTGGTTTTTTATTGTCTTTCTTCGTACTTTTTTCTTTTGTTTTTTTTTTTTTGCGTGTGTTTTTGTTCTTTTGACATGTGACGGACCTCTTCCTTAGAAAAAATATGGTGGAAAGAAAGTAACAAGTGTTTAAGTTTTCTTTTCTTCCCCTTTCTTGTGAGACCGTCAAAAAAATTATTAAAAAAAAAGTCACAAAAAAATGGCAGAGTGGGTCGCTTTTCCACATGGTATGATCCAAATTTTTATTTTTTAGTTTTTATTTTTATTTTTTTAATTTTTTAATTTCTTTCTTTTATCAGTTTGGATGAAAAGGTTATTTCATTTTGTTTACATTTTCCTTTTATTTCCTCCATCCCCAATTCAAAGGTTCCTTTCATTTGAACAATTTTTAAGCAATCTGAAAGGTGTAAAATTTCATGGAAGAAGGTTTTTAGTTAACGCAGAAAGGAATAGTAGAAAAGGGGGTTGGTTATAATGTTATGAAGTAAGTCGATTAATGTTCAGGATTTGAAACTGTAAAAGGGGAATGTGTTATATTAGTTTTATTACATCTCCATGAGGAATATACTTGGTTAATCCATACAACATTAGTGAAGAAAGATCTTCTGGACATTTATACTTTACAGTGATTTGACTCCTTCAAGAAACATAAATCTTGTGTAGATAATATTGTAGTTTTCGGATGTTTTGCTATTAGTTCTCATCAAATGAATGTAGTATTAGTAAACCGTGGTCGTGGCATGACATATGATTGATATAAGTGGTAAGGAGTTGCGATGGAATGATCCAATACCGGATAACTCTGAGGAAGTAGATAAGGGTGGGGAGTAGGCTAGGCTTCTGGTTTATATACTCTTTTTGTATCTAGTTTTTTTATTGTTTGCGTGCCAGCGCATGATGTTATTGATTTTGATGGGTTGATTCCCCCAAAATCCCAAAGATTAAACATGAAAACAGCCCATTTTTGACACATTGACCATGATTCTGGCCATGTAACTTTTTCCCAAACTTGGTCTGGAGGTTTGGGAGTTTTCCCTTTTCCACCTTACCCCCCACAAACCAAAGAAGGAAGGGAGGGGTGGGGGACCAGTCAATCAATCAATATCAGAGCGATTAGGTCTGCAGATTCTCCTTCATATATATATATATTATTTACTTCTGCAGTTTTGTTGCCCACCACCACTCTGTTCAGTCATGTGGGCAGGTTGCGTAATAAATTCAGACTGTGAAGGACAAGACAAGAAAAGCATAACCTCGTACTCCAGAAAGTGTCTTCTAAGCAAATTGTTCTTTGTAATTCGGTTTGGCCCAGGTTGCTTTGATATTGATCATGGTTTCACCGCAGGGCTATTAGTTTTGGAGATACATTAAGATAAAAACAATTGGGAGGAGGATCGACTGAGACTTTTTCTGATAAGCCTGTCCTTTTTATGTTTGCTTTGGGGAAGATGTGGCTTGCATTTTGTGTTCTAAGTTGTGTGTGTTGGGTCGAGTAAATGGTTGTGACTATTAAAACTTGGAGTTTAAATTGGCCGTTGGGCGCTGTGTTTGCAGCATCCGCGGAACAATTGATAGGTACAAGAAAGTGACCAGCGACACGGTGATTCAACCTTCTGTCTCCGAGATCAACACCCAGGTGCCCCCCCATATACAACTCTGTTTATATTAGGCTGTAGTCTGGGATCTGCTATTACATCTACGCTTTCAACTGGGCTTAGTCCACTGGATAGATTCTCGACTTCCACACGAGAAAAGTTCCTGAAAGTTGGAATTCGATTCTCCTGGTGCTTAAAGCGATACACCGTGTGTTTTGTTTGTGGTCATTAAATTCGGTACTATTCCTAGGCTTATCGGTTGAGGTTTACTGACTGTTGGTTCTTCTTTTAGCGCATATGTCTCGTAATTTCATACCAAAGTCTTTGCAGATATGATTTCATGACAAGAATGTAATATGAACTACCCTCATTGTCAAAATGGATAAAACTCATGAAGAGATCATTCTTTCAAAGATAATGAAGCTTATACAAGATTCTTTTGGGCATTCAAACATTTGTTTTTGTGGATCACGGAAGCAAAACTAGTTGATTCAATGAATCCCTTTTTACCTCAGTTCTACCAGCAAGAAGCATCTAAACTGAGGAGACAGATCAAAGAAATCCAGAATTCGAACCGGTAACTTGTCCTAAACACCACACGGTAGTTGTGCGTTTGCAAAGTAGTGAGAGACGGCCTCTCTAAATGTTTATGCAGGCATATCCTTGGGGAGTCACTAAGCTCTTTGAACTTCAAGGAGCTCAAGAACTTGGAAGGGAGGTTGGAGAAAGCAGTCAACCGAATTCGCTCCAAGAAGGTAGATTTCTTTGCAACGTCCAAAGTTTTTCTCATTCCAAAGCCATCCTATTGTTACTTTAGATGTGATTTTTCGGCTTACCCTCGACATGTCTTTGTTGTCAGAATGAGATGCTGTTTGCTGAAATAGAGTACATGCAGAAGAGGGTGAGTGCACTTACTTTTTACTTTGTTTGAAACGATTCCGGGTTGCCTGTTATGCTTGGCTAAAATCGGATACTGTCTGAACTGGGTTTCTCTGTACTCGTAACTTTGGATTAACAGCGTCGTTTAATAATCAAAATGCAACGATGACACAACATGGAATATTGATATTTTGATCAAGGGAGTTGAATGTAGAAATGATTGATATGGGATTGGAGAATATGATGGAGGAAATCTTTGTAGCTTTATCATCTGGCAGTGCGTGTTGTTTACACAATATTAGCACACGCAGATCGTACTCCGTGATGATGTTCATTTCATGGAAAGCATGACATTAGCAGAATGAATGAAATATATTTGTCAGTTTAATCTGATGTCACAATTTGCCATTGCCGAAAGCATTCTCTGGTTCCGTTGCCTGATTCGGACAAGGAATTTTACAGGAAATTGAGCTGCAGAATGACAACATGTTCTTGCGAGCAAAGGTAAGTTCTCCTTCAGCCGTGCAGACTGAATGCGGGAGTAAATAGTTGGATTATGAGCTTAATCCTTTGTTTCATTGGTTTTAGATTGCCGAAAATGAAAGAGCGCATGAGCAACAGCAGCACAACCAGGGGTTGATTCCCGGACCTATTTACGAGACCTCCATGACGTCTCAACCCTATGACAGGAATTTCCTGCCAGTGAATCTCTTGGAACCGAGCCACCAGTATTCCTGTTCAGACCACACAGCTCTCCAACTAGTGTAAGCCACAGTCCGTTTTCCCCAGCATGCTTGTTCTCCTTCAAATATTTGTGAGACTGGTTTGATGAATTTCTTCTCACTCCATGCAGGCGATGTGAAGTCACGAAAGGACAGACTCTGTGAATTGCCCGGTACTGGAGAGTTGCCGGAGTTAATGGTCAGTCATTCATGCTATGTCGAGACTGTCATATAGCAAGATTCTTATTATGCCTGAACATTATGTCAGATCCCTGGTCTGGTTTCCTCAAGAATTAATCTACAGCAGAGCGTGCTCCGTAGATCTTTACATTCGCAGTATGTAAACTTTGTCGAAAGCATGTGACTTTTATTCCTCAAGGAATTATTGGTCTTGCTACATAACAATAACTGAAAAAGAAAAAGGAAGAAAATACATAATCTGCAGCTTGCGGTTAACAACAGCGAACTATAACCCGCCAAGCAGTTCATGGGAAAAGAATCAAAATCAAGGTCCGGCGAAACAGTGGATGTGCAACTGACTAATGGATGTAATAAGATTATAGGCAGATAACGTCAACGACGCAAAACGATACAGTAATATAAGAATTACTGACAGATGTGGCGCTTCTGTAATGATTCCATCTCTATCCGTGTGAAGACCAGCCTACCATGAGGAGTTTATAGGGTCTAGTTTGCTGTTCCTTCAAAAGAAGTCTTCTTGTTGGGTTCAAAGACATACTTTATGAGCGATTCTTTGATCGACAAGAGTTCAGGGAACTCGTTCTTCAACTTTGAAGCATCCATCTCATTGTTACTTCGAGGGGCAACGATCACCTTCGCCTGCTCTTCCAAGGTGAAGTTAACCCACTTGAAGTCTGGGTTGATGTAGTCCTTGTACATCTCCAAAATCTCATTGTGGCTGACCACACCAGGGTTTGTGAAGTTCCAGATGCCTCTGAGATTCCTTTTAGCCATCTCGACAGAAATTGGGAGAAGTTCGTCCAAGATAGTCATGCTGTTTGGGATATTGACGACCTTGTTGTACTTGGAAATCTTTGTGATGAAGTTGCGTGGGTTGTTTAGATCAGAGGAAATCGGCATTCGGACCCTCAGAGTGCATACGTTGTCATACTCCTTGAGAAGCTCCTCAACCTGGAAAAAGAACGAAGAGAGCAAACCAATCAGAATTAACGGTGCCAATGACAGCTTGATAAACACATGAAAGGGAGCTAGTTTAAGAGTTGCCATGGCTTTGGTCTTGGAATAGAATGAACCGATGAAGTTAGGCTTGTCTTCCTCCTTAAATCCG
Source organism: Melastoma candidum (assembly GCA_023653495.1). NCBI lineage: Eukaryota > Viridiplantae > Streptophyta > Magnoliopsida > Myrtales > Melastomataceae > Melastoma > Melastoma candidum. Next base: position 5,430,779 of record CM042889.1, on the reverse strand, counting down.
ATGCCGGAACCCAAAGGATGCTTCTCATCATACTCGAATATGCATCCAGTAGCATAGTTCATCACCAAAATACCATTTTCTCTGCAGACATCTGCCAATGTCAGTGTACCGGCAACATTCGTGCGGATAGTCTCTGGCTTGTGAGATTCACACCAGTCAACATTCGGTCTGCCAGTCACACCAGCAGCATTAAAAACATGAGTAGGCTTGATTGTCTGAATATCAGCCACGATCGAGGAACGGTTTTCGAGCCTTCCTTTTCCATATTCATAAGGGATTCCTTGCTTCTCGCAAATCTTCCCGAGAAGTCCACCAATCCACCCAGTCCTGCCATAGATCAAGAATTTCAAGGATGGCTTTTGTGGGGTGCAGCCAGGCTTTGGGTTCGGCACCACCATCCGACTCTGATATTGGTTGTCTGCTGAATATGCAGAGGCATTGTTCGTGTCAGGCCCATCGAACTTCCTCTCGATCCCAGGGACCATAAGCATCTTGGGATGAGGGAGCAATGCTCCGGAGACATCACCCCACCAGTCGGGATTCGCCACATACCATTCCATTGTCTTCCTTAAACCCTCCTCCCAAGGGGTCTTCTCAACCCAACCCAGATTCTTCAACTTCTGATCATCCAAGAAGTACCTCTGGTCATTGAAGGGTCGGTTCTCAACGAATTTGATGGCTGTCTCCGGGTTCATCTTGAAAATCTTGCAGATCTCCTGGGCCACATCAATCACCCTCCTCTCTTTCTTAGTCCCGATGTTGTAAACATGGCCAACTTCTCCCTTATGGAGAATAACTTCGAATGCTTCAGCAACATCCTCACAGTAGAGATAGCTCCGGACATTCGATCCATCCCCGTGAATTGGAAGAGGATTTCCTTTCATGGCTAACAATATGAACTTAGGAATCAACTTCTCAGGAAACTGATTAGGCCCGTAAACATTGTTTCCTCGGGTGGTGATAACAGGCAGGCCATATGATCTTCCATATGCCATGACGAGCATCTCCGCACCAGCCTTTGTGGCAGAGTACGGATTTGTCGGCAGGAGTTGAGAGGCCTCATGATTTCCTACCACAGCATCCTCTTCAGTCTCTCCGTACACCTCATCTGTGCTCACATGGATAAACCTCTTGATCTGGCCTGTGGTCTTGCAGGCCTCCAGAAGGACGTGGGTGCCATAAATATTGTTCTTGGTGAACTCGAAGCTGTTACCAAAGGAATTATCCACATGAGTCTGCGCCGCAAAGTGCATGATCGTGTCTATGGACTCTGTAAGGAGGATGAAATTGACGAGGTCTGCGCTCGCAATATCTCCCTTGATGAACTTAAAGTTTGGAGACGATTTAGAGGGTAGCAAGTTCTTCAGATTAGAACAGTAGTCGAGCTTATCGAGAACAATGATCTTGTAGTCAGGGTAGCTCCGAATCAGGCGGTTGCAGACATGTGAGGCAATGAATCCTGCAGCCCCAGTAATCAAAATATTCTTCGGTGTGTATGGAGTAGCCATGGCTAAGTTCTGCGCACAACAGAGAATGCTTTATCCAATCAGTACAAAATTTGAAACAAATAGTGGAAAAGAACACGCCCTCTAGAAAACATCACCACCAAGACAAGATTCTATGATTGGCAAAAAGCACACGTTTGCCGAGGTGGGGGACAAACTTTCAATCGTGCACCGACCCCCCACATACAGCAACCACCAACACAGCAAGAGAAAATTCGGAAATTTGTCGTGTCAGACGGTCTAATTTCATCCGAATGACACATGAATAAACAAGTTAAAAAATTGAACAGATCGCATCGAGGAGAAGGTCCCTACAAAGAATCTACTGAAAAGGGGTCCAAAACAGATGAGGCCAAGACATTGTATCTATCTTTCACGCAGAAAAGGACGTCAACAAAGAGAAAAGCAATTGCAGATTGCTTGTGCTCCACTCAAACAGTAACATCCCCCCCCCCCCCCCCCTCAATCCAATCTGGGTCTACTAATCACTCTCCCACCACCATCAGCCAAATCCATATACTCATCCAGGAGACGAAGTTCGCCTCCAAACGCAAACAAAATCGTCCCAGATCCGTCCCCCGACCCAGATCACGACACGCACATTATGATACGGGTTACTTAGGAGAACCCTTCCCAAAAGTCGACTCGAAGGAAGGGAGTGCCCAAGGCCCATATATACCCCACACCGGTCGCCCATACAACCGGTGTGGGACACTTTTCCCACGCATCATACCACCACGCTCCGCAGCCCGGCGCCCACGCGGGCCAAGCCAGAGACTCAGTCTGCGTAGCTTGCCCGCGCCGCTCGCTTGCACTGCGCGGGTGGGTGGGCTCTGATACCCTTGATACGGGTTACTTAGGAGAACCCTTCCCAAAAGTCGACTCGAAGGAAGGGAGTGCCCAAGGCCCATATATACCCCACACCGGTCGCCCATACAACCGGTGTGGGACACTTTTCCCACGCATCACATTAATCTCACCAAAAACAACAAGAAAAAGGAGCCAACTTTACGTCTCCGCGGAAAGACCCAGAGCCGAAAACGCTATCAAAACCCAACAGAAGTTAGAGAAGAAAAGAAAAGGATCCACATTGCCTCCGAAACGAAGTCGAAGGCAAAAGAAAAGGAGCAAGTTTCTTACAAGGGTGGGAATTCTCGTGCCTGGTGGGTGCGGTGGGTCTTTTCTCGTGTGGTTTTCTGACAGGGGTGGGGGAGACACGCTCCGGAAGAGAGCAACAAAAATAAAAGAGAAGGGATGGGAGGGAGAAACGGCGAGTAATAAACAGGCGGATGAAGAGGGAGGGGGGCGGGGGAGGAGGAGGAGAGTGTGATCGTCTCGTCGGTGCGGGGGGGGTTGGGGAGTGTGATCGTGATTCCAATTCCAAATCCGATTTGAATGGCAGTTATTCTCCCTTCTATTTTTATAAATCCCACCCCCTCCCCAAAATTAATACTCAATCAATTCGATTAGTAGTAATTTGGTTAATTTAAGTTGGTTTATTTTTAAACTCCTCTCGATCTCCCCCCCTCTCTACTTAATTACGGCAATTCGGGTCGCCCCATATTTGATTAGAAAAAAATATTATATATCGGGTTGGGTGGGGGGCCGGGGAGGTTTGGGAAAGAGGGGTAGTTAGGGAATGCGCGCCACATGATTAAATATTCTCGTCGTTCCCACCCCAACCCAACTCATCTCTCGCCATCTCATTCATTGTTTGTCAATAACATCTCATTTATATAAAGAAAAATGTATGGACACAGTAGTCCGATTTTCGAATGAAATGTTGACGCTTGCCGTCAAAATATTGGGAAATACAAGAATGTTATAATGATGTTGACCCCACCACTGGTCCTCTAAAACAATCATATTTGGTCTCAAATTTGCATCCTTTTCCTTGTCCCCCCTTTCTCGAAACCCCTTGATGCTTTTTTTTTTCCCTCACGTACACATCATCAAAAAAATGGAAAATCAGATCTAATCTTAATCATATTAATTATAAAAAAAATATTAACATCCCATATATATATTTTTTAATTTTATTGTGTAGTAGTTCTTGTCGCAGGTCACGGTAATAATCATAACGCATCCTAAATTACCATAACTAAATGATTTAGTCCCAAAAGGAATCTTTCCCAAATCCATCAGGCCTAATTGGCTAGTTTGGGCCCATGGCCCAACTTATAGGCCCAAATACATTTTTTGGAATCGGGTTGAAGCCCACGCTAATTTTCTGGGTAAGGCCCATGTTGAAATCTCAAACTGATCTGAGTAAGTCACAGGATCAAGGGAACCACACAAACAACTTCCTAAAAGAAAAATAAAAAAGGGACAGGGGAGATGGCAGCTTCATCCTCTTGGCTTGAAATGACCTCCGTTTGCTAGCTTGAACAGTCGAGCCTGTGCGGCCGCGGCCTTGTCGGAATGGAGGGATTTCACGAACCGATCCTTGACTTGCTGGGTCGTGTAAGGGAATTCACGGCTAACCATTGAGTTTAGAAGGGATGCGGTGCCTTCCCTGTAGAGCTGGCTGATGCCGTCGTCTCGTGGGACGGAGAGCGCTTGTAACAAGTTGAGGCTGGACGGGAGTCCCGGGAGGCTCGTCACCCCGAAAACGCCACCGATGGTTGCTAACCATCCCAACAAGCCGAATATGATCGCCGGATGGGTCCTCCAGAAGCTGTAACACGAAAAATCACGTTATTTCGCTTTGCATGCATGCAGACTAAAAATTACATTTGACGAGTTCTCTATGATGGGTTCGGTGACTTACTCGCATGTGCCGGGGAACGGGCCCGTGATGGGATAGTATGGTGGAGTCGGCGGTGTAATGCCGCCGCCGATAGGGGTCGTCGGTGGTAAGATGACAACGGGAGTTGGCGGAGTTAAGACACCACCACCCCCGGCTCCGGATGGAGGAGGATTACCATAAGCATATCCACCACCGGCTCCAGATGGCGGTGTAGGTACCAGAGGAGGACTAGGATAACTATATCCTCCAGGTCCTCCACCACTCCTTCTGGACGGTGGTGTGGGCACCAGTGGAGGGCTGGGATAGACATATCCTCCAGTGCCACCACCGCTGCTTCTGGATGGTGGTGTGGGCACCAGTGGAGGACTGGGATAGGCATATCCTCCGGTGCCCCCGCCACTTCTTCTGGACGGTGGTGTGGGCACCAGTGGAGGGCTGGGATAGGTATATCCTCCGGTGCCGCCACCGCTGCTTCCGGATGACGGAGGGGTAGGCACCAGCGGAGGGCTAGGATAATATCCCCCAGTGCCTCCGCCCCTGCTCCCCGATGAAGGTGGGGTATGATGGTTTCCTCCACCCCTCCTCCCACCGCCATGGTATCCTCCTCCGCTGCTTCTGGATGGAGGAGGACTATAGACAAGTGGCAGGTTGCGGCAGTTCCTGACTGTTGAGGGTGGTGTGGCTCTGTGTCCGTGTCCACCAGTCGACAACACTGAACCTCGAGACAGAAGGGGGCTCCCGTTCGATCCTGCAACATATAAAAAACAACCTAAAGCATCTCGAAAAATGAAAATACACAAAGAACAATTCTAACAAAAAGACGTACCTGCAGAGAAGCTCACGTCGTCCTCAGGGCTCTGTTCGGACAAGACAGGGACGACCAAGTTGTGGAAGATCACCAAGAAGGCCATGCAAAAGGAAAGCAAACCATCTCCACCATTCCTAATCTTCTTCTCCATGCCGTCTTTTTTCTTCTAAACGAGTTCTTACAACACGGGGTTGGCAAGGAGAGGGTTAGCATGTCGGGTCTGGGTTAATATATAAGAGTGGAATGAGAGTCAGCGAGGGAGGAGTAAATTGGAACAGGTGAGACATGAGGTGTCTCAGTAAATGCAATCCTTATTTACGTGGGAGGTGAATTGGTTTTATGCTTCCCAGTTGTATAATTTCTTTTCTTTCGACTTCTGACTTCATGTGGCGACAAATGGCAAGGGAGTCATGCTTATCCCACTGTTTAAAAAGAGTTGTAATAAATGATGTGCAGCAAAGAAGGTTTACGGCACTTTCCCAAGTGACTTCTCTTCCTGGCCCTCCTCCCCTAAAATCTTTGATTCATCAATCCAATGGCCTGAGTTTTTTCTATTCAAAAGTAATGTAATCAACCACTCGGGTGTAAACGAAATAAAAGCTTCACCAGCAAAGGCCAATGCATGTCTGCCTGCACTCAAGGTCAATGAATTTCCTTGCTCTGCTAGCAGGATGATGATGCAGCAGCACCCCCCACCCCCCCGGCTTAGTCACCCTGAAGCACTTAACCAACACCCAAAAGTTGATGGAAAACGCAAAATGGTATTGATATTTGTCAAATCCTTTCCAAAGCCCAAGTTACAAAGATTAAGGGGGGCAAAGGGATAGTCACATTGTATGAATACGAGGAGAAATTGCTTATGAAGTCTGCAAAAACCTTCCTATACCAGACAAGAACTTGTTATCGGGAGTTTGGGTCTTTCACGCATCGACTTGGGTCTGGAAGTAGACAATGGTTGGCAGGCTTCAAGCCGTTACTGATCCAATGGTAGACAAAAGAAGTTTCCAGTTTCCTCACCTGCAAAGTATCGAAGGTTGTGGAAATGGTTGAACAACTCATGGATGATTTGCCAGACAATTATAGAACATGAGAGTCAAACACATGAACTACTTACAAATTAGCAAGCATATGTTATCATGCCAGCTTGTATCACATTTAGCAAGTATGATCAGGTATGGAGATAAAATAAAAGTAAGCTCGAGTATGGGCAGAATGATGTTTGTGAATTGCGTAATGATCAATTCGCTTTCTTAAGCTCAAGTACCGGCAGACTAACTATAGCAACACTTATTATCAAACTACAAAAGTTGTCTTTCTACACTCTAAGACTTCTGAAAAATAAAAATCAATGGCATGATTCGCATCAGAAATGCAGACACAGAATCTTGGGTGATGAGACAGATACGATTACCGACCTGCCTGACAATGAATGGCTCCTCAATGAGACTTAAAGGCTTTACCAATACAGTGAAAAATCCATTCCGATTTCCATAAACAATATCCGTGAAAGGACGATCACCAACCTATGACATAATTGAATAATCAGCAAATATGACATACTTCAAACTAGTAGCAGCAGAAAATTTTCTCAAGGCTTCATTACCATTATCAGATGAGAAGAATCACATCCAAAGTGTTTCTCTATCTCCTCTGCATGCCCAGCTGGTTTCTTGACTTCTGAGGAAGATAATGTCGACCATTAACAACCAGATACACTGGCTATATATGGTACCATAGTATAGAAGTGGCATTTGATCAGAAACTTGATGAGAAAATGAAGCAAATCTATAAAACAACTTTGAGCAGTAAAAATATTTCCGACATATGCAAACTATACAGGCCATATACATGTGATTCCGCATTTGTCTGACACATGGAAAATCGGATCACTACACCCGTTTTTTGCAGAGTTTGGAGGGACCTACTATGTCTTATTACTTTGATCCCAACAGACCATTCCAGCGCCTTGGCCTTCGCGCCATTAGGATCATATTCAACAAGCCCTGCACATCAACACAACCTCATTTACACTCAATTAAAAATCACATTCTTGATATTCTCACAACAACTAAACCCACCTGCAGAATTACTGAAAACAGCTATGTTCTGCCCGAAAACAGACTTGCACCGTTCTATAGAGGGAGCGATCGGGGGCCACAACTTCAAAGAATAGGGTGCGGTAATGGTATTGTCTTTATCAAACACAACACCCTTGAATCCCCTCCTCTTGAGCTCCCCCCAATCAACGTGCCCCACGTCCCGAACCATCACGTGCGGCAGAGCGAGCTGTGGGTTCCTAAAGAACACCCCGGCCGAACACACAATACCTTCCAAGTTAACTCTTTGGCCGAAAGCCGCCTTGAAATCCGCCCACCACATGCTCGGCGAAATTTCCTTCCGCTTCTTGACCCTCGGAGGGGCTTTCCCCCTCGGTTTCCGCGTCAAGCTTGGATCTTGCTCCCTGTTCTGGTGTTTTGACCTACCGTCGGGTTCTGGGCCATCGTCAGAATTGAGGGATAACAGGTGGTGGACCGGGGGGCCTTTCTGGGTGAATTTCTGGGTTTCCTGCTGTGTGAGCTGATGGGCAAAGGTTCTGAAGGTGGTGGGAATGCGATGATGATCGGATGTGGCGGTTAAGGTTGTCCGAATCGATTTGGGGCTTCGAATTTGGGGAATGTAAGGAACGGAAACTTTGTTTGGGTTTCGAGGGATGCAGCGATTGGGAGGTGCAAATGCAGGGAGATAAACTCCAACTGATGAGGTTGAAGCCTGCATTTGCACCTTCGAGATGGTCGTGTGGTCCCCCTTATTATTTAGAAAGATAGACCCAATTAAATAATTTTGACGGTTTGGGTAAGTCCGAGGTTGTCGTTGAGGGCAATGGCGACAGTAGTCAGCAATTTCCTAAGGAAAAGAAAAGAACAGAAAACAAAGAAGACCTAGAGATGAATCCATGAAGGCATGGATTCAATTCACAGAGGAGAGCATACAGGGGATCTCGCACTTCCGGAAAACAGGGGAAAGAAGAAAGTGCGCTTAGACAGGCTATGTTATGCGCAGACATTCTCGATCAAGAACAAGGAATTACAATAACCGGCAAAGATAGCTTGAGATGTTAGAACATGTCAGATCACACACCATCAGTATCAATATGTAGATAACATTCTACAATATAGACAATACAGGGTTTCTTCAACAGTAGAAAAGGTCCGATGAAGAAATGAGAGCCGCAGCTGATGATGATTGGGTTGAAATTGTCAAAACCTTCTGAACTTTAACATTCCCGATTTCCTTCACAGTTTACTTATAACAAAATTTGACATGCCAAAAACAAGGATGCATAGTCCAACCATGTAGAAACATCACTAGGCAGGATGGCAAAATCCAGAGAAGTGTCCTGCCAATAGTATTCCCCAAAATTGCCTAACTTGTAGTTGTCATGAATATTCATCTGTGTGGAGCAAAGACCTGATAAGAAAAGAGAATTCCAATTCTGCAATTGAACTATGCTTTGACCGAACAGAATGCAGAAGCCAACCCACTATAATTCCCTATTGCTTGCCCGCACTTCACCTTCACAATCTTGTCTTCCTTCTTTTCTCTTTCTTATCCTCGGGTACTTTTCCACCAACTGGTGTAGCAATTTCAGTTCTCCCCTTACCCTCTGCATTCTTCGGTTTTCCCTGTTTCAACAATGTAGAATGCAGATTCTTCAAATGAGCAAAATCCCCGTCCACCTGCCCAAGAACCTTATCATCTATATGATCCCTATTTGTATTCAACTTCTTTTCCACACCGTTCTCCAAACCTGACTCCTTTCTATATTTCCTCTTCTTCCCCCCCCCCCCAATTACCAACATCCACTTCTTCATCCTCACCATCCCCAAACTCCTTCCTATCCACATCATCATCCATATCACCCTCATCCAAGTCAATGTCCATTTGCCTAGCGTCCTTTGTTGCCTTCTTCTTCCCTTGGGCTAGAGTCTCATTTATACTACTGCCTTCCTTCTCATCCACCGTCACTTCCCCTCCCTCATGTCCACCCTTACTGCCTTCGATCCTAAATTGATAAACCGGCAACGACAAGCTCTCAAGCAACTTCAAATGCAAAGACCTCACACTCCTCCACTTCTTTGGCACCGTCTCCACTAACCCAACGACTGCAGCTGCAACATTCTCCACAATCTCCTCCCTCGGCATTGAAACCCTTGCGACCCTAACAACACTACAAGTCCCGTGACCCAGAAACAACAGCCCGCTGCGGATCACACTCTCCACCTGCTCTTTCCACCCGCCAAGCCGCAAATCCAGCCCGATGGGAATCTTCTTCCTCTTGTAAAACTGCTTCCCCAACAACTTGGGCAAAAGGGGAAGCACCAACTTATCGGCCAGGAACAGGTCGTAGGAATCGCAAAGATCACGCTTGGCCTCGAATGACTTGTAATCAGCCCTGAGCTTGGACAATTTGAGGATTGTGGAAACGGGGACACCTTCCTGCTTAACCCTCTTCTCCGCGGCCTCCTTGTTGAGCTTGGACTTGGGGCCATCGTCGAGGATGAGGCAAACCCGGGAAGAGGAGGGGTGGAAGAGGGGGTGAGGAAGGGGGATCTTGAAAGGGTTGACGCGGGGTTTGGGTGGGATCTTCTTCAGGGTGAGGATCAGGTACAAGAACTCGTCTTGCTCCAAAAGCTTGGGGGATTGGGAATTGGAGTTGGTTTCCTTCCATTTGAGAAGAGCGGCGACGGCTTTCTGGATGGTTTTTTTGGGAATTGGGGAAGACGACGAGGCCGAGGGCTTTGCAGCCGCCATTGATTTGAGTTGAATTGCCCCAAATTAGGGTTTTTATGGGTTTTATTGTAAGGGTTTTTATGGCTCGAAGGAAGAAGAAAGACATTCTTCATTAAAAGATTTTCAAGGTTGATAAATGCCTAATAATTATGTATATGTTAGAAGAAAAACATTATTATCATCAACACTACATATTGGTTCAAATTACAAAGATTAAAAATCAACCAAGCGTACTGCTGTATAGACACAACTTTATACTTCAAAATATTAGACATATTTGTACAAATGCAGCGGAATAGAGAGTACGAAGTACATACACCAAGCTGTATCTAAACAGAGAAAAGACAAAATCTCACAGGAAAGAGTACTACATAGAGTTCCAATACAGAAAATTCTTAGAATACCAAACAAGATAAGCTCTATACCGGACATGATCTTTTAGTTTTTTCCAGGCTCGGGCGTATCTTCCTTCATAAGGGGTAATAAACCAGTTTTTATCTGGGCTATCACAGAGTTCATATTCAAGGAAGACTCCAACTTGCTTTAAGATGGTTTTTTGGACTTTGAGTTCTATGTATTCAGTTAACCATCTAATATGGTATGCTAGACGCTTAAGATGTCTGGGGGGACTTCCAGGTTGGTTCTTCAAACCGCCTACGATGAATCATTTGAAAATGACTGTACATCCACCAGTTCTGGGGAAAATGAGGTTTACAGAGGCAATGTCTCCTCGGAGGTCTCATCCTTCACCTGCTATCAATATCAAGCCTGGCCGAACGCCCTCCTGGCTAAGTGGCACTTACTGGCGAAGTAGATAGTCTTACGGGCCCTCAGAGAGATTACTTCAAAGAGACAATATGCTGTCTGTAAACAATACTTTCACACCTTTACTGGAAAATATACAATCAAACAAAGTAGAAGAGGAATTCACCGGGATAAGAAGAGGATGACGGGTGAGAGACAGTAGATTATGAGAGTAAAACAGAACCTGGAGAATCCTGGGAATAAAAGTGAAAAAATAAACACAAACACAAATACTCGATGAATACGGAACAGAAAAGACATAGACTGATAGTTTTGGGTTTTTCTGGGTTTTCCTGATGTTTTTGGGTTTATCGAAGGTAGAGAGATTTGGTGAGAGATCTAGATGATCCTACTGCCTGCCCTGGTTATTACCCTAAAGGTGTTTAGAAAGCCATGAATGTGGTGCTCGAGAGGTTTTTCTGGAAAACTTCTATATTGCTCGAGACTTGTTTTTCCAATATTACAAGAGGTAGCTATTTATAGCTGAAACTAGAAAAGAAAACTAGGTGGAGGATTGTCCACGTTACACTCAAATTTTCTAGTGCTAGGATGAGCTGGAAGATTTGATCTTATCTTGTTGTCCTGTAGAAAGATTAGAACTTATCTTCATGTCCTTTCATCATGTGGGAATTATTGGTGAGTCTTGGGTCTCTTTCCATGTGGGTCCCTGTCTGTGTCTTTGGAAGGCCTTTTGGGAGTGGTTGATGGGCCTGCTTGGTAGTCTGGGTCTTGTGACGATCCTGGGCCTGTTAGATCCATATTGTGGAGTATGTCTTCTGCAACTGCGTCCCAATCAGTCTGGGCTTGTGAGTATGTATGTAGGGCCATCGAGAGGTTCCAAACATGAGTCATATCCATTCGCAAAATTCTTTGGGCCAAAAGGTCTTCATCTGTAGGCCAAGGGCACGTGTTCAGTGTACAGAGTCTTTCAGTGAGACATCTTCTGTTGTAGGATGCATCATGGTACTCAGGAGTGCCTGGATGGTATGAAGGAGGAACGACATGAGGTAGCTGGACTGATATGTCTTCAAATTCTCCATAGTGCAGAGCAATTGAATTAGGGAGACATGAGAATTCATCAACAGTGTTAATAGAAACTAATGAATGTGCTTCCTCACTATAGTGCCATCTCCTGCAAAACAGAAAAATAGAGTTAGCTGTAATCCCGGGCCACTTCTGGTAGCGATATGCATGTTCTTCGAACCATATCCTCCATTGTACCAAGGGTGCAAACCATGATAGCACCTCTGCTAAATAAGCATGTGGATGTTGGTGTGGAGTATAGACAAATAGATCTCCAAAGCTGTTAAGATAATGGAGCATCTCTGCTGCAGGGAATTCCAACGCAATGGTATGTGAATGGAAGAAGTACCATAGAAACCATTTTAAATCCTTTGGGAATGCTTCCTCTGGACGAATAGGAAAGAGGTGGAGAAATGGATACGTAGGATGTAGTCCTTCAATTGGAAAGAACATCTGGCCGTGCTTCTGGAAAATTTGTTCCAAGTAGTACTGCATCCTTGTATTTGGTTGAGCAAGTATTTCTTCAGCATAGTCAAATCTGAATAATTCATTCCACTTATGAATTTCTGGGGGCATGGAAGTAGCTTGATTTCTTCGAGGCTTTGCTTGGACATGAGTGGTGAACATAGCCTGTAGCTTTGGATGTTCTAACAGCATTGGGTTAGCCGTATCAAATGGTCTTGACAAGAAATCAGCAACCACATTAGATTTACCTTTGATGTGCTTGACTGTAAATGAATACTGAGAGAACCATTCTGACAGTCTTAACAGTTGAGCACTGGGTACAATCTTTGTGTTGAAATTCATCATTGAGCTGAATGATTTGAAGTCTGTTTCCACCAGAAAATGATGTCCTGCTAAGTGGAATTCGAACTTCTTGATGCCGTACTTGACTGCCAATATTTCTTTAATGGACGAATGGTAATGCTGTTCGGCATGGCTGAACTTTCCCGATTTGTATGCGCAAACCTTTCTTTGTCCATCCTTTTCTTCTAGCAGTATTGCAGCCCAAAATTCATTACTAGCATCTGTCTGGAGGATCCTAAGTCCATCAGAAGGAATTTGGAGTGGGGGTAGAGTCTGCAATTTGGTCTTTAGGATCTTGACTGCTTCGGTTTGAGCATCATTCCAAGGTAGTGCATTCTTTTTCAGATGCTTCTCTAGCTGACTGGTATGCTGGCTGATTCATGGGACAAAATCTCTTAGATAATTCACAATACCCAGAAATTGTTGTACCTGTTTGACCGTCAAGTGAGAATCAGGGAACTTTAGTAGTTCTTGTGCAATATGCGGTCCTGGGTAGTACTGTCCATCTGCAAGTCTCATTCCTAAAAAGTCAATTGTAGTGGTACATAGGTGTACCTTCTTTTCTGCAAGCATGATTCCATATTGGCTTAAGAGTTGTGCAAACTCTTTCAGTAAAGCTTCATGAGAGGTTAGATCATTACTAAACAGCAGAATATCATCTATGTAAATTAGAGCAGATGATTGGAGAGATCCAAAAATGTGAGTCATTGTTTTTTGGAAGAGTGAGGGGGCAGTTTTCAATCCGAATGGCAAGACTGTCCATTGGTAATGACCATTAGGAATGCAGAACGCTGTTTTCCATCTATCTTCTGGCTTAATTCCAATCTGCCAAAAACCACTCTTAAGATCAAATTTTGAGAATACCTTGGCCTTGGCTAAGGAGGAGAACAAGACTGTCTTGTTTGGAAGAGGAAAGCTGATGTCCAACAGGAAGTGATTCAATGGTTGGTAGTTGATCACCATTCTCTTCTTTCCTCGAGCTTATTCCGATCTCTTGTTAACATAGAAAGCTTGGCATGCCCAGGGCGAGGTTGATCTCTCTATCAATCCTTGTTTTCGGAGTTCTTCACATTCTTCATAGATGTCTACAGCATCTTTAGGGTTCATCCCTGGATGACTTGCTTTTGTGGGAGTGACATCTTCATTCTGTTTGAATGGTAGGCTGACGAAGAACTGAGGATTTTTCCATAACGGATTTGGGCATTTGGTTAAGAACTCCTGATGGTTATTTGCAAACATTGGTTTGAAGAGTTCTTTGACCCGCTCAGCTGGCTGTATTGAATAAATCCTTTCTTGCTGAACAAATGGTTTGAAGCTTGACTTGAAACGTAATCCTGTAGGTAGCAATCTCAAGCTTGGGATTTTGTGCAACAAGTCCCATCCTAGGATAAGGTCCTTTCCTGGGAGGTCAGTGGCAACAATAGCAGAGCTAATAGTGCAAGTAGGGAAAATCATTATACTGATGACCTTTGTCCTGAGGTAGGTCGAAAATGTTTTATTGGAAGCTGCCTTGTAGGTATTTACTTCTGGGACTAAGAAGTCCGGAGGAATCATGGCAGGGTTGATCAGGCTTTCTGCTGCTCCTGTATCAATGAAAGCGATCGCCTGGATAGGACGGTGATACTTTGATAGGTAAATTTGTACCTTAATATGAGGAGAGACTCTTGTAGTAGCAATGAATGGTGGATTTGATGAGTTTTCTTCTCCTTTCTCAGTTGAGGTTTCGTGTCTGGTACTAGGTTCTTCAGCAGGTGAATCTTCCTGTCTGGTGCTGGATTCACAGGAGGGCAGTGATCTTGTATAGATAGAAGGAATTCTATCCCTTGAGCTTGGAGGATGCCGTGAGATGGTGGTGAAAGTGTAAATCTCCTGATAATCAGAATCTTCTGAGTAATTGGTTGGGCCATGCTGTGTATGCTGATCTTCAAGACAACATATGGTTGGCTCATCATCCAAAGAGAAGATTGATTCTACATCTGCATCCTGCAATGTCACTCCTGTGAGAGCTTCTAGTTGTGCTACGAACTTCTTTTGGCTCTGCGGGCATTCCTTCGCATAATGTCCCTTTTTCCCGCACACATAACATTTGGAGGATTTAATTCTTGTAGAAGTTCTGCTTTTGAACCTCAGGAATCTTTTCCTTTTTTGAGGGGCAAACCTGACTGGATATCTCTTTGCTTGTTTCTTGCTGTATCTTTTGTGGTCAGGCTTTGTGGAGTAAGGCTTGGAGCTTCGGTACTTCTTCTTCAATTTCCTTGAGCAATCACATGACTCTTTTTTGCATTTCGTCATGTACTTTGGGGGCCTGCAAGCAATCTCAAGTCTCCTGTCATGCTTTAGGAAAGTCCGTATTACCTCTTTCCGTTGACATAGCTCGCTGACAGCAAAATGTACTGCCTGTACAATCTGTCCCATGGTGAGGTCCATAACTCGGAGGTTCTTGGCTGCTAGTTCTTTTTCAACCAGAGAAGATATATCTTCCAATACAGATGATAGGAAGACGGGCTTCAGAGCACTGTCTGCTCCAAGATTGAGAAATAAGTGGATCATTCGTTTGAAATGCTTATTTATCTCTTTTTTGTTGTAAGAGCAGCATTTTCGCTTGAAGAATTCTCTCCGCATATCATCCGTCTGGTTGTCTGGATTTCCTATAAAGTGGGCATGAACATGACTTAGGAATTCATGGAATTGAAGGCTTAGCAGCTGAATCTGTGTTGGTTCTGGGATAAGATCCCACCAGGTCTTTAAGATTCCTGTGAACCTGGTTGTTAGTTCTGACAATATATCAATTGAAGAGAAGACTGTAAGTCTTTTGAACAAACACCAAGAGTGGAATTCTTTCAATCTATCTGCCCATTTATCCATCTGAGATCATCTAGGGTAAAACGTAGAGTGTGCTTATCTCCAGTATTGGGATTTTGTCTTTGTCTATCCTCGGACTGATCAGATAGATCTGCATCGTCTGGCTCATATACTTCTGGTTCCCTATCTGCCATTAGTATTGGAGGCGGCTTATCCTTGAGAGAGTCCATTAGGAATTCTGAGGGAGAGCTTGAAGAAGTGCTATCTGAATCGGACGAAGTGTCTTCTGCACTGGACAAAGTACATTTGGTCATGAAAATTTGAGGAGAATATTCATTCACCTGATCTGAGGTTATGTCCTCATATCCATCAGTATTAGTGTAATTTTCAGAAGGGGATGTTTCTGATTCTGTTGTCATGACTGGTTGAATCTCTTCTCTGATAAACAAGTGTTGTTTGGGCAGTGGCTGACTTGGAGAACTGGTGGAACTTGAATGACTTGGCTGTCGCTTCTTTTCCGCAGTTGTGGAAAACCTTCTGCACCCCCACTTTTCCCAAGTATGTTTATGGTACATTATTTATTTTAAAAGGTTACCTTTGAACATAAAGGGAAAATGTATTAGCATAAAGTGCTCTAAAATAATTTCTTCATTTTTTTAAATAATTATAAATCAATAGTAGAAACGACTACTTAAATGACTTAGACATTAACTCTTATGGAAATTTTTTTGTGATCTTTTGTTCCTTTAATAACAACGTGCTCAAATTTTCGTGGCAAACTATTTTTTTCATAACTTTTTGATTCGAATTAACTTTTTCGTAAGTCTTCAATTAATTAAGAATCTTCACGATCGAGAAATTGTATTTGACTTATCATATTCTCGAAGTCTCTCTAAATGTTATACATTACGAAGATCACTTTACTCTTTAAACTCGTTCTTTAGTATATTCGTTAACTTTTTTCAAGCCAATTTTTTTGAGTAAATTTTTTTGTTCGCGGCCTATTGCAGAATTCGCAAAGCCGTCAAAAAATAAAACATTGACGTATTAATTGCCAACACAAATATATATTATATTTTAATGATTTAGTTGCGATAAGATAGAAATCACATGGAGTATCATTTCTTGTTCGATTGGCCAATAATATCTGACGTTTTTTTGTGGATGAGGTCAAAAGAGGCTAAAACTAACTTGTCTTAATTGGCCAACGAGCTATGTATTTTATATTTATTTCGAATGCTGATCATCAACTCTGGTTATTAAATCTTTTTCTAACGTTCTGTTTTGGTTTTTCAGGGCACAAAAGGTATGAAATGCTACAAATTACACAACACAGAAATATATATTTATGCCAACCCTACTTTATTTGAAATAATTCGCCATCCCAGAAGCATTCAACAACGTTGACCATTTACGGAATAAAGATTCATGAACCCTCCTAAAGATAAATGATATCTTGGAATGTATGCATTTAATAAGGTCTTATTTACTATACGATTATATCCTTTTAATCTGAAAAACTTGAGAACAAATATGTTAGATATTTTGATTTTAACTTCATGGATAAAAATTTTGTACTAGTTAATCGCTTTCTTAACAGAAGAAACGTATTAGAAAACTTATAAACTTTTGTTGTAAACAAAAGTAAATTTTATTTTACATGTTATAAACTTATTATTATTAATAATTACAAATAATTATGTATTGAAATATAAATACTAAAAATATTATTATAGTTTTAGATAATTTTATATACTTATATAGATAACACATATTAAATATTTTTTATAATTTTAATTCATAAAAGTAAGTTTTAAAAGCGTGTACTAAAAAAACCCGAGTCGTAATTTGGAGATAACATCTAATAAATTAGAAAAAAAAATAGAAAAGTTTATAATATTTTTGATAATTTGACATTTTTATGTAATCAAGAAATTCAATCGTGATTTTCATTGAGATTGTTTTTAAATTGGACAATTTTAGTATCTGAAATCTATTAGTATTTGAAATTTACCCCCAAATAACCACAAATCTCCTGGAATCAAAACGAACTAATAGAGCGAACGACATCATCAACAGAGCCGCAAGAACACTCAACCGCCCAGTTTGCCTGCTTTCTTCTTTAAACATCCATCTCTAAATCTGATTAAGCTTAAAACCCAAGTAGATACATGTTTGTTTCTGAATTCCTAAAATTTGTGCAGTCGCAAAGATAAATCCTCTGCACTGTCAAAATGGAGATTCCCCAGGTGCTGCGGAACAAGCGCTGCACTGTTGCACACATTAGTGGTTTTCTTTATCCTCTGTTTTGTCATCGTCTTTGTTGCACCAGGCGGATCCCTCAACTTCCTTCACAGATTCGATCTCCATGCTCATTGTCCTGCTCCTTCTGTTCCGCCGTTCCTACAATAATGAACAAACACAAGGCTTATGAGATATACATGTGCTTGGAGATGATAAGATTCAGGCTCGGAAAGCAAAGCATCTTTCTTTTTACTCTACCTCTCGAGAAGGGAACTCGTCGGTTTCAAGCATACGCACGACCTGACTCATCTTTGGTCTCTTAACCGATTCGGGGTCGATACATCTTAAGGCAACCAGAACTGCACGTTTTATGTCGCGTAATGTCGGCTTAGCTTCGAGGTTGGGATCGACAACCTCCTCCACCCTCCTTGACCAGACCATATTCTTTAGCCATTCGACCAGATTGACCTGCATCATGAACAGGAACCTTCCTAAGCAAAAGTTGTCTAGCTTTATATTCAGACCACGACAGCGAGCATCGTGACCATCACACCTCATTTGTGGGTCGACCGTAGTCCACTGGGTCTCTCCCAGTCACGGATTCGAGCAAGAGAACGCCAAAACTATAGACATCACTCTTCTCGTTGAGAAGACCAGTATTAGCGTATTCTGGTGCCACGTAACTGAAATTGACATGTCATATAATAAGCATTAAGACAATTCCACAGACACACTAGGGAAGGAGAAACTGAAGTGATTGTTTACCCGAATGTGCCCATTACTCGGGTTGCAATATGACTCTCATCCGAACCCAGCAGCTTAGCCAATCCGAAATCAGATATCTTAGCATTAAATTCTCGATCAATAAGGATGTTGCTCGATTTGATGTCCCGATGGACGACTTTGGGTTCTATCGACTCGTGCAGATAGGCAAGCCTGCATTACACGCCCATTTTATTACTCTTTTTCGAGCCTTGTACACAGAAACATCCAGAACAGACATGACCAGAGATGCATGAAGGGAACTTACGCTTTCGCTGTTCCTAGCATAATCTTCATTCGATGCTCCCAAGTAAGACCTCTGTTTTGCTGCGTGGTCCCATGCAGCCACTGTTCCAAGTTGCCATTATTCACGTACTCGTACACCAGCATCCTGCAACAAGTAGCCATAGACGAAATCAGCTCTGGCATGACTGAAAAAGATGGACACGTCGCTGGAATACTAACATGGAACGCTTCAAAGAAAGATTGATGTTAGTGCTTGCCTGTGAACTCCCTCTATGCAATATCCCAGGAGCCGTACAAGATTCTTGTGTCGGACATGGCCGATAGCCTCCACTTCGACCCTGAATTCTTTCTCAGCCTGTCCCCTACATCCGGATGACCATACAACGATTACATGAAAGTGGTTTAATTTACCAGGAATGGATCAGTATAAGACCCTTACAGATTATTGAGAATTTTCTTGACAGCAACATTTGTCCCATTGATCAGCTTTCCTTTGTATACGACTCCATACCCACCCTCGCCGATCACATTCTCCGGGGAGAAACGATTCGTTGCAGTCTCAAGGTCCCTAAGGGTAAACCAGTGGCCCCATCCGAGGTGGGAAATCTCCGGTAGACCGACCAGAGGAGAAGCAGTCACGAGCCCGCCCCATGACAGGGATGAACGATGTTTCTTCATGGTTCCCGAGCTTCTTTCTTCTCCAGAATTGAAGCCTAGCCCTCTCTCCTGCTGATACATTGAGCTGCATTGACTGAGGTTATCCGGATCGCTTGATCTGCTCCTACCCAGATGAACTAAGGTCGACTCCGAATTCTTATCCACTGACTTCTCATTCATCGTGAGGAAAACACTTCCCGGGTAATCGTGACTACCACCATTACTCTGGTCCCCAATCTTGTCAACCTTGATGTCCTTCGGGATGTCGGGTATTTGAGAGAGAGGAAGCTTGTCAACCGTTTTCGTCGATCTTCTCCTCAATGTGACCCACCAAGACGATACTCCGAGGATAAAAACAAAGAACCCAATAACGCAGAGGCATATCAAAACCCACAGTTTCAGCCCAAGGATGGATGTCTTCCTCGACAACTGGGAATTCAGCGAATCTTGAGAAGGCATTTCTTCAACTAGTCCAGTTTACCGAAACCAAAAGCGGCAGAATCAGGGAGAACTTCGACTAAACTGCATAAACCCGGCGACATCAATAAAGCTGAAACAAATCACAAAAAACAAAAGATGGAAACAACAAAGCAACAACCGCCAGCGTCTGCGCCAGGAATCCATCAACCCACAAAACCAGGCCAATCTCAACAAGCAAACAAGAACATAACAATCACTCAACAATTCCTGGTAAGAACAGCAATGCAAATCAAATCATGGGTCCAAAAAGAGCGCCTCACAGAAAGGAAAGAAATCTGCAGTACCCATTTCACAGTAGGGGCCAAAACAGAAACAAGAGAAACACTCTTTAATACTACTGTAACCGGAAAAGATCACCTTAGGATCAAAGCAAGGGACATATCCAAAAAAAAAATGTGGGGGCAATGTGAGTAACCAGAACGATTTTCAATCCACACCCCAAAACATAAAAGGAAAAGCGAATGAAGGTAGAAAGAAAAAATTACCCAAATTGAGATGGTGGAAAAAAAAGATCTTTCTCTCAATTGCTAACCACCCCTATCTTCTTCCTTGGGTACCCAGATGAGGAAATGGTCAACATTCCCATCCTTACTGCTACTAATCAAGGGCTTAATCAGCATAGATATGCCTCACCACCACCCTCCGACCCACAACAACAACTTAGAACTTGGAAAAAAAAAACCCAGTTCGGACAGGACTGTCCTTCACAAGAAAGCAGGAAAGAAAATGCAGAAAAGTAAGGGGGTGGGCTTGGGGTCTTGATTAGAAAGGTGGGAAAGGAACTTTGCTTTTTGGCAAACGGAGGATATCAGAGGGACAAAACAAACAGTCGCAGTTCCTTGTATTTATTACATTGCTAAGATCAAGACAACAAGCAACGATATTTAAAAAAAAAACAAGAAGGGGAGGGGGGGGGGAGAGCGGCGATTTGGGGAGTCAAACAAAATCTACTCACAAAACTCTCCTCTCCCCCACCACCACACCACTCCACTCCATGCCCATGTCCACTAAATTACACGACCATTCTTCCACCACATCATCCTAGAAGTAAAGGATCAGAGAACAAGAGGACGGCTGAGCTGATGGGTCCAGTCCCAGACAAACTTCCTGGTCCCAAGAAAGACGAAAACACAGTTGTCCCCGAAACAAACCTTAAAAAAGAAAAGAACGAATTTATTAATGCGGGGGGGGGGAGGCAGCCGCCATTTACAGCTACGACTATGACCCTCGCACTCATCCTCACCCCGACCATACAATGATGCCATTTTTACCTTTTCTCCTTGCTTGCAAAGGCCAAAAGCATTGCAAGGATTGTCATTAAAGATGCATGGGTTTTTTCTTGTGGTGGGTATGGGCGGGGGAGGCAATAATCATCGTAAACCCACCCCCAGCTGGAGATTTGCTTTTACCATGGGAGGTTTATGCCCGAAATGATGAAATGAAAAGGTGGATGACACTTGCCATGGAATAGGGTATGGAAAATATTTGTCACTTGGGATGTTGAGTTTTGATGAGTTGGCTACTGGCCCATGGCCTCTCCTTCGGTTGATGGCGAAATGTCGGGTCCTTCTCTGGTTAAGTGAACCACCCCCCCAACATCCCATAATAATCCTCCATTTTCTCCTAATCTGAAACCTAACCTGCCATAATCATGATAATGATGATAATCCAGTGATATTGTGGCAGTACATTTGAAGAACACTTAAAAAAACAATGTATTTAAAAGTAAACAAGCCACGCCTTTTTTTTAACCTTTTACGTAAATCGGATGAATGATGAAAACATGCATAGGATGGTGGGGGTGCTATATATATTTCCAAGTGTACTTTACTAAACTAGTTCGTTCGTTCGGACCGTAAGTTTTTATTAATGTCTTCTGTATTAGGAATACAATGTAAGGACAGGAAAGGATGGGGGGAGCGGGGGACCCCACTAACGCACGTGAAGTCACGTGACTCACATTCCCTTGGTAAAAGCTGGCCTTTTTGGAGCCCCTAACCCAAACCCACGTTCTCTCAACATTTGGAAAACAAATAGTGATAAAAGGGACGTGTCAAATCATAATTAAATAGTTAGGGGCCTTTTGATCGGCGTCGTTTATGTTATATAAAAACTAAACAACGTGTCTCCCCTTTTTGACAGTGGATAGTTAAATAAAAAAGAGTATATCGAGGACAGATCGTGGAGCGAGTGGGAGGAGGGATGGAAATTGCTTCATCTAGAGTTGGCCTTGATTCCGGGTCAGATCCCGCTCGTCAACTGCCGCGTGTCGACTTATGATCGGCTGGTCGTCGGCACAACTTATTTTTTGGCAAGTGAAAAATGTAGGTTTGATTCTTCTAATTCACAGTACGAGAATACATAGGTAACTTAATTTTGTGGGTGTCCAACTTACAAGCTCTTACTTCTATTTTCATTTAAATATAAAAAAATTCGTACAAGGACTTGCATCTTAAACAACGATTCGAGACGAAATCTTCACGTCCTCCTTTCTTCTTGTTATCTTTATCCTTTCCATCGTTTCCTCACAAACACAGCCTTAATTTGATCCAACCTAAGCCAGTGGGCCCCATCAAACCCGATTACTACAAAAGGCCCATGTAGGAAGCCCAATCAACGCCTTCCCATACCATATGATTGATCAAAATATGTTTTTAGGGGGCTGCTAGGAAGACCGATATTCTTCCTCTCCTCCTGATTTTTTAATCCTTTTTTTCCTTAATTTTTTTTATTAGTTCGGGGGTTGACCGGATCGACTGTGTATTTCTCCTTTAATTCTAATTTGTCTTAAATGTTTGTCCCCCCAACGTCAATTGTTTAATCAACCTTTTATGGTTTGATCAACGGGACAAGAAAATCAATGAATTTTAGTAAAAAGGATTAGGGAGGGGACATGGATTCGGTTTTATTCCTTGTCCCCATTAATTAGTTAACTAACTAACTAACTAACTAACTAACTAACTAACTAGTGTTAAGTTAAATAGGCCCACGCAACAATCTTAAATCCAAACTATTTGACCGTTATCTAACCACCTCTTCAAAAGACATGAATAATTTGATTGGTCGCCTATGCCCAAAATTACTTGGACATACAAACGTTTCGGGTCATTCATAACGTATTCTTTTTGGGGAGTATCCTAAATGAACGAATAAATAAATGGAAAGTTAAAAGTCGTGATGTGATGACCGGGACTCTTTGAATAACGACCTGATAAATCAAATTTTCAATGCGACGTCGTTTTCCGAGGGAGTCGTAAAAATCCTCGGATTTGGTCCTTCTTCGGTGTTTGGATTCTCCCCAGCGCAGCGTCCTTCCTTATAAACAACTTTCCATCTGTACTCTCACCAGAGGAAACACATCGCCTCAACAAGAAGCACCTCACTTTCATCTAGTTTGCTCCCCAATCAAAGGAACTAGATCGTATAAATTATATGGGGAAGCCAGCGATGATGAACGTTGCTTCCGTTAAGATCGCCAAGAACCGCAGAAAGAAGGTTCAGGGGACAACGACGAGAAGTAGTCTTTGCTCAGCCAAGGTGCCCCTAAGGCCTAGGGCGTACATTACGGAAGTCTCCGATTTCAGGCGTCTTGTTCAGGATCTCACCGGCAATGGTAACCCGTCTCCCTGCTCCTCATCGCCCCCGAATTCGCTTGATAGCGGCACTGTCCCGAGGAGGAGCGACGGGAGTCGTGTCCTGGACGATTTTGAAGAAGTTACTGGGCGGGAAGGTAACACAAGCGGAGGTTTTAGCGGGGAACCGTCCCCGTATTATCCGTTATGGATTTCTGTCTACGAGCAGCAAATGTTGAGTCTCGGGGAGGTCGAGTCTTGGCTTTTGGGAACGGACTCGGCGGTGCCCTCCCACGAGAGCTACACTCAGGAGATCAGCAGCATATTCGACTACGTAATGGGGGACTTGTGAAGAACAGAACAACTATCTTAAAGATGATGATGACCTTCAAAACACTCCTCTTCGTTAGGATCTGCAAATATGATGTACATAACAATCACTCCGCGGAGGTCAATTAGTTTACAAACATGAGTCGAGTCCTTCGCGCTACACGTGTTCAAACTTCAAAGTCGGCCATGAGACAGCAGGCCTGATGCACGGGGCAGGAAAATCGATATAATCAGACTTTTGGAATTTGTTGCAGAGAACTTGACTTGGTGACTCCTCACTACCCATTTGTTTTGTTTTTCACGTTTAAAATTTA
Organism: Melastoma candidum; assembly: GCA_023653495.1. Taxonomy (NCBI): domain Eukaryota; kingdom Viridiplantae; phylum Streptophyta; class Magnoliopsida; order Myrtales; family Melastomataceae; genus Melastoma; species Melastoma candidum. The sequence continues at coordinate 5,406,885 of CM042889.1, read as the reverse complement.
TTTAAGAGAATCAAACATGGAATCATATGAACCAAATTGATTATGGAGGGAAGTTTGAGTCATCGGGGTTGCATGATATGGACTTAGTTTTCGGCCTCTGGCGAGTAAGCTACATTCCAAGGATCAGCATCTACCATACTACATTATACTGGACAAACCCAAATTTGTTATTTTTTTTATAAAATAATCTGAACTTGACGAGCAAGACTCCGTGGCCCAATGGATAAGGCGCTGGTCTACGGAACCAGAGATTCTGGGTTCGATCCCCAGCGGAGTCGTCCTCGTTTTCCTCTTCACTCTCATATTCCTTTTTATTTTTTCTTTTTGAGCGGGGTGTAGAGGGACTTGAGCTGCCTGTTAATGAGCCTGCTGTCATTCAAAGCCATCTGGAGCTGCAACCCTTCCGATCACCGCTGCTGTTATTGTAGGCTGCCTCGGCGAAGTAGCTGAGGGTTGTGTCGGAATTGATGCTCTTGCGGAGCCATCCAAACCCACCTGCCACGTCTCTTCCGAGATTTTGAGGTCCTCCCCACGGACCAAGATTGACCTGACCTGGATGAAATAGGTCCTTGTCCTCACCGAAGATTAGCTTGCTGCTAACACTGCCGTCGCTGTTCCGGTCCTCCAGGTAATAGGAGAAAGAATTACCGTAAATCGATTGCAACTGCAAAGAGAAGGACATCGCCCCTCGTCCCAACCCCAGTAGCCCAGCTGCCCTGTGGAATAGGCCCGTGTTCCAGTGGCCGCAGCCGAACATCACATTCTCCATGCGTCGGTACTCGGACTTTCCATCCCGTGAGGTAAGGTTGACCGTTAACGTCTCTAGTGCAAAGTCACCCGTTGTATTGGAGCTGTCGCTGTACCAATAGAAATAATGGCAAGACTGGTTCTCCTCTTCGCACGGCCTTCGGGGATTCGGTGACGACACCAGCAGGGGATGTTCCTGTATAAGGACGAGTCATCCCGGTCTTAGTACGGCCCGCTCTGCTAGAAGCAGGCATAGCAAGGGACACATTGGACCCAATTGAGGTCGCTCCTGGTGTCAAGTATCAACGACAAGTGCTTCGGTGGCGTGCCGATGAACACGTCCATGAAGTACTCCCCCTAGCCGACACTGCCCCAGAGGCCAGGGTCGCCATCATCTGACTGGCCCTCCCACTAGGAAGCTCTGAGTTGGGAAACACTGCCGGATCTTGACAATTTTATTTGTTGAGTTAATAATCTTATCTTGAGCCCAGCTTTCCTATTTAAGTTGCATGAACCCAGGAGAAGAATGGATCTTCCTCAACCCTTGGGATTTATGTGGCGGATGGACTACCCTCCGCAACCATGTCCAGTATCGGCAGTTCCTTGCTTGGCATACACCCTGATGACAAATGGAAAACGGGATTTTGTATCCCAGATGGACATTACCAATGGACAGTTTTACCTTTTGGACTTAACAGATGAATTCTCCAGCCTTCCATTTTCTCTTGTCCATGAATCCTCATTCCATTCGGACCGAGAAATGGCCATCACCAAATATAATGTAATTGTGATAAATTTTTGACAAAATATACTTTTATGCCCCTAACTTTTCATTTTGTCATTATTTTAGTTTATCATCAACTTTCACTTTTATATTAATTTTAGTATATCTTGAATTTCTTAAAGGGAAAGCCAAACAAGGCCTTAATATAGTCTAATTCATGTCTGGAGTTCCAACCTCTCATTCATTCGTCCCATAATTTATTTCATCTGTAGCGATGACCTCCCAATAGAACAGTCATCCGGCATTCATCAAGTTTGTGTATTTTTTATCGCATCAATAACCATCCTCCAACTTCGACATCCAATCTAGCCATCAAAATTTTAAAATTAAATAACGTACGAGATGTTTCAATATTATCTACATTATTATTATTATTTTTTTTCTTTTTAGTCAATAAATAGAAATTGTGTATTAAGGCATATTTGCCTTTCGCTTCAAATTCAAGATTGTTCAAAATCAAAATAGAAACAAAAGTTGATGACAAAATTATATAACAAACTAAACTAACTACAAAATATTGACTCAAAGTTGAGGCCATAAATTGATATTTTACCTAAATTTTTTTATTATTAAATAATAAAATCGATTAAATTCATAATTTGTCGTATTATCTCAGCGTATAATTTCACATATAAGAAAAATTCAAGGACCAAACTGCAATAACTTGACAAATTAGTCAAATATATATACGGGCCACGTATTGTCGTCGGACGTCTTTCGAGAGGTGCTTGTAGTCGCCTCGACATACGACGCCTGTTCTGGTTGCCGACTGACGCTTGCTTCCTTGGTCTTCTCCACTTTCCACTTTGGTGAGTTTATGTGTCGATTAACCTGTATTTTGGCTGGTTTTCTCTGTTTCACAAAATTTCTAGCTATGAAAATAAAGTAGCTTCATGTTTTTTATTTAATTGTTGTTAACAGAGGCTCCAAAATTTATAATCAATATCTTTTGAGAATAAAGTATCTACAAATGTTTAGATAAGAGACAAATTCGAAAAAAAAAAGACAGTTTCTCTTACAAAAATCGGCTGTTATTCTTATTTGCAAGCTCTCTACTTCTACTTGTCACATGCTTGATTATTTAATATAAACTATGATACCATTATTTAGGAGGTGAGAAGATAAAAGGAGAATGGGAAAATACTAATATATTTTCAAGCGTAAGACAAGCAGATTGAATTTACGTAATAAAGATAAATTTTAAAAAAATTAATAATATACCAATAACATGAGTCTTAAAAATATAAGATTTATAAAATTTATGTTTACCACGTTTTTAAAATATAATTTTCTATTAATAGAAAACTTCGGAGCAAATAATATTTCCAGAAAAACATAAAATATAGTGTGATTTAAATTTAATTAATAAGATTTTGTATGTAAAATTACATATATTGGAAATAACAAAAAATTTATAATCATCAACTTCTCACTTCATACTTGTTTCAAAATGATTTTTATTTGTGATTATTATTTTACAATTTCTTTCAAATGAAGTTAAAATTCACTCAAACTCTCTTGTTAGTCAATCACAATAATTCTTATTTATTGGGAGGTTTTAACTTTTTTTTGTAGATGAAAAATAATTGTATAAAATTATTTTTTTCAACTAAAATATTTTTTTTAACGTGTTTTGAAATTATTAACCATATTTATTGTGTTTTTCTTCTTGAAGCCCTAAAACCCTAATTCAATTTCACACGCTAAGAAAAATTCAAGAATCAAACCTGAAAAGTTAGTCTATATCGCCGTCGCACTTTCCGGGAAGCTCACAGCTGCTTCCTTGGTGTCACAGCTTTCCACTTTGGTGCGGTGTTGATTAGCCTTCATCTGTCTGGTTTTTTAAATGCAATGTGCCTGTTTGACGAAATGCCTAGCTGAAAAGAAATGCCTGTTTGACGGATGATATGATTGTAGGTTTCGAGTGTGTCCTGATTATTACACTCGTGCTGTTTACGGCTTCATGGGTCTTCAGTGAATGTGCAGTTCGTTTGATTTTTCAGGAGATTAGGTGAAGGGGTTGGGATTACGGTCAATTGATGTTTGTGTCGGAAGGACGTGGAAATGAAGTTAAGGGTCGTGTGTCAGAAGTTGTACGACTACGTGAGGCACGACCTCAAAGAGATTGCTTTCCCATCCTCCTTGCCTGATCCTCCTCACCTCAAAAAGCGTCGTAAACTCACCTGGCATGAGCGGTTCTTGGTAATTCCTTCCTGTAAGCATTGCCAATAAGTTGAATGAGGAGGGATTTTTATCGCACGTTTTATTGTTCCATTCATTCTGGGCTGCAAGCTTTTAGAAATGTGCTTATGGCACTTATGCAATGCAAAATTTTCATTTTTCGTGCTCCAGTGATTTGTTTTTCATGGTTTAATGATAAAAGAAGTTCAACTGCATTTCAGGTGTTGAAAGAGGCTTCTAGGCTTTACGCAGCAAGTTGGGTGCGGGACATTGGTCCTGATCTACGTCCTAATGATTATAAGAAAGAAGAAGAGAATGATGATCAGCCAGATAAGGCCAAGGGCGCAACTAAACCGAAGGAACCTTCAACCTTGGAGGACCTTGGTATGGAATCCTGCACAAATTTTTGTGTCTTCTGGATACTCCCTACTTACATGGCTTGCATATATAGGAAATTTATTTATATATGAACACATACATAGTAGATTTGACTGTTACTTTAAAAAATAGCTTGCGCTTCTAGAGTAGAGTCTATTCTACTGTACCCAAAATTCTTCCGTATACTGCAATTACGTCCTGCAAACTCGACATCTCCGGTTTCATTATGGAAAATGGCTCATTGTTGATCAGTATGAACTTTAGTGGATGATGTTTACAGTTTAGGCTAAAAGTGTAAAGTTCAGCTGTAAATTGATTTATTTTTTCCCATGTTCATTTTGATGGTCGTCTCTACCTTGACAGTCAATATGTTTGACATTGACTTGAGTAGAAATCTATTATCCTCTCTGCTGGCAAGATTAGCTGTCCAATTTTTTACACGGAAGAATCCTTCTGTTATGCTTCTAGAGTCGTTGATGGACAGTTAGGCTGTTGACCATCATTTTTCCAGAAGCCACAGAGTTGAGTGGACACAGACTTGTGGATCAAAAATTTGAACTATGCCATATTCTTTTGATAACAGCTGTTGCCGCACGAGGGGGGATGGAGACGCTGAGGCCTGCATTACAGCGGGTGTACATGACCAGGGCCTCCGCATACCGAGATGCGCTCAAAAGTTTTATCGAAGGATATCAGGAAGGCATCCAACAAGTTGTGGATAAAAAGCAAGACGGTAAATCTGAAGAGACGAGCAATTCATCTGGGAAAGCAGGTTGACTGACTATTAGTCTGGCAGGGAGTGAAGCAATGAAGATTGATCCGGAGAATCATGATGCTTGCTTCTTTTCCTTTGATGATATTGTCAAGCTAACATTTGTGCTTATGTTATTATAAGTCAATAATTCGTGGATAAACAATGTTTGTGCATGATATTCGAATTCTATGTTGTTTCAAGGGAAAAGTGAGATGGGCCAATATAACCGGGCCTCGTCAGAGTGGACTCAATAGAGTGTTTGAACAAAATCGTAATTTCAAACGGCGACTTTACTTCGGCTTTTATTGAAAGTCCCTGTTTGAAAGTTCAGATGACAGGTAGGTGTGGGGGCTTCGGACAGTTCTGTGATGGGGGAAGAATTTTGGAAAATTTTGATTTTCAAGGTATAAAGTGTTCATGAACGTGCAATATTGTTTTCTCTAAGGGTGGGAACTAGCTGCGGACAAAGAAGGCTCGATCGGGGGAATCCCACATGACGAACTTACTCATCAATATATTTGGGACATGGAAGTGGAATCAATCCCCCTACCTACCCCATCTCATATGCACACATCTTCTCGTCTTCGGTTTCTTCTTCCTGAGTTTGCCATAAGTTCTATTTTCTAACAGGGTGAACTGAGTTTGTCATAAGTTCTAATAGGGTGAACTGATGTGAGGACTGCTTAGTTTCCTTTTAAGAATTTCGGGCATTCAAACTGAATAAACAGACGCCGCATCCAACAGATGCACCTAACCGTATTTCCAATCTCTAAATATGGGAGTAATCTGATCCAAAAAACAAACTGGAGTACACAGCATCCTTGTCTAAACCAATAACACTCCTCAATGTCAAAACTCTAGAGCAACCAGTTGTCCAAACAAAAATGATCATCACAAAGAACTTCGACCGAAAACACCTTCATATTTTAAGACCTTACGGATAGAAGGGACTTCATGGAATAGATCACATGAATAGGTTCGGCCTCGATGCCTTGTATGTGGTCCTCAGCTTCCTGGTTGGCGGCCTGACCTTCCTGAAGACCAACGGGAACTTGATTTTCGAGTTGTGGAATTGCTTGGTGCTCTCCCTCTTACAAAGCTTGGCAGGAACTGTGGCTGTCTTGATGATCTGGATGCACGGAAACCTGACCCTGTGACGGGACGCCATCTCATTGTACATTTGCTCGACGGCACCATTCAGGGTTATGTCCCTGTATTCCTTGTACATGTTGTGATATCCCGTCCGGCTCTGATACCTAAGCCAGATACCGTAGTTCTTGATTTTGGTCGGGTTCTTCTCAAAGATCTACAGATTACATTCTAAATTCTTTTCAACTGAAAACAAAACTGAAAAAATGACCAAGCTCAGGGATGGGGAAAATCCTTTCATGCACGACCAAGATAATTAGAATGCCATTTTGGCTCATAACAGCAGCTGGCAGAACCTATGGGTAGCGAATTCTTAATCAAATCTCCTGGTTCTAGATCATTCCTCGGTCGCTGATTACCTCATTGATGGCGAGAACCTGCCCATTGCTCTTCTTCACCTTCTTCAGCTTCCTCAAGAAGTACCTTCAGCCAACAAACTCAACGAATCACAACAATGACAAGCAATCAATAGAAACTTAGAGAACCAATCAACCCAATTTGAATATCTCTCGAAAACTCAACATCAATCACGACTTTTGACAATCCTCACACCAATCCATTCCCCAAACAACAAAAAGATCGAAATTACAAAACTAAAAGATGATCATCCGTACCAGAACTTGGACTTGGCACGGACCTCGTTAGTGGCCCACAATTTCATCCTGTAGATCTTAGGATGCTCATCCGCCTCCGTCGGCAACGCCCTCCCGACCACCTGGTACTGATGAAACTACGCCCGCCAAAACAACGACAACACCGCCATCAAACACATTCCCAATCAATCACGCACATCCCGACTCATAAAAACAAACCAAACGAAACCCATCGAAACTCACCTTGAATGTCACCATCCTCGCGATCGACGATCCTCCCCCTCCTCCGCCGCCCTGTCGGTGGAACGATTTTCGTCGACAAAACCCTAGTCACCCCAAACCAATTAAGCCCATCAACTTAGGCCCGATATATTGGGCCCCATTAATCATAAAATGGGCCGACTCATGGACGTGGTAATTTATGAGAGTGCAATCTGACAACATTAAACCAGAGGCTGTGGAAGAGCTAATTACATACAAAGCTTGTCCGAAACGTACTTCCAAAAAACAAATGAATAAGGTTAATACTTTTGTTCCGAAATATTTCTCAAAAAATATTTCAAAAAATAAGAAAATAACTTTTAAAATTACCAAATAATATCCCTAAAAACACATAATTTGGTTTGCAAATAACTCAATATTTCTAATAGAGTTCAGACCCCGAATTTACTACTTTTCATTGGCGAAATAAATATTTATAAAACTAATGTAAGAATATTATTTGGTAAATTTAAAAAATCGATAGTTCCATTTCGTAAAGTATTTTCCGACCACGAAAATATAGCATGTAAGATTAAGCCTCCACTTGAGGGCGACTTTAATTGCATAAGTTGTAAAAGACATCGAAAAACAAACATTTGATGGCACGATGACGATAAAATTATAAATAAACAAAATATGGACCAGACAAATCCCCCTCCCACCTAATTGTGGCCATACTTTAATGCCAGATTCCCGGCTCAAAAACTTGGGTGGGAGGATGGCAAAACCACCACCAAATCAATCACAAAAAGAGAAAAAGAAAAAAGAAAGAACAATTTTGACTGATTCTTAGTTTTCAATTTCAATTGGAGCACTCCCAAGCTGACCATTCGCGCCCTGATTTGTGCCTTTCCACGTTGATCATGACAATAACTTACATTACTTCCTCTGAGGAACACCCCCCACCAACCTTCTGACCGCCCACAAACTGTTATCCAATGTTGTAAGAGAAATGTATCTGGGGAACTTAAACGCTTGAAAAAAGAAAGCAACGAAATTAAGAATTGCTAATCATCTCACTGATTTCATTACACTAAGTATTGGTGAGAAAACAGAAAGAGATCGTGAAAAGATAATCAATTTAATCCCTTGTATCTTTACAAATTAGCGTTTACGCGATGATGTGATGAAGGACGTTGTTCGCCAGTTGGTGTTCTAATCCTCCCTATACCAAATGATCTTTTGTTTTGCGCTTGCCCGTCTCGCCTATCGAGAGTTCAGATGTCCGCGCATCGCATCGGGGCGTATCCGAGCCGGGACCTCTTCGTGTCGTAGAGTATGTGGAAGTTTTGCTGCTGGTAGTTACCGATTATCGATAATCCGGAGCGCGGCGTCCCCAGGACGGCTAGGCAGACCAGTTCGTTCGGGATTAGTGTGATGAAGTAGTTCTCGACCGGGAAATCCCAAACAGCTCCGTCGGCGAAGAGGATCGTGAATTCCGGCAACTCCACATTCCCGACCCCGGAGATGTTGTAGCACGGGTTTAGGATCTCGATATCCTTGACTAGGGGATAGCTTTTTATTTGGCCAAGGAAGGCTTCCCTGATGATATTGTAGGCTGGATCGGCAAAGTAGCTGAGGGTTGTGCCGGAATCGATGATTGTGCCACCAGAGCCATCCGAACTCAACTTCCACGTCTCTTCTGGGATTTTGAGGTCCACCCCGCCGACCAAGATTGACTTGACCTGGATGTAATAGAACGTGTCGACAGGATTCTCCTTCGCTTCGACGAAGGACGTGAAGTTCAGGTTCGGGTGGCTCAATAGGTCCTTGTCCTCACCGAAGATTAGCTTGCTGCTAACACTGCTGTCACTGTTCCGATCCACCAGGCAATATGAGAAAGAATGACCGTAAATCGATTGCAACTGCGAAGAGAAGGACAACGCCCCTCTTCCCAACCCCAGTAGCCCAGCTGCCCCATGGAATAGCCCCCTGTTCCAGTGGCCACAGCCGAACATCACATTTTCGACACGCCGGTACTTGGACTTCCCGTCTTGTGAGGTAAGGTTGACCGTGAACGCCTCTAGCGCAAAGTCACCAGTTGTATTGGAGCTGTCGCCATACCAGTAGAAATAAGGGCAAGACTGGTTCTCCTCTTCACACGACCTTCGGGGACTCGGTGACGACACCAGCTGGCAGCGAGGGTCGTGGCAGGTGATGTTCCTGTACGAGGTCGAGTCGTCCGGGTTGTAGTACGGCCCGTTCTGCTCGAAGCAGGCATAGCAAGGGACACATTGGACCCAATTGAGGTCGCTCCCGGTGTCAAGTATCAACGACAAGTGCTTCGGCGGTGTGCCGATGAACACGTCCATGAAGTACTCCCCCGAGCCGAGACTCACCCCAGATGCCAGGGTCGCCATCATCTGACTGGCCCTCCCACCAGGATTCTCCAACTGGGGAGACTGTGCCGGAGCTTCGAGCTTCCCCAGCACCGCCTTTGACCTCTCCTTCTCCTCATCGTCCTGCAGCCGTGATATCACCTCCCCATTCTTCTTCTCGGAAATCCGCCGGTGAAGTGTCTGAATCCTGATCATATCCCTCAACATGAACTCCGATGCGGACTCCCCCGGGTTCCCTTCACGGCCTTCGATCGGCCGCCTCCTAAGGTGAACCTTAACAGGTTCTCGAACCACCCCATCCCCCGTCCCCCCTCCCGACAAGAGGCCACAACCCGTATCGGTGCCGAACCCCATACCATCCGTCAATTCGATACCGGGAAGGACGGAGCCATTGGAGATCAGACCTCCGTGGCCGTGCGCGGTGCGTAACACGCGGCCAAAACAAACAGCGAACAGAAGGAACAACATCAACACAGACAATCTGAACTCCATTAGCGTTGACTTCCTCCTCCTCCTCCTCCAGAATGAGTTCAACGAAACAATGAACAAAAGAACAAATTGGGTGGATTTGGGTGTGGGTTTGGATTTGGACCGCGTTATATTGATTATTTTATTATATATATACTGGGGATTCAAAGGGATTGGTAGGTTACTTGGTAGTAGTGGCGGTAGTGGTAAATGGTCTTCTCAATGACTTTGAATATCCAATCCATCTTTTGGGTTTCCCAAGTCTCTATTTCGTTCTTACCATTGTAACGCGTTTTTCAAGGGAAACCCGGGGCTGCTAATTATTAATGTTTTTTTTTTTATTAAATTGCGTACATTTGTTGTTCCTTCCTACGTTTTGGTCAAATTCAAACTTCTTTACGTCAATATGGTCCCCCCCTCCCACCCCACCCTGTATTTAAAAATTAAAAAAAAAAGATTTTTTTTTTTTTTTATTATTTAGGATGCGCGTCGCTAATAACAAATATCTAGGGGCATTACACACATTGTTTATTTGGAAATCACATTACCTCCCTGTTAAAAGTAGATTCGAGATGGAGAAATTATTTTAAGAGACTAGATGTAATCGACGATTTGAATTAGGGTTTATACAATAGATTTATGCAGATGATAAAAGTTAAGATGAAGGGATGGGATGGTGTGGGTGGGTCTTTTGGTCGTCGTTATTCTGGGACTCGATGATTTCAAGCCCCCAGTCTCTGGCGTTTCTTAGTTGTTCTCCGGTCTCGATTTCCCATGTTTAGTTGGAATCATTCGCACGGAGACTCCCCCATTTCCGACGCCATGGAATTGGACGGATGAGATTTTCATCATGTTACTGGATTCAAGTTTTATTTTACTTAAATCGTTTGGGTTGCGTCATTATTATGACGTATATAAAAAAGCTTTTCTAAACCACGACACGACGCCTACGCGAACAACACTCGTTGCGATAATGCTGGAATCGCATTGGGCCTATACCCTCCTCGCCTATTTGGGCTACACAATCGGCGATCCACTCGGGACCCTATCATAGGAGTCTTGTACGAAAAAATACGTTTAATTTTAAAAAAATACAAAATATTTCGTAAGGATTTACCGCGTTATGTCCCCTTCTCCTGTGGCTCGGAACTACTCAATATTATCGTACTTGGTAAAATATAAATTTATGTCATTAATTTTAAGTCAACTTTATATTTTGTCATTAATTAATTTAGTTTATTACATAATTTTATCAACAACTTTATTTCTATTTTAATTTTGACCAACATTGAATTTTATCACATGAAAGCCAAACATGCCATGATACACAATTTTCATTTATTGACTAAAAAATAAAAAAAAAATAAAAAAGGTAAATGATATTGAAACCTCTTATATGTTATTTTATTTTAAATTTTGATAGCCAAGTGAGATGGAAGCGGACGATAGTTACTAAATTGATAATGGCCGGATGATTGCTCTATTGGGAGGCCACTGTGGGTAAATTGGATTATGAGGCAAATGAATGAGATGTTGGAACTTCATTATTATAAGATACGACTATATTAAGACCTTGTTTAGCTTTCGTTAGAAGAAATTGAAGATTGACCAAAATTAATATGAAAGTAAAAGTTAGTGATAAAATTATATAATAAAAAACAGAAAGTTTGCTTAAAGTCGAGGCTAAACGTATATTTTGCCTTCCTTCTCTCACGTTATTCAACTATACAATAATATTACTCACATCTCATTAAATGATGAGAACAAAATACTAACCTTCATAACCTAGACTAGGAAATAAATCAGCACCGCAAGAAAATAAAAATAAATCACTAAGATAAAAATAACAATCAAATAAATTAAGGGTGCGCCGGATGAAAAATGATATAAAGTAGAGATAATATTATGTCGATCAAGGTAAGTGACGGAGCTAGAAAAATTAGGTAGGAAGGTAAATTGAAATAAACGAAGTTTTAGGGTCAAATTTTATTAGTTTTCTTTAATCTTTTTAGGATTGAAAATATATACTAGAATTGCTATACTTGGTCCATAAAATATTTTACGAATTACAAAAGTTCATAATTCATTAACTAACTTCAAAATTCGAGTTCTAAAGAGGTAAAAAAGAAAGAAAATGAAATGAGATTTTTCTTTTTTAGAACTCGAACTTATACATATTCGAAAATGCGAGTGGTTTTCCGGAAACGGATCCGGGCCGGATACGGATCAAGCCTGCCTGCCCTTGGCCATCTCTGTCCATGAAGTTCAACTAAAGCCCGAACAAAGATGTAAAATTACACTACCTACCTACCTACAAGTATAAAAAAATCAATGATAATCATGTTCATTTATATTTTATTATTATTTGTTTCAAAATCATTTTAAGATTTTGTATAATTTTAAGAGCGAAATTAATTTATTGTTTAATTTTCTGAAAGCCGCTGATTGTCAATTCGCTGCCGTACGCCAGGGGTTTTTTCCTCCGACCAAATGACTCGTCGTCACTTCCTACCACCACGGTTTTACACGAACAAGGGCTTCAGGAATGTCAGGCGATGCTCGTGGCTAAGCCTCCGCCTCGGCAGTCCGATGTCACCCGCTTGTTGTCCGGCGTCGCGCGAATGAAGCAGTATGAGGCAGTCATGCGCCTTATCAAGCACTTGGAATCGGCCTGGCTGTCAAAGAAAAGAACGTCTATGTAATGAACATTTTGGCTAACTGTCTTTGTCATGTTAAGAGGACGAACCTAGCCTTCTCCGTCCTCGGTAAGATGTTCAAAATCGGGTTTGAGCCAGGTGCTGCAACGCTGAACGTTCTGGTCGATGGGTTGTGCCGGGACAGGCGCTTCATTAGCGCCTTGATAATGGTTCACAACATGCTTGCTGGGGGTGATGCGACGAATACGTACACGATAGGGGTGGTTGTGCAGGTCTGGTTATTCGGATATGGCCATGGAATTCATGGCTGACATGGAGGGAAGAGGTGGCCCGCTCAGTAATGTCGTTCTGTATAATCCTGTGTTGATGGTCTGTGCAAAGAAGGAAGAGTTGAAAAGGCTTTGGAGTTGCTGGGAGCGATGAGGTCAAAGGGCATTCTTCCGGACAAAGTGACGTACTGTACCTTGATTCATGGGTTGTGGTGTCAGGGCAAGTTGGATGAAGCAAGGATGTTGTTTGTAGAGCAAGTTAATTTGGGAGTCATGCCTAATGTCATCTCTTATAACACCTTAATTCGAGGCCTTTCTGCTGGCAGCCGATGGATCGATGTTAATAATTGTTTGATGAAATGGTCCATCAAAGAATAATGCCAGACATACACACCTTTGCTATTGTCATCGACGCTCTCTGCAAAAAAGGCAACATCGGCGAGGCTCAATGCATGTTTGATGAGATGGGCACGAAAGGCTTTGAGCCAGACACATGCATTTACAATTCCTTGATCAATGGTTACTGTATTCGTGGAAGATCGCGACGCGCCAATCGGGTGTTTATGTCCATGATTGAGAAAGGCTGCTCTCCTAATGTTGTGTTACCTATAGTATATATTTTGGAAAAGGATGTTGGAATTTTTGTGCCACCATTAATTGTTATATTTTCTTTTATTCTAGGCAAAATATGCGATTATGGCCTCAACTTTGAGTTAACTTTCTATTTTGTCATTAACTTAGTTTGTTATATAATTTTGTCACCAACTTTTGTTTTTATTTCTATTTTGGCCAATCATGAATTTCTTCTAGCGAAAGCCAAACAAGGCCTTAATATAGTCTAACATGTGTCCTATAATAGTGGAGTTTTGACATCTCATTCATTCGTCTCATAATCCACTTTATCTGTAATAGTCGCCCCCTAATAGAACATCATCCGACATTCATCGATTTTCATATTTTTTGACAACATTAGCAACTATCGTTAACTTCGGCTTCCAATTCACTTGATTTGTTCATCAAAATTTTATAATAAAAAAACAAATGAAAGGTTTCAATATTATTTCCTATTTTTTAAAATATTTTTTCTTTTTAGTCGATAAATGAAAATTGTCTATTAAGGCCTTGTTTGGCTTTCGCTAGAAGAAATTCATGATTGGCCAAAATTAAAATAAAAACAAAAGTTGGAGACAAAATTATATAACAAACTAAGTTAAGGACAAAACAGAAAGTTGGCTCAGGCCATAAATTGATATTTTGCCTTTATTCTATTTTATTAAAGTATATTTTATAAAACAGGTTGTAACATAAGACAGTGCATGAAATCCCACTAAAGTATTGTGATCACCAAACTTATTGGGATATGCGCATCTCGTCTATTTGATGTGGTTTACGGCTGGGTGTAGGCCATTTATATCCTATGGTCATGGATAAGACCGTAGGTTATACAAATTATGGTTATTTATGGATAGATCCCTTTCCCCGTCCTTCGGACTTTTATTTATTAAAGGGCAAAACTAACTTTTCACAAAGAAAACCATATATATATATATATATATATGGAAAATCAATTCAAAAGGATTCGATCGTCAATTTCTTTCGCCTCCTCCATCGAGAGCAGCCGTGCGGGAAGAAAAAAGGGGAAGAAGATCTATGCCGCTCTAGTTTCTTACTTCTGATTCACGACGCTTGAACCCGACGCTGCCATGTATGGTTGTTTGATTCGCCGGCTCTTTCTCGGTGAAAATGTTCGGACTGCGCTACAACTTTTCTTCAAAATTCTTGCTTCTGGCGTTCCTATGGACGATAAAATGTACGCAGTACTGTTTGATGGTCTGTGCAAGTATCGGCAGCTCAATGAGGTAGTTGGATTGTTTCGAATTGTTGAGAATGCCGGACATAAATCTGGTGTTTTTGAATATAATATCCTCACGGATCATGCGAAGTTGGCATGTTTGATATTGCCATGGAGCTGTTCAGTGATATGCTACGTAGAGGGGTACAACCAGATGTGGTGACTTTCAATTCCATACTGAAGGGAATGTGCAAAATGGGTAATGTTAGTAAAGCTCTTAAGTTTCTTAATGATATGAGGAGGATGGGTATATCCCCAATGATCGTACGCATGCCACTATCATGGCTTTATCAAACATAATAAAGGGGACAAAATATTTTCTCAATGATTTTCATGATGGTGGGACCTCAGCAACTCAATTGTACGACAATTAGATTCTGCTCATAGAACCAAAATCTGATGCAATGAGACCATCCTGCTAATTGGTCTTGCCAAGTTCTGATGATCATATGCTAATGAGTTGAGCATGAAAACTAACTCCAGGTATGCTTTACGGATGCAAAAAATGAGCACCCGCACCTTCAGGATTATAACAATTCGCGAACCATTTAATTATATGCTCAAATGTTTAATACAAGTTCGAAAAGAATGCATTTCAGTTGTGAAATTGTTGGTAATGTGTGTACAAGCCCTTTTGTTTTATTTTTAGCTCTGATGATGCGGCTGGAATGATTATGAATGACTAACAACTGTGCGTTCACCTGGCGACTCTTGTTAGAGGTCCTAAGGCACAGAGTTTTCAATTTGCTCTAGTTTTTCAACAGATTTCTCATGCTCCTGCAGTGGAGATTTAGCCATGGTTTAACGCCAAACTCAAGTAAAAAATCCGCTGTAATCAGCAAATGCTATCAAGTGACTATGGGAGTTTGCAACATGGGAGATGTTAGTTGAGCTTCTTGACTTCTTGATGATATGTGGAGATCCAGTAGTTCCTGGTGACATAACCGATGCCACTGTGAAGGAAGGCTTTCTTAAACATGAAAAAGGTGACAGAGTGTTGCAAGAGCATGGGTATCAACTATGCAGTATGTTACCTCACAATTCTATCTAACTGAAAGCCCATTTTATGTTGCGAGTATGGTGTATGACCATCTCATGTTGTAGAGTATCGTATATGACCATTTTATCTTGTGAGTATAGCATATGACCATTTTACTTTTAGGTATTTACTCTTGGTGTCTTATGTATGCACTCACAAAGTAGAAATTGTAGGGATGGATTAACTGAAACTTCTAGAAAAGACCGAGAAACGTTTTTCTTTTTGGTGGATGTTTTTCTTTGCTGTATATGATTTTGGTGATTATTTGTAAATAATGAGGAAGAAACATGAATAATTGATAAACTTGACCTGTATGTTGTACCAAAGTAGAAGAAACGCATTTCCCACTGTGGCTTTGTTGGAATAGTTATGAATAGATCGTTTGATTATTTCCATTGCTTTTGATAAGTTCCACGCACTGCCGCTGCTTATTGTTTGGGATAATTATCATTGAAACATGCGATCATGACAACATCTGCTTTATTGATTTCATGCCAAATTTCTTATTTTCCTAAATCAGAGCAACACAGCTGGTAAGGGCTCACAAGGATGCTGTCAATTCTTTGAGTGGTAATGGTTCTACAAAACTAGGGACAGTTTCTGCTGCTGTTGCTGAGGCCAATTCAACAGCTCTGGAATGCTCGAAAGAGATTGAAGTAGCAATGCAGGTTTCCATGAGGAATGCCCTTGGAGTGCTGACAAGCAGAAGCATTGACGGTCACAATGATGATTTCTCTATTATGAAGGTGTATGTATTGTCTTAACCGTTGGCCTGAACTGTTGGCAGGAGTTCTTGGAAAGTTGTGATTCTATGACTCCATGTGGATTGGGATGATGCTCCGCTTGTAGTTAGATTATCTGCATTGAGGTTATGACGGTGTCAATCACTGATTCCTATAGCTTGAATATATTTTAAAATTAATTGTGGAATTTTCCATCACTTGCAAATTGCTCCCATTAAAATGGCTATGCGATGTTTTTTATAGTTAAGACATGGTTGCTGGAAATAAAGTCCATACGGTTGTTTTCCAGCTTGGGCTAGCTTACAGTTAGTGTTTCTTTGCTGGAAACACTTAAGGATGAGGAATTGCAAAAGTTGGCTCGAGACATATGTGCTCAGGATTCGACTATAAAAAATATAGCAGAGATGCTCTCAGAGACTGCTGATGCTGCTGAGGCCGCAGCATATGCTGCTAATCTGATCGATGAACGAAGGAGAGAAGCTAGTGAAGAATTTGAGCGCTTGACTAAAGAGTACGAGAAGCAGATGGAGTCACTGAAGCAGAAGGTAATAAGAAATGACAACCATTGTTATCTTAGTTATTTTACATAGTCTGCCAAGTTTCGTAGTTCTCCAATTTAATAATGTAGATTATGACAGGAACATACTCTGTAAACTTGGCGGGTAGGAATGACTCCTATATGCTTTCGCTACCAGCAGTTGATAATTTAGTGATAGTCTGGGGTGGGTTAAGAGAAGATGGGAGCTAATAAAATCATTCATGGCAGTTTAAGTTGCTGTAATTCATCCATATGGGTTAAGTTGGCCTTACTTTAAGAAAGGTGGAAGTGGAAGGAAATCATCAGTCATTCCCTCGACTTCTGCTGATTCTTCAGTTTGGAACTTGACGTCTTTCCAACTGACAGCTGAAAGATTCAGAACAGAAGGCAGCAGCTTTTTAACTGGGGAGAGGGATCAAATGGTCAAACAGAGGGACTCCGCCCATCAGGAGGCTCATCTATGGCGTTCTGAGCTCGCAAAGGCTAGAGAGCATGCCGTAGTTCAGAAGCGGCTGTCATCAGGGAAGAAGAGAAGGCGAGAGTTGCAGAAGTTGATGCTGAATCCCAGAAAAAGGAGGCTGAGGAGAAAGAAACAGCAGCTGCAAACGACAGACAGGAGCTCGTGGCATATGCGAATGCACTGGAAGCACAACTACAAAGGTGCTCATTTATTTGGCCATTATGTAAGTTGGTTTTGAGTCCTTAATCGAGAAGAAGTCCGAATCTTGTTCGGACAGTCGTGAAGCGCTTCCCCTGACAAAACGCGTGGACTTGTCCGACGAAAATGTGGACAAAGCGTGCCTAAGCATGACTAGAGCGATACCCATCTCCGAAGAGAGTGTCATCCATCTGCTAGTAGATCACGCGAGTGTCATGACAGAGACTGGAGCTGTTAGATTCAGGGCGCAGCGGAACAAAAATTATCGATTTTTATGCCCAAAATCTAAAACTCTTGGTACGTATATTATATTATACGTAAATATAATAAAAATCTTACCCGGAAAACGTACCTCGATATTCCGATAAAACAAAACCAATCGCAAACGAGAGTCCCACGTGTGACTCCTCTAGCGGTATCCACGCGCAACCGACCACGAACTTTTCAACGATCCCTCAGGTGCTAGCCTCTTGGATCGACGAATAACTTACAGAAGCAAAACACTCAGACTCCTCTTCTATCAAAATTGATCTATCTCTCTCTCTTTTTTTTTTAATTTCCTTCTAACCCACTTGGCTATATAGTGACAATCCCCGATCCCATTAAATTTGTTGCCTTAGAAAACTTTACGTTTCATTTGCAAAACACATTTCAAATTATACGTAGATGTAACGGCAATATTAATGGCAAAGAATAGTTATTTCAATGCAACCAAACGTGTACATGGGATTAAAATATTAAATTACTTTAATGCAAAATTTCTTCTAACCATTAAAACAAAATGGTAGATATATGCGTTAAAATAATTTAATCAGTATTACTTTCTCAAATAATATATCTAGGATATAAAATTCAAACAATTATTAAATGTTTATTTCATATCCTTTATTTAATATAATACGATACGAATAAATCCATATTCGATCCTGGTCTATTTATTTGCTTCTGATATTTCAGAATAAATTAATAATCCAATTAATTCTAATTCTGAAATGAAATTGATTAATTTAGTATCCACTAAAATAATCAATGATATAGTGTTCGTGTCGACGTGCTATGCGTGCGACCCTCTAGGTCCTATACACGAAGGCAGTGTATATCCATACACAAACTAAGGTAACCGTCTAGCAACAGTTTTTAGTCACCCAACGTGTTAGGATAATGATTATAAATCACAAACCACTATGAACCGATTACCGTATAATTCAATCTCTTCATCTAACTGACATCCCAATTAATTCGGCGCAAAATACATCATCACCGAATTAATTGTTTTTCTTGATTACCAAGATATAATAGACTCTCTTGAATGTAAAACATTCCTCCCATGGCCATGGATTTTAGAGTCACTAATATCTCTATCAAGTGGCCTAGATGTCAACTCTCTAATCCAAAAGAGCGATGAATCCTATCTTGACTCAACGTTATTCTCTCTACGCTTTGTCACACACCCAACAATCGTATTACTGACAATCCGGTTAAAGACTGCTTTTAACGACGTCAAAGTGCGCAAACTCCACGCATAGAATAAATGAAGGTCTCAAGTCAAAAGATCAGTTACACTCGTTCATAAAGAGGATTTAACCAATGATGTTCAATATGTGGTATCCTCTTAAACGGGTCGTGTCCAGTAACCCTAATCTTAGGGTACCCCTAAGTATAACTTAGATATATTATCCCTTGGTCTATCTTGACCTCAGTTACACTTAGCGATAATCTAGATGTCTATGTCCCCTCTAAACATCTATCCGATCATGGACTATTTCAGATTAATATATTAATTAATCTGTGGGACTTTATCATAAATAATTTTACGTGCAGAAAAGTAAAATAATCATGATAAATACTCGCCTTTATTAATTATTTATCCATAAATACATTAAAGTGTCTTGGCACATAAGTGCACACACTAACAGGAGCGACATCCAGGCGACAGAATCGAGCATAGAAGGCGTGAGGGAGGTCCCACAGGAGACGGAAGTTACTAGTAGTAGCATGGACATCCCTGTGGTCAGTCGGCCGTATCAGTCGAGTCACTAGCGCTCGCGAGCTTGCTGTTCCCGGATGAATGCCTGATTTTATCTTATCGCGACACACACGACAGAATTACATGGTTAGAACATCCTCGGTTCATAGGAGACGCAGGTGTCCAGTTTTGCATGCATGTGGACTTTGATGATGTCCCTGAATACTCTTTCCCATTTGGGTCCCACCTAGGAAACATCAGACAGCATCATTACAGAGACATCATCACTAATTTACATGATAGCACACTTTTTGACTAGTTCTGCAAGAGCAGCCGGCCTCAATAATGGAACTAGACCCACAATCATACTTTGAGAAAGCTGAATTATTTAGATAACTAACGAGTGGATCTCCTTGATTGGCTGTAACACACTTACAAAGCGCCAAATGTCTGATGGAGACATTATACCAATCCCTATTCTGTGCCAAACACAAGGTTCCAGGAAACCAGAGTGATGCTAGAAGGGGATCCAATGTTCGGAAGATATGACCATAGTGCTGACTTAGCATATGCAAGAGTTATCTTTCACAATCTTATTGCAATTGTAACTATGGTAGTACTAGGTGGTAATGGTAATCCATCACTCGAGCTGAGACCCAAAAGGAACTCCCTTAACTCTGCTTCTCTGAGCCACCTTAGGATATTCCGGCAATGATGCGAGGACGTGTTAGATCTCCGTGACCTTCTTCCACGATGGCCGACTGCTGATCTCGTCCCACCACGCGCTCACGTGCTTCCTGTCCCGGATCATGTACTCCTTCCCGACCTTCGTCACCAGAAGTTCCGTGAACGGGATGTGGCTCAGGTCCGCCAAGCTGAAGAAATCCCCGGCCAGGTACTTGCTTTTAGACAGCCTCTCCTCATAGATGTCTAGGACACTCGCCAGCTTCGCCTCACAATCCTTGATTGTCTTCTCGTCCTGAGGCACGCCGATGAGGGGGTTGAACACGATGTGGATGACGAGCTGGTACAGCGGCGGATGATAGCTCTGCCCCTCCACCTCGAGCCACTGCTCTACCAGGCCCCTCTCCTCAATGGTCTGGCCAAGCAGCTCAGTCCCCTGGTGCCTGTATTTCTCGGCGTAGTACCTGATTATCGCCCGGGATTCTACACCACACGTTGAAAATATCATGCCACTACAAGATCACAGACCAGCTGTGTCAAGAATCGCTATTTATTCATAAGTTAGCTTACCGTAAAGAGTATAATCACCATCTATCACCACAGGGACGGATCCGAAAGGCTGCACCGGTCGAAATCATTCGCAGGAAGAATCAAATCGATTCGATCAGTCAATGAAACAAGCTCGGACTGTTGCTCGTGTGGAACTAGCACAAGTGAAAGGAGGAACCAACCTGAAGCTTCAGGTACTCGGGGCTCTTGTGCTCGCCCTTGAATAGATCAACTGGGACAGTCTCGAACTCGATGCCCTTCTCGATCAGGCAGAGCAGGACCCGTTTAGGGGCCGTGAAAGGTGTGCCGTACACCTTCACCACCATCTTCTTCCTCTGCCTTGTTCCGATTCTCTTTAAGCAGACAAGGCTCTGGTTGAAACTTATGTGATGCGGGGCTTTCTTAGTATATATGGAGCCCAAGATACATCCTAACACTGAATATATATTCTATTATAAACTGACGTAGCATAACACTAATGAATTTGGTGCAGCATATCATTCATTTTCTACACAAGGGTAAGCTTTTTCTTGAACAAAGAATTGACTATCAACCCACCCAACGAGAACCTCTTTGATTGGTTTTAGGTGGAACCAACCATTCTAGAAACATCAACTGCCCTCTGTTAACTAAAACAAATGGCCCATCAAATGGGATTGTTGTTTAGTCATTTTTGGTGGGTGTTGCTGTTTGTAGATTTTGAAGCGGAAGAACGATCCTGCAACAAAATATCAGTGTGAGACGATTTAGTCCTCTCAATTTCTTCATTGTGGAAAAGTCACATCACTCGGCTGTACGGTTTCGTTTCGAGGCAAGCAGGACACCGAGAATCCCAAGCAACATGTCTCCAAGCTGCCACCAATAAGCTCATCAATGCAAGAAACCATGTCGGGTTGGAGAATCTTGTCTAAGATTTATAGAAAATCAAGCTATGCATATGTAATTCTTATAAGTAAGGTCGAGGTATTGATCCACGGTAAAAGAAAACTAGGTAAACGCAGCAAAACGAAACGAAGTTTGACGTGAAAGAATGAAAGTCGAAAGGGGGGAGCAAGGCACAAGCTGTCTCAGACCAAAACCGCAGCATAACCTGCCACTGAAAGCTTCGCATGCTTAACCACGAACCACAACAACAGAAACAAATTCCAACCAGTAAAACTTCAAGCTCCCGTTAACACAACACTGTAGGAAACAAAGTTTTGGAGACGGGATCAGCCAAACAAGGGGTTTCTGATTGAGGGCCATCTGACAATCATTAGAATCAATCTTGCAAATAATTCTCTGGTTTTACAAGACAGTTCCACATCTTTAAAAAAATGCGCATCGTAAGGTCATAGTGCTCTTGAGAATTAGTTTTCTGCTGATCAACCCACAACCACCGTCTTGTTGTCTAGAAGTTCATAACCACTTCTCTACAAGACTAGCAGCCCTCTAGGTTGACTTGAGCAAATCTGGATGTGATGACCACAAGGTGACCTCAATTTTCTGTACAAGTAATGGGGCCTTGTGCTGCCAAACCTCCAACAATCTGCCAGCAATACATAAAGCAAGCACTGAAGTATGCAATCTGCTCTCAGAACGAAACTAACGTCTTCTCAGACTGAAGATTGGAAGTGGCGCTATCAATATCCTCCCCCAGGGTCATCGGCGGTCCAATGATGTGGCTCCTGTCAAGGAGAAGACAAAAAATGATTCCTAGTAGTGAACGGCTACACGAGTGTCCGGAAGCAGATTGTTAACAAAGGAAAGGTGCGATGATGACAGGATCTAGTCATGCTTACCATTCGGGTTTCAGAAATAGGGTCTTTTTATCTTCGCACAGTTTAAGACTTACATGATAATGACATTGGAGAATAATAATGAAAGGAAGATACCTGTTGCCGAAGGAGTTCTCTTCAGACAGAGCTTTTTCTAGTCTTTCCTCAAATGGAGTAGCATGCCAACTAACTTTCTGATGCTGATGACAAGATATCAAAGAATAAAGCATACTTCTGCATCGTAAATTTTTTGGAATTTTATCTTTTGAGCAGAAAACACAGATAGTGAGATACCTCCTGATATTTACTTGTTGAATTAGGAATGCCATTTCCACCCCACCACTTTGGAGTCGCGTGCAATTGTTCCTCTTCATTCCACTGAGTAGAAACAAGGCCGAGGATAGGCCTGTCCTCATAAGTTCTTCCAAATTGTGCTTGCTTGTTACGTGCGGGCTGAAAGCTTTTACCATCATCAGTTGGAGGCTTCAGCCAATTAGATAAGGTTGCTTCAATCTTTGCCTCCTGATGGTCTGTAAGAACCATTTGCCATGCCCATAAGAATTGTAGTGACTGCAGATTGTAGAGGATTAAAACTGAGCTCACCTAAAAGTTGGTTGTGCAGTGAGATCTCTCCATCAGGTACTTTCAGTTGTAAAGCTTCAGTTGGGATATTTGGAACTGAATAGACATATTGAGACCTGATGCCTGCTTTTCCTTTTTGTACATGTTCCATGTTTGCAGGAAAAACAGTTCCAGGTGTCTGCATCTCGTCTGTCAGCTTATGTGGGGTTGGTGGGGGCATAATCTTCACAGATCTGTCTTTACCTATCCACTCCATTTTGAAGCCTCTACTTGCATTTTCGGGCCGAGGATCATCAGTTGGACGAATATTGATGTCACCTTGAAACTGGACAAATTTGCTTCCTCCCTGGGTCTTTATCCCAGTTGGCCATGGGGTAAAAGGAGTGATCACGCAGACAATTTTTTCATTAGTGACCTTGGATGCCGAAATTAAATTTCCAGAAGATGCACCTTCAGTGGAGCTATCGACACCGGATACACAGCTGCCAAACAAAAGAGAGACAGCGAACTTGTCATAATGGCATCATACCAGGCTGATGAATTAACCAGTGGGGAAGAAAACGTCAAAAGACCCACAACATTTAAAAGAAGTCCTATCTAGACAGATGATTAGCTAGAGTCTACGAGGGATAGGATATTCTGCTCTTTGGCATCTAGAACATGTTTGATTCCATGAGAAATGTACAGAAAATTTTACCTGATCGGTGTATTCTCTGCAGATTCTACATCAATCTCAAAACCTTCTGAAAGTTTCAAAGGTTGCTTATCAGTCCAGAGTTTCCTGAGTGACACATTGGGCATCCACGAATGGAACTTCGGAGTAACAGAACAGTCCTCTGAAGGAGGGGAACTTCGCATCTTTTCTCTGGCTTTTTGAATTTCAACAGGAGTCTCAGGTATCGTTCCGCAAGCTTTAAGAAACCTAGCCTGTTACAGAACTTCAGTCATGCTTATACAGCTAGCAGAAGTTCTTCGGAAGCCCAATATTGAATCGAAGTATCACAAGACTTGGCCTGACTAAAGCCAGTAATGGTAGATTAATCTGGTATGCTCTCATAGCAACCAACACTACTAAACATATCCTGTACATATCCTGAACAGAATCGTGCCATGCTCTTGGCCAATAGAACAATTAACAATTCAAACAGAATAAACGGGAGACACAGATAACAGCGCGAAACACAATTTTTACTGATTAAACATATGCCGATGGTGTATGTATACCTCATCTTTAATCTCCTTCCCGATCCGAGGAGATCCAGGACCCCAATTACCTTCAGGATCAGCTGACCTATCTGCGGTTTCTAGCAAAGCAAATGCAGTTCGCTAGGTCAATAAATGGGAATATTAACAAAGAAAAGCACAAAAACAACAGCGGCCTTCGTATTGTACTAATAATCCTGGAAATATTGCATCGCAGGTTCAGATTCGTCGGACTGAAGTCTTCCGATCATACTAACCCTCAAATGCAAAGAATGACGACAAGCGATTCCGATATACAGCTGCATCCTGCCCACAGTCCCATAACGGAACGGCATCAAGAAAAAGGAATTGCAAAATGTGACCATCGTTGTGAATATCAACCAAAAGAAACAGAATCCCTTCCGCCACATCGAACCTAATCCCAGGCATTCTTGATATAAAACAACAGGATTACTTCCAAGAAACAAAAAGAAACTCTCGAAAACACCCACAGCTCTCATATCACGGCCGTCATCGTCCTTGAAGCGGAGGCAGACGAAGATGCAGCCCATGATGGAGGAGAACGAGCGGAAGAAGAACCCGAGAACCCTCCGGCAGATGAAACGTAGCAAACGGGAGAGAAGATCGCATAACATCGACTCGGCCCCGATCGGTCGCAACGTCGAAACACTAGTTGGCTGGGAGATCGCGAGGTGTATGTCAGGTCAGGTCAGGCCAGTCCACTGGAAGAACTGAATTGGGATAGGCGTTAAAAATGGTGGCCTTTTGTTTTTTGAATTTACGGCGAATGGGAGGGAAAATACGATGATGCCAATTGCCGAATGCTCACGCGAGTACTACCACGCGCGACGTGATTGGTACACGTGTCTTCTCCTCTTGGCTCTCAAAGCCAGATTTCGCTGGTTTGTCTTCTAGGGGCCTCTTTTTGCAAGTTTTTCTTCAGTTGTTTGAGATCTTTTGTGAAATGGGATTTGCTCTTATTGTCGTCTTTGATCAAAAGTTTCGATCTTTTCCCCGTCCTTCTGAGTAGAACAGAGGAGAATATTAGTTTGGTGTAATCTTCAGGTGTAGATTTTATGTTGTCGTGATTTCCCGGGATTATTAGCATCGTAGCGGAATTTGAGTGAGTGTGAAATGCGAAGAGTGTGCCATTGTGATACGGGAACGGCACCATGGAGGACCTCCCTGATACCTGAAAGGGTACTACGAGCTTGAAAATGAAAGGAGCTGCAGGAACCGTATTGCTCGAGATGGCTTTTAGAGGCTTGAAAATGAAAGGAACGTTAAGTCTTTGTCTATTCCTTGGCATTAGAGGCTGCTTTACCAAGTCTCACCGTAGGTTTCACGGGAGGAACATCGCGAAAAGCTGGGAACTACATTAGATATCAGTAATGCATGGAGGGGTCTACAAGAAATAAAAAAGGGGCTGTCTGCTTGTGAAGGACTCGAGGGTCAACATTCTTCCCTAGTGGGGCAGGGGTCGTTAACCATTTTGATCCAGACTATTCCTACACACGCTTTTGTCTCGTGGAAACTAGAGGGTTCACACTGAGTTTTTTGCAGGAAACATCCTTGGAAGAGGCAGGCCGAGGGTTACAGAAAGAAACGATTTGTTTTCTACCTATAAGATTGGAGATATCCTGCAAGGGTGTATTCTATAGAAAGAATTCCCTGATGGCTATCCATATTCTTGCACTAGTGCTTCTGCTGCAATCACTTGCAAGCATACTGCCACTGGTACATGCAGGACCCCCTATGGCGATGCTGGGCTGTACAGAAGACTGCGGAGGCGTTATTATCCCGTTCCCATTTGGAATAGGACCTGGCTGCTTCTTGGATGAATGGTACGAGATTGATTGCCGAAATGGCTCGGCTGCCCTGGTGCCTGTTCTAAAGAAGGTCGACCTGAAGGTCCTGAGTATCTCACTTTTCGATGATACCGGATCCTTCCCTGGTTCTATCACAGTTGATTATCCCATAATTACTAATCCTAGCTGCGCAGGGAATGGAACCGGTGTCCCAGTGAGCTTGAAAGGAAGCCCATTTTCCTACTCTGTTAGTTCTTTAACTGTGGTTGGATGCGGAGTTCATGCCTTGGTAACTATGAGTGATAGTGAAGAATATGGTTGTAGATGTGGCCAAGATGACGATGTTAGCCAGAAAGGTGTTTGCCGCAAGGATAACAGATGTTGCAAGATCAGCCTCAGCTCTGGTCTCCAGGAATTTAATGTGAGTTTCATTAAAAGCAGGAGAAATACTTGCACCTATGCATTCCTGGAGGAACACCATTTCCAGCAGTTACAGTCACAAAGCCTACCGGATATCTTCGCTCGAAAGTCTTTTAATGTGTCACTTTCCTGGGGGATACGTTCAAATGCATCTCTTGTCGCGTATTCAGCCAGTGGACAATGCTGTGGGGTAGTGGGTGCCTGCTATCGTTGCAATTATTTCGGCCACACGGACACTGTCAACTGTAAATGCTTTGCCGGCTATCTTGGCAACCCCTACCTGCAAGGTGGATGTGTAGGTAATTTACGTCTCTCTGTCAACTTGGATACTGAAATCTTTGCCATAGTCATTGGACCCTGCACCATGGACATAAGGACAATAAGTAAGGGCTGTATGAATATCTATATCTTCTTTCTCTCGTCTCCTCGGATGATTTATTTATCTTTTGTCGTTCGTTGAAATGTATTTGCTGCAAGTGAGGTGTGGCTGATGAAACAAAAATCATTTTCATTACTTCAGATGGATGCAGATATACCAACACGAGTTGCTCCGATTATTGCCTTAACTACAATGATGGCGGGAAGAAATGGACCAAGCCAGTTATAGGTTACAGTTTGTTTCTATTCATCCACAAACGTCTTACTTTTCCATATTGTTTTCTAGATTGTTCGATTTTTGGGCCAAAAAGCTATTCCTACGTCAGGCAGATTGGGATATATGTTTCATTGAGTCGTATATACGGTAAAAAATAACAAGCGAACTATGTACCATTAGTCGAAATACATAATGTTTGACCACTTCCATGGATTTCGCCCTTTTAGCCGATAGAAGAGCAAGTATTGGAAGATTAGAAAGTATTCCTCACAAACTATCATTTGCCTTTTGAATATTTTCCGAGGAATGACTTCGAAACAACATACTATTCCTTGAAGGTGTCGAAGCTCATAAGAGTATCATATATGTTCTTCCAATTTTGCAGCACTCAGCTCAGCTCTTGGGGGGGTACTGTTGCTATACTTCGCCTATCGTCTGTACAAATTCATTCAGGAGTGGAGGGGACTGATGCTAAAGAAGAAGAACTTCAAACGAAATGGCGGTCTTATTCTGGAACAACAGCTCAATTCTCCTGAGGGAAGCATCGAGAAGAGCAAAATATTCACCTCGAAGGAATTAGAGATTGCAACGGAAAACTTCAACCAGAGCCGAATTCTCGGGCACGGAGGACAGGGGACTGTATACAAAGGTATGTTGACTGATGGTCAAATAGTAGCTGTTAAAAGATCAACAGTGGTAGATGAAGGGAAGCTCGAAGAGTTCATCAACGAAGTCGTCATCCTGTCACTAATAAATCACAGGAACATTGTCAACTTGCTGGGTTGTTGCCTTGAGACGGAAGTTCCTCTCCTGGTTTATGAGTTCATAACGAATGGGACTCTTTACCAGTATCTCCATGGACCAAATGAGGAGTTCCCCATAACTTGGGAAACACGTCTTCGTATTGGGACTGAAATTGCAGGGGCCTTGGCATATTTACACTCGGCAGCATCCATGCCTATCTTCCATCGAGACATCAAGTCCAGCAATATCCTTCTGGACGAGAAATTTCGAGCCAAGATAGCAGATTTTGGAACCTCTAAATCCGTTTCCCTAGACCAGACCCATGTTACCACACTGGTGCGAGGAACACTTGGGTACCTAGACCCGGAGTACTTCCAGTCAAATCAATTTACAGACAAGAGTGACGTATACAGCTTTGGAGTTTTGCTTGTGGAGCTCTTAACTGGACAGAAGCCAATCTCTTCGTCGTGCGAACGTGAGGGTAGGAGCCTGGCGACGTATTTCATTGTTTCAATGGAGGATGACTGCTTGTTCGAGATTCTTGACCCAGAAGTCATGAAGCACAGTGGAGAAGAAGAGATCTCGAGGATCGCGCTTCTGGCCAAAAGATGCTTAGGCTTGAACAGCAGGAACCGGCCATCGATGAAAGAAGTAGCTGCCGAGTTGGAAGAAGTGAGGAAGATCGCATTTCCTTCCCTTGTGCTGCAGAACCAGGGAAGCAATATCACTGCAGTGACTGAGTATCACGATTTCTCAACAGACAGGTCAGATGCTGATTTTGGGGAAACTGAGCCATCGGTCGATGAGCACATGCTCTCGGTCACAACAAGCTGGTAATTATTCATGTTTTCCAGTTCTACTGCTCTATCGCAGATTACTCGGACCCTTAAGTTCTGAGGATAACTTTTTTACTGTCATGAAGCAGTTAATGTATTCCCTGTCAACAATACCAGTCCCCTGTAATGAATAAGAGAGGCCAAGAACTGTCGTTATAATCATCCGTAAATATTAAATCTGATTGCATGACTGGCCATCAAGAACCCGTGGGAGTCATCTGAAAGCTTTTCTTTCTTTCCTGTCGGGCTGACATGTATTGCATCGAACTGCTGAAGTAATTGCTTTCCACAATCCTTATCTGTTGATTTCTCTGTCCTTTTGGCCTGATACGCTGCTTTGCTGAGTTTTTCCCAATGTAAACGGAACAAAATGTTACTAAAAGCTGGGAGGTATGTTCCCTATGTTGAGACTAAAGTGATTCTCCAGCAGACCCAATGCTACGACCACCAAGGAGAAAGAAGTCACCAAAGGAAATGCTTGGACAAGAGGAATGTTTACAAGAGGAATATGACTTGTATTTCTTTCTTGGTCATTACAAGATGGAGCCAATGACCCCTATTTATAGGGAGTGTTCGAAGGAGGAATCCTTCTCCATGTTTCTAGAATTTTCCTATCTAAGAAAAATCTAGACTAGTCCTATTGCTTTCTAGACTAATGTAAGAAACTTCTAGAACCTACGAGAGCTTTCTAGACTAATGTAAGAAACTTCTAGAATCTACGAGAGAAGGAGCCATTAGTCGGATGTTGTCAACTTTATCACTCCCCCTCAACACCGACTTGCTCTTCTTGTCATTCCAAGTTTTGATCGAAACTCCTCAAGCTTGCTAGCATTCAATCCTTTTGTTAGTATATCCGCTCGCTGATCTTCTGTACCAATATATTCTAGTGCGATCTCTCCTTGTAGCACTTTTTCTCGCAAGAAATGATAGTGGACCTCCACATGCTTAGTTCTTGCATGGAACACTGGGTTTTCAGCTAATTGGATTGCTGACTTATTATCACAGGATAAAGAAACTGCATAGTCAGCTTGCTGATGAAGGTCTCTTAATAACTGCATAAGCCAAGTAGATTCTTGAGTTGCATTTGCAGCGGCTCTGTATTCTGCTTCTGTGGTGGAGAGGGAGACTGTTGGTTGTCTCTTACTACACCATGATATTGCTCCCCCTGCAATACTGAAAACATATCCTGTGGTTGATCTTCGAGTGTCGCGATCTCCGGCATAGTCCGCATCGCAATATCCGATCAATTTGCAATCTCCTTTGATCTTGTAGAGTATCCCATAATCCATCGTTCCCTTTATGTACCTTAAAATTCGTCGGACTGCTTCAAGGTGAGGCTTCTTTGGAGATTGCATAAATCTGCTTACCAAACCGACCGCATAGGAGATATCTGGCCTTGTGTGTGTCAGGTAGATCAGACTCCCAACCAACTGACGATACATTGTTGACTCTTCAAGATCCTTGCCTTGATTTGCACTAAGCTTAGCGTTGAACTCAATAGGTGTTGATATCGGCTTGCACTCGGACATCCCGTATTTCTTTAGTAGCTCTTTTGCATATTTCTGTTGACATAAGAATAAGCCTTCCGGAACTCGATCGACTTCTAATCCCAAGAAATGCTTCACTTCTCCGAGCTCCTTCATGTGGAACCTCACAGAAAGATTATCTTTGATCAACTTGATCTCTAAGTTGTCATCTCCAGTGATGATAAGGTCGTCCACATACACGAGCACCACTGTAATTTTCTCTTCTCGAACTTTGATGAAGAGACTTGAATCAGCCACTGTTAGAGTATATCCACCCTGGATTAAGAACTCTGCAATCTTACCGTACCATGCCCGTGGTGCCTGCTTCAATCCGTATAAAGCTTTCCTTAATTTGCAAACATAGCTGGGGTGGTACTTATCTGCAAAGCCCTGGGGTTGCTCCATGTAGATTGCCCGATCCAGCTCTCCATGCAAAAAGGCATTTTTCACATCCATCTGCCAAAGTTTCCAGGTCTTACTTGCAGCCAGGGCGAGTAGAACTCTGACAGTTGTTATCTTTGCTACTGGGCTAAATGTCTCATCGTAGTCCAAACCATACTGCTGTGAGAATCCTCGAGCGACAAGACGGGCCTTGTATCTTTCCACGGATCCGTCGGGACGAGTCTTCACCTTATAGACCCACTTGCAAGATATGGGTGTCACCTCGCTGGGTTTAGGAACCAACTCCCAAGTTTGGTTTTCTTCTAGGGCTCGAATTTCTTCTTGCATTGCTTCTCGCCATACCTTGTGCTTGGATGCTTCTTCATAAGTTGATGGCTCATGTGGATCTATATCTTCCGCAAGTGCTGCGTCTATGTATCGTGTTGGCGGTCTCCGTTGCCTAGTGGATCTTCTCAACGGTGTCATCCCGTCACCAGTTTCTTCTTCTGTTGCATTCTCCTCAGAGGACCTTTGGTACACTCCTGTTTGCCAAGGTCTCTCTTCTTCTGTATCATCATTTCTTATTATAGAAGGCCCTTCTTCAGTTTCTTCAAAAGTTGGTTTTAGTGTTACTAGCTCCCCCTGCTTAATGTGATCCTTGTTTTCTTCTATTGTTGAGGGTGACCACCAAGAAGTTGCTTCATCGAAAACAACGTTCCTTGATACGGTGCACTTGTTGGTCGTAGGATCGCAGCATCTCCATCCTTTCCTCTCTGTGTCGTATCCTACGAAGATACACTTGGTCGCCTTCTTGTCGAACTTGCTCCGCAAGTGGCTAGGGATGAAGACATAACAAATACACCCAAAGACTCGAAAGTGGCTTACTGTAGGCTTCATCTTCCATAGTAGCTCGAAGGGTGTCTTGAACTTGAGGCGAGCTTGGGGTAGCCTATTTGCAACATCTGCAGCCGTTTTCATGCACTCTGCCCAATATCTTCCTGGGACATTTCTGGCGTGCAACATGCTTCTGCATACTTCTGCAAGATGCCTGTTCTTCCTTTCTGCCACCCCGTTCTGCTGTGGCGTGTGGGGACAAGTTAACTGTCGTCTTATCCTGTTCGCCTTTAGGTATTCTCCAAACTCCCGAGAGGTATATTCTCCCCCGTTGTCAGTACGTAGGCACTTCACCTTCGTCTGCAGATCGCTCTCCACCTTGATCTTGAACTCTATGAACTTCTGTAGGGCTTCTGACTTTTCTTTCATGAAGTATACCCAGACGTACCTTGAGTAGTCGTCGATGAAAGTCACCATGTATCTACAGCCACCTATTGATGGATGTTTCACTGGACCGAATACATCCGAGTGGATCAACTGCAATGGTTTCTCAGCCCTGTACTTGGATTCTTCGTACGGTAACTGGTGTGCTTTACCGTACTGGCAGCCTGAGCAGACGTTGTCGACGTTTACTTCTAGCTGCGGGAGACCCTTCAACATCTCCTTGCTCATCATCACCTTTAACTTGTGGTATCCGACGTGTCCAAGCCTCTCGTGCCACAGGTCAGCTGTCTCATTCCTCTTCACCTTGTCTATGTATGCCGATTCTGCTGACATCACATAGATGGAGTTTACCTTCCGTCCTTCCATGATCGGCGTCCCAGAAAACTTCAACTCGTGGTAGACCTTGACGTCATCAGGTCCGAACACCACGAAATTACCAGGGGCTGTCAGTTGGGCTACTGACAGAAGATTCTTCTTTATCCCAGGGACATGGTAGACTCCTTGGAGTTGCACCTTGTTGGCACCATCATCGACGTCAATAACAGTCTTCCCGACATGAGCGATAGGTAGTCTGGAGTTGTTGGCGGTGACGACGACTCGCTGTCCTTTGTATTCTGATAGCTCCCGTAGCTTCTCCTCGTCACCTGTCATATGGTTGGAGCACCCCGAGTCAAATATCCAGTTCTCTGCATAGTTCACAGAGTTGTTGTGAACTACTGCAAGAGCCTGGTCTTCCAACAACTGATCTTCTTCCATCACAGCGAGAGATGCTTCAAGGTTCCATTCATCTTCAGATTTATCTCCTTCTTGATTGGCTGACGTGGCAGCATTTCCTTCCACGTTCTTCTTCTTGAACCAGCAGTCTCTCGCATAATGGCCCTTCTTTCCACAGTTGAAGCATTTTTCATCGTTTGGCTGTGCTAGTTTGTCTTCTCGTTTCTCATGTTGTGGTCTAGACAGTTGGTGCTCACGCCGTCCACCTCTACCACCTCGAGAGAATTTTCTATTCTCAGGCCTCTTATATGTAGCAGAGTTTCTCCCTCTGTTGCTATATAGAGCCTCTTCTTCACTTTTCAAAGATACGCCCGCCATCTGTTTTGCTAGCGTCTCCTGATTAGCTAGCAAATTTTCTAAATCCTCTAACGACGGCGGCGTAGGCCATCCTTGCACAGCTGCAATGAATCCCCTATACTCTGGTCGTAACCCATGGATGATAATCCTTCTCATCCTATCGTCACTGATCTTGGAGCCTGGGTCTAACTCCGAAATCTCTCGGCAGATAGACTTTACCTTCGTAAAATACTGATTAATTCCTAAATCTCCTTGTCTAACCGCCATTAAATCATTCTCTAGCAACTGAAGCCTCATATCATTTTTTTTCGAGAACCTAGTTGCTAGTATATTCCAGGCATCCTTTGGGGTAGTGGCGTACCTTATGTGCTCTAGCATCTCCTCTTCTATGGTGGTCTTTATGGCGAACATGGCCTTCCCTGCTTTAATCCGCCATTTCCTCAAATTGGCAGCATCCTCCTCTGGTGGGGTTGTCTCACTTCCACCAATGATCTCCCAGAGATCTTGGCCTTGGAGATATGACTCCATGCACGTCTTCCACGTGCTATAATTCTGGTTGTTTAATTTCTTCAGCATGCCGACAGTATTAATTTCTGCCATACCGAATTTACTTTCTGGAAACGTAGCCTGGTTCCTGACCTATGCCGAACGCAATCCCGGATTGCAGCTTCCTTGGTAGAACTTCGGCAGTATTTCGGCAGAACCTTCGCTTGTACTTCTGCAAAATCTCCACGAGATTTCGGCAGAACCTCTGCTAGTCTTAGCAGAACCTTTACGGGATTTTGATAGAATCTCCGCAAAAAACTTCGACTGAACCTCCGCAGAACTTCGACACAATCTCTGCGGGACTTCGGCAGCTCAACCTCGACAACCCGTACAACCTCGCTCTGATACCAAATGTTGAGACTAAAGTGATTCTCCAGCAGACCCAATGCTACGACCACCAAGGAGAAAGAAGTCACCAAAGGAAATGCTTGGACAAGAGGAATGTTTACAAGAGGAATATGACTTGTATTTCTTTCTTGGTCATTACAAGATGGAGCCAATGACCCCTATTTATAGGGAGTGTTCGAAGGAGGAATCCTTCTCCATGTTTCTAGAATTTTCCTATCTAAGAAAAATCTAGACTAGTCCTATTGCTTTCTAGACTAATGTAAGAAACTTCTAGAACCTACGAGAGCTTTCTAGACTAATGTAAGAAACTTCTAGAATCTACGAGAGAAGGAGCCATTAGTCGGATGTTGTCAACTTTATCACCCTAAGCATTACTAATGCATGATGGGGCATATCAATATGGAAAGAAGCTGTCTGCTTCTGACTGATTTCAAAAAGTATACAATCTTCTTTCTTACGTGTGTGATATTATGGCTGTTGACCATTTTGGTCGATGATAATGCGTACTATTCTGTGACACCCTTTTTGAGTTCTTCCCAGGAAGCATCCAGGAAGGGACTGGCCGTGAGTGACAGGTCTGCAATTTTTAATTCACAAAATCTCGCGTCTTACTCAGGATAACATTATAGCTTTCTGCCTATAAGATTGGTGATATCCCACGAGCTAAAAAAATTCTGTCTGAAGGAATTTCCGGATGGTAATCCATATCCTTGTGGAGATGCTTCTGCTGGGACTACTTTTGATCGTTCAGGCATCAGGACAGGCAAGACCCCCTCTGTCCGGGTGTGCGAAATATTGTGGAGACATTGTTGTCCTGTTCCCATTCGGGATAGGACCTGGCTGCTTCTTGGATGAATGGTACGAGATTGACTGCCGGAATGGCTTCACTCCGCCAGTGCCTGTTCTGGAGAAGACCAACCTGGAGGTCCTGAGTATTTCACTTGAGGAGAATGCCCCGTCAAATTCTAATGTTATTGAAGTTAAATACCCCATGATTTCTAATGCCCCTTTTCCTTCTCCGACAGTTCCTTAACTGTGGTTGGATGCAATGTTCATGCCTTTGTAACTAGCAGCGAAAGAGAAGAATATGGTTGTAGGAGTGGATGCATTCAATACGACTCACTCGGCCAAGATGGTACTTGCTTCAACGATAGCAGGTGTTGCAAGATTGGCATTCCTCCATCTCTCCAGGAATTTAAGGTGGATTTCAGGGAAGGCGGGGGAGGTGATTGCTCATATGTATTACTAGGGGATGCATCTCCGTGGTGGTCACGAAGCTTAGAAAATAGCTTTACCTGAAAGCCTCTTCCTGTGAAGCTTTCTTGGGGGATACGAGAGAATACATCACTTGGTGCTCGACTGTCTTCAACCGCCTATGTTGATTATTATGGAGAGGACAGAGCAGGTCATATTTGCTATAATCTCAGTGTCCTGGGTATTATCAGTTGTTTCTGTGATAACGGCTACTTCGGTAACCTTTATCTAGAAGGTGGATGTGTATGTAAGTATACATTTTCCCGTCCACTCTCACCGAGTAAATTTGTCAGGACTAATTTTTAGAAACAAGGTGTCCTATACATGCAATTTCTGTAGATTCTTTTGATGGTCTGGTTGCATAAGTATATATCTTGTCACTCAGTCGATGATGTATCTGCTACTGCAAGTAAATTCTTGGCCTGTAAAAATGAGTCATGTTCATCATTTCAGCGGACAGCACAAATTTCACCCTGAGCTCTGTTGGTTTCCTGTTTTGCAACTATGGAAGGAAGAAATGGACCAAGCTGGTTACAGGTAACTAAATAACTGTTTGCTTATGTTCATCCATAGCAGACCTGCTTTACCATATGATTTGTTCCAATCTGTTCCAAGGAGTAGTTACTCTTCGTGTAAAACACTAGTCAGATGTTTTGTATTGGAATTATCTTTTTATTGAATGTTAGGATAACGAAGTTGCTTTGAAATCATTCATTGAGAAATATTGAAAAGGCAGCTTGATAGTTTTTGAGGAATACTTGCTGCTCCTCCAAAACTCTTCTTCTGCAGCTCAGCAAGGGTATTGATTCAAAAAAAGAAGTGATCCAAGACGATGTACTTTGACTAACTATCCAACAAGAATCTTTGCTAGTTATTGTTGGCGGTATTCCTTGTAGCTGAATACAAGTGATAAAAATTCAAAAGATTATCATGAATGTTCTTCCTGGTAGTGCAGCGATCGGCTCTGCTCTTGGGGGGATACTGTTGTTGTTGTTCATGTGGTGGCAGTACCAATATGTTAAAAGGTGGAGGGAACGAAGCCTCAAGCAGAAGAACTTCAAACGAAATGGGGGCCTTCTGCTGCAACAACAGCTCAATTCGCCCGAGGGATGCATTGAGAAGAGCAAGATCTTCTCCTCCGAGGAACTGGAGATTGCAACAGAAAACTTCAATAGGAGCCGAATCCTCGGACGTGGCGGACAGGGGACCGTATACAAAGGCATGTTGACAGACGGTCGAATTGTGACAATTAAAAGATCAACCACAATAGATGAAGGAAACCTCGAACAGTTCATCAACGAATTCGTAATTTTATCACTAATAAATCACAGGAACATTGTCAACTTGCTCGGGTGTTGCCTTCAGACAGAAGTTCCTCTCCTGGTTTATGTGTTCATACCCAACGGGACTCTTTTACCAGCATCTCCATGACCCGAATGAGGATTTTCCCATAACTTGGGAGACACGTCTCTGAATTGGGACAGAAACTGCAGGGGCCTTGGCATACTTACACTTGGCAGCATCCATGCCTATCAACCATCGAGACATCAAGTCCAGCAATATCCTTCTGGACGAGAAATTTGGAGCCAAGATAGCAGATTTCGGTACCTTTAAGCCCATTTCCCTTGACCAGACTCATGTCACGACGCTGGTGCGAGGAACACTCGGTTACCTAGATCCTGAATACTTCCAGTCAAATCAATTTCTGACAAGAGCGACGTGTACAGCTTTGGTGTTTTGCTTGTGGAGTTCTTAACCTGACAGAAACCAATAGCTTCGTCGTGCGAACGTGAGGGAAGGAGCCTGGCAACATACTTCGTCATTTCATTGGAGGAGAATAGCTTGTTCAAGATTCTTGACCCAGACGTCATGAAGAACGGCGGAGAAGATGAGATCTGGAGGGTCACTCTTCTCACCAAAAGATGCTTAGGCTTAAACAGCAGGATCCGGCCATCGATGAAAGAAGTAGCCGCTGAGTTGGAAGAAGTGAGGAATATTGCATTTCCATCCCTTGTGCTGCAGAACCAGGGAAGCAATATGAGTTCAGTGACAGAATATCATGATTTCTCGGCTAATGGGTCAGATGCTGATTTCGTGGAAACTGAGCCATCAGTCGATGAGGACATCCTTACCGTTACAACGAGCTGGTAATCCTTCACATTTCGCCCGTTCAATTGCTCTATGGTTGATTTCTTGGTCAGTAATACTGAATCAAGCATGTGCTAGGGATGATTTATTTAGTGTTATGTTCCATTTAATGTCTGTCCTGTCAACAATGCCAATCTGTTATAATGAATAAGAAAATGTAGGAGAGGGGTCTTTCACTGGAACAACAAACATCTTTGGTATTTGTTGAATATAATCGCATATCCGGCCTCCAAGAACCCTTTTACTCGTCGGAATCTTCAGAAAGTTTAGCTCTTTATTGCCATCCCATCCTTTTCCTTACTACCATTCATTGCTGAGAAATCAAGGGTGCTTCTGCATTTGTGCTCAGCAAAGATTTTACTTATAAATTAGTTGAAATGGGCTGTGCTCGATTGCTTTAGGCAATTAATTCTATAAAGATTGACGCAAAATATTGTCCTGTAAATGGTCACCATGAAGGTCGGTTAGTTTATGAAGGAAGACATATTTGAATTCGGCAATGTTCTATGATATTCGATTAAACAAGAGCCCATTACCTGGCAAAGTTGGGGGGGGGGGGGGGGGGGGGGGGGTTGCATGTGATGGAAGTTTTTCCTCAATGGGAGCATACATCATCATCACCATGTTGATGATGAGGACAATGGATTGCTGCGAGGCTCAAGCCATTGTACACCGGGTACAGTCGTGCAATGACCTTGAGGTCTGACAGGCATGGAGTTGTGGAAACGAACAAAACTGTCGACCTGTAACCCCAGCCCTCCCCTTCAGTTCTCCAGAATTGGGATTTAAACAAAATGAAAAGAATGATTCATGTCGTCCATGTCGCGATCAACTGAGAAACAAATGCATTATGCAATTGGAGAATCTCTCTGTCCTTGTATGTCGACTTTGCAAGTTTCGTGGCAGGTTCCGTGGAGGTGAATGCCGTGAGAAATTGGAAATGCATTCTGCAAAGTAACTAACGGTGTGGATGGGCGGGGCCTATGAATAAAGAAAGAAGCTGTCCAGCCAAAGATTTACTTCCATAGTCAATGAGGCTCTTCAAGTGGGCGACATGGGGCTGTTAGAACACTTTTTATGTTTTCCTATTCCAGGACACGCCCTTATCTTAGAGGAAACTAGATCGTGCTTTTCACGGGAAGAGTCATTGGAAGGAGGTCAGGATGCAAGCGATGACAAGCAATTGTCCGCTACATCTTACGGCTGACGATTCGTTATGAATTTTAAGCGTGTAGATTCATTTTAATTATCAGAGAAATTTCATGGAACAACACCAGCAGGAGAAGTAGTACGACCAACTAAATCTGGTTGCAAAATATAGATTCAATGGCGATGGTGATGCCAGTTTGGCGTGTGACCGGGTTCCATCGCATCCAACGAAAAGACTTCTTCCTGGATACAGTGGAATGGACTCCTAGGATCGCAGATGATCAAAGGACTCAAGAGAATGAAGATGGATTGATTGCACAAGAAGTTGAATCAGATTCTTCATTCAATGGTGGAATGTGTACAGAGAAGAAGGAAGACAACAATCTACAAGAACAACCAAACCTCCACCTCCTCTATTTATTCAACCGCTTTATGTAACAACAACTTTTGTAACTGACTTCTCAATTCTAATATCAACTATTTGTCGTCTTCTTATCTGTTTCCCGCCTCTTTCTTCTTTTTCATTATTCTTCTTCTGTCTCATGACACATTCTTCTTCTTCTGTCTCATGACATACGAGTCCAGCTACATCATCATCATCCTCCGATTAAAGCATGCTCACAAGACTCGGGTCTTTGTGCCCCGGGGGTACGTTCATAATCAAGATGTTGGAATCACGGTCTTGACTTCCAACATGCTGCAAGTCCACGTTGCTTCCGCGGGACATCAAAGAACACGCTAATAATATTGATTGTTTGTCGGGGATGACTTACTTATGTCGTGGTTTGTACTTCAAAATGTTGCTTCAACTTTAATCGAAGTCTTTCTTTTTACAAAAAAGAAAAGAAACTTGTTTTTTATGGCCAAAACGCGTACTAATTGCTCTCCCGCAATTCACGGAAAAGTAGGTGAATTTTCGTTCGGACACAAACACACTCACGACCTTTTTACTGGGTTCCAAAAATATTTTGTCAATCCTATTAAGTTTGCCGTTTAAAACGTATCTACTGGAAATGCCTATTGTTGACCTGGTTTTGATGATGAACTTAAGCAACACGTTAATGGTGGTCAGTAGTAATGTTTCACAAGTTATGTGTTCATTCTTAGTGATGACCTTGAGCAATGCATTGCTGAATCATAGTTATATATTACTGCGTTGCAGTATGCTGTTACTGCGATATTACGCATAGATGTTGAAAATATGGAAACATATTTTTAATAATCACGATTTATTCTAAGATTTTTTTTAATCTATTTCAGATAATTATTCTGAACGTCTAGGTTCGTTTAACGTAGCCTAATGATCTTATTATAAACTATTTGGCAACAAAATACATTGAGATTACCTTTCCAATTGTTATTTTTGGAAACAAAATATTTCTCTGATCTTCTGCAGCAACGTCTCGCTGTAATGGGAGAAAATATCAAATCGAATACATTTGATTATCATAATCGATTAGATATGATTATGATAAGATGTTGGAGATTGGAAATAATCTATTTGATTGAGATGAGTAAAGGAAGTTACCGTTGGTGTCTTTCCTTCTATGGCACAGCAAACGTTGAGCAGACTGTTGCTGAATCCTGGCTGCCAATTTTGGCAACAAATCTCGAAGATTGCCTGGTCGTCCCTTATGCTTCCTTCTCCGTTATAATCAGACCAAGGACGACATTTTCTCTCTGCCTTTGTGCATCTGAGTGGTCTGAGTGGTCTAAGTGGTCTAAGTGAGCTTTGTGCATCGACGGAGAGCAGAAGGTGCTAAGTGTCTCATGGTTCTTTCTCTTGCAAGCTGCGTGTGAGAGTGTCAAGGGGCTGAGGTCAGATCCTTTGATCGTCTGAGAGGGACTAGGTGTCCTCGGTGCGTTCAACGAGCAGCCGGCGAATCGTCTGAGGGAAGCTAAGTAAATACCTGCTCTGAATTCAGTAACCGGTTGCTGACCCATCGGCAAGAAGCAGTTCTTGTCGTGTCTTTTCGCAGGGAAGTCTCGAGCCTACGGAGTTTGAGCAGTTAGACACGCACTTGCGGGTGCGCGCCAGAAGTCTCGTGCCTGCAGGGTAGAGCAGGAGTTGGGAACGCCGCCGGAGTGGAAAGAGTTCCTCCCGAGCACAGGAGTGCTGTGCAGAAGTCTTGAACGCCTGATACAGAGGGTTAGTAAAGCAGGTTACGTGGAAGCCAACGGATCGGAAAATTCCACCCTAGGCACTGGATGCGCAGTGCAGTGAGTCACGGCTGTGGTAACCGTGCACGTCCGAACTGAGTGTAGGACGGATACCTTCTAAGTGGCTTTGTGGTTTTCTTTGTGATCTTTGTTGTTTCTATCTTCGTGATCTTTGTAATTCAACTTTGTGGTTGTCTCTTAAGCAAGTGCAGGCTTATCTTAAGGAGAGACAAGATCTGTGTGGAAATCCTCTGCTGAACAACTACGTGCTGAAGCAATCCTTCGCTGTGAAACATAAACGAGCTACTCTCTGAGAAGCAATTCTTCATTGTAAGGAATTATCTGTGAGGATTTATACTCTAACATAACGTTGTCTGTGTTCTTTGATAAGTCAGGATTATATTAAGCGACAACGAGCTGTGTGGAATCCATTGAGCTACCAACTGCTGAGGATAAGCATCATTCTGCTGGAAACGAGAAGACGTCCACTGTGTGAGGAGCTGACCGTTGTCAGGAGTGATCATCTATTGTACGGGATTCTAAATCTCACTTTGTGAGAGGAACATACGCCTAGTGCAAGGGCTTTTTGCACCCATTATTTTATATAGTGGAATCACCTTGTTGGTGGAAAGTGGACGTAGGTCAATTAAGGCCGAACCACTATAAATTACTGTGTCCATTACGATCGCGCAACACTAGTACGAAAACCTACTCAACAAAATCGTAACAGTTACAATAAAGTATTTCTCATTCTGAGAAACGCTCTGCTGTGATACAGTACGCTTCCGCTTACACCAAGAAAGGGCGAAAAAGTGAAAAACACTAATTCACCCCCCTCTTAGTGTTCCTGAACGATCCAACACCTATTTATTATAATTATTTATTATTCATTCTGTTATAATTTTTGAAATTTTTTCCGTTGTAAAATCTTTATAAATAGAAATGATATCTATTGTATACGATCTCGAAAATCAATAAGAAATTCTCTCAATTTCTCTCCAAATTGTATTATCTTGTTTTTCTTCTTCCTCTTTTCCGTTCTTTATTTTACAATATGTTATCAGCACAAAGGTCTGCCGAAAAGCGAGGAAAGAAAAGAAAACATCGATCGTATGTAAGATTCTTCACAGACTGAAAGGGCGCTAAATCAACGATTATATGGAATTTATAAACGGTAATCCTACACGCTATTTCAATATTTTTATTATCGAAAAGTTTATTCGTACCAAATCTCAATTCCCAGAAGCAGATTCACCGATCATCAATTCCTAAAAGCGAATCCTCCATCAATGATCAAAACAAGGCGTCTGACCAAAATAAGGCCAAAGCAATGATCTTTCTTCGCCGCCATCTCCACGAAGGTTTAAAAATTGAGTATCTCACCGTGAAAGATCCCTTGGTCCTGTGGAATAATTTGAAAGGCTTAGTTTGATTGGCTGCATTTGCGCCTTCAAGATTTTAATTCGGTGAGCGAATACAATTCGTCGTTATTTCGAATTACTTCGCAATTGAAATTATGTGGAGAAACTATTATTGACGGAGACATGTTGGAGAAAACATTCTCCACTTTTCATGCATCGAATGTGCTCATGCGGTAGCAATATCGTGCAAAAAGTTTTGAGAAATATTCTGAATTGATTTCATGTCTCCTTTTGGCTAAACAAAACAATGAGTTTTTGATGAAGAATCATGAAGCCCGTCTAACCGGATCTGCTCCATTTCCTGAAGTGAATGTGACATCATATGGAGGACAACAACGTGGTCGTGGTCCCCGTCGTGGCCGTAGAAATGGACGTGGACGTGGTTATGGTCGAGGACGTGGTGGTTGATATTATTTTCGTAACAATAATCCCCAATATGTGGAAAAGGGGAAGAGCGACAAAGAGATGCATGATGAAGAAATGGTCAATGCAACAAGACTGTAGAGAATAAATGTTATCGTTGCAGTATGAAGGACCACTGGTCACCTACCTGTCATACGCCAAAACATTTGACCGATCTCTATCAAGAGTCACTAAAAGGGAAAAGGGCGATCGAGACGAATTTTGTTTTCGATGAAGGAAAATTGGCTTCCGGTGATGATAAAATAGATTTTGGCTTTAATGATTTCTCATAATTTGATATAGCTAATTTTCTCGACGAGCATGAAAATAATAATAATAATGTTATTTAATTTTATTTCTCTTATGTATTTGTTTATTTCTAAATGAAATTTTATGATTACCTAATTATATGTTTTGTTTTGCAAATTAAACTTTTATAAACTTACTTTTATATTTTGGATTCTTTTATTATTATTGTTTTTATTTTCTTATGAACTTTTGTATATCAATAAAAATTAATATTTTATTTATGAGGAAAATGGAGGCTCCCGGAAGCGAATTTTCGACTAATGAAACTTGCGACTGTCTCGTAGATATCGCATCGAAACATACTATTTTGAAAAGCAAGAAATTCTTTTTCACCCATGATCTTCAGAAGAGTGGTGATATTGATGTTCAACAAATGCGCTCGTCGGCACAAAGACTTTGCCTACAACAATTTTTGAAGGTCTGGTGCATAAAATTGAAATGCGCAAACTTGGAGATTTGAAGTAGTCTTACTAAGATGGATGTAATACTACAAATTTTCCCACAAATATTTATCTTTCAAGAATTTCAAACAAAATCTAATCACCGACTATCTCCTAATCACATTTAAGTCATTCGAGATTTCTGCATCGTATATTAATCACGATTCAATCCCCTCCATCACTCCCCCAAAAAATATTACATTCCCTATTAAAAAATATCTTACCTTCATTGTCTCATCAGGAAGAACCTAGACACAATTCCTGTAACCCTTTTGACATTCCTATCACCTTTATCCCCACAAAAAAAAAAATAATCAGAGATTCTCCGAAGGATCTCTGAAATCCTCTGAGCTAAAGCCTCCCCGTTTTTTTCAGACAATTATCAGATCTTTTAGTTCAAATTTCAATTAAATCGGATAATCCTAACCAAAGTTATAATCAGCCGCCGTAACTTCAGCACCAACAAGAACGTCCTTCTCAGCTTTTTCGTCGAGGCTATATTCTTCCGCTCATCCCAAGCCCCAATCCTCAACATCGGGCGACTCAGATAAGAGCAATCCAAGTTACAACCCAAGCCCCAATCCTCAACATCGGGCGATCCAGACAGGGGCAATTCCTCAATTTACAATCCAATTTTCAATCCTCAACATCGGAAGACAAATCCTCTAACTTGCGTCTCGTTGTCAGCCTTCTTCATTATGCCAACAATGCGTCCAATACAAAGGGGCAACTCCATTCGAACTTGTCTAAGGTACCCAAATGGTCAATTCAACCAAAGTTCGACTTTTAGGAACTCACCTCAAAGAAAAGGAGAGAAGGTCAACCACCGCCTCGAAGATCGATGAGAATTAGCCCCCATATGAGCGGCCCGTCGATCCACATCGGCCCACCACATGAATGATTAGCCCTTGTCGCATGTTAAGAAGGCGTGGGCGGCGGGGTGGTAAAGTTTCGAGCCAAAGCCTTGAAACAGTTTTGATCCGATGCTTCGAAATATCTTTCGTTGTCAACAAAACAACAGAACAACATGAGAGGAAGTATTCGTTCCCAAGTTAATACTTTCTTTGCAAAAATAAGTTACACGAGTTTACTTATTTTCACCGTACATTCGTTTATAGGGACAGGAACATCCTAAGCAGACAACAACAGGCGCGGGCGGCAGGGTAAAGCTCCAAGTATTATTGGAGCAAACCATCAAGCAATCTTGAAGAAATTCTCGTTTTCAAGACAACGAATCACATAAAAGGGAGTATTCGTTCCTTAACTAATACTTTCTACGCAAAACAGGTTATACGAGCTTACTTGTTTTGCCATTCGGCTTATCTCATAGGTACGTGAACATCCTAGGTAGGCGACGAAGGCGAGGGTGGTAGGGTGGAAACGTTTCGAGTCAAAGTTTCGAAACAGCCTTCGTTGGCAAAACAATGATGACGGCAACACGAGAACAATCCTGTGATAAATCTCCGAGCGATCTTCGGGCAAATCCCCGACCGATCCCGAGGCAAATCTCCGAGTGATCATGGACATATCTCCGAGCGATCCTGGGGCATATCTCCAAGCTATCTTGGGACGAGACTAAGCAATCTTGGATAACTCTCAGTTGACAAAATGGCAAATAACATGAAAGGGAGTATATGTTCCTTAACAAATGCTTTCTTTGCAAAACAAGTTACATGAACTTACTTGTTTTGCCCTTCAGCTTGTCTCATAGGCACATAAACAACCTAGGCAGATGAGAAGGTGAATGTGGCCAGTTGGAAAATTTTCGAGCTAAAATCTCGAAACAGCCTTCGTTGACAAAACAACGACATACATGAAGGAAGTATTCGTTCCTTGATCAATACTTCTCTATGAAAACAAGTCACCTAAACTCACTTATTTTTGTCCTTGGTACATGTAGATACAACAACATCCTATCATGCCAATCAAGACAACTTTCGAATCAAA
This sequence comes from Melastoma candidum, assembly GCA_023653495.1. Taxonomy (NCBI): domain Eukaryota; kingdom Viridiplantae; phylum Streptophyta; class Magnoliopsida; order Myrtales; family Melastomataceae; genus Melastoma; species Melastoma candidum. The sequence goes on along the minus strand of CM042889.1, from coordinate 5,361,951 downwards.
GCTTCAAAACAACACTCATGATCAATAAGACAACAAGACAACAAATTACATGAAAATATATGAGCGTCTTAAGCAGACAACAAAGACAAACAATGAAGTTTCAAACCAAAGCTTTAGAACAATCTTTGTCAGCAAACTTCTTTATATCCCCAGCGAGTTAATTGGGGCAAAGAACACTGACAATAAACATGAAAAGGGAGAATAATACAAATATTACTCTCTTCATCAAGCTAAGTGAAATTACATGAGCTCATTCCGTTTACATCCTTTGTCTCGTGGGCAGGTATAAGAGCTCCTCACACGAATGGTACACAACTCCTATGACAAAGGCAAGGGTGGCAAAACTTCACGCCAAAGTCTTGTCGCAATTTCGTCAAATCCTTTGATTCCTTTGGACGAAGATGCACTGGCAAAATTATACAAATGGAAGTATCAAAGCTCCACTTCACCTTTCTTATAAATGAAATTACATGAGCAAATTTCATTTCCACTCTAAAAGAATCAAGTTGCACGAAGACACTTGTTTTCTTGTTATTTGTTTGATAGGTACATGAGCAACCTTATACAATGGATACAAAACCAAAGTAGCCACTTCGTCAAATCTTCGATTCCATCGGACGAAGGCGTAATGACGAAACCATACAAAAGGGAAGTACCAAAACTCTACTTCACTTTTCTTACAAATGAAGTTACATGAGCAAACTTTATTCTTACTCTAACAAAAACAAGTCACATGAACTTACTTGTTTCTCGTCATCTATTTGATAGGTACATGAGCACCCTTATACAACAGACACAAGGCACGAGTAGATTTCGCCAATCCTTTGATTCCTGCGAACAAAGATGCACTGGCGAAACATAAAAGGGAAGTACCAACACTCTACTTCACCTTTCTCGCAAAAAAAAAAAACGAAGTTACATGAGCAAACATCGTTTCTACACTAAAATAAACAAGTTGCACGAACCCTCTTATTTTCTCATTATCCGTTTGATAGGTACATGAGCAACCTTATACAACGGACACAAGGCAAGAGTAGAATTTCATCAATCCTTCGATTTCTGCAGACGGAGACGTAATGATGAAATCACATAAAAAGGGAAGTACCAACACTCTACTTCGCCTCATACAAAACGGGGTTATAGGAGAAAACTTTGTTTATACTCTAAAAGAAACAAGTTACACGAACTCACTTGTTTTATCGCCAACTGTTTCACAGGTACATAAGCAACCTTATATAGCAATCCATGGCAAGAGTAGCATTTCGCCAATCCTTTGATCATATCCGACAAAGACGCAATTGGGAAAAGACATGAAAGGGAGTATTAATCCAATTTTAATACTTTCTCCACGGAACAAGTTACATGAGTTCACTTGTTGTCCGCCCTTTGGCGAGTGTAGGTACATGAACATCTTGCATTACGAACAAAGGCGTGGGCGGTCGGGTGGAACCAAAGCTTCGAGATTGCCTTTGTTGTCACCAAGGATAATCATATTGAAAGGGAGTATCATCTACACTACTCTCTAACAAATTTCTTTTCATTTCCCAGACAGAGTCATACCTCCATTTCCCCAGCTGGAGTCGATTGCAAACACCGCATTCCTTAATAAGAGTAGAATATACAAGCATATTCTTCCAGAACGACCATCGAGATGGGCATATTCATCTCATATCCCCAGCGAATACCCAACTTTATCATAATCTCCCCAAGCGAGAGTCGAAGTACATGAGCTAACTTCACCTCCGTTCGTTGTCAACTGTGTAGGCACATGGACTCTGCACAACACGGTATAAACTCTTAGGCCACGACGTGGGTGGTCGGGTAGAAGCCGTTCCGAGTCTAATCTCAAGGACCATGACTGGGGCATGAAAGTGCAAACACTTTCCCCACGAAGCTTGCACAAAAGCACCACCTTAATATGACGTCTCCAAAGAGATTTGCGTACCTAAACCTATTCACTTTTTAAGCATTTGTGTGCCTTTTTGCATACAATTTTAAAAGATTTTTTACAATAAGAATGCTTCTGAGCGAGAATGGAGAAGGCAAGCCAATTCCTAAACACTTACCCAAAGAGATGAGTGCAAACACCATGAGGGTTCACATGCATACATCTGGGCAGACAAAGACTCCTTTGACGAAAGATGCTCAGACTGGGATGAGATCGAGCATTTATTCTCTATCCCAAACACGAATATGACCATTGCTAACCCTTCCGAGCCAAAGTCGAAGTTTCTACATTCACTAGTCCCACCGAGTCTAAGGATCGCCTTACATCGAGGTTAACGGAGATCCTGTAGTTAGAAATCGGAAGCGACGGACCATAGAGGTGACACTTCCTCAAGGTTCAAGTGAAGAGGTACCATCAGCAGACGTGCTTGCCAGTTGACTTGTATCCAGGGACGAAAACCTCCAACAATTTTGCAAGACGTATAAATCCTCAATGAGTCCAAAGCAGCTCCAAAAAGATCAACCGAGAAGAAAATGGGGGAAATCCTCATAAACCATCAAGAAATATAAATCCCCAAGGAGTCCAAAGCATCTCCAACAAGGCGGAGAGAAAGAAATAAAGCAGCGCAAATCCTTACGATTCAACAAAGAAAGAACCGAATTAGCGTAAAGATCAAAATCTTCAAAGCAAAGCGCAAAAAGAAACAAAAGAGCAAATTAAAGCACCAGTGCCGACATGAACGTTCGCAAAAGCAAAGGTGCTATCTCCCAGACAACGAGGAGAAGACACTCCCCAAAACAAATTTCTAAAGCTCTAGTGGATCGGCCATCAATCCCCAATGGCGCGTCTCAACGGGCCTGCTGTCTGGTAGATGGAGAATTCACTTGGACGGTGGAGCCTTTATGATACAGCAGCTTCCGATGAGGTCCTTAGACTCGTTCCTCCAAAATGACGAATTCATATTATCTATCCAAAGGCCTTACGCCAAAACTACATTACAACCTAGACAAAGTCTTGTTCGACTGGTACATGAGCATCCGAGTCAAATGAATTTTAAAATCCCACCATGACAGGATTCAGAAGTAAGAGCGAGCCGAGATAAAAGTCAGAAGCCCTTCTATGTTCTCGCTCATAAATGATCCTAATAAGCTTCATCAAAAAAATTAACGACATGCATGAGTGTTGTGATCACACATATTTCATTACCCCCATATTTCACGAGGTCTCGTTTATTACTAACAGTTTTCTTGATTAGATCCCAAAGTACAAGTCTATCAAGAATACCCTGAATCCACAATTTAGGGTATTAATGAAGTCTTTGCGAGAAAATCTTCTCCAAATTCCCTCGCAAAGCGGGGCAGCTGTAATACCACAAATTTTCCCACAAATGTTTATCTTTCAAGAATTTCAAACAAAATCTACTCACCGACTATCTCTTAATCACATTTAAGTCATTCGAGATTTCTGCATCGTATATTAATCACGATTCAATCCCCTCCATCACTCCCCCAAAAAATATCACATTCCCTATTAAAAAATATCTTACCATCCTTGTCTCATCAGAGGAAAAATCTAGACACAATTCCTCTAACCCTTTTGACATTCTTATCACCTTTATCCCCACAAAAAAAAAAATCAGAGAATCTCCGAGGATCTCTGAAATCCTCTGAGCCAAAGCCTTCCCTTTTTTTCAGACAATTATCAAATAATCACACAAGTAAAAAAAATCAGAGATTCCCCATCAGAGGATCTCTAAAATCCTAAGAGCCAATGCCTCCCCATCCCCATCAGACACAATCTCCAATCAGATAATCAGGTCTCTCCTCCTAGACGTTCATCCTCTCCTCTAGGGAACCGGAGGCCAACTCCTCCTCCCTCTACATATAACCGGGGGCCAACTCCTCCTCCCTCTACATACAACCGAAGGCCAACTCCTTTCGACGTACACACAGAAACCGGAGCCAAGGACTCCCTTCTCCAGTGCTGACGAGCCAAAGCCACCCGACCAGCGGACACCCTTCTCTCCGAGGACACCGCCTCCAGCCCTAGCCACAACCCAAGCATGGTACTCTAATACAGCCTTCTAATGGACTCCTCGACGTCCTTCTTCTTCCTCGAGCCACCCTGAGGCGAGGCCAACTCCTCGGTGAGTTCTTTTCCTTTTTCCCGAAGCCACTAGCCATCTCTCATATCTTAAACATGGCTAACGTCGTTCCTTTTGTTCTTTGGCCTGCCATACACACCATGGGGTGAGGAACGAGCCTTCGGACAAGGTTGTGACTGTCGAAGTTACAGACAAGGGACAGCCGGCACGGCACCTTAAACTCCTCCTTAAACATATTTTCGTACGTCTCTTAGACCACAAAGCTTTCACAATAGCTTTGGGGGTCGATTTTGCATTCATTTGTGGCATGGAAGTGTCGGGACATCTCCCGGCCTTCTATTTCAATTGTTTTCTACGGCAATGCCTCCAAAGGCTGGTTTTTTCCAAAGAGGTTACGGACTTTTTCGAACCTCGAACCCAAAAGGTCAAATGATCTACAATGAGTATTAATCTTAGGGATATTTTTGGTTGATCGAGAATCGGGTTATTGCCCCCGAAACGACCGCCACTTTCGCTGGCCGCAGCAGGACAGCCTGTTGCATTGTCGTTTCCGGGAAAGTTCGGGGAGATCTAAACGTTGGATCTTGCTCAAATTTTTCGGAGATAAACTAGACTTCAAAATGATTCTATGAATATATATATCAACCATTGAAGTTTCTAGCATAATACGAAACAATCTCGCAAACAGACTGTATAATCAGTAAAGTTTGTTGATGTTGCAAACCTTCTCTTTATGTAATAACGGCAAATCCCACCATTGGATCTTCGCCAAATTTTGTAGATGTGTTCCCCATTTCATTGCGGTAATTTTGACATATTATTCACATTTTTTGCGTTTTGAAGATGTAAAGTTTTCCATTTTTCATCCCCGAACTTTACCCGGCCGAAGTCAGACCGAGTCTACAAAATGGTCTAACCTTTTACACCTGTATATCTTACGATCCAACTGTTGGATCCATGTAAAATTTTACACATATATTCATCATAACTTTACCATTCTGTGAAGTCCTTTTTCACTCCAATCGGACATTTGAAGACCAAGATAAGATAGGAACAACACAGTCTGTGCAAACTGTTCCGCTTTTCCGGACAGCCACATTAGTTCCTTGATCTTGAGATATTGTACCGTTAGATTTTCATAAAACTTTACATTCATACTCGTCATTAAGTTTCAGATCTTTTGGTTTAAATTTTGATTAAATCGGATAATCCTAGCCAAAGTTAAAATCCGTTTTCTGAACTGTGCGCAATCTGTGTTCGTTGTGATTCGTGATTACGTAACTCTTTGTAATATGATTACATGCGAAGTCATGTCCTCTACTATCTCGCATAACTTACACTTTGTCTTTTTTGTCTATGCATGTACAATGGACGCGTAAATTTCGAAGGCTAGTCGGAACCTCTCGAAGGTGCGTGTAACAGATGTGTGAATCTTTCCGCGGGTAAAACTGCAATGTCAAGACTAGGGGTGAGCAAAATATCCGATTTCCGATATCCGAGTCCGATATCCGAATTTTTTTCGGACTCGGATTCGGAAATTTATAATTTCGGACTCGGATTCGGATATATTTGAAATGAAATTTCGGAAACGGACTCGGACTTGGAATTTTAAAAAAATATTTCGGATATCCGAATATCCGAAATTTATACAACCTGAGCCTGTCCAAACCCGACACAACAAAGGAGTAATAGAAAAAGAGGACTTGATTGAAAACAATAAAACAATTAAAGGACCAAATTACAAATTTAAACCCCCCTCGTTTCTCCTCCTCCATTGCAATTTGCACATAGGAAACTTTGATGGCTTCCCTTGCTCTTTTTTATCTAGCTTTGCAATTATCATCGTTATGAGAATCGTTACTAATCTAACGTGGACATCAAATTTTAGACTAGTTTTAATCTTAAGCTTGGAGTATTGTTGCATCGGCTTAGGATGTTGCATCTTTTTGTTGGAATTGGTTGGAAGGTATTGTTTTTCCAATTCAAAATGTGTAGCACTTATTCACAATTCGAAGTTCGGAAATTTCGGATTATCCGAATTCCGAGTCCGAATTAATTTCGGACTCGGAAGTTCGGAATTATATAAAATCGGACTTGGACTCGGACTTAAAAAAAAAAAGAATTCGGAAGTTCGGACTTGAGTGAATTTCGGACTCGGATATCCGAGTCCGGTCCGAATGCTCACCCCTAGTCAAGACCATCAAGCAGTTCCCACCACATGAGGTAAAAAGGGGAGGTGCGGACCTCCCCCGAAAAGATATAAAATCCACTTGTAAGGGATTGTGGGCCCAAGTCCCGCAGTCCCCATCCTTCCCCCCTTTGATCTCAATAATTGTTTGTACTTGGCTGCATGCCTTAGACTCATAGGCTCATCGTCGCATGCTGTTTGCCAATCACACATGAGTTCGGGCCCAAAAAGCCCGAATCGGGTCCAACACTCGTAAAACATTGACATAAATCCGGAGTCATGCCCGGATCGAGTCCAACACCCGTTAAACAACAGCAAATCTTTTGGAGTAAACGCCACCTCCTTTTTCGCATGTTAGAATGTAAGAGTTAGTAAATAAGAATATCCGAATCCTACTCTGGTTTTCCGACTTAAATCAGCTTTCAAAACTAAGCCGGTGGCGACTCCGTATAGTTTAACTAGGTTAAATAACAACCTTTTTATGGAGCCATTATGAGGAACGGACAACGCAAGTCGCTCCCGATTTCTCCTTAAAGTTCCTTCTTCGGATCACGCTCTGCCTTTCGCCCGTCGCCTCTTAGGAAAACAGTGACGGTCGGCGAGGGCCCGAGCAGGCCCAGTCAGGAACCTAGGGAGGGATCACCCAATTCCCTTCCGCAGTGTCCGACGCTCGAGTCGTGACGTCGACCGGTTGGGCCTTGGGGAGTGGGACCAGATCCTCGGGTCGTCCGAACCGCAACGCAGGGGCTAGGCCGGAAAGAGCGCGTACAAGGGAGAGTAAACGTATTGTACTATTTTTTCCTTTACCATGGTCTTTTCCCACAGGGTTTTCCTAGAAAGGTTTTTAACGAGGCAATATCGGAATGGACATTCAAGAGGGAGTATTGTAAATATAGTGTGAATGCCCATCTCTATAAATAGAAGGGATATCTATTGTATACGTATGATCTCGAAAATCAATAAGAAATTCTCTCCCCCTTTCTCTTCACACTGTGTTTTCTCGTTTTCCTTTTTTCCTCTTTCTCGTTCTTTGTTTCACAACAGGCTTTATTTATTTATTTTAAAGGAAAAATAATCAACGTAATATTTTTATTTTTTTTAGTTTTTTAAAATCGGGATCTTGAACATCAATTTTTTTTTTAAATTGTGAAGCTGATTTTCCCGACGTGCCAACTTGTGCATTATAAATTGGGAATTTCTTGATAAATATTTTTGGAACCAACCGGAAATTGGTAGAAACCTCCTCACGGAACAGTTCATATTCAATCAATCATACGTGAATTTTAAGATTAACGGCAAGCGTTTTGAGTGGGCATGACTCTAACCGCTCACCCGGCCGCCAAATTTGTAAACGGAAGTAATTCCCAATATACGAAGGTAATGGTCGGCCCAGGCCCATGTCGTCAATCAAGTGAATTGCCGGGGTTATCACGATTTCTTCTTAAAGACTTATATAACTTATGTACATGAATACTAAGAATTTAGTAAGTTTTTTTTTGTCCTGTAGTGACTTTTCCACGTTTTGATAGAAATATGAATACATTTTGCAATTACTAATAACATGTTCATTCCTCGACAATTAAAAAAAAAATTGAATAGTAAAAATAGTAAACAAATAATTTGTAAAAAATAATAAACAAATAATCTGAAAGTACTAAGTACGAACAGATAAGACCAACTCTTTGGTCCTTCCATTTTACCGATGAATAATCTAGAACCATCTGATTTAATTCGTTTTGAGTAGTCATATGGGATAATCATCTTAGGATAGAATAGAGTTTCAAGATGTAACTAGGACAATTGTCCTAAAACGATGGCAGTACACTCACGACAACATAAGTCAAAGAAAATAAAATAAAAAGTAAAATTTCGTTGAGATAATCGAAGACTCCAACAAGACTTTTAAGATCCATGTTCAGAAGATCGATCATTGTAGAAAAAAGCTATGATTAGATTCAGATTCAAGCAGATAAAAAGGCACAATCTTTGTTGGCAGAAATGCTTCGAGGAGATTGTTGGAAATCGGTCACCAGCTCGTTGTAACTAATAACGGCCGCTCATCCAGCAATGCAAGTGTTCCAGTTTCAGCTTTCATCTTGCTTGCTTCTAAACCATCCGCATGCTCTTCGACTGCAGCAGCATCGCTTTTCTTATTCTGTAGAATCCCGGATGGGAAAGTGATGTTTCTGACTTCTTCCAGCTCGGCAGCGACTTCTCTCATCGTGGGGCGGTTCCTGCCGTGCAAGTGCAAGCACCTCTTGGCTAGATCAGCTACCCTCTTTATCTCTTCTCGTGTGGCTTGCTCCCTGACCTGAGGGTGGAGGATATCCAACAGCTGGTTCTCCTCCATGGATATTACGAAGTATGTCGCCAGGCTCCTTCCCTCATCTTTCCTGGATGAGGAGATGGGCTTCTGTCCAGTCAAGAGCTCGACCAGCACCACCCCGAAGCTGTATACATCGCTCTTGTCGGTGAACTTGCTTGTGTGAAAGTATTCTGGGTCTAAGTATCCCAGAGTGCCCTGCACCAATGTGGTCACGTGGGTCTGCTCGAGGGAGACGGATTTGGACGTGCCGAAATCAGCCACTTTTGCCCGATATTTCTTGTCCAGGAGGATATTAGTGGACTTGATGTCCCTGTGGTAGATTGGTATGGATGCCGCTGAATGTAAATACGATAAGGCTCCCGACATTTCTGTGGCGATACGGAGACGCGTCTCCCAGGTCGCGGGAAGCTCTTCATTGGCATCATGAAGGTACTCAAAAAGAGTCCCATTAGGTATGAACTCGTAGACGAGAAGAGGAACTTCGGTTTCCAAACAGCATCCCAGAAGTTTCACGATGTTCCTGTGGTTTATTTGTGATAGAATAACGACCTCGTTGATGAACTGCTCGAGCATGCCCTCGTCTACTGCTGTGGATTTCTTGATCGCCACGATCCGTCCGTCGATCAGCATCCCTTTGTAGACGGTGCCTTGGCCACCATGGCCAAGAACTCTGCTTTTGTTGAAATTGTCTGTGGCGACAACCAGATCCATCAAAGTGAAGATTCTGCCTTTCTCCAATCCCCCTTCGGGGGAGTTCAGCTGCTGTTGTAGCAGGAGACCTCCATTCCTTTCGAAGAACTTCTTCCTGAGCTTTATTTCCTTCCTCTTCTTGATGAACTTATGCAATCTCCATATCATGAACAGCAACAGCAAAGCTCCGAGCGCCGATCCGATTCCTGTAACAGTGGGTAATGAGATTCAGGAACAGCTGGAAACAGAAGACGTAGGCACGATTTATGACCATGGAAGAGGAATCGGATCAAAGAATGCATTACCTATCAGCACGAACCTAGCTTTTCTCCAACTATCGACACAGGCAAATCCACCTCGCTTATTTACACACTTGAGACCGTAGTCGCATCTCGGATTGTCTTTATCTTGTTCTGCACATTCGTCAATATCTGAGAAGACGAGAAATGATTAACTCACTTAAGACCTTCTCCAGCTGAAAGTTTCCATTTCTCTGGTCATCAAGAGTCAGAAGAGCACCAGAGGAATCCGAAGCTAATGGAGATGTGATATCAGAGACATTACCTTCGCAAGTTTCCATGTAAGGATTGCCACGGAAACCAGAACTACACCTGCAGTATAAATGGTCCATCCGATCATCACCATTGCAGGAGTAGTTATGTTCTCTGTTTTCGATGAAACTTAGATTGTGTGGATTCATCCGAGATGCAAGAGATGCAGTTGAAGGGATCCCCCAAAGAAGCCCCAGGGGAGAAAATTTCTGGTCCAAGATGGATTGTAAGTTTTGAAGTGGCAACCACTCCCGATCAGTCAACAGGACATATGTGCAATTCCCTTCTGCCCCTCCCGTGAATGCCACCATGAATTCCTCCGACATAGATGGGATGCGGATAAAGCAGGAGTTGGTACCATTAAGGCAAGAACCATTTCGGCTGGGATTATAGTAGTCATCAGTTCCGCAACCATACTCTTGGTTATCGCTAGTAGTCAGTAAGGCATGAGCATTGCATCCGACCGTGAATAAGACGGTGTCCTCGCTGTAGGAGAAGGGGCTACCTAACAAGCTCACGGGGCTCCCGGTCTGGTTCCCCATACATCTGGGGTCTGAAATAATTGGATAGCGGACATTCAATCGAGAATACGAAACCACATCATTGGGAAAGGAGATATTGATTACTTCGAGTTGGGCCTTCTTTAAGACGGGAATCGCTTGGGAAGGAGCGCTGCTTTGGCATTCTATCTCGAACCAGTCCTCGTCCTTGAGGAAGCAACCTGGTCCGATGCCAAACGGGTATGGGATGTCAATTCCTCCGCATGCCTTGGTGCAGTTAGGAGTCGGCCAAGAGGAGGGCTGTGCCAGCAGTGAGCTCTCTATGCTGATCACTAGGGAAAATCCAAAGGAAAGCAGAAGCAGAAACAGAAGCATAGCAAGGATACAATGATGATTCATCTTAGGAAACATTTTCTCCCGATGGAAAGACGACCGGAGAAGGGGGGGTTCTTATTGGGCGAGGGATTCCGCGTGGCGGTAAACTTTCCTTTGCATATGCGAGGATGCTTCCTTTTTGTTAGGCTTAGGCAGGTATTCAAAATAACAAAGCCCCCCATCATCCTTTTTAATTACTTTTAACTGCCACTTATTCCATGGTTTTAAACCCTAATTCCTAAACTCTAAATCATGAAGGGTACTCCACAACTTTTGTAAAATATTTTTTTCTTGCTTTACATATATTTATGTCAATTCTAACGGATAACATCTAGGGCTCAAAATTTCCACGGACACAAAAGGTGGGTAAAGGGGACTTGACTTGAAAATTCCAAGTCTTCTTCCCCACCGTTGGTCAATTAAGTTGATTTGAAAAAGGAGGCACGTTAAGTATGTGATGTAGGTTCATCCTACAGTCAAGCAAGCGCTGTTGATAACAAAAAAATAGGAGAAAATATCTATAGGAATAAGAAAGAGAAGAATAGCGCTTGCTAATGAATTCATTCTCCACTAACCGTTTTCTAGATGGCTTTGCGTTTGTAACACGCTGGTCTAGACTACTGCCGAGATGGACTCTAAAGCTTTCCCTTAGCCACAAGTTCCCAAGCAGTCAGTCAACAGGGCAATTTCCCTTCCGCCGCCTCCCACTTTGAATTTCCTGGGAAATGGATGAGATGTCGATATAGCCGGAGGAGCTGAGACCATTAAGGCAAGAACCATTTCGGCTGGGGATATAGTAGTCTTCGGTTCGGCAGTAAGGCACGAGCATATGCATCCAAACACACGATAAAACCGTTGATAGCCAAGGAGAAAGGACTCCCCATCGAGCTCACCGTTGTTGAATAACCTCTTCAGAAAAAACTAAGAGAACTCCAGCGTACGGACACTTCAATTGGGTAAAACAATTCTAGAAATCATAAATTTTATAGGGACATGCACACAACCTATCACAAAAATGTCAGTCGATTCGGCATAGTGTCTGTAATTCAGGCAAGTGGACTTGAATTCAAGAGGGGCTCGCTTTTAAATCCAATGACCAAACGATGCCCGGCCCAAAAAATAAAATAATATAATAAAAATAGACACAGAAGGACTGCCTTGCGGCATCGCTTGGCATCGGTTTGAATTTCACCACGAAAGACTTGTCCGATGCCGCGTTTGGCAGTTAGCGAATAACTTGTTGCAGCTGCGTGAGGATTCAAGGGTTTGAATGTTCATCGACGTCGAAGAGTTCTCTAACTTCAGATCTTTCATACACTGCGACCTTTCTGTTCCTTCATGCTGAGCGATTACTATACTTGAACCATCGAATGGCATCTGTATTAAGAAAAGATTGCCGTGTGGCAGGTATGACATATCGAGTCGTTCGGACTCATTCTACGCGGTCCAGTAAATGACGGCCAAGTCTCATCTTCTGTCAATATTCGTCTGCTGCAACGAATGAAAGCGAGCATTAAACTGGTCGTTAGTCCTAGGAAGCATCCATGGGGAAATCTTTTTTAAAGGGCCAAACAGGGAGTCATATCAAACACGATCGATAATCCCCGTTCGGTTTGTCACCTTCTGGATCCAAGCCCAATTGTATGGCAGAATGTGGAGGTGTTCCCGTCCCTTTCCGCTGGACAAGTCAGTTCGTTGTGTGGTCCGCATGAATAAAGAAAGAGAGGAGAAGGCAGCGGATAGGCAACTGCTTAAAAAAAGACAATATATTCGTGTTCGTATATAATGCCTAATAACAACTAGGTTGCACCTATATATGTACGGTAATAAAATATTATATATATATATATATTTATACTAAGTTGTCAGTCTTGAATTATCTCATTTTCATTTTGCCAATTTTGGCAACAATTTCTTTGATCGTCCGAAATTTTTCATGACTTGAGCGGTGGAATATGATCTCCGCTCCGGTGGTGTAACGGATGCAGATGCAGATGTGCACGAAGGTCGGACGACGGAATGGTTTGGACGCAAATCGGAAACAAAATGTTGGAAAGCGGAATGTTGAGGGCTGAGAACTGAGAGTTGTTAGACAAACAACGCACTTTTAGACTTAGATGAATATATGTGTTGTTTAAAGAAAATCTTACTTCCTTTTATATTTAATATGATATCCTAAGACATGAATCACATTTTCCCCTATTTTTTTCAGTTAGAATATTGTCTCGGGGATATGGTAACCCTCTTTCTGGGATATCGGAGTCAAGATATTTTTTAATTTCCGTAGAATCTGGATTCGACTGCGTAGACTCAGTCTCTTTCACCCATCGTAGACTTAGTATGAATTCGCAGCCTTAATAATCTTTTATCCTCCATTCATATGATGGGCTAACCTGATGGTTTTTGTATAGGCTTCTATTAATTAATTCAGGCCCGAGATTTATCGTTCATAGACCGCAACATGTCTGTTCATTCACGCTGAGTGATTACTCCGCATTAAAAAAGACAACTAATTCCTCATGCGAAGATCGCCGTGTGGCAGGCATGACATATCGAGTCATTCGGACTCATTCTACGTGACCCAGTCAATGACGGCCAAGGCTCTTCTGAGTCAATATTCGTATGCTGCAACGAATGAAAGCGAGCGTTTAACAGGTCATTAGTCCTTGGAAGCATCCATGGTGAAATCTCCTTTAAAGGGCCAAACAGGTAGTCAGATCAAACACGATCGACAATCCCCGTTCGGTTTGTTTCTTCTCTGCAAAGAAGCCCTTTTCATGATGTCGCGGCTGTTGCTCCTCGTGTTTGTTCTGCTTCAAGGATTAGCAGTAAACGTTCATTCATCGGCAGAATCACCTTCTGGATCCAAGCCCAATTGTACGGCAGAATGTGGAGGTGTTCCCATCCCTTTCCCCTTTGGAGTCGGACCCGGCTGCTTCCTGGACGAGTGGTACGAGATAGACTGTCGAAGTCGAAACAACTCAAATTCGTCGACACCGTACCTGAAGAAGATCGCCTCCGAGGTGCTCAACATCTCATTAAATGGGATGATCCGGATCAGCATCCCTATGTTTTCAAACGCGAGCTGTGCAGGTAGCGGAACTGGCATCCCAGTGAACTTGAAAGGGAGCCAATTCATTTTCTCCCAGACGATGAATGTTTTCACTGCAATTGGATGCAACCTCTTGGCTTTGATGACCAGCAGCGAGTCCACAAGCAGCAGCAAGTTTGAAGTGTTCGGTTGCAAGTCTGAATGTGGGGATGGGAATTTTAGCTCTATTGGAACGTGTCCAACCAGCAGCAGTTGTTGCCAGACGAATCTTCCTTCTAATCTTCAGGATTTTACAGTGGATTTCAAGGAGGCAGGGGACGAGGAGTGCAACTTTGCATTCCTGGCCGATCAGTCGTGGTCGGAGTTGAGATATTCAGGACTAAAGTCCTTACTCCTCAACAGTCAAATGGTCCCTGTGGTGCTTGAATGGGGGATCAAACATGGCACTGATCTCAACAATCAATTTATAAGCAATAATGTGGATTCTTGTGGTGCAAATCGCCTGATCACTGAAGCATTCAACCAGAAGCCGTTCTACCAGTGTTACTGTCAAAGCGGCTACAGGGGAAACCCTTACCTGGCCGATGGATGTCAAGGCAATCTACCTACCCTGTCACTCTGCTTCTCGTCTTGATTCCTTACTCCTTGAACAATTCGATTATTTATTCTAACAGCTGCTGAGGTGACTCTTCATCTCGTATCTTTTGCAGATATCAACGAGTGTGAATATATGAACAACAGTTCGTGCAAAACATGTGTAAATGAACCTGGAACATTCAAATGTGTCGATACTGGCCGGACTGCCAAGTTCGTAATGATAGGCAAGTATGGCTTGCAACCATTCAACAGACGAAATGCATTGCTTTAATTGAAGTGTATTCTTAGTCATTTCTCGTGGTGTAGGGATTGGATCTGCAATAGGGGTGCTGCTTCTGCTCTTCGGCTTGTGGAGGCTTCACAGATTTATTAAGAAGAGGCAGGAAATCAACCTGAAGAAGAAGTATTTTAAGCAAAACGGAGGGCTTTTGCTACAGCAGCAACTTGATTCACCCGATGGAATGGTGGAGAAGAGCAGAGTTTTCGCCTCGAAGGAATTAGGAATTGCAACCGACAATTTTAATGAGAGCAGAGTCCTTGGCAAGGGTGGGCAAGGAACTGTGTACAAAGGGATGCTGACGGACGGTCGAATAGTTGCGATCAAGAAGTCGACTGGGGTGGAGGAGAACAAGCTTGAGCAGTTCATCAATGAAGTTATCATCCTGTCGCAGATCAATCACCGGAACGTTGTCAAGTTACTAGGATTTTGTCTCGAAACCGAGGTTCCTCTCCTGGTATATGAGTTCATCCCAAATGGGACACTTTTCCAGTACCTGCACAATCCTAACGAGGAGTTCCTGGTGACCTGGGAGGTGCGTCTGCGTATTGCAGCAGAAGTGGCAGGGGCCCTATTCTACTTACACTCGGCCGCATCCATACCAATCTATCATAGGGATATCAAGTCCAGCAATATCCTCCTCGACGAGAAGTATCGGGCAAAAGTCGCTGATTTTGGAACCTCGAAATCCGTTTCCATAGACCAAACCCACGTGACAACACTGGTGCAAGGAACGTTCGGTTACTTGGACCCAGAATACTTCCAGTCCAGCCAATACACGGACAAGAGTGACGTGTATAGCTTCGGGGTGGTGCTTGTCGAGCTCTTGACAGGACAAAAGCCGATCTCCTTGGCCAGAGCCGAAGAAGGGAGAAGCCTCGCGACTTACTTCATAACTTCCATGGAGGAAAACCAGTTGTTCGACATCATCGACCCTCAGGTGATGAAGCAAGGTGGACAAGAGGAGATTGTCAGGGTCGCCAGTCTCGCAAAGAGGTGCCTGCACTTGCGTGGCCGTAATCGACCCTCGATGAAAGACGTGAGCACAGAGCTGGACGACATCAGGAGAACCAATTTTCCTTCCGGAGCTCTGCAAAGTCAACGAGGCGCGAGTGAAGCACATGGATATTACCATGGTGACCACGACGTCATTATGCTGACTGATGGGGATGGGGACCCACTGTTGTTGAGCCAAAGCTGGTGATGTCATTACGAGTTCACCCGTTTCCGGCAAGAACCACTCCTTCCCTGCCGGCTCTTACACAGCAAGATCACATGATGACATAGTCGGGACTTTGCATAGTGTATTTTGTTCAATACAACAACAGCATACATTGCACTAGGAGAGGACGGCCTTTCCTTTAATTGTTGTAATACATTTAGGACCAGACTAGATAAACAAAACAAGCGATACAGTAATACAGAAGTCCAGAGAAGATGACCCGAGGAGATTATGGGACGACAACGGAAATAGAAATTACCGCAACTAGAGTATCTTTATGGTTAAGCAAGATGGCTTCAGTATTCAAGAGAGCCCATAGGGGCAATCACACTGCCGGAGCTCCTCAGGTCATTCTGACTCCCAAAGTTATCACAATTCCCAGCACCGGGCCTATGGATCGAGGAGGGATTGCCTGGACGGAAGCCTTTCTTGCCCAGTTGCTGTACTTCCAGAGGAGAAAGAATCTTGATGTACCAGACACTGTTCACAAACTCCCTGAACATATTTTGGCAGAAATGCGTCATTAGTTAAACCAACCGCCAAGATCCCATATACACAAATTATTGGTTTCAATGGTATGAACTCAGGGAAGTAGCTGAACAAAGAATAAGTACTCACTGCCAAGGGTCGTCGCCGAGGAGAAGAATATCATCCTCTCGGTCAACAAATACAAGCTGCCAGCCTGATCTCTGAGGGTCCTCTAGTAGGCCTTCAAGGCCAAACAATCGAGCAAGTTCAACGCGCAACTCATCATAGCTGCTGAACTTGGAAATATCCAAAGACCTACCATAGGACCCTGATTTGTGAACCTGTGGAGTAATCATAAAAACTATCAGTGGACATAAAGAAGTTAAGGTCCATAAATTCAACAATAACCAGAGTAACAACTTGTTGACAGTCAAATGGATACTCTGCCCAAATTCTTTTCGATGTATTATAAGGAAGAGGAAAATAAAAGGCACAAGGTAAAACATAATTTTGCGGCAGCTGTGAAAATAATAAATGAAAGGTTCGAGATTTTCTATGTATACTGCGCACCTTCACAAAGGTTCCACTCGAAGGGTTTGCTTGGTCAACATTCTCTGAAGACTGCAAGAAACCCGATTCACCAACACAACTTGATGCTCTCGTATCTGGGTTAAATGGAAAATCTGCACCAGCAACACCAGTATAACTAGTGGCAGAAAATGGACCAGAAAAAGCATCTGTTCCGTTGTTGTTGTTGACATTTCTAAGTTGAGACATCCCATTTTGCAGCAAAATAGGAGAAGAGTCCATGTTCACTCCAAACAAAAGACTGTTGTTGGGGTAAGCAGCACTTTGAAATGGTGAACAATCTCTCCCGGGAAAAGGAGGCAACAAACTTGTAAGTCCGAAGCCATTCGATTGAGATGTTCCCAGTTGCTCTACCTGCAGGGCAGATACTTAGAGGACTTTGACTAATATTAATCTCTTAATGACGAAAAGGAAGAATGGATTACATTAGTGGATCCTGTCAAACTGATCAGATGTGATGCTCCATCTGGTAAAGAGCCCAAGAAACTTTGCATTGATGACACATCAGAGGCACCCGCCATGCTCCCATTACTCTCAGAAAAGCTTATTTGCTGGCACTGTGAGACTGGGTGAGGAGAAGCAGAGTGTGATTGACTAGAAGAAGCAAGCTGTTGTAGGGGGGACAGAGGATTCGAGAGTTGTGGTTGAGCGGATAGTGGGGTGAGTTGTGGAGACTCTGGAAGTTTATGTTGCTGCGGCTGTTTCTGTTGCTGCTGATGATGACTGAAAAGGATATTTTGGCTGGGGAGCAACTCCTGTTGAATCCCATGAGCTCGGGAAGGAACACTGTCATCTTGAGAACCCCGAAAAATAGCTGGAGGAGATTGAGATTGCAGCAACATTTGCCTATGGAGGAACGAAGAAGTCCCGGTGATATCTGGCGACTGCTGGACTTGCATAACAGACTGAAACAGATTTTTCGAAGGATTGACTGTCCTAATTTCCTGGAAGACAGCAGCAGCAGTCATTGGATCATACAAGTCGGGCTGCAGACCAGGAGTAGACCCGTCGAACTTTGGTTGAATCCAAGGTACTCCACTTCTCCCAATCCCCTGTAAATTCAAAGATGGAACTCCAGGGTGTCCAAGGCCCCCTTGCAGCCACATTAGAGGAGAAGTAACACTCATATCCCCGTCTTTCAGAACTATGTCACAAGAAAACAAGCTGGTCAGAAGATGATGAAGCGTGCAGCAGCTGCAATAATCTTATGAGAGGTGATTAAACCATACCAGGGATACCCGGGAAATTAGGTAAACCGGAAGTCCAAGGGCGTTTCAGCCTTAACGGAAATGGGGAAGGATACATTGGGAATGTTGTCAGTGGTTCGATCTCCCACAATGACACTCTAGGTTGCCTCTCCCCGGCAGTGGACTCGTCCCATCCAACCTGCATTTCAGAAAGAATTTCCACGTTATCCAATACACTAGAAATAGATCCTTTATGTTCAAGTTGGTTGTCTAATGTTTGATGAAAAGCGGCTCCGAAGTCAGGTTTTTCCTAGTTTTCCTAAATCAACCTTCACTGAGCGCCAATGGGAGTTAGGCCAGCGAACAGGATCTAAATCGCTAATGCCAGTTATTGTTCCCATGTATCTGCAAGAACAATATGGAAGTAAGTGATATACAAAGCAAAAATACAGAATGAAATATTTCACGCTATAGAACTGGACAGGATGCAAGGGGATAAAATACTAAAACACAGAAGACAATACAACATACGGTGTGATATAGAATAGTGAGTGCAAAATATATCAGCATATAACGCGACTAGAAGAGCATGTTAAACTGGTGCCAAAGATATAGTCAAAAGGCCACTGCAAGGAAGATTATCTTCAGTACAAAACAAATGACTCATCAGTGAATTGACTGCAAACTGAAAAACAGCTGTGTTCACAGAATGCCTTATAAGGTCCAACACTCAGCGGACCCGATGATTAACATGCTTAGCATAATTGGCCAGTATGGCGGTTGTCAGAATTTTACCGGCGGACACTGGACTCCTCCGTCTCAAAAAGCATTCGAAATCTCATTCCCACCGAGATCCTTGCATGATAGACGGCTTTCACATACTTGACCAAAGGTATAACAAATTCACAAGGGCTTGCCCTGTACGAAGAAACGTCAAGCATTACCAGTTACCGATATCAATATATTCAATGTGACAACATGTTACTGCACCTAGGGTTATAAAAGATCGTAAAGCGGCTGTTTGTGGCAGCTGCATGAGCGGCTGCGGCAAGAAGGCCAATATGCATACTGTCGCTGGACAGAACGGATGAAGGCATCACAGTTTGCGGACGAACTGCACGCCGTATTCCCAGAAGTAGTTGATTCTTGTCATTCCTGTGGCAAAAAGGCAAGGTGTAGCGAGATTTGTTCATGTGACGGATCACTTGAGACATAATGGAAAGGTACGCCATAAGGAAGGACTCCAGTAAAGTAACAACTCATGCATTCTTCCTCCACATACGATAGTTTAGACAATCCACCCAACATCATCGAATTAAATGTCACAATATTACCAGATAAAGAGAACAGAGTCACCAGCCACGAGTCTCTTAGCACTGACAAACACACTCCACCCTGTTGTAAGAAGATGCCTCTTGGGCTGGCCTGTATATTTGAACGCAAAATGCAGTGGTCAACCAAAGGAGTGGAGAACCAGGATGTAGTTCTTTCAGCATCATATCAATCAATTTAGGGATCCATTTAAAATAATTTGAAAGATTGATATACGACATTCGGTAAATTATGAGAACACTTTCCACTTTATTGGATGATCAATTTGAGTATGTTAGATAATCAGAGGACAGAAATTTCTTCATTTCTCCATCATTACCAACACCAGCATTCAACTGATACCCCCTCAACAAACACAAAATAGAAAGAAATCATAGGATGACTCGCAGTCACGGGCCCTATCAATTGGTGCAACAATTAGATAGGACCCACGACGAAAAAAATTTATATAAATGTTTGACACGGGTAAGCTTGAGGAACATGTGCCCATGGGAAAGTCAAGCATTAGTCAATACAGTTCGAATCTGCTGATTTTCTTCTCTATGCTTCACGCAATCTAATTCGAAGTCTATCGTAATCAAATGCAGAGAAGATATTCTACATTTTCACAAGAAAGAGAAAAGCTTGAATGCAATGCAACAAGCATGAAAAAATCCCTGCATAGCTGTGACAAGAGAAGTGGGTGAACTTGGAGATCAGACCTCGAAATATGTGTCGGAACTTCCACTCATTATCATGGAGATCCCGAGCAATCAATTCTTGAGCTGGAGGCTGCAGTGAGTAATCCTGGGAAATGTTTTAGAACAGTTATGAGTAAACAACAAATCTCATCCACAATATGAAGTGATCTGTGGGTCCAAGGTAGAAACTGGAAGTAAAAAATGAGGCAGATTGTTCAAGGTCAAGCATGACATACAAGAGGAGGAAAGACTTTCTCTGCTGCTCGACGAGGAACAGAAAATCCTCCATGAGTGCTGGTATCACTAGCAGTAAGTGTCTTGCAAAAGTAGTTGGTTGGCTGTTTACTTGGACAACCCAACTCTAAAGGGAGGAGATATATATCTTTTTGTTCTTCCTAAAAGTAAAACGCATTGTGAGGAAAAAGAAGTTTGAAGATTAAATTAAACAATCCCAGATAGATAAGTTACCTGGCTCAGTGGCTGCAGGGTCATCTGAGCATATACCTCATCCGTTTCCACATCAGCCTAAAATTTATAAAATCAGAAATGCATCAAATGAAAATAAATACAGGTAGATGTATCTTGAAAAACCTGAAACTCACATGCATAGTGACATTGTGAAGTTGGCACATAAGTTGTGGAGGTAAGCTTGGATAATTTGGGATGTGAGCATCCACTTCCTTGTTGGTGGAAGCAGTCACCTGTGAGCATTACCAAGTTCAGGCAAAATAAAACGAGAATTCATGCCACTCATTCTGACTGGGTGCATGCCGGTGCCCTCCACAGACATGAGACGGCATTCAAGTTTATAACCTGTTCACTATGCCCCTGTGGGAAGTAGGCGACACGGCTCCCAAGAGTAGGCAGAGAAACAAGAGGCCCAGCACAGGCATGCCACAACTCGGAGTTCAAACATTTCTTCTCCCCTATAAATAGAACCAGAACATGTAAGAGAGTAGTCTTCGAATTGCACATGGGCACGTCAAATAGCCAGCATATCAACATTGCCTAGGAGCACGGAGATACTTTTCAGGGTTCACAGCAACATAGTGCCCAAGAAAACTGCACTTCCCTATCGAGGTCCCCATTTTGCATGACATAAAAACATCATCATATCCACAACGATCTCACTCCAAAGTCCAGATAACTAAGCAAGTAAACTAATACCAACAAACGGAATCAATTTTTCCCAAATGATGCAGCAGGCCAGTAAGATGCACTGTTCGCAAAATAGGTTGTAGAAGCCCAAAAAGCAGCTTAATTTGATCACTAGATGCAGTGGTAGATAACTACTAAGTAGATAAACTGAAGTCTTACCTTCCTGAGGCGAATCACTGATCCCAGAAGAAGATTGTCTCATACTTCAAAGAAAACCCTCAACTTCTAACAAAAAACCCAACCACCAAACTCCAGAAATGACTGCCTTAAACTTCCTTCCACCAGCTTTACCACCTTAATCACACTATTAAACAGCTATCCCAATTAAGGAACGCTGTCACACAACACCAGCCAGACCCTTCCCTCCCCCAGAATACGTACCCGGGAGCTTCATCAACACCCTCAGAAAGACTCACCCAAACCCACTTCCTAAACCCACAACCCCCACAGACCACATGAAGCAGCAGATCTTCACAACCCCCCAAAAATCACATAAAAAAAGCTTTCCCCAGAAACAAAGGGCACCGCCAAGATCAAAACTTTTCACCAACCCTAAGCTCAGAGAACCCAAAAGACGAGAAAAAATCCAAGAAACCCGAAGTGGGTGTCCTCGGGGAGATAGTGCTCGGGAGGAGCTTGAGCAACTGGGGCCGTTTCTTGAAAGCCTTTTTAACCTTTCCCTTTTCTTTACTTTCGAAAATGTTTTGCTTTGCGGGAATTCTGCACTAACAGAGATTAAAACAAAAATAAAAAAACGTAACAGAACAAAATACGAGGTTTTCAGTTCTTACAACAAAGTAGCCAGGAGCTCATAGCTCATCTCACCATCACACAAACAAACAATTTACACATCGAGGAAAAAGGTCCCATTTTCTTTTCTTCCCCAGCTCTTCTGACATCATCATCATCAACAACAACAATCATGTACCAAGCACACGAACAGTACATGCAGACGTCAATCATCGAGGAGGAAAAAAAAAAAGAAAGAGGTCGAATTAGCAAATAGCACCGTGTCCAACATCAGCAAAAAACAACAGTAATAGTAATAATCCTTTTAAAAATAATAGCAAGGAAAAGGGAGAAGGGGGGGATAAAAAAATTAAGAAATGAGAAGAGAAAATTAAAATAAAAGAGAACAGCTGAAAATACGCTTCAACGCACAATGTCTGCATGTTCGGTAGGCCATGCCCTGTCTCCCCACCACAACCACAACACTCTCTTCTGCTTTCATTCCTACTGTTCTTCGATCCAATCCAACCCAACCCCATCTCCTTTTCTTTCTTTTTAAATCTTCTTTCTTAAATTTGACTAACGTCACCCTTTTTAATAATTCGCTCTACTTCCTTTGACTGGTGCTTTTCACTACTCATTTTCACTTTCCAGAATGTAAAAAAAAAAAATGAAAATACATAACCCATAATGCATCCCTTTAACATTCTTTTAAAAGGGATTGGATTATGAATTTTGGAAGCCATTAATCGAATTCGGATGTGTGTTCTTATTATTTTTTTAAGGTTTTGCAGAACAGATGAGAAAAAGATTTTTGTCCCTATATTCAAAATCTTGTGCAAAGAGCATAATCAAATGTGTGTTGCTGCTGCTGTTATTATTTTATTCATCGCATGCATCCCTCTTTACGGGCATAATAACCTGAAGACATTCCTAATCATTTTCCTCACAATAAAAGGGAATGATTACGAGGCTTTTCCGGTTTGCTTGCTTGTGATTTCGGTTCCCTCATCCACCCTCCCCTTTTGTGTCCCCTTTAAGGTTTCATACATTCACTCATTATTACCCACAAAAACAAAAACAAAAAACAAAAACCATAAAAAAAAGGAAGGACTTGAAGCTGAACATGTATTGTATTGTAGGGAATTCACAGCTGTGAGGGGGGAGTGACAATGACATGGTGGTGAAGTTGATGGTGTTCCCACAATGGGGCCACATATGGTGGTGAGAACGATTGTTCCGTACTTAATGAATTATGGGACCTCTTTCAACCTATTCATGTACCATCCCCCATCCCCCCCCCCCCCCTATTCATATCTAAAAACCTTATGATAAAATTTCAATCTTTAAGTGCTAATATCCATTGATAAAGAAAAAACAATACTGACCCAGATAAACCCACCTTACAAAAAAACAATTATTCTAATGCATATACGCTCTTTGCTTCTTTATCCATGGGTTCTCTAAAAGGAAGTATCCCCATTAGTTTAATCCCTATAAGAAACACCCAAGTTTGGCAAAAATAAAAAATGAAAAAGAGGGCGGAATCTTTTTTTTTTTCCGTTCCTCCCAATGAACTACTTTCCTAGAGAATGGTGGGTTGTCTACTAAGGCCAATCCTTGGAGGACTTTTGGGGTCATGTCTTCTCTTTTCTTTGGGTGGAGGATACATATAAATGGTGATTCGACCTACTTTGAAACGATTTCCCCTTTCAACTGCTACGCGCGTGCGGCCAGGCACTAACATCCGAACCTGCAAACACAGTGCCGAGCGACTCGCAAGCGCCGCGCCGTGGGGCAAGACCTTTTATATGGTCGATGTTTCAGACACATAGCAATGAGGTTGGAGCTCGAGTGATGCTGATGAGGAGGGGGGGGGGGAGGAGTGGGAGTGGGAGTGGGAGTGGGGTTATGGTTACTGTCGCTAATAATTGCGTCGCAGTCGGAGCATGTGGGCTTCGGATGTGATGGGCCCCAGTGGGCCTACAATGGGCCATGCTTTGAATTCCAGGGGTTGGGCCCACCACACCAAATAATTGAGGACACTGTATATCCTTTTTCAATCTTTTAAGGAAGTTAAACCAAAGGACCGACTGTTCGAATGCTTTCGGGCATCGATGACAGGGTATGGCAGCTGGCGGTGATCTTGTTTCCGCATAGGGCAATACTTTCGTGGTGTCCTTTTTCTGTCTTATTTTTCTCTTCATACGAGAAATCGTTTGTAGCCGAAGGGACAAACAAACATGGGTTCAACCAGATTGAAAAATAAGAGTGTACTGTGAGTTTTGAACCTATAAAAAAAACATGTCTTTTTTGCCACAAGATCCGAGGGTACCCGCCCCGGGTGACCAAATTTCATACGGCACCTCCTCCTCCTCCCCATGCTCGGGGGGGAATGGGACCTTATAGAATTAGGCATACATCATTGTCTTTGTGAACATCTGGAGGTGGATATTGACCATTTTTTTTAACCTTAAAGAAACAGAAAAAGTTTTAACTACATTCATTCGAGTCATAATTAACTAAAAGGTTAAAACTCTTTTGATCGTTATTTTTTTTCCCGTTTATGAAAATACCAAATATCATCTGAATTATCGTATCAAAGTTACTCTCCCTTTAGTGCTTTTTTTTTTTCATTTTTTCTTAAAATTTACACGTGCATATATGCATCACGACCACAGTTTCCATTTGAAAAAAAAAAAATGAAGGAAAACGTGTAAATGCTGCGAGTCTTAACCATCCTGCCTACCAAAACGAAACCTACCCGTAGGACTCTGCTACAAAAACATTTCCAATTTCTCCTTGTCGGACTCGACCTAATCTGTGCCGCCATGTTCCTTGGCATTCCTCGCCTCACCGACGACGACGACGACCTCATCTTGCATCGTCTCGGGAGGACCTGCTGCAGCCAGGGGTGAGTTATTGGGCTCGATTGTGGGCCTCCTTAGCTTTCCTTAATCGGGCCTCTATATACGGCAGTTTTGGGCCGGCCCATCAATACGACTACCCACATAGAGCCCAGCACCGCCAGTATTATTAAAAAGAACGACAATAACCTGCACATATTAATCACGACGTGATGAGGCGGGCATCCAAAAGAAATGTGTGTCTATGTGACCAAACATTCCCATCATTGACTTGTAAAAATTCCAAAACAATAGTTTTTATTTACTTTGGCCTGAACCTCCGATCATATAACGAATAAAAAAAAACTCCGGCTTCGGACATCTCTTACGTGGAAGATATCACACGATATGTGGAGGACTTAAAATTGATAAACAAATATGGGGGGCCGTCCTTACCTTCTGATTAGGTGTCAATGACTGTGCGTGTGTGATACATACAGCTCATGCGAAGCCAGCTGATTGTCCGAAAGTTTCTAAGTAAAGCAAAGCACTCTCGTGTGCATTCTTGAAGCTAGCTAAGAACAAGGGTCGTCGTCGTCATTTCAATTAAATTACTCGAGTTTTGAAGTGAAAATGCAAGTCCCCGTGGATCAAGGCCGGTCCATTAACTTCTTTCGCCCCCACCCAGCACGATATTTCCAAGTTGGGAAGCAAACCATTTGACGTGCTTTCGCAAAAAGTTCCCCCCGCGCACACAATGAAAAGCCAGTGCCCGCAAGCAATGGGGGAAGGGAGAAACAGATAGTATCGCTTACTTAATCATTTCACATCTATTTGCTTGATAAATCTCCCCCTCCCCCTGGAGATTTCTCACGATGATTGTTCGACACGATCGAGGAGGCTTCCATGACTCGTCTGATCGGATCATGGATGGCGAAACTAGGGTTTTTTCTTAGGTAGTTTTTGGAAAACGAAGAAGCTTAGGGGCCCCATCTTTTTTTTCTTACTTGCGGGAAGGATGATATCTCAAAAATTGGGCCACCCTTGATGTCACTTCAATTAGCTTATAAATTAGGGAACGAATGAATGTGATTTACTTTCTTCAACTCGGGGGAGGGGGATTCACACGTTTCCCAAGCCATTAATTCCCGTACCTTGCACTAACAGATAACAAAATATATTATACCTGACAAACTTCTCTCATTATACACTGGTCGAAAATCCCATTTAGTATTTCAAAAATGTTAAGAATGGATTTTATGTAGGTCTGGAATCCCAATTACTTGTTCTAGTACTTAAACGGTGGTTCTCGGTCGATACAATCGGACGTTAAGACCTTCTCCAAATCCATCTCCATCAAATCGATTGGTTTATATTTTATATCTCAACACACCCCTCCAAGCCGAATAAGACCGACATCTTTGGCTCTGGACCCTTGGTTCAAGGCTAGGAAACTTTACCGTTTGACCTAAAAACTTAAGCCGTTAGATAAAGGCTTGATAATTTATGTTTTATATCTTAACAATAACATTTTCGTTTAATTGGAACTTTTATTTTAAAGAGCATGTGTTATAATATTTTTTGGTTGGTTTACTTTTTTTAATAGTTAGAAGGGTCGATTCCTTATTTCGTACAAGAACGGCCGATGAGATTGGGGGTTTGCACAGCTCACAGATAGAAACAAAAACACCCGCCAAACCAAACCGGGATGTGTTTGGGGTTAAAAAGAAAAGTCAAGGAAAATGACTTTTAAGCCATCCAAAGTCGCACGTACTTAAGTCATAATTAAATCCTAATCACTTCTGTTGAAAAAAGAGTGTCTTCCCCCTTTCCCAAGCCGACATATACGAAGTTTGAGATGATATCTGCACCCCCGCATTCTTCGTAGCCCTCCCAAAGTTCCCCTTGTCGTCCTTTAACTCCAAACTAATACCTTCGCCGACTGTCTCATTTCTCGAAACACAAATTCTTTGAAACAAGAAAACGAAAAAACTCTTGCCCAAATCTTGGGGTTTTTTGTTGGGTATTTATGAGGGCAAAGGCAAACCCACCTTGAAAAGCTAATGTGCTTGTTTTATCATTAACATTATTTTTTTTTTTTTGCATATCCTGAATACAAATTAAGATAAGATTAACAGATAAAACACAACGACTCCTCATAGAGTCGTCATCAACAATAGTGGGCATAATTTTTTTTTTATAAGCTTAGAAAAAAGGAAGTGTCATTATATCTAACAACTCTCGGTCGTAAATTTAAGACACGTAAACCCTTCGTTTTCATTTTTCTAAAAAATTGCCAAGAAATAAGTCAAAGGGAGATGAAAATTGACATAGTGAATAATAATAATTTTGGTTGATTGGCCGCCATCTTTCAAATTAATAGCCAGCAAAAAAAAAAATAAGAAATCGGTAGCAGATGACAAGTGTTACACGTCAACCTCACTTTATCTAAACTCTTGAGCATCCAAACGGAGAACAAATCACAAGTCCACGAGTTTGATGAACCAATTCCCTTTTTTTATTAAACAAGAGAGAGAGAGAGAGTGAGAGAGGATGCCGGGAAAAGCTCGACCAAGGGATTAATTCCACGTCTCATGTGCCTCCCGTGGGAAAGATCAATTAAAATAACAATGAGAATGCGAATAACAGCATCGTTCGCGACAAATAGGTTGGTGCCATCCGATGGAGAAAAACTCCAAAGCTAATTAATTTATTTTCCGGTGGTTGCTGTGGCCCCTATATTCCAAATGGGAATCCCACTCGGGCTTGAAAAGTTCATTCGCCCTAAAATGAGTAGAACACGTGGGCTTGGATTTTACTTGGGACCCCTCCCTCCTTCTAAGTTATTAATTTAATTTTTTTTTATTCAAGTATAAAATGGGGTCAATTCAAAACAACTCCTTTATATATATATATATATACTGGATGTAACGGGGAATACATGCATAAAAGTAGAAGACAACTCCTACTTGTTGGGACAAGCATTAGTGTATAACAGGCTTTCTCGGCTCGAAAACAGGGGATGGGAATATACACTCGAATCATGTATTGGAATTTTGTACTCTAAATAGTGACCTCGATGAAAGTCGCCAAGGGGGCCGATGTGTATAAATTATTGATTAATTTGATTGGTTGCGGCTTTTCTTTGGCTGTGGCTTTTGTCTTGTTATATTAATATTTTATTGGAGAGGGATGATTGATTTGGGGGAGGGGGGGCAGAGGGAAGAAAAAAAAAGAGTTCTTGTTTTAATCAGCCACTAATTTGAAAATCAATCAATTTTCCTTCTTTCTTTATTCATTTGGCTAGATCAAGCAAATAGGTCGGTCCAAATGGACACTCCCGATCAGTAAATTAGGCGTATTTGGGCGGTATAAAAGTACTTAAACCGTATAAAGCGAAACCCACATTTGACTTGTAAATACGTATTTGTCTGTTCTTCCCCTTTTGTATCATTGCCAAAATTAGTAAATGTCTTCATAAGTCAGATAACGATCCGAGCATCGGAGTCGATATTCTCGTGAACCAATTCTCGAAAGTGTTTTTACTGGACCTAAGATGGCTTTCGGAACCCCGAGAATAAAGATCGTCCACATTGAGACAGTTTTTGTCAAGCCTTGAGAAAATTAAAAAAGTTGGGATAAATGACTGGAGTCGTAATCGCCCGATGTCAATCCAATCCGAGAAGTCTGCGTACTTCCCAAATGGGATGTGGGTTTGAACAGAGACAAAGGAGGTAAAAATTAATTACACAACGTAAGAAGAACATGCGGCGAAGTTTCCCACCGGAGAGGGTTTTGGTCGTGGGGCGAATTCTTGTACGAATACTTAAATAAACTTTTGAAAGACTTTTTGCATGGATTTTGAACGTAGTCGATCGTGAAAAGGTCTCTGTGCTATCTTTTTCACCTGCCTCCTTAAAATTTTCACCGGGGAGAAATTCCTTGTTTCGTTCTTGTTCCACGGTCAAAAGGTTTGAAAGTAAAAGTTGGGGGAAAGGAGGGACCAAACTCTTTTTTTAATTTTAAAACAAAAAATTTGGGTAAGCAAAAGGAATATCTGCTCCCCCGATATATGGCAGGGGAAAATAAAACTCACCATCGCTATCAAACTCAGCCGACCATATTTATTTATTTAAAAGTTGGAAATAAAAAACACAACGAGGGCCACGCAGATGAAAATCTCTCTAAAAGAAAAAATTTTCAGAACAAGCCCTAGTGATTAATTTTTATTTTAGTAACCAATATAAACTTGATAAATTCATATGTGGTGTTGTGTAATTCAATATGATGTTTTATTTTATTAATTATTGAGAGGGGTTTCGTGGAGGGAGATTACTTGCGGGCTACGGGTCTTATTATTTTATAGCTGAAATGGCCTCTTGTTTCCGCTTCTTCCTTCTTCTTCTTTCTTTACTTCAATTATTTTATTCGAATTCTATTTATTTAAAGCTAACTTTTGTTCCATCCCCTTCTCTACTCCCCTTTAACTCCTCCCTTTCATTTTCTTCCCCTCAACACTTCTCATCCCGCCCCTCTTTCGTTAGATTATTGCTTGACTTGATATCAATGGAGGCGGGTTACGGTGGGGACGACATCGATGGCGTCATCGACCTTCCTCCTGGGTTCAGGTTCCACCCCACCGATGAGGAGATCATCTCCCACTACCTTGCCAAGAAGGTCATAGACCCCTGCTTCTCATGTTGCGCCATTGGCGAGGCCGATCTCAACAAGTGCGAGCCCTGGGATCTCCCGGGTAAGTCTTATACATCGGTGTTTGCGGTGCTGGCCATATCCGGTGATTTGTGATTGTGATGGTTTTGTTTTTTTTTGGGGGGGGTAGAGCGGGCGAAGATGGGGGAGAAGGAGTGGTACTTCTTCTGCCGGAAGGATAGGAAGTATCCAACCGGGATGAGGACCAACAGGGCGACCGGAAGCGGCTATTGGAAGGCGACAGGGAAGGATAAAGAGATATTCCGGGGGAAGAAGAACTGCCTCGTCGGAATGAAGAAGACCCTCGTCTTCTACATGGGGAGGGCGCCGAAGGGCGAGAAGTCAAATTGGGTCATGCACGAGTACCGGCTCGAGGGCAAGCTCGCGTACTACCACTTGTCTAAGCCCTCCAAGGTACATCAACCCTGCCCCCTCTTTCTCCCCCTCTCCCTTCCTGGATTCTTTAAGAAATCTGAAGTTATTAAAATTCCATGTTTTGAGTTTGTTTCTCAGGATGAATGGGTCGTCTGTCGGGTTTTCCACAAGAGCACTGGAAATAGGACTAACCCAATTCCGGCCCGTGATTTGCCAGAACCAGCTGGCATTAACATCTCAGGACCGAGCTCGAGCATTGCATATGTCAAGGAAGATCATGACGGAGACAAGGGAGTCGGGAACCAGTACCTCATTCCCTCATCTGCGGCAACAGATGCTACCTATGGAGGCGACAACGTCCTGAGTGTCCCCAATGCGGTCTTCGTCCCCCTGCAGTTCCCAAAGTGCGAATACCCTCCAAGTGGCTACCCATTCTCATCGCACATGCCATGTCCACCAGACTCTGGCTACTTCGTCGGCTATCAAGGCACCGATGATCGCCATCTCCCGATCATGCAAGGACCGGCAGGGGAGCAGTTCTCGTCGATGTTCAGCCCCTCACAGGAAACGGGGGCAAGTGCCGATGCAAATGGGGAGATAACTTCCTCCGCCGTGTCGGGGTATCAAAACCACACGAGCGGCGGGTACTACGCGTACGAGGACCCGGAGAGGCTGTCGGTCGATCCGATTTCGGACATCCTCGAATATTCATGGGATTAGGAATCGTTCGATAGCTTAGCGTATTGTACACGTGATTATGGGTAGATCAGATTTATTACATTCCCCCCTTTGTAATGTAACGCAAGGATAGGTTGTCGGAAAATATTGACGAATTTTTATTTGGTTGCTAAATACGAATTCATCGTAAGGAGTTGTGAAATAGAATTTATTGTGTGTTCATAGATGGATTGAAGATTAATGTACAAGTCATCCAATCCCGATGAATGAAGAAGCTTAATAGTTCACATTGAAAGTTCACGTAACCTGGAAAAAATTAAAGATTGAACAGTGAATTCGGGACAAATGAAATGAATCGCCCCCCCCCATAATTAATTTATTATATTTCTTATCTAGTAGAACAATGTCCTTATCTTAATAACCGGCGAGATCCCATTCTTTTAACATCGAAATTCTTAAGATCATCGGTGATGTAATACCAACACATTCTTTTTTTAATGAGATGAAAGACCGGTTAAAACAACAACTCGGTCGTCGGTTCCTTCATTCGTGGGGTATTATTGCATGACAACTAAGATATGACGCAAGCCATGACATGATTTCCGTTCATCATTTCGGTATGCACGAGGATTAACTAATTCTGTTGTCCAAAGAAAAAGAGGGGAGAGAACTCGTGATTCAAAGAAAGAAAGGGAAAATCTGTGTCTGGGAAATGTACAGATGTTTCTGGAAATGAATTAGACAAGAGAATGATATTACATCGATAGCAGTTGAAGGTGTTGGGGTTTGTTTAATGTGAAGGAGGAGGAGGAGTAGCAGCCCCTGATTTCGTGCAAGGAAATAAGGTGGGCGAAGGCAAGAACCCAGAGACAGACCAACCGCAACGACATACAATCAACTGACGCCACAGCGAGGAAAGGAAACTTGCGGGAAGCGAGAACAACGTGCCGATCCTCGGCCCGCACGCGTCATCGCGACGTCATCTCTCCTCATCTTGTAGCTGGCGTATGATGTGTATTCCCATTTTTTGAAAAATTCTTACAGATGACACGTCAACGTTTTCGCGTTTTATGACATGGATGGGGGGGTTTTCAGAGTTCAAGGGATGGAACTGGAACTCCCCCCCACATGGTCCTCCGACTATCTACCGATTACAGGATTTTCCCACGATGGTGGCATACCATATGCGCAAAGGATTCTGGTCGTATGAAGCGAGTGACTTGGGGTTTATTTCCTCTTTCGGGTGTTTTGCTCCAATCAACCTGTGTCCAAATCTGAATGTACAGCGTAAGATGTTATAAAGAAAACTTTATTCACACACCCTCTGCCTTATTACATCTAAATCATTCAAATTGGGCAGTTGCAGAATATACTAATCGATTTATAAACGTGTCGATTCCATTCGTGGGGGGTGTGGAGGTGTCCCAAAAAGAGGACGAACCTAACACCAAACCCCAGTTCCAAATACGAAAATAAATAATAACAAAACACGAAAACGACCGGCTGCCTAATTATATTCTCTTATTTGGGGCGATGGGCGAGTGGGGGAGAGACTTATTACCTCAATCATGTCATCATGGGATACATTGAAACAACATTCATACGATCTTTTGCTCGGGTGGGTAATTTGTCGATGGCCCCATGATCCGATGACTCCCACAAACAGCTGCCTCTGATTGCCGTGCTTGAATTTACTCAATATAGATGTAAGAGGCCATCCTCATGTAATCATTGTTTTTCTTAAGGGCAATGTCAATCGTGATTGGTAGAAAGGAAAAAATAATGTGGGGATTAGGACAGGGAGGGGGCAATTGAAGTGAAAGCAAGGTCCTTGAGAGACTGTCCCTTCACTCAAAACTAGATAGATATCAAATTTCATAAAATAATCATACCCTATCAAATCAAATCAAATCGACATCCCCCACCACATAAAAAGGACTTTTGCATTGCACGTGTTGCTAACCACCCCCACAAACGTTAGCGCCGAAACCTAGTTCATGGCTACGGAACTTTCCCTAAGTGTGTCTATATTTTCCCCAAGTGTTTGGACATTTAGGAAGAACCCAGATGAAAGAAAATACTTCCCACAAACACACTCCACGGGTAGAAAACGTGGGTAGTCGTTCCGGTGCTGGTGCAAACTACAAGGAAATACCCTAGAAATTACTTCGGTCCGAGGTTTCCGCCGAGGGAATAATGGGCCACATGGGCCTTGAGGAATGTGATCGTGGATAAGGAAGGGGAACAATCAACAGGCCCATTAGAAAATTCAAACCCCCCCCACGTCGCGGCTACGTAATAATAATTTAATAAAAAAAATGGTTTTTAGAAAGTCTCATTGTCGTTCAGTTTGAGTAGTGTTGGACAAGTTCTGTCGAGTCGTTTTTATTTTATTTATTTTTATACATTTCGGGATGTAATTAATACCTAATACCCACAAAAACGGGAGATATGCCAAGAAGGAACGCCCGGATACAAATATCTAAATTTGAGATTTTTAGACGGGGGAGTCGGTGTCGCCAAATCCCCCCATCCCCCACGACGTCGTCTGATCAAGTAGTTGGGAATCTCCGGATCTTCCCTTGTTTTATTCTGCCACGTGTATGTCAAGGAGAGACCCACGCGAAACATCCCCGAGCCCCATAAACTCCTCTTTTGGGGGGTCCACAATAAATGATAACGAACCGTAAAATAGTTTTTAAAGTTTAAAATTCGTTAAATAATATTTTAAAATTAACATTAAAAATTCTGATTTCGAATTATAAAAACGTGAAATTCGTTATTTTTTTTAAGGCACGTAGTCGTAAAGCTCGGGATTAGTCCGACTTCATTCTTACATGTGGTTAAACGTTAAATAAGAATAAAGATCAATATTTATTAATATATATATTGATAATAGTTTTGTCAGTTTTCTTTTTCTTTCTTTTTCTTTGTTCGGACTGGACATGTATTTTGTTTTTGGTATGCCTGAGCGGTCCGGAACTTTCGCACCCCGACGAGTCGGATGGATGATGGCGTGTTTGTTTCCGATGGGTGAGTCTTGATGCTTCTAGTCCAACCCCGGACAGACTCAGAAACAAACCTTATCCACTGGGGGCAACTTCCCAACAGTCTCCTGTCCCCTCCAGGACCGTCCGATTCGTCCCTCCCCCATCGACGACCAACTGCCTTATCCAACGGTCATAAGGCCGTCTCCCTTTTCTTCTGAAGCGAAAGAAAAGCGCTTCACAACATTGAATTCGCGGAAAGGGTCGATTCGAATCTTCTGGGATTTCTTTTTTATTTTGTTAATTCATCGGGAAAGGAGATGTGGGATGCGGCAGCGGCTACGGGCAGCGGATTAGGTTTGTTTTCCATGCTGAGGCGTCGGATTTTGAGGGAGGACTCCGTTCCCAGGTTCCAGAGGGGTCTCAAGGGCGGGAAGTTCATGGGAATGACGTTGAGGCGTTACCCATCTGTGAGAGTTAGGAGCTTTGGGCTCGAATCGTCGAGGTCTAGGTCGGGTAGGTATCATCTGGGTCGAGACGGGATTAGGATTAGTCATCAGTTTGGGGTTCTTGGAAGGAGTAGATCCAGGAATTTCTCCGCCAATGTGCAGGTTAGTGGGTTTCGGTTGATTTTATGGATGGAAAAAGTGTTTTTTTTTTATCGTTGGGATGTCTTGTCTGTCGGTCTTTTGTTGTTCGACTGGAAGTGTTTGATGTTGAATTTGTTCTTCGGTTTCTTTAAGGGTGGATTGAGAATAGGGAAAGTGAATAAATGGTGGGAAAATGGGTTGCAACCGAACATGAAGGAGGTGACAGGGGCGGAAGACCTTGTGGAGTCCTTGTTGAGTGCTGGGGATAAGCTGGTTGTCGTCCACTTCTATTCACCTAGTTGCGGAGGGTGCAAAGCACTCCACCCCAAGATATGCCAAATTGCTGGTGGGAACCCCGAGGTGCTGTTCCTTCAGGTTAACTACGAGGAGCACAAGTCCATGTGTTACAGCCTCGGTGTTCATGTCCTGCCCTTCTTTCGGTTCTACCGAGGAGCTCAGGGTCGGGTTTGCAGTTTCAGTTGCACTGTTGCCACGGTATTTGATGTTAACTACATTTACTCTTCAACGCACTTTTTATCTAAAGTGTGTGAAGTCCATACTCGCTTCTACCCTCGGGAACTTCTTCTGCAGATTAAGAAGTTCAAGGATGCATTTGCGAAGCATAGCCCCGATCGCTGCAGCCTGGGTTGTACAAAAGGTTTGGAAGAGAAGGAGCTCATGGCGCTGGCTTCCAACAAAGATTTATCCTTTTCCTACACTCCAAATTTATCACCTGCTTTGGATAGGGAACACGCCGGAGTCATTACAGATCCGGTGCCATCTCATGTTCCTTTGGATCTTCCTCTTCCTTCGGCAAACGCGAGGTCTCTGCAGGATTCAACCCAGGACCCACTTGTTTCTATTGGAAGATGACCCAATCAGGGGTCTGTTTCACGGATCTTTCAT
Organism: Melastoma candidum; assembly: GCA_023653495.1. Taxonomy (NCBI): domain Eukaryota; kingdom Viridiplantae; phylum Streptophyta; class Magnoliopsida; order Myrtales; family Melastomataceae; genus Melastoma; species Melastoma candidum. Next base: position 5,326,887 of record CM042889.1, on the reverse strand, counting down.
CAGGCCCAACCAATCACCTTGTACAGACGTATATATGGAAATATGGTCTTCCTTTCAGGTTGTTGTATATGCTGCGAGGCCTCCTGACATGTTATTTGGTCAGAGCATTTTATCTGGCCTACAATATGTATAGTATTGCCAATCAGGAGCTAGTTGAGTTGGATAGATCCTTACTGCGAGGGAGCAAGGAGCATTGTGGACAGATCCTTTCTGTCTTGTTTTCTGGACTTGGGAGATGCTACTTTCATTTGATGAATTCGGCATCCTCTGGCTTATCTTTTTGCTGTCTTCTGTTGTCCTTTTTTGTTCTGTACAGGTGGATTAGAACGTAGCCTCAACATCATTGGGATTAGTGGTCTCTGGCTTACTGATGAATTGGGAAAGTATCTTAAGATTTAAAGCCGCTCTAGGAAGGAAAGTGTTCAGACTACATAAGTCGTGATATCAGAAAATCACGGGCATATTCCATCGGTTTTGGACCTCTTCGTTCTTTGTCTTCTCACCCATTCGATGTTTCAAAGGTCCGAAGCAATGAAGTACACATCGCCGGGGCAGTATATAACTACATATCCACACAAGCATGTCTAGGTCCCAACACAGCATATATCACCCTAATGACATTTTCTATGCTAGATGTCTCTATTGTTAAGTAGAGTTTAACAAAACTGGCCATCGTATCTGCAGGAAATATGTGCATGGAGTATGCATAATACATAATCCAGAGTATTGTATGAATAACAAACAATGAGTGACAGTCATAGCAGCGAAGTTAACGTCGGAGATAATGTTTAGTTCATCACGATGAGAGGGGGGGGGGGGGGGGGGGGGGAGTGCATTCTCATGTCACAGTTCAGCACATCATCAACCATCAGAAGGCCCAGAACCTGAAGAGCAGGCGAGAAGCATGTAGCCAAGGATGATCCGCCGGTAAAATACACAAACCACACACATGGCACAGAAACTCAGTACTAGGACAAGGTCGCTAGTCTTGTGTCGTGATGTAATGTAACGGAGCACGGCAAGTCATCCTTGGCTGCATCATTCTTGCCCCCTCGAAAGAAACCGTGCCTCTAGAAGTAGAGCTGCAGGAACAGGATTGCTGCAAGACAAGGAAAGTATAGAACTTGGGATGGAGGGGTGGCTGCAGTGCACTATCTTCATTGGAAGTGATGGAGGGGGTCTGTATTTGATACTTGTGACGTTGGCCCACGACCTGAAGAGATAAAAGACGGTACAGGATAAGGTTCCTGATCTCTTGCTTAGTCTTAGTTTGCCTCTTTGGCATGTCCTGATTGATGTTTATTTTCCTTCAAATTGTAACACCTCGTCTGTATTATTTTGGGAGGTAGTTTTGGTGCCTTGTGTTTATCTGTTGACATTAGGCAGAAGATGAGGGGATCACGGGAATGGGTGCCCCTTTTGGATAACTATGTTTTTGGATCTGATTTAACTCAAAACCCAGATGCAATTGAAAATGAGAATTTGGTTTGGCCAGTCTTTATGTTTTGAGATAATGAAAACGCATGGGCGGACATTATAATCTACTTGTATATAGACGGACATCTGATGTTTCCATCAGCAACCAGATAAATATGTGCACTACAAGGACAGGTAAGGTCCCCCCATCAATCGATGACCTCCCTAAATCCACCACTTCTGCGAATAAAAAGCACGACTTCATTGCAGCTCATATGTGGGGAAGATGAAACCCGATCTCCCGGCATTAGTTGATTTCAGCTCGAGCTTCTGATATGGGCTGCAATCAGTTTCAAGGCAATCAAATTTTCACCCCACTCGACCAAAAAAAAAAAAAAATCCATTCTGAGGCGTGCCAGCGTCCAGTGACGAGTCACGTGTGAGCGTACAGAAGGTATTTTAGTGAAAATAACTGGCAGATGGTTACCTGCTTTTGGGGTCGTAGTAGAATCCACTGACTGAGCCGTCGACACAAGAGAAACAAACGTAGTAAAAGCCCGCTATGGTCAGGCCACAGTCATCTCCTACGTTCACAAAGTATTGTTCTTTCCACCTCTGCATCAGAAAACGAAGCTTAAATAAATGCGAGTATTTTCCCTCATGTAAGGAGTAGCTCCCCATATGCTCATTACCATAAATATGTACTGGGAACTGCTAAGGTCCAAGGATTTCCCACCATCGGCTTCAACATAGCTCTGACATGAGAATGAGTACTCATTGCTCATAATTGGCGGAGGGATAATGAAGCAAGGACATTTGGTGCATGAAAAACTCACCAGAAGAGGTGCGAAAGACGGGAACTTTGTCCAGTGCCGAATATCATCCTCTCGCCTACAAAAGAGCTAGGGCCCATGAAAGGGAGACTTTGGAGCCGACTATTCAGTAGTAAATGCTGATGTTTCTTACTAATTTCCACCGAGTTCACATGAATTCATGAATAAATTTGACGACAGCCAAAAGATGAAAAAAGAAGGCATTACGTTGCTTCCCACTTGCCAGTGAAGAAGGTATAATTTTTGTTGTCAACAATTTCTCCTTCCCAGAATGTGACTACCTGAACAGATCATAAACATGATGCCGATAAAAACAATCTCGGTTTAATGATTGAAAAATAAATCCATTGAAGTAATGATATGATGGTGATCTAATGAGCGCCCTCAATGCACTTGCAAATATCGACAAGCGAATGTTTCAGACATTTTATTGCTTTTTGTTCCAGCCTTCCAGGTCAAAAACAAAGCACGCAGTAGCAACAACTCCAGCTAAGGGTACAGAAGGGTATATAAATCAACCATTTACACAACAAAGCAGTTACAATGCACTAGTAAGATGCATCTTACAGGAGTATCTGCCATAGGAACATTGAGAGCTTCCATAGTACCACAGAGATACCCGTGATCAAGGTCACAACCCTGAATACAGACATTAACCCTCCATGCTTCGTCCTTCTCGTTCTGCTGACTAGATACGTTTTGAGTTCCCGAAAATGTCTGAAAGAAGTTATTTGACCAAGAAAAGGACTGTCAGCAACCGCAGCATATTAGAACTAGACATTACGAGGCCGACTAGAGGGTTGGCCAGAAATATTGATGGCAAATGAGACAATATTAACACAAGAATATAACCTGTCCGACACTTAAGAGGGAACAAAATGGCGGTCCGGTGTTCCCAGAACTTGCTCCTTCTGAAAAAGAGATGAAGTTAGTTACGACAAGCAATGTACTAACAGGAAATACTGATTTCAATTGAAAAAGCAGATGAAGAGTTGATGGCAGTAAAAAAGGCACACTGCCAAAAACTAAAGCACAAAACGAATTGCAGAATCTACCAGCAAAGAAACCCCAAAAACTTAGAGTTTGACAGCTCGAACATATTAAAGCCAAATTACAGACCTCAAGAGCACTTTAAACAGATGGAAACGAAGATAAATCAATGCACGTGAAAGCACATTCATAGTGTTTAAGCTGCAGCACATTTCGAGTCCCGAATCCTTTCTCAACATCTTAAAGGGAGGACTGCTCCAACCTGACTACTTTCTTGACCTAGGGGCTAGGATGCATTCAACACAATTCCGACAGCAAAGCGAGACAAAAATGCACCGTCGCACTCATCCCAACACCAGTGAGACAGACAGATCATCAAAAGGTGGCAGGGGAAAAGCGTCGCCCACGGCATGCGATCGAGTCATGAACACTCCACACACTAAACTGGGATTTAGTCAGCCAGAACCTAATTTCGGGCCAGCGCGGCCTACGAGAAGCGAGAAAACAAGAACAGGATATCAGCAAACACGCTACCAAAGAAACCTAATTGAATAGCACCCGGGTAATCATGTTGGCGAGAACTACAGCGAAGAAATCGATGGCGGTAGGGCTGCACCTGAAACTTGCGAAGGGGCCGAGCTTTCCACAACTCTCACCGGCATCTCCCTCCTCGACTGAGATCCGGCGTGAGGGTAGATCGATAGGGGCGGCTGTCCCTAATCGACGATCAAAGTCGAGCCTTCGGGAATTGATCGCCAGAAGAATTACTGAGACCGACTCGGAAAGAAAGGGGAGGGAGAAGAGAAAGGATGCCAGCCTCGGGAGGCAGCCGTGGTGTGAGCATGACGTCACGATGACGTCGTTAATTCAAAAGTAAGGGAAATAAAAGTAAAAACATACTCTGCAAATAAGCATATTATATCATATCATATTAATTTCGATGCTAATTAATTTATGTTCTTTAGGTTGGATTTAATAGGTAAGCAATCCCATTAAAAACCTAACACTAAAAAATGATCATCCCATCTGGAAAAGCTCGAGAGGGAGTAGTAACAAATCATCAAAAGCCCTTCTCTGCAATTTTCTCACAAATGGGAAGAATTCTGTCCGTTTATTTATACACATCAAGTTTTACTAAGCCTTTTTAAATTATTAGGAACTATTGAATATTATTCCATCCTCCACTTTTCTTGCTATTATTCTCTCTCTCCCTTTTCTTAATACAGCATTTGTTCCAATTTTGGCTTTCTCTTGAAATGAAAGGCAAACAACACTCCCTCGAAAGGGGCATCTGATAACATAAGGCGGACCGTACGCATGGCGCCTCCACGGGTATTATCCCCTTTGTCCAAGCGCGAGCCACACGATTAAGTCGCGGTGGACCGGACGAATTGCGGGGTCACATTGGGAAGCATTTGTTCACCATTAAGCACAGAAACAATCCAATGCCAAAAGGATGAGGATGTCTTTGTAGGCCCCTAATCAGATTATCCTTTAATTAATTATAGGTTAATCTGTGCGATGAATAAAGGTAAGAGAACCCATTTCTTGTGGTTTTGGGTAGAAGAGAATAATCTCATACTCTTGACTTGAGAATACCCCCCACTTGGCATCTAAGCTTTCTATTCCATTCCCCTCCCGGGAATAATCTAATCCCAGGAGCAACTTATCTTTCCTTTTCTTTCTTCAACAAGGGAATGACATTCCTTGATCATCGCCTTCGCTTTTCCGTAACAGAAATGGTACACGTAATTTGTTATGTGCGATGCCCGTCGATGAACTATGATATGGTTGCAGTCGAGGTATGTATACGTTTACTTGTTTCATCCATCGTCGTACACCAGTCTGATCGCGGGTACGTTGAACTCGTGATGTTGTTTGAATTGGGTGATCTTGCCTGACCTTGTTAGTGCGGAACTCCCAAAAATTTGGCATTGCATCATGACAAGAAGTCTTGTAAGTACAAGGACAGCGTATGCGCACATGTTGTCTTTTGAAAATGGAAGAATTGGTTATTATTTCGAGGCCTTTGATGAGTTTCCAGTGGAAGATCATAGAGACCCGTGTTTTCAATGTGATCAGTATTTCCGTTCTAACCAGTTGGGTATCTCTGCGAATAAGACTGGCCTCGAGCCACTACTGTCATATCGGCTCCGAATTGTCGGCGCAGATCGTGGAGTGACGGGCATTTGACAGCAAAACTCAGGGGATTCCGGTCCTTTTGACTTTACTGGAATACCGTCGACTCGGCGGATTCTTCCAATCTACATCTTTCGATATGGAATCAATTGATCTTCATGGAAAAAGGACACCTTGAACTAAGGAGACTTGTGACTATGTTAATACGTCTGAGGGAATTGAGTGCTGCGGTTATCGGAAAACCTCCACCTATTACCAAATCTCTCCTCGGCTGGCCTTTCAGGAGGAGCTGAGATGGAGAAGAGAACCGGCATTTTGAGATACATGGTACGTCTGATATTCACAGCATTTTCAGCGAGACACAAGCCAAATGTAAGAAAGAAAACGACAGTGTGCTCGAACAGAAACATCGGAAACTGCAGTGGAAGCCACTGCACATCTCCTGTAATTCATAGCAAAGCCCCCTCAAGGAGCTTGGAACAGTATCACATAAAATGAAGGCTGGAACTAATTGGCGGAGGGCATGGTCATCAAGCATGAACTATCGGGCCAATGCTAGCACTATCCAGGCCACCGACTGTCCTGCCTCTTATCAACCGCAAAATCGTGAGAAGCTGAGTAAAATAATTTTCCGAATTGGCCATTTTCTGTCCAACATACACGACGATTCTCGGACCCCATTTTCTTCCCGAGGGACCATCGGTGCCCGTTCCAATTGTGGAGAGCAGAAAGGATTCCGGACCGCCCCTTCGCCCTTCCGAATTAATAACGACGTGATCGTGCTGAATAAGTACCAAACTTCTGACAATGAGCGTGGAATGTATTCCTTATTCCTCATTCCCTTTGATTTTGAACGCTCCAAAAAGGAAAAGAGCATCTCATTACCATTCCCTAAACTCTTGTCCAATTACAAACACACAAATCCTTTTCCCGCCATGCTTCAAAACACTTCCAGTCATAGAGAACCTCGTGTGTTTCGTCAAGTATAAACCCGTACAAACGGGCACGAGATCAAGCAAGCAGGCATTCTCTTATGCCATCAGATCTCCGTGAGTTAATCTCATTACTGAAAAATAAACACTAGCTCGAGGACAAATCGGCATGAGTTCCGAGAATCCAACGAAAAGCCCCCCGCCCCCCCCCCCCCCCCCCCAAATATTGGAATTGGATTCCTGCCTTTGCCAGGACGACAAAAGATTAACAAATCCCCATTATAGGAAAAGCAGAGCAATACACATTCCGGGCGGATAAATTCGGGGTTTGTAGCGCGGTAGAAGAGGGAGGTATCGATTTCGAATTCAAGGCTTATGACTAATGCAGGAAGGACAATATCTCTTTTGTGATTATCTGTTGTGTGAGTGTTGAATCGGGTCCAAATTCTTTGTTCTCCCTTCTGCTTTCCTTCCCCCCCGAGCCAGCCTCTATATATAACCCAAGCCCCTGCGAGAACGTTTCGCCATTGAGGAAAGTTAACAGGACCAACCCCGCTATATACACACGCACACATTACACCATTCCGGGGATCGACAGTGTTCTGAAAAGGCTTTTTCCTTAAGCACAGGATAAGCTTGTTTTCTGCTCGTCTGAGTGATTAAGTGAAGAAAGTATGTACCAACATCAAGGGAAGAGTGTCCATGCGGCGTCAAGGATGCAGATTCCTGGCGACTGGCAACTGTTTCTTCAGGGAGGTAATGGCACTGGAGATGCGGGGCTTGTCCTGTCCACCGATGCAAAGCCTAGGCTGAAATGGACGCCGGATCTCCACGAGAGGTTTGTTGAAGCTGTCAATCAGCTGGGAGGAGCAGACAGTGAGTGATGAAAACACATCGAGTTACAATTCGTGGAGATCATTTCATTAATGATTGCTGCCGAATTATTGTCTTGCTTTGATGGCTTCACAGAAGCGACTCCAAAGACGGTAATGAAGCTTATGGGCATTCCGGGACTCACTCTGTACCACCTCAAGAGTCACCTTCAGGTAAATTCATCGGAACGTCATTGCCTTGAGCAACAGAATCCAATGAAATTGCATTCCCTTACTAAATTTCATAATCATTGGTCGAACAGAAATACAGATTGAGCAAGAATCTTCACGGCCAAGCGAACAACGCTAATAACAAAATCTGTAAGTGCTAATCTCTATATGCATCCTGCTGACAAAAAGCATCCGTCCTATCAGATGGAAGTGAAATAATCGACAACTGATGCAGGTTCAGCTCCCGTTATGGAAGAGCAGACGCCAGAACCAAACGGACCTCCGATAGCCATTATGAGTATTGGACCTCAAGTGAACAAGTAATATAAGTTAAAAATTCTACTTCCGTCCTAGGTTTGTGGCACTTATGGAAATCTTACTTTTCTGCATTTTGTATCACAGGGGCTTACATTTTGGCGAAGCGCTGCAGATGCAAATTGAAGTCCAGAGAAGGCTTCATGAACAGCTAGAGGTACAGAGGCACTTGCAACTCCGCATAGAGGCGCAGGGGAAGTACTTGCAGATGGTGCTCGAGAAAGCTCAAGAGACTTTAGGGAGACAGAACTTGGGATCAGCTGGTCTTGAGGCGGCAAAAATTCAAATCTCAGAGTTGTTCTCCAAAGTTGCCACACAGGGGATGAACTCTGCACTTCTGGACCTGAAGGAACTGGAGAGTCTGTGCGCGGTAGTACAGCAGTTGCAGCCAAACCAACCCACCGATTGTTCGATGGACAGCTGCCTGACATCTTGTGAGGGGTCTCAGAAGGACATGGAGTTCCATGGAATCTTCCTGGACCCAAAGACCAATGCCAGGGCCGACAAGGTTGAATTGAAGTGGGGTGAAGAAACTACCTGCGAGAGAAGTTTCCTGTCACCTGTCATCAAGGACAAGAGCAGAAACTTCCTACAGCCGGGCCACTTGTCGATGAGCATTGGATGTGGAGGCAGCGGTGGCGGCGGTTGTCCCGATGGAAGCACCAAGATGAAGCAAGATGACACCTGCAATTCTCGGTGGCCGACCAGAAACAAGATCGGATTCCGTCAGGATGGAAACCGATCAGCGACCATACAAGAACACGGCGTGCTATCTCGAAGCAAAATTGGACCTCAATGCACGTGATGACAACGGGACGGGGTCCAGACGCAAGCAGTTCGACTTGAACGGCTTTAGCTGGAGCTGATTAGGCCTTTTGAATATATAGACATCTACAACTCCCATCTCTGTTCGAATGATATCTATCGCTATGGCGACCTTGGCCGCGGCAAGGTGGACGAAGGGGGGAGGGAGTTCAGCTAATAAATTGGCAGCCGCTGAGTATTCCAGCATTGTTTTGCATGCCCCCATTGAATTTAAGCGTCACACAAATTTTGGAAAGCTTTTAGAATGTGTACAAATTTTGGAAAGCAAATGTCGGACTATGAAAATGGGCTTAGGCCAGAACCCGTTTCGGCCCATTTTCCCGATCCGCGTCGGCTCGTCACGTCACGTCCCATCCCATCCCATCCCGTCAACTTCGTCCAATCGAAACTCCGGTCTCAGTCCCTCCCTCCTCTCTCCGCCCATTCCCCCCGCAAAATCAGTGCCAACGGAAAATCCTAGGGTTTGTTTGGATTTTGTGGAAAACAAAGGAAAACGGTGAAAAAAGCCAAACCCTTCTCAAATCATTTTAAAATTTCGTTTCCTTTCCATCGTTTTCCGGTGTTTTCCGTTGTATCCGAACAAAGCGTGATTCTCCCCCGGGCACCGAATCCAAGCCGAAACCTTAATCAGGAGTCATCGTTAGCGATGGGATCAAGTCGGAAGCTTCAGGGAGAGATCGATCGTGTGGTCCAGGAAGGCGTCGATGTATACGATAGCATCTGGAACAAGGTCGGTTTTTGTCGTCGATTCGGGTGGTTTCACGGTTGTCTCGGGCTTGATCAGCGTGTTTCTTGGTTCTTGGTTGGTTTTGTGGCAGTCGATCGTGTTTGTATGTATGTGTGTGTGTGTGGTTGAGTGTTTTTTTGTTGGTTTGTTTAGGTGTACGATACGGATAATGCGAAGCAGAAGGAGAAGTTCGAGGCCGACTTGAAGAAGGAGATTAAGAAGTTGCAGAGGTATCGTGATCAGTTCAAGACTTGGATTCAGTCAGGTGAGATCAAGGATAAGGTCTATCTCAGTCGTCTCACATTCTCGGTTTTCTTTACCAAGTTCGATGTGGAGTTGTGTTGAGCTTACTCATGCTTATTCTTCATCTTCCGCGTTGATAAGTAATTACCCGTTGATGCCCTGATGGGATAACAGGCGTATGGTATAGCCCCAATTGCGATTATTCCAGACTTTTCAGTACAATTGTACAAGAAATAATCTTTTGGTCAACTACTTTCACGGCCTTATGGACGCCCTTTGTTTAAGAAATGAAGAATGCTTGACATCTCTACAGACTTTTTCCTCTTGTTCCAATTTGAAAGTACCATTAGTTAGTGGCTTGCCCTCAAAATTTATTATTTGGAATATTATTATTTTGCTGCTTTTGTAGTCCTTCTGTTATTTTCTTGCCTTTCTTTTGTCCGGACTTGACTTCTGTATCACGTGTTATTGTTTGCCAAAGCTTTCTATTGTATATTGGCATGAGTTTTCATTTATTCATGGGTGTAGGTTAGTGCCTCTTATGAGCAGTGCCTATTGGATGCTCGAAAGCCGATTGAACGAGAGATGGAGATATTTAAGATTTGTGAAAAGGAAGCAAAGACAAAAGCCTTTTCTAAAGAAGGATTGGGACAACAGCCTAAAACTGTAAGCTGCTACAAAACAGTACATATCTTTTACCCTTGCTTGTGATGAAAGGTTGGCTGGGATGGTAATCTTAGTCCGGTTCTTCTGCATCTACCTTTTAATTTGTTGTCCTGTTGTTTTAACTGCGTAATGTTTTCCAACAGGATCCAAAGGAGAAAGCGAAGTCAGAGACTAGAGATTGGATTAACAATGTGGTAAGTGTGCTGATCTGATTTTGTTCTGGCCAACGGTACCTCCTGAAAAATTCTTGTGCTTGTTCTTCCTTGAGAAGGTTGGGGAATTGGAAACCCAGATCAACATATTCGAAGCAGAGATGGAGGGTCTTTCTGTGAAGAAAGGAAAGACTAGGCCCCCAAGACTGGTAGGACAGCTAGCAAGGAACTTGCTAGATTTGGAATTATGTTTTTTAACCTTATATCTTGATGACTATGACCATTATTTTTCTTCACAGACTCATTTGGAGACATCTATCACTAGACATGAGGCTCACATAATGAAGCTAGAGTTGATTTTGAGGCTTTTAGATAATGATGAATCGAGTCCCGAGCAAGTAAATGACATGAAAGAGCACTGAATAACTGATATAATCACCAACGCCTCATGCAAGAGCCCTGAATAACTTACATGAAGGATGCCAACTGCTAGCCCTGCAGGCTCCTACTGGCTCCATCCAGTTACCAGCAAGTCACATCAGTGCCAGAGCCAGCTGAAGAGTCTAGTCCACGTTATGCCAATGCAAATCTTTTAAGTGAAGCCTCTGGTGTGCCCACAGCTTCAAGCATCGTTCCAGGCCCTACATCAGTACTTGGTGTCCCAGAGAGCACTGCAGTTGCTACTTCTCCTTCCACAGTTGTTTCATCAGTGTCCGTCTTCCTGGCCGTAGACCATCTACTTCTATCAGTGTTGCTGCCATGGTAAGGGGGGTAGGGAGGAGTCGGTCTCCAACCAAACATCTGCTACTCTGAACACAATGACAAGTAGCGGGACCATAAGGCCAGTCCCTTCCAATGATGTTAAGGTGAGGCGCCTCGCTCGCCTAGGCGCTTGGGTGATGGGGCGCTGGAAAGGCGACTCTGGGTGCCCCTGAAAGAAATACCCGGCTGAGACGAGGGTTACAGCAAGATGAAAATCAAACTGATTGATTTTCTCCTATTTCATGTATCTTTTTTATGAAAAAAAAAGTAGCAAAAAAACTATGTAATACATTAATTTTTTTAAGAAATTAAAAAGCATGTAACCTGGAATCTTCCCCAGAAAATCAAGCAGGCAAGTCTCAAGCGAAGCCGCAGCACATCAACACCTACCTGCTCTTTCGATTGAGCTATCTCCTGCTTAATTTATTTGGTCTTGCTGCCGTACCAGCCAAGCTGGAGAATCGAGGAAGGCTGCCGCAAGGAAGAATCCATCCATTGCACTTTCGGACACATCCGATGAAGAGGCTGATGACACAGGGAGTGATGATGCCTACGATATATCCACGGAGAAGCCTCCGGCAAAGGCAGGGAGGAAACCTAGGGCGGCTGCGGCAGTATCCAAGAAGAGGGGCCCGGCGAAGAAAGCCAATGCAAAGCAGATGGCTTTGAACGACATGCTGAAGCTGGCCGAGAGCACGGGGATTTCCCCGGAGAAGAAGGTGGGGCGTCTCCCTTGGACAAGAAGAGCGAATTCCGTTCTGCAAACACAACGCAGCAGCGACACAACAACGTTGAGGTAAGGCGACAGAGGACTCCGAATTCGAGGAGGAGGAAGGTTAGAGGACGTGGTGACGTGTGAAAGGGCGCGTTGATGACGCCATGATGTCAAACGTAGCGAATTGTCCGTCCCATTTTCTTGTAATTTACCTTTTTTGGGTCTATTTTCACTGGCATCACGCACGTCCACTTCCTGTTATTTCCCTTTCCATAATAACCTCGGACCGAACGAAAGGACATCCAAGACCAAACCCCCCCCACGTACACCCAAAAACCGCAACAACATCGTTGGCTGCCCCTCCTTTTGGATCTGCCCGGGAACCTCAATAAATAGAAGAAGAACAAGAGGAAGAGGAGGCAGAGGACTGCCCAATTTTTTCGACTTTTCGGGGAGATAGGAAGGAAAATGGAGACGTGCCGCCGTTTGACGACAACGACGACGATCCTCTCCCTCTGTCTGTTGGCGGTGTCGATTATCAGGGTCGAATGCCTAGGCGTGAACTGGGGGACTATCGCCATTCACAGGTTGCCTCCCCAAACGGTCGTTCAGATGTTGAAAGATAATGGGATCGGGAAGGTGAAGCTGTTCGACGCGGATAGGAACGTGTTGAAGGCACTCGCGGGGAGCGGGATCGAGGTCATGGTCGCTGTCCCGAATGAGATGCTCGAGGCCATGAATAATTACGATAAGGCCGTGGAGTGGGTCAAGAAGAACGTCACGGCTTATCACTTCAATGGCGGAGTCGACATCAGGTGAGGGAAATGTGATCGGCGCTGCCTTCTTCTTTGAGATTTTACGAATCGGTGGATGATGCCTGGTTTGGGTGTTGCTTGCAGATATGTCGCCATCGGGAACGAACCGTTCCTCACTGCATACAACGGGACATATCTCAAAACCACCTTCCCGGCTCTCCAGAACGTCCAGAGAGCCCTCAATGAAGCAGGTCTTGGCGATATCGTAAAGGCGACTGTTCCTTTCAACGCCGATGTATATGACTCTCCCGTCGACAATCCTGTCCCTTCTGCCGGGAGGTTCCGCAGTGACGTGATAGAGCAAATGCAGCTGATTGTCGATTTCTTGGCCGAGAACAAAGCTCCTTTCTCCGTGAACATTTATCCATTCCTGAGTCTTTACCTGAGCGCCAACTTCCCCATGGATTATGCCTTCTTTGACGGCGCAAGCCCGCTTATTGATAATGGGACGAAGTACACCAATGTCTTCGATGCTAATTTTGATACGCTGGTATCCGCTCTGAAAGCGATTGGGCACGAGGACATGCCAATTTTTGTCGGCGAGGTCGGATGGCCTACCGATGGTGACAAGAATGCCAATTTGGCATATGCTATTAGGTTCTACAATGGGCTAATGAAGAAACTTTCGACAAACCAAGGCACGCCTCGCCGACCAGGATATATAGAAGTCTACCTGTTTGGTCTGCTCGATGAGGATGCGAAGAGCATCTTGCCAGGGAACTTCGAGAGGCACTGGGGGCTCTTCAGATATGACGGGCAGCCGAAATTCCCTATCGATCTCTCTGGCAAGGGGGATAACCAGTCACTGGTTCCTGCCCAGAACGTGACGTATCAACCCCTGACATGGTGCATGCTTGATCCAGAGGCAAAGGATATGTCGAAGCTTGACGACAACGTCGATTATGCGTGTACCCGTGCTGATTGCACAGCGCTCGCGCCTGGGTCGTCATGTAGTGGACTGGATGCACATGCGAGTGCTTCCTACGCGTTCAACTCATACTATCAGATCCAGAACCAGAACCCTCAGAGTTGTAATTTCCAGGGCTTGGCAAAGATCACCACCAGCAACATTTCACAGGCCAACTGCAACTTCACCATTCAGATTGTTTATTCTTCTTCCACTACAGTTTGGCCCTCTCTCAAGATCACGGCCCTCGTCCTGGCCTCCATCATCCTATTGATTTAAAAACTTTTTGCAATCTCCCTTTTTGTTGTGATTTCCTCTAGATAGAAGATACCTGTATTTCATTTGTTTCTTGGCTTCATGACCCCAGTGATTCTTTGCGCCCCACCGGATGCTTACAAAAGATCAGTTTTTCCCTCTGCTTGTTGATCAACAGGAATTTGGAAGGAGTATTCGGTAAAAAACATGAATTTGCTTCTCATTTTACCAGAAGCTCAACACATTGAACTAGAAAGCAAACCCAACTCAGGATCAATTGAAACTAAACCCAGTGCCACACATCATCTACATGTAGGTGTAAATCCCACACTAACCTGTAAGCCAGAAACCAGAACTTCCTCGCACTACCCCTGCCCTCCACTCCACGCAGCCATACCCAGAAACACCACACAAACCTTCTTTGCTTCGGGAACCGATTCGACCCATCACCGTCGAGCATAAGCTTCAGATTCAAGCACACCCCTTGAGCAGCTAACTGGGCCATAAGCAAATACTGATTCCTACCTCAACAACAAAATCATCGAATGGAACACATTATCCTAAGATGTCGGAAAGGCCCCTTTATCAGTCAGCCATCATCTTTCATGGCATTTCATGATTGTCTTACAGGATGTATTAATCCAACTCCAACCGGGAAGCCCATCCGCGTTCCCTAACCATGCCGTCATCCTCTGTGCCCCGCCTCTCTGGTCTGGCGGATTCTGGGGCCGCCATGGCTGCTCATGCAACCGGAGGCGGCAGCTCCCTCTACTACAACGGCCTCGATGGCAGCCCCACGACCCTCGTTGAGTTTATTGAGCCTATAAATTACCAGTCAAACTCGAACTCAAGTCAAACTATTACAACTTTATTGAGCTCGAAGTCGGCTCGTCTGATTTCATCCCTAGTGTGTCAAGGCGGGTAAGATGGTAATTCATTCCCGGAGGAGACACACTGAACGTTGGAGATACAACTGATGTGCTTGTCGTTGGTTTTCGTGCATAAGAAATCATCTGCAGTGTGTGTCTGCCCATTTGACGATTTTGCCCTCAGCCTTATCCTCAACGGTCAACCAACGGACGGGACTCGTTCCCGTCACATTCAAGAGCGACCCTACCCATCCCTCTCTCTCCTTTCGTCCCCCATTTCACCCTCCCCACCTCCCAAAACCTATAAATTCCCCTCGCCCAACCCAACAACTCCCTTTCCAGCCACTTCCCCTCACTTCCCCCAACTCATCTCTGCAAAATACCTTCTGGGTCGTTCTTGATCTTGCTTATTGATGCCAAAGTCGGGAACTTTCTAAGACCACCCTAATCGGGTATACTGGGTCAACATTCTCCTGTTGTTTTGATTTCGATATCCGAAATGGGTTCTTGCGTTTCTTTCTTTGTCCATTGATTTAATCTTTTCCGGGACTAAGATGGTGTATGTGATTGCGTATAGCTATGGTGGTGTTGAAATCGATGGCCGTTTAGGTTTTCAGGGAGGAAGAACTCTGGTTTTCTCTTTGGTTTGAACGGGAAGAGGGTGGTTTTCTTACTTGGTTGGGAATGGCGGAACAGGGGATTCTTGAAGGGAGCCAACCAGTGGATCTTGCCAAGCATCCGTCCGGCATCATTCCCACTCTTCAGTGAGTCTTTGCTTGAGCTGTTGCTTATGTCTTGTGTTCATCCGAGCTCGGCTAACCTTAGTTCTTGTGATGCGACCGTGACTAAGTACATTGTCCTCTACGACGCCAAGAAGGTGATTGAGTTTTTAGCTCATAAGAAATCAGAGCAAAATAATTGAAGGACGTGGTATTTGGAATGGAAGGCTCTTTTGAAAAAAGTCTCTTTGGATTCATATGCATGATATGCAGTGGAGATGGATAGTTTTCCATATGCTATTTTACATCTCTGGGAAGCTTCAATTGTAAACAAAGGATTCTGTCTCATAAACATTGAACTGGGAAGCTCCCTTTTATGTGATTCTTTGGCTTTAGGAACATAGTCTCAACTGTCAACTTGGACTGCAAGTTGGACCTCAAAGCTATTGCTCTGCAGGCTCGAAATGCGGAATATAATCCAAAGGTACTTTGAGCAGACGGATAAGCGACTTGCATTTTGTATTAATTTTTTGTTAAAAGTTTTTAAAATTTTAATCCGAACCTTCAAGTGGCGGTTTGAAGTCTAATATGTAGCTTAGATTGCTGCTGCTGCTGCTGGTACATGAAACAAGGATGGCCCAGGAAAGTTGGTTCTCATTAAGGAAAATTGATACTTAACGGGACTTATTACGAGCTTTTGTGTTCTCTTTTGGAAAATATATTTCGTCTATCTATTCCTTTCCACCTTTTGGAAAACATAGTTCTATGTTCTGCCTTATTGACCTCGTATTGGCCTTCGCTTACTACCAATACTATTGTCTGACAGCGTTTTGCCGCTGTCATAATGAGGATAAGGGAACCAAAGACCACGGCGCTGATTTTTGCTTCGGGAAAGATGGTAAAAAAGCCCGCCCCTCATACTTTCACTTCCAAAACCAACTGATGGTGGAGAAGATGTTTACTCAAAATCTAGTGCACATACAGTACATTTTTTGCTCAAAGGAGTCGTGCTCATGGTAAATTCGTTTTGTTGTTGTGGTTCGAAAATTTAAAAAAACTCTATGATCGTTGCAATAGGTCTGCACTGGGGCCAAAAGTGAACAACATTCGAAGTTGGCAGCCAGAAAGGTAACTTCTTTTTTTTTTATAAGTAGAAAGGTAACTTCATTTTAGTCTCCCAATGCACAACTCACTTTTCTGTCCTTTTTTTGGATCTTATATAGCAAAGTTCAAAATTTATTTTATATTATCTTCTTTATAATGGATGGATAGTTTGATTTAGTTAGTTTTGTGTAGAATCTGGTTGGTTTTTTACTCTCTCTTGTTGTTGGTGCAGTATGCAAGGATCGTTCAAAAGCTTGGATTTCCCGCTAAGTTTAAGGTAATAGCTCTTGCTTCCTTAAATTGTTGAGGGATGGATTCCCTCATTGCTTTCTGAAGGGGTTTACGGAAATTTTCTAGCTTTGCATGCTATGTCCGTGAGATTCTGAGCATTGTAGAGTCTTTTATTTGTGCCTATATGAACTAATGACCTCCTCTTTCTACTTTGTTTTACCTTATAGGACTTCAAGATACAGAACATTGTCGGATCTTGTGATGTTAAATTTCCCATTAGACTCGAAGGGCTTGCATATTCACACGGTGCCTTTTCGAGTGTGAGTGTCAATCTTTTCTGTTGTGGAACATTCAAAAGTATGCTGTCCAATAATTTTGAGCTTGACACCCTTCTGTAGCTTCTCTGATGCCGCTCCCATACATGTGTCGCGTGCATTTTCTGTTCTCAACTCGTCTCCAACATTCTAAATGTTAAAGCATCATTACTGAAAAAGATACCGCTGGCCCTATACTCGTTTAAAGTTAGTCCATGTGGTTAAATATGTCTGGTGTCGTTGCAGTATGAGCCAGAATTGTTTCCTGGTCTTATATATCGAATGAAGCAACCGAAGATCGTGCTTCTGATTTTTGTCTCAGGCAAGATTGTGCTCACGGGAGCCAAGGTAACAGCGGCTTTCATGCATTTATGCTGATCTGAGCCCCAGAAGCTGACCTCAATCTTTGTTTTTGTGATGTTATTTAGGTGAGGGACGAGATATATACTGCCTTTGAGAACATCTACCCGGTGCTCACCGAGTTCCGAAAGGTCCAACAATGGTGAGTTTCATTGTGTGCGTCCCTTTTTTGGTTCCGTCAGTGGTCATTCCGGTTATCAAGCAGGATAGCTAATCACAATTTTCCCCTCTCTTTTCTTTTCTTGTCAGATGGTCGGCCATATTCTACCATTTTGCCTGTTTTGAGGGCCCATAGGAGTTAGGACTACGGAGCGCATTAGATCTAACTCATGAGATTATAAGTAAAGCTAATCCTCACCCGAGTGCGATTTGTCTTTGGCAGCTGTTCTTTTGTCTAGGTTTTTTTTTTTTTTTTTTAAAAATCATTTTGTAATTAATGGGTGTTAGAGATTCAAGTAGGCAAAAGAACCAGGAATGGAAAAAAGGAACACTTTCAAAAAGTACGGATTGGACCTGGTAAACTTAACGTGACAGACGGGGCCCATTGATCAGGCCCAAGCCCAAATGTTACATTAGAGGAGGGTGAAGAAAAGGACAGGGCATCGGGCAAAAGTAGGGGTGAGCAAGAAAGTTTGGAATTTCGAATATCGAATCGAAATTTTAGTATTTCGGTATTTAGAATTTAGTATTAGTATTTGGTACTTGGTTTGATTTGATGTTTGTGATAAAAATCGATATTCAGTTCAGTTTCGATTTTTATTTTATTTTATAAAAAATTCGATATTTCAAATATATCGAATTGTTATTAGGCTTGGGTCTTGCTTGGGTTTTTGGCCCAAGGCCCATCCTCATTTAGGTCCAGGAGCTAGAGCTAGGGTTGCCTCCATCCCTCTTCCCCTGCCTCCCTTTTTTTCCGTCGCTTGGGTCCCCCACCTCCCTTTCTTCCCGTCGCTTGGGTGTTAGGTTGCCATCCCTCTTCCTCCGCCTCTCTTTCTTTCCATCGGTTGGGTGATACGCTGATACTTACAAGTCTGGCAACGTTCCTCTTCGTAGGAGGGCTCCTTCGTCCGTCCGCGGTAGGTTCATCCAGTCCTCGTCGGTGGAAGTTTAACATGTGTACGAATCGTTTAACATTAACCGATATTTTGTGGTTCATTGGAAATGGAACAGTCGGGCGTTTTGGAGGCAACTGACAGCACGTTCAGAAAGAATGCAAGGAATCTCTCATGGCGACACGAACACGATAAGGCACGGGAAAAAACGATGTCGAGCTATCGAGCTTACGGGGACCGATCGAGTCGGCCTCTTGTCGGAGGTGTTTGCAGTCCTGGCTAATCTGCAGTGCAGGGGGACAACTGTAATGACCCGAATTTTAGTATGAATAAATTACGTATGATCTTTGGTAATGGTATTGAATAAAAATCGAACGGTTGACTGAGTCAAAATCCGATGTGACACGAGAGTTTAATATTCTCGTTGTCGACTGATGTTAGTAATGAGTATTATCGAAACTTCTAATTCGATTTCGTGTGGTTACGTCACGCGAGAAATGGGACAACCGGACCTAAACGGAATCGAATTAAAGTAATGATAAGATTTGTTTAACGTCGCGGATTTTGACCGGGCGTATTATCCTCCGATAACGGATAAGACTTTGGGATAGGGAATCGGGGAAAACTCTTTCCCAACCATTCACCCCTTATCATCACAGTGTCATAGTGTCATAATAAAAATAAAATAATACAAATGGTGTCATACAGTGTACAGACAGAGGGGTCGGTACAGAAAAAAAAAAAAGAAAGAAGGAAGGAAAGATGAAAAGAGAGTAAACAGGGAAGGAGGAGATCAGAGGGTTGTCTGCTGGGCGGTTCTGTCTTAGCTGCCCCAAGCTGAGAAGATTTTAGACACGAGGGTGCCGCCGGCGAGCCAAGCGACCGCGGAGGAAAGGAGGAGGAGGGTGGAGCAATGAAGCTCCGTCTACTGGACAATCCGGCGCCACTCTTCCCTCCGGTACCAGGACTGAGCCTCGCGCGAATTTGCCGCAACCGCGAGGAGCTCGAAGTAAGACCGACCACAGGGAGGAGGACCCTTGTCTAGAAGCCGAGCGAGTATGTCCTCCCCCTTCCCCTGTTCTCTTGTGCTCTGATGTGCTAAATGTGTATGATTGGTGTCGTGGGTTATCATGTGAGCCAAGCGTCACTACTTGTATGGTGAGACTTTCGAGATATTCACCGATCATAAAAGCCTGAAATATCTGTTCTCTCAGGATGAGCGAAACATGAGGCAAAGGCAGTGGATGGAACTGATAAAAGACTATGATTACACGATTTCTTACCACCCAAGTAGAGCCAATGTTATGGCTTTTGCCCTGAGCCGCAAGACTGCCTCGCTGGCCAGCATCGAGGTAGAGGAATGGCGATTACGTGAACAAGTAAACGAGATTGGAATTAGAGTCGTATTCGGCGGCAGTGGTGCCCTACTAGCAACCATAATTATTGGATATGAACTGATGAATCAGATTCGTGAGGCTCAGTACCTGACGTATATACGATCCAGATTGCATGATCAGACGGATAACGAATTTAGCGTATCTGATGACGATCTATTGCGTTTCCAAGGACGTATTTGCATACCTGCTCAGGAAGATCTCCGTACCTTAATCATGGATGAGGCGCACCTGAGTGCTTACAGTATCCACCCCGGGATCACAAAGATGTATCGGAATTTACGGAAACAATATTGGTGGTCAGGAATGAAAAGACATGTGGCTCAGTACGTGAGCTGCTGCTTGACTTGTTAGAGGGTCAAGATTGAACACCAGCGACCGGGGGGAGAACTACAGCCTCTGCCGATTCCTCAATGGAAATGGGATGAAATCGCCATGGACTTTGTGACAAACCTACCTAGGACTTCTCATGGATACGATTCAGTGTGGGTGATAGTGGACAGGTTGACTAAGTCCGCCCACTTTATCCCAATTAGCCTGACATACTCGGTTGCCAAGTTGGCCAAGCTGCATGTGAAGGAGATTATACGCCTTCACGGAGTACCCAGCGTGATTGTTTCCGACAGAGATGCGAGGTTCACTTCACTCTTTTGGAGTACTATACAGCGGTCGATGGCACGAGGTTGAATATGAGTACAACTTTCCATCCTCAGACTGATGGTAAAACCGAGCGAATCATCCAGATACTCGAGGACATGTTGAGAGCTTGTGCCTTGGACATGGAGAGTTCTTGGGTTGAGCAGCTACCATTGATGGAGTTCACGTATAATAACAATTACCAGTAGAGCATTCAGATGGCACCGTTTGAGGCTCTGTATGGCCGCCCGTGCATGACTCCTTTATGCTGGAACAAAGGTGGAGAACATACAGAGCTGGCCCCGAGATGGTACGAGAGACCACATAGACGATTATACTCATCCAGGATCGTCTTCGCGTCGCTCAGAGCAGACAGAAAAGTTATGCAGACAGGCGGCGCAGGCCTCTTGAGTTTGAGGTAGGAGACTTTGTGTTCCTGAAAGTTTCTCCTAAGAAGATGAACCTCAGATTTAGATTAAAAGGGAAATTGAGCCCGAGATTGATTGGGCCATATGAGATTCTAGAGAGGATCGATAATGTGGCTTACAGACTTGCCTTGCCACCCAGATTAGCTGACATCCACAACGTCTTCCACGTATCCATGCTAAGGAAGTACGTTCCCGATCCTCGACATGTATTGCACGATGAGCAGATTGAGGTGGCCCAAAATCTACAGGTCACCACTGAGCCCATTGAGATTGTGGATAGGATGGAGAAACAGCTCCGTTGTAGAGTAGTTCCTATGGTACGGGTACGGTGGATGCATGGCCAGATTGAGGAACTGACGTGGGAAACAAAATCCCGCATGAGAGAGATCTACCCGTACTTGTTTGAGTGAGATAATGTAATAAGAAATTTCGAGGACGAAATTCAAATTAAGGGGGGTAGATTGTAACGACCCAAATTTTAGTATGAATAAATTACGTACGATTTTTGTCAAAATCGAACGGTTGACTGAGTCAAAATTCGACGTGACACGAGAGCCTAATATTCTCGTTGTCGACCGATGTTAGTAACAAGTATTATCGAAACTTCTAATTCGATTTCGTGTGATTACGTCACGCGGGAAAAGGGACGCCTGGACCTAAACGGAATCGAATTAAAGTAACGATAAGATTCGTTTAACATCGCGGATTTTGACCGGGGAAAGTTTAATTAGTAATTAAATTACGTGAGTGAAATTTCGAGAATAACAAAATGAATCTCGAACAAGGAGGATTAATAAAATATACAATCGGCCGTATTATCCGATAACAGATAAGACTTTGGGATAGGGAAACGGGGAAAACTCTTTCCCAACCATCCACCCCTTATCATCATAGTGTCATAATAAAAATAAAATAATACAAATGGTGTCAGACAGTGTACAGACAGAAGGGTCGGTGTAGAAGAAAAAAAAAAGAAAAGAAAGAAGGAGGGGAGAAGGGGAGACAGATGAGAGAACAGAAGGAAAGAGGAAAAGAGAGTAAACAGGAAAGGAGGAGATCAGAGGGTTCGTCTGCTGGGCGATTCCGTCTTTGCTGCCCCAAGCTGAGAAGATTTCAGACACGAGGGTGCCGTCAGTGAGCCAAGCGACCGCGGAGGAAAGGAAGAGGAGGGTGGAGTAGTGAAGCTCCGTCTGCTGGACAGTCCGGCGCCACTCTTCCCTCCGGTACCAGGACGGAGCCTCGCGCGAATTTGCCGCAACCGCGAGGAGCTCGGAGTAAGACCGACCACAGGGAGGATGACCCATTGTCTAGGAGCCGAGCGAGTACGTCCTCCCCCTTCCCCTGTTCTCTTGTGCTCTGATGTGCTAAATGTGTATGATTGGTATCGTGGGTTATCGTGCTAGGGGAAGGATGGGTGAGACGAGTCGAACACGGTCGGGGAAAGAGCCTGTGCTTCCCCCTGACTATGTGAGTGTTCCGCTTCGGTGGACCTGTGGGCGAGGGAGACGAATACAGCCAGGAGGAGCGTATCCTTGCCCTGGCTCTGCGTACGATCCACTTCGGCGGAACGGAAAGAGGGAGAGACGAACACAGTCGGGAAAGAGCGTACGCTTATCCTAGTTCTGTGCACTACCCGTTTCGGTGGGACGATAGGAGGGAGAGACGGAACAACCGGGGGAAATGGTGTGAGCTTGCCCCTGGTTCGGTATATGTACATTCTATGGTGCAGCAATAGTGCTGGCGATTGGACAGCACAAGTGAGTTGCCAGGGTCGTAAGGATCCGTGGCAAGTTGATGTCATGTGGAGTGTTATGCTGTGGACTTCACACGGATCGGATGAGGTTTGGTGAGAATATAATCCTGCAGTGCAGCCTTACGACTCCGTCGTGCTGAACGTGAACCTCTGTCAATGAAATTCTGCGAAATGGCTGGAAATACGAGTTGTGGTGGTTGTGTGTGAGTGTTGGTTTGCTGCTGCAAAAATATGTCCAGAATGCGCGTAAAGATTGGGCTGCGCTCACTGCAGAAATGAGGAGGCGGTGGCTGGGGATCGTGATACGGTTGCGTTGGCTGAATCAATTAGAGGATGATTCGGTTCTTCGGATTGGACCAGCCACGTCCAACTCCGGTTGACGGTGGTTGGGGTTCGGAGAGTACCGGGCATCCTTCGAGTCGTATAGAAGCCGATCGTCGTTCCGATCGGGATCAGCCACGCCGGGTTGTTTATGAGCTGTCCGACTTCGTGAGCACATGGTTCTCTCATCATGGTAGCTATAAACGTGAACTAGAGAGAATCAAACTTCAATAATCTGCTGTACATCGAAATTTCTGGATTAAAACGTATTGATTTTGAGAGGGAATCGATCTTTGTTTGGATGTGTTACCCGACTGAGATGTTGGAGGAGGACGAGGAGGCGACGACCACTCGCGGTCGTGCCTGCTGCCGTTACCAGGGTGCTCTAGGAGGAGTGGGTGGGGATGCACTTTGGTGGTCCTGGCACCGTTCGAAGTGATGATATTGATGAAAAGAGAAGTTTGAGGGAGTCGCAATCGTTACGAATATTTCTTACTGTTGAATGGTTTACTGTTTGATTCATGTTTTTATCATGATGAGTGCAGCGCAGATGATAAGATTAATTGTTTTCTCTATATTTTTTTGAGTATGCGTATGCATAAGAATTTCTAATGATGCACGTTAAGATGGTATAGAGGTTCCACTGTTTTCGCTTGTGCTTGGGTAGGGCGTACTCAGCGAATTATCGCTGAACCCCAGTTGGGGAATTTATTTTTAGTGTTGCAGAGATACGAGAGAAATGATACGTGGCGAAGATTATCGAATTAGTCAAAGGATGACAATGCGGTGAAGACCTCAATTTTGTCATTTCCGCTGTTTGACCGTTCAACTACGGTTGAACCTTCTGATTAAAAATTTGAAAAATTTGATGTCGTTCAACAACGATGTCAGAAGTGCCAGGACAACAGTGTCGCTGACGGTGACTCACACGGAGAGAAGACTCCATCAGATGATCGAGGGGAGGTGCTGTTACTTGCTCACCGCATGAATTATGGTCACGGCAGCTTTGCTTTGAAGGGAAAGGGATTCATGAAGTTGGGGATGAGATTTTTTATTTTTCTGGTGTTCTTTTTCCATTAGGTTCATGTAATTCTATGGATTTCGATCATAATTCGGTCCAATTCAAAGTTTGAAAACTTTCAAACAACGAATCGAAATATCGAAATTATTTCGGTATTTGAAAGTTTGGAATTTTATTCGTTATTTGGAAGTTAAAATTTTAATAGTTTATTTCATATTTTGATCTATTTGAGTTTAAAAATGTTTACCCCTGTCCAAAAGGGACAAACTGAAGCGCCTTTTTTTTTGGGCAAAATATACGATACTATCATTAACTATGCTCAAACTTTCTATTTTGTCAAAATCTTTTTTGGCTATACGATATTATCACTATCTTTAAGGTTGTAATTTTTTGTGGCCAATCTTGGATTTTATTATTAGAAAACCAAACAGATCCTAATCTTTAAATTTCAATTATTGACTAAAAAAGGTGAAAAAATGGATAATAATATTAAACAATTTCAAGTGTTATTTATTATATAATTTTAATAGTTAAATTAAGTAATTTGGAAGTCGAAGTTGGACTGTAGTTATTGATGCTGTTAAGAATCTGTAAAATCGATGAAGAACAAATGATGGATTTATTGTGAGGTTACTACTACGCATAAACTGGATTGCAAAACGATGCAATGAGAGGTTAAAAGTCAACTATTATAGGATAACTGTTAGACAGTATTAAGGCCGTGTTTGGTTTTCTCATAGTAAAATTCAAGATTTGACAAAAAAAATTACAACACTAAAGATAGTGATAATATCGTATAGCCAAAAAAGATTTTGACAAAACAGAAAGTTTGAGCATAGTTTATGATATTATCGTATATTTTGCCTTTTTTTTGTTTCGACCCACGGCCTCGATAT
Organism: Melastoma candidum; assembly: GCA_023653495.1. Taxonomy (NCBI): domain Eukaryota; kingdom Viridiplantae; phylum Streptophyta; class Magnoliopsida; order Myrtales; family Melastomataceae; genus Melastoma; species Melastoma candidum. The sequence continues at coordinate 5,302,054 of CM042889.1, read as the reverse complement.
GCTCAAAATATCAGTTTATATAATATAATATGATATGATGTAGAAGAATAATTCAATTCCCCAATGAATGCAGCGCGGGAAGAAATGGCTGCCTTCAGACTTTACAAGGGTTAAGATTCGCTGATGCCGTTTGACGGAACTGCCCTTCGATAAGTTTCTTCAGTGCCCAAAAAGAAAAAAATTAATGACACGGGGGTTATATAGTTTGTGTTTAGAGATCATGTAAATAGAAAGAACTGACTCAAAAATGTTTTTAAGATTAAGAAAAATAAATTACAAATTCTCAAGTTGTTTTCCTCTTAATCAACTCGGGTTTTTGAGACGTTTAATTGGCCTCAAGGGCAGGAAGGTAATTTCACTCGTAATTCGGACAGGGGTGCCTTGAAAAAAGGGCGGGATCGCAGACTTTGCGATTTTGAAACGAGGTTTCGCTTCGGTATCGATATAAGACTTACAATCCCGACCCTCGGAAGATCGCGTCGGGACCGGCATTGCCTGCCCGCAAAGCGAAACGCTCCCTTTATCACCTCGGATTTCTCAGTTTCCTCATTTGTGTTTGGAGAGAGTTGGGAGGGAACCGCAGGACTGAACTTTCCCTGTTGGGTTGTCCCCAATCCCTTTACTTTTTTTTAAGTTTCGGCTTTTTTCCTGTCTCCATAGTGGGTGTCGTTCGGTTGTGGTTGGTAAGGTGTAAAGGAGGGGTCTTTGGTTCTGGAAAGATCTGGAAGCACTGAGATTTGTGAAAGAAAAATGGTAGGGGCTTCTTCTTTTTTCTACTTATAATCGAGTGGTGAGGGGAGTCTAGTCCCAGCATTTTAGTACGTGATGCAGATGTGTGACTCCTCGAAAGCAATAATTATGACTAAGGAGCGTGGTGAAGTTTTTTACAGGATTGTGCTTTCGATGATGTTGAGAGGGGTGCGAGTTGAAGGTGATGTTTGTCGTTGGGATTGAAACGGGGATATTTCTGAAAATTCACACTTCTAGGAGATTATCTGCATTCTTTTCCTGTTGTTTTGTTTTCTGGGGACACCCAAGTTGATTTTATGGATTTAGAAGTGTTGGGATTATGCTCCGACTTGGGTTTTTCTAAGTCACTAATATGAAGAAATTGCTGTTCTCATTTTTTTGGCGTTCTTGGTGTTGGTGATAGGTGATAATGGGTGAAAATCTTCCCCGTCAACTCCCGAAAGACGAAACCTTCAGTTGGGAAAAGGATGGCAGTTTCTCCAAGCCTTCAATGGAAGCAATGAAGACACGTGTGAAACAGTTGGATCCGAAGGATTTGCCTGCATTTCTTGCGCAAGTCTCCCGCGCAAAGGAGATGGGCACTGTATCCTGGGAGTACATGATTTTGCTCTATGAAGTTGTTGCTCGCGTTTGTGGCATAAATGTTGTCCCTCATATAGATGAAATCATGAAGAGCGTCATCACTACATTGGGTGCAAATGTTGTATCCTCTCATCTTCAACAAGCTTGCTCGAAGGTAGTCGTAGCCATTGCCCGTTATGGCATTGAACCTACCACACTGGAGGATGAGAAGAGGCGCATAATCCATTCCCTGTGCAAGCCCCTTTCCGATTTTCTGGTGGGCTCTCGGGAGAGTCTGACCTCAGGGGCTGCTCTTTGTCTGGAGGCTCTTGTACATTTGGACAATTGGCAGTTTGCTGCGGATGAAATGGTTAATAGGGTATGTCAGAATGCCGTGGCCGCTTTGGGGCACAAGTCTACCCAGAGTGATCCGCACATGGGTCTTGTGATGTCCTTGGCAGAACATAATCCCTTGATTGTTGAAGCTTATGCGAGGCTATTGATTCAATCTGGTCTGCAAATTCTGCATAGAGGGGTTGCTGAGGAAAATGCCCACAAAAGACGGTCTGCTATTCAAATGATCCACATCTTGATGAAGTGCTTAGATCCAAGGAGTGTGTATTCTGAGCTCAAGGTGGTAACTGAGGAGATGGAACTGTTACAATCGGATAGTGTGCAATTCGTAAGGGGAGCTGCTCTTGAAGCACGGGATACTGCCATCAAAATTGCCACTGAGGAGGAGATAAAGCTAGAGAAGGATTCATGTTCTATTATTGGGTCAAACTTTAGGCAACGTCGAGGTGGTAGGAGGATTGTTGGTGGGAGCTCCAGCGACCGATCATCCAGATCTGTTTCACCAGAATCCCATGTGGTTGATGGGTACAGTCTTCAACTTGAGTCGCCGATTTCGTCAAAGCAGGCATCGCCTAGTTTGAGCAGCGACAGGTCAAGTGTAACTAGGAAGTTATGGAGCTTTGAAAATGGAACGGTGGACATTTCTCTGAAGGATGGCCTGTTCTCTGGGTTGGGTAACAAGGAGGACCTTCACGATACTCATTCCGGGGATTTTACGGATCAGACGTTGGACAATGATGTCTGCAACTGCATCGATGAGTTCCAGGGTTTCGGGACCAGGAGTTGCATGAATGAGGAGGAAGTGCTAATATTTGATCCAATCTCACAGGTAAGCTGGCACTCGAGTCTCTAAATGGCTAGCTTGATAGGTTTGAAGCATTCTCTCTTGCTTATTTATCAAAGCTTTACATCAATGTGACAGGATTCCCCAGGTGAACAAGATTCCAGCAATATCGGGAGCGTCTGCAGTATGCAGACTCCCATTAGGGCAGTTGAAGTTCCGAGTCCTGATGAAATGAATGTGAAATCACTGAAAGGACGAATTCAGAGGCTCAAAAGCATGCCGACATGCAGAAACAAGCTGAACTTCACAGAAGATCGCCAACTGAACGGCTCTTTCAACATCCACGAGACCAACAAGGCAAACACTACTTTGGATGGAAGCGTCGAGTTCTATAATGGGATGGCTTGCGCACGGACAGTAGACAGTGAGCCAGACAAGAAGGATAAGTCTGCAACTGGAATTGATTACAAGAGGCAGCCCAGCACAAAAGCATACTTTGGTACAATTTTTTGCGTCTTCTTTTTAATTGTGTTGGTGTTGAATGCTTCTCTGCTGTGGATCAACCTCTCATATGAGTCCGACCATTTGGTCCCGACGTGAATTTATCAGAAGTCGTTCCATGTTATGTATCCTGTAGAACCTTATCTGTTGTCTTAGAAAATAACCGTAAAAGATGCATGAGTCCCAAAAATGTTCGGGCCTGTACTGTTACAAACTCGTATCACTTTCATCAATCAAATTGTCACTTCCTTTCGTCCATGATGATTTGCAACACTTTGCAGCTCGTACAGCTCGTCTTGTATAAGTGTAGGAAGAATGGCCGATTTATGTCAAAGGTTTGGATAGGATAAATGCTGTCCACCTTTCCAGATTTGTTTGGGGCCAATTGTTATAGGCTTCAGTTGAGCCATAGGTCCTACGGACACGTAAGCATAATTACCGTATTCTTCATGCCGGGAACCAGGACTGTAAATGTAGTACCTGTCGAAACTGTGTCTTCCTAGTATCAGCGAATGCCTCCTGCCCTGTTTGATTGAGAGACCAGACAAAGATGTTAAACTGGCTTGAAATCAGGTAGAAGTTGTGTGTTTACGGAATCGAAGGCTCACCCTGTCGATGATCGTAAAGTTCCTTGGAGCGCGATTGTATATCAGGCTCATATCATCCGTCAGATGCTTGTAGTTTGCAGTTTCTGTTCCTTCCACGTGCTCCCACATGTCCTCTTCCTTCCCGTTTCCTTGACAACTGTTTCTCCTACTGCTGCTCGGATTGTCGTCCGGGTTTATTCGATGTTCTGACATAACCGGCTGTCTTCGAAGAAATGCGAGCCTTCCAGCCCGGTCTCATACGCTCCATCTGGTGTACATATGTTAAGATGGGTTTTGTGGCTTCGATCTATAATGCGAGACTTCGACCGCAGCAGTCAGGCTTTGTTCGCTGAGCGTCAAAACATACTTCACATCCACCATGCCCACTCGTTCATCAGTTCTACCTCGATGAACACCCCCAGGTCACACCTCCAACGTCTCTAACAGCCCAACCCTTAGTATTCAATAGCCAGCTCAACCTGTCCTAATTCCCCCGCATCTACCCCCACCACGAAGCTCCTCAGGGTCTCCATCCTCTCCCCGTACCACGTCAGCACCTTGTAGGAAGTCATCAGTCCATGGGGCAACATTAGCACCGCGGTGCTCCCTGTTGTCTAACACCATCTTCGCCACCAGGCACAAGTTGCTAACCTAATTGAAGGCGATGCCATGGCTGCCAAATTTCTCGGAGAGATAGTCTGAGGCAGAGGCCGAGTCCGAGGAAGAGGGAGGGACAACCAGGTGACGCTGCAGGGAAGGGAAAGGTTCCTCTTCCGAAGAAGCTCGGGGATGGGGAGTTGGCAGTCGAGGCTGTGAGGGGGGAAGGGGATGGTGGGGAGTAGTAGTAGAGCTGGGATTGTATCGAGGAGAGGGAAGCCATTGCCATGATCATCTTGCTTGTGGTTTCATGTAATAATCCCCTTATCCATTTCCTAACTGTGAGGACTTACTTTTGACATGGTCATGAAAGAATTTTTGTTTTGGTTCCATTCGATTTACTCACGGGCAGTAGAAATTAAATTTTTTTTAAATCTAATTATTTATTGATCATGTAATTTCATGATCTGCTTTCTAATTATTTATTTTTATTTTGTACGAAAATACGATTAATTTCAAAAAAAATTTATAAAATACTGTCCGAATTTCGTAAAATACATTTTTACTGAAAATGTATAATAGGCAGGGACGGGTTCTCAAAACCCGCCCCTATGCGGGGTTCGATGATGGGCATGGGAGCGGGTTTTCTCCATGAAAAGAGATAGGGAAAACCTGCCCCTCAAACACTTGTGAAAATTCGTCAAAGTGTTCCCCTTAAAGATATACACAAAACCCGCCCCTTCAATAACTCAACAAGAGGAACTTGCCCCCTGCTTTAACTCAATAAGGGGCGAGTTCTCAAAACTCGCCCATTTATTAACCCTTAACTCGCCCTTACTTAACCCCACAAAAGGGCGAGTTTTGAAAACCCGCCCCTCAAGTTGAAAGAGGAAGAAAGTCAGGTGTGGGAGGACATGGGAGGAGGAAGGAAGTCGGTCATCGGGCGTCAGGGGTTCGTAGGTCGGGTGGCAGGTTGTTGGGCGTCGGGAGGCGGGAGGCTATCTCTCGGGAGGCTATCTCTCGACTTAAGTTGGGGACGGGGCGGGTAACCCGTCCTTTGTGGGTCGTCAAAATCCGTCCCTTTACAAATTTTCAACAAGCGTCGAAGGGGGGGTTACCCTAGTTACACGAAGGGCGGATTATTTCGTACAAAACTAGGGAAAGGATATGCGTTTGTTCTCATCATAAGGGCAGGAATACGCCACCAAACACATCTGCATTTTTATTTATTTATTCGGCCTTTCTCCCCTCCCGAAATGGTTTGCGCTCTCTCCCCCATCCCAACAACCACCAAATAACCCCCCCGCCCCCCCCAAAATTCCTCTTATTAACCCCAATTTCACAATAATTAATTAAGATATTAATTTAGTTAATTTATATTTTTTCACGATCACGATCACAATCACAGGAACCAGAACCAACCATTAACAAAAGGCAGGGGGCACCTCTTTTCCACCTCATTGTCTACCACAACCAAACCCACCCCGGTTGTCCGTCTTCTTTTCTTTACATCCATCCTCGTCCAAGCGCACATCAGTAAGGACAAACATGTCGTGAGTTTATTATGATTCCTTCTTTGCTTGTTAACCACCCCCCATTTTATCATCCATCCATCCATCCATCCATCAGTCCACCGTCTCTTCTTACCTTCTTTCTCTCTTTTGTGATTTTCCCCACGTATCTTTTTCCCCACATTTCATTTTTTTTAACGAAGCTTTCGCTAACTTTATCGCCAACGTCTTTTTTCCCCTTCAATTTTTTTTTTATCTTCTTAAAAAAATATAAATAATTTTTTTGCTTTTGGGTTGTTGGGTTTTCCTGCAATAAGGGAGGGGTAAGAAGAGAAGAGGTGAGGTGAGAGATAATAGCGGCCGAAGATTAATAAGAAAGATTTCTTTTTTTATATTGTTTTTATTAGTAATGCACTTCTTCACAATACAATACATGTGTGTAGTGAACGAGGAGGGAGGAAGGAATAAAAGGATCTGACGGGGTAAAAAAGCTTTGATCGGTTGCTTCCTGTTGTGGGTGGTGGCGGTGGCGGTGGGGAGGGGAGGACTTCCTTTCTTTTTTTTTTTTTGGTTTTTGAAGGTGGGTTCGTTGTTGGTGTCCTCCGATCGTGTTGGTTTCTGATTTTTTTATTTTTTTTATTTTTTTGCTGTTTGGTGAGGATCGATCGCCGAGGTATTGATTCCGATTGTTGCCGTTGTTGTTGCTTTTGGGTTTGGGTTTGGGTTGATTGAAGTTTTTTGAACTTGGGTGTGTCGTTTTCTTGATGGGAAGGGATTAGTGTTTATTGTTTTTGTTTTTGGTTCTGGGTGTTGGGTATGTGATGACGGTTTTGGGATGATCGGATTTGATGATCGTGTTGTCGTTCATCAGGTGATTGTGTCTGATGAAGATCGATCATCTGGGGATTGGTTTTGTGTTGGTTGGTAACTGGGGTTTCTTGGGATTGCTTGAGCGATCAAGTTGAGGTGAGGGATGATTTTGATTGGTGCGGGTGAGTTAGTTATCGGGACTAGGAAGTGTCAGGGATTGATGATTTTTTTAGTGTCGGGCGTCAATGATCATGCTTTTAATTGTTGTTATGTTTTGGTCGCCTGCTCAAAGTGTTGAAGATGATTGATCCCGGTTTGATCTGTTTTTTTCTTTTAGCCTCGAGATGTAGTCTTATTGCCACAGTTTATTTCAATTGTTTTTTGTGTGGATTGGTTGATTGGGATTTATCATTTATGTGTTAGTGTTCTCTCGTTCGTTTATCAGGGACTGTGATTCTAACATAAGACTGTTGGATACGTTCATTGTAGTGTGATCATCCAATAAAATGACACCTAATAAAATGACGATCATCATTTTTATTGTGTGATCATCTTTAGTTTTATTGGGTTTCTGTGACAATTGTAGTGATTCATCCTGATTGGATCACATGACTGAAAGGTTGGTGGCTGGACTGAGGGGAATGTGATTTGCATGGGGTGACGATGCCAGAGTTGCGAAGTGGAGCGCGAAGATCAAAAAGGCTCGACAATCTGCAAGCTAATACTCCTCAACCCATCGAGCAAGCAGAAAATTGGGCGCTCCCGGCTCAAACCAGAACCAGAAGAAGAGGCGGTGGAAGAGGAAGGGGAAATGCAACTGGCGTAGCAAAGGGACGATCACCTGCAGTAGCAACAAGACAAGCTGGTGCTGGCCGAGGCCGAGGAATAAGATTTATAGATTTAGACCCTGAACCTTGTGAAGTTGCTCCCGAAGCTGTCGGTGTTGGAGTGGCTGCAGATCCAGCTTATAATCGAGTTGAGGTTGTTGGTGATAAAGACGTAGCCATGGATGGTGGTAGTGCTGAAAAAATAGTCGGAGTTGAAGAGGAAGCTAGCACAACTCCTGTTCCGGATAAGGTACCTTCTCAGACAACTTTCCACAATTTGATTATTCTCACTTTTATGTTGTGCATCGTTATTACTCTGTTCTCATTCCTTTTGTAACGTCAGGATAATCATAAACCGATATGGTTGTCAAATGAACTTTCTATAAGGGGCAATGCCTGATCTTCTTATGGGTTGCATCTTATTTTTAGGACATGCTCTAATGGCAATGCATGATTTCTTCTTGGAATCTAATCACAGGAAATTTCCCTGATGAAATGCAGGTCCAAGTGGGAAATTCTCCAACATATAAGACAGAGAGAAAATTGGGCAAAGGTGGTTTCGGACAAGTTTATGTTGGCCGAAGAGTAAGTGGCGGCAGTGATAGGACGGGGCCGGATGCTATTGAGGTATAACCATAATAAACTTGATATTTTGTGTTTTGTAGTTACGACTTGTGCTCCTTTGTTAACTATTTTATAATTGGAAACCGACTTGGTCCAGGTTGCTATAAAGTTTGAGCATCGGAACAGTAAAGGGTGCAATTATGGTCCTCCTTATGAGTGGCAAGTTTATAGGTATGTTTCGGTCTTGATTATCTTGTCTCTGTTTTCCAATCATATTATACCTCTTTTGCAAAGTACAAGGCTGCATGCTTCGTTCACTTATGTTATTTATTTATGTATTTTGCAATTGAAGTACTCTAAACGGATGCTATGGGATTCCCTGGGTCCATTACAAGGGCAGACAAGGAGATTTTTACATCTTGGTAGGGCTCTCGCAACTTCTCCTCTCATTATGTTAGTCATTCTCTGCATGACTAAGTGTCTATGTTTCAGATTATGGACATGCTTGGTCCTAGTCTTTGGGATGTATGGAACTCTCTCGGACAATCGTAAGACATCAACACGCATTTCCTATCTCTGAATCTGTGTATTCCCAAAGGCTTCTTTGACGTGCTTTGTTCGCTGCTTTTTCCACAGGATGTCTCCAAATATGGTGGCCTGCTTCGCCGTGGAGGCAATATCCATTCTTGAGAAGCTTCACTTGAAGGGGTACCTTTTCTGCTTCATTTCTGGACCTTGTATTTTCTACATCTTTGTGTAGTGTTATAATTTATGTGTAATGATGTTTTATTGTTTCAGTTTTGTGCATGGAGATGTCAAACCTGAAAATTTTCTGCTCGGTCAGCCTGGGACAGTAGATGAGAAGAAGCTTTACTTAATTGATCTTGGATTAGGTATATGTCAATCTAAGCAACTGTTCCCCAAACGTGCATATGTCCCTTGAGGTTGAGCATAATACTATGCATACTTGCACACTTCGAAATTCCTTGTGATGTAAGCTACTTTTTGAAACTTCCACGACATTTTCCTCAAAGTGATATGACTTTTTTGTGCATATTCAGCATCTCGATGGAAGGATGCGACATCTGCTGGACATGTGGATTATGACCAGAGACCCGATGTTTTTAGGTATTGAGAGTTTTTCCACTTTTCTTTCGTGATGTTTATATTCGGGGCTGCTAAACCTCTCTCTCTCCCTCTCTGTGTGCAGAGGCACAATAAGATATGCAAGTGTACACGCTCATCTAGGGAGGACGGGAAGCCGTAGGGATGATCTAGAGTCGTTGGCTTACACTTTGATTTTTCTTCTTAAAGGAAGACTACCATGGCAGGGGTATCAGGTGCACTGAAGCGGCTTTTATGATGGAATCTTCAAGCTTTTATACGTTATTATCTGATAATGAGTCTCTTCATATCTGTTGATAGGGGGACAACAAGAGCTTTCTTGTTTGTAAGAAGAAAATGGCTACCTCTCCCGAGTTGATGTGCTGCTTTTGTCCGGCTCCATTCAAGCAGTTTCTTGAAGCTGTAGCCAATATGAAGTTTGATGAAGAACCAAATTACTCAAGGTTGATATCATTTTTCGAAAGCTTGATTGAACCATGTACTACACTTAGACCAATCAGGATCGACGGTGCTCTGAAGGTAATATTACGTGTCATTGTTCTAAGGAATGTCTATAAGCATGGATATTTCTAGTGGTGGCCTGGCCTCGACTATTGGAGGCCATGGATTTTCATTAAACATTATCGTTCCCAACCAGGTTGGCCAAAAGAGGGGTAGATTGCTCATAAACTTGGAAGAAGACGAGCAGTCTAAAAAGAAAGTCCGACTGGGTAGTCCCGCTACCCAGTGGATATCAGTCTACAATGCACGTCGCCCAATGAAGCAGAGGTAGTACTGACAACTTTCTCCCTAGCGCCTTCCTTGCTCTTGCTTTTTCACTCATTCCAGTTTGACCCCTCCAAGTTCTTTCTCTTGTATACAAATTTGCTTGATTCTATAATGCGGACAATTTTCAACATAAATTTGTTGCATGTCGTATAATCTAGTGTGTTTTTGCTGTGATTCTGCTGATCCTATGCTTTTTGTTCCACAGATATCACTATAACGTGGCAGACTCGAGGTTGAATCAGCATGTTGACAAAGGAAACGAGGATGGGTTATTTATTAGCTGCATAGCATCTTCAACAAATCTTTGGGCATTGATTATGGATGCAGGAACCGGTTTCTCTTCCCAAGTTTATGAACTGTCAACCGTATTCTTACACAAGGTATCTTCTTTGTGGAAGATTCAAGTATTAAAAATCAGTTGCTTGGCGCTCTCTTATCTTGATTTGTTTGCATTCTATAGGATTGGATAATGGACCAATGGGAAAGAAACTATTATATTAGTTCAATTGCTGGCTCTGCAAATGGAAGTTCGTTGGTTGTCATGTCAAAAGGTCAGTATAGTTCTGACCCTGATTGACTGAGGGGGGGTGGGGGGGTCTTTTGCTTTTCTAAATAGAGATGATGTGTTGTGTTGCTCACGGTCTTCACAATTCCTGGAGAATGCATGCGTCAAAAAATTGCTTGTCATTGTTATAACCTAAATTTGCAATGCGCCTTATCCTTTCAAATGGACATTAACCAAGCTCGAGACATTCGCTGCTTGCAGGAACGCCATACACGCAACAGTCATACAAAGTTAGTGAAGCTTTCCCTTTTAAATGGATCAACAAAAAGTGGAAAGAAGGTTTTCATGTCACTTCCATGACGACTGCTGGTAGTCGATGGGGTGTGGTAATGTCTAGGAACTCTGGGTATTCTGATCAGGTATTGATTTTCTTCAACCACATTATGTGACTCTGATAGCACTTGACATCACGAGGAATGATCTAGTAATGTGCAAATCTTTGTAAGGAAGCCTCTGTGACTCGTCTAACTCTATTCAATGACACTAGGTCGTGGAGCTTGATTTCTTATACCCTAGCGAGGGAATACACCGTCGATGGGAAAGTGGGTACAGAATAACGGCCATGGCTGCCACTCCTGACCAAGCTGCATTTATACTTAGCATACCAAAGAGAAAAGTTATGGACGAAACTCAGGAAACCCTGCGAACATCCGCCTTCCCGAGCACCCATGTGAAGGTAAAGAGGCTTCATCTTGCCTGTCTGCGTGGCTACTTGGTTAGCTTTTTGTATAATTCCGTCTTGTACTCATGCTTGCATGTGATCGTTCTTTATTGCCTCTTATGAATGGTTGAGGTGGGTATGCTCATTAAAATGTGGTAGGCTATTGTCTGTCCTTATGTGCTATCCGAAGCTTTCACTGCCTTCATTCAACTCTAGCTTGTTGCACATTGTCAAAGCTGAAAATGCAAATGAGTCTTTGAGCCCTTAGGCCAAAAAGGGAAAAAAGAAACCCCCTTATGCGATGAAATTGCCTGATTTTCGAATTGAGGTAGGAGCGATTTAGTTGTCCTCATTTTCTGGTGGAGGAACCGGTCCAATTCCTTACGGCTAGATGTTTTAGATGGCATAGTCCTTTGCCTACAGAGTGCAAGAGGACATGATAGATGATACTAATAAATTCTGCTGCCACTGATCTCCTCCCTGTTCGTTGTTCATCTACCGGGCGGGTTCCTCACTTCCTTTTTGTGTTGCATTATTGCAGGAGAAGTGGTCCAAGAACCTCTACATAGCAGCCATTTGTTACGGCCGGACTGTATGCTGATCTGGCTTTGTGTGTAGCGTAGTACGAGATGATGCGGAGCCAAGGTACAGAAATATTCCCGGTAAGGGGTTGACCCGGCATATCATTCGGTGTCCCACGAAACGGAAAGGAGTGATTCGGCTTGACGTGCCGGCGCGTGTCGTCTTCGTCTTCGCATCTGTTGTATGTAGTAAGGAAAAAAAATCCCAAAAAAAAAGAAAAAAAAAAGAAGAAAAAAGAAAAAGGAAAAAAAAGGAGATGGGAAGCAAGCAACAGCTAAAATATTATAAAGCCGAGAGACACAGATTTTGGCTGTAAAACCCTGAGACAAACGAATGATTCTTGAGAGGGTGTTTGATCATTTTGCTTATCCTTAACTTACCGAGATCAGTACGACAATAATCCCCCCCTGGCATTTTTGGATGCAACTGAGTCCAATCCTCTTTGGGTTTCTTTTAGACCATTGCCTGCCTGCTTGCTTGTAAGAAGATTCATTTGATATTTTTTTATGATTGTATCGCTTTATTATTATTTTTAATCTAAAATAAGAGTTTTGGTTTTTTATGTTGTTTACATAAACATTTGATAGACAAGACAAAAGTGCTTCTGATAAATTAAATTAATTGAGACTGAAACTCAGCAATAATCTCATGGGATGGACAAATTTTATGCAAAACAGGAACCGCGGAAAAAGGGAGTTTTGCACCCAAATAGATTAGTTCAAGGAAAATTTTGAGTAAAGAAGGAGGGTGCAAAAGAAATTAAGCGAAATATTCAAAAGTGATCACTCCCACTTTTTCTTTGTTCAATTAGAAAAAGTCCAACTTCAAAGACTTTTCATAAAATTACTACAACAATCCAGACTTCGCTCATTTTTTCCAAACCTTACTTCTTTACTCAAAATTTTCTAGTTTTGCGTGGAAATACTCTATTTATGAAAACAATTGAGTAAAGAGTGAGGGCGTAAAAAGAATTGACCGAAATATTCGGTTGAAATAGTCACTTTAAGTGATAATTTTTCGTTTGTCAAATTTTAGGAGAAGTCGTAAGTTCAAGTGACGATTTTACTTAAAAAATTATGAAAGTCGCCACTCACAACTTATATTAAAAAAATCTAAAAAATTTAAAAAAAAAATCACAACTTTTTTTTAAAAAAAATTAAGCAAAAACGTCACTTGAAGTGCATATTTCTTTTAAAATTGAGAAAATAAAGTCGTCAACGTATTATTTTGCACATAAGCGCTCCCTATGTACTCAATTTTTTTAAAAAAATTGGGTATTTCGATGCAAAACTCCAAAATTTTCCGGTTCATTTATCACTTAACGACTGAACTTTGCTTATTTCGTTTTTTGAGGATCGACCAATCAAATGATATTTTTGTTCCAGTTTATGCCTATTCTTATCCTTTTGAATCAAACCTTTCCTTGTCATAATGGTTCAGTTCCTATTAATATTAGCTCTACAAGCCGGTCCTAGATGTAGAAATATAAGAAGACATAACCTCTTCTTTATCAAAAGATCTTTTCCCATATACCAAATTATCCAAATTTTCCTGATGTAGAGGCGATTAAGAAAGCTGCATACATAAATACATAATATATAGAAAAGTGGACCAATCCAACTAATTTTGCTTGGACAATGGAAAGACCTACTGATTTATCTCTCCATCGAATCAAATTAGCGTTCGTGAGCGCGTGCTAACGTTTCAATTAATTCCCGCCAATATCCGTGCCAAGAAATTTCGGCACAAAAATGCATGCTTAAGGGTGGCGATATTGTAAATAGGCGAAAGCTAAAAGGTCAGATAGGTAATTTCAGGGTCTTGCATTAGAAAAGTGAGGGTAAAACCCCCCTAATCCCTCTGGCGACCTCTTAGAACTCCCCCACCGACCGGCATGAGGGCTCCCAGGGGAGGCGGGTTTAGAGGCGGCCGCGACGGAGGTCGTGATCGTGGTGCGCGTGGCGGTGGATTCCGCGACGAAGGACCTCCCAGCGAAGTAGTTGGTCAGTTGTTCGGTTCTTTTTGGGTCTTCTTTTGGGTGCTGTCACTATCACGTGATCTGGCGTAGTAGTTGGTCAGTTGTCGGATCTTCCGACAATACCTGCAGTTTCAAACTCTTTAGCAAGCTGAGGTTGGTGGTCTCAATCCAGCGGAATCAACAATCATCGGGATCCTCGGACAGGCAATCCCACGGTTACCTTGCGAGCGAGGGGACGATAAGCCCGCTTGATCTGGACAGGGGTAGCAGAGCGGCCGAGGCCGAGAACCTAATAGTGATTCTGCTCCGAGCCGACAGCCGCGATGGGGCAGTAACAGCGACCGTGGCTGTGGTGGTGGTGGGGGCGGCTAATGGAACGGACCGAGCTGAGTCCAATCAACAGGTGGGCTTGCACGATTTTGGTCTGTAGGGAAAGCTAAAAGTTGGAGATTTTCTTCTAATGATTTTTTAATTAGGAATGAGTTTTTTTGGAAATTTGTGGATATTTCGCATTTTGGCTTGTCATAGTATAAGGTAAAATTAGGTTTTGAACCGAGAACTCATTGAGCGAATGTCGCTTGCTACTTGGATCATGTTGGTAAATTCTTTGTAATCGAACGGTAGTAAATTGACCGTTAAAAACTTTTACTGACTGTCTCACGTGAATATAGATCATGCCGAGATACCGAGCTTATTGTTAGACATTGGACCTTTCCGGTGGTAATCAAAAGCTGCACTACAACGAGCCCTTAACCAAATTCTTTGATGGTTGATGACTGGTATGCATTTCTGTGTATAAATTGTGTATCTACGATTGGTTATTGGCATCGATTTTGGATTACCTTTAAATTTAGTCTTTTTGTGGTGGCATTAATGGCTCACTGGGTTTTTGTCTAAAGATATGCTCTCAAGTATGTACCGATGGAGCAAGGATTGATTGTTGTTTGCAGGTGGACTCTGCTTATATGCTGGACTTGAATTCCCTGGAATTCAATGTTAAGGTAATGCTAGAGTAGACGCATTGCAAGAGTAGTATATCTATCGCGCTGTTTGCTACACAACACGCCTTCTCGTTTTGGAAGGACTGCAATAGCAATGAGAAAATGCAGGGAAACTTACCTCGAGGAAGGAGGCGCAAACCCATGGAATGAACTTAGAAGAAGAGGTCTCGTGAAAAGGAAATAAAGGGGTACGAGCCGTCTCCTTCCTCCATCCCTGCCTCCCCCGAACAAAGCCGACAGTGGCCACGATACAGGGTCATGACACCATTGCCATGTATGAATGCGTGAGATTAAACAGTAGATTCCTTTCGCTGGTAGAAGGAGGTGTCAGGTACTTGATGGTAAGGGGAGTCGATTGCTCTCCCGAGTTTTGGAAGAAGAAAGCGTACCACTCGAACCAAACATTCCAACGGGAAGAAACAATGGCGGATGAATCATGAAATTATACTTGGAAAATGTCAAATGCTCTTCTCAAGGCCATCAAAAGAAGCCTTGGAGTAATGGGCCTCCCAGAATGTCCTTCAAGCCCCCACAATTTCATCTGGTCTGATAATCTCTTCTTGCCAACAAAGATGTCGGCTCGGCCCTTTAAGACCACGAATGCTCCGATGTCGCTTTTACGTGACATGGTCTGAATGAGCGTTTTGACCCAGTAGTTTCTTAGCCACTAAGGGATTGAGACGAGCACGAGATGGGATTGAATGATTTCCACCGACCAACCACCACCACCACCCCTAGTTTGAAAGAGATCTAAAACGAGTTGCCCATCAATGGCAGAAATGAAACCCACCACCCCAAGTAATTTCCTTGTCGATCAAGACAAATAAAATTTGGCAATTCCCAACCGATCCCCTATAAATTCCCCGATTCATTGCCTATCCGTGAATTCAATCGTCATCATCATCTGCTGTTGTTGGGAATCTGTAAGAGACAAGGAAGGATGCAGGAAAGGTGCGAGGAAACGGTCTCGATCCCTGAGGCAGCCGAGGGGAAGTTGAGCTCGGAGGTTGCTGCAATGGAGTTGGCGGAAAACAGGGAGGTTGAGCTGAAGCAGGAAAAGAAGGCAGAGGAGAGGCAGGGTTTCTGGAAGGAGAGGGGTCATCACCACCACCATCCGCATCCTCACGGTCACGGTCATGGTCACGGCCATGGTCACGGCCACGGTCATCATCATCCTCTCCATCATCTCCATCGCGGTCACCATCATCACATGGAGAAGAAGTTGGAGAAGCTCGAGAAGAAGAGGATGAAGATGTGTGGCAGGAAGATTAAGAAGGGGGGCAAGGGAGGTTGGAACTCCAAGTTCGTCGGGAAGCTGAAGCATAAGATTGAGAAGATCGACGGAAAGATCGGGTCTCTTCAGGAGAAGAAGCTCTTCATCTTGAGGATGATACAGGAGATAGAAGAGGAGGAAGAGAGGAAGAAGAACGAGGGTTCTCTGGCACCGTCTGCCCCGACCTGTTGACCACTGATGCTGCTTAGCGAGATCGTTCTGCATCCCCAGCGGATGGATCATCGACTTCATGGATGACCGGCTGCTTAGTATAATCATTCTGCATTGTCGGCGAGTTGATTGTGGACTATATATGTGATGGCCTGTGGTGCCGAATAAAATCGACGATCTGCTGTGTTGTGGCTGGTTGCGATTCCAGTGATTTGTTGTTGGATGTATTCAGATCTTGTGTAAACGAATATGAACTTGCCCTTTGCAAGATGATATTAGATTCGCTTTGATAGCTTGAACATCAAAAAACTGTATAACATAAGATGCACATTCAAATAGCACGCACATAGTTTTCCCATGTTACGAGTAACCGTTATGGAATCAAAACAAACCAAAAGGCGATCATATCATTGGGTATAACATCCTCACCTGGCGCTGGCGAGCTGGGTGCGGAGGAGCTTGGCGGCCGCAACCATGTTCTTGAGGGCGGGTTTGACCTCGGAGTACTTGCGTGTCTTGAGGCCGCAGTCCGGGTTCACCCACAGGATTTTGGTCTCCAGGACGGCAAGCATCTTGCTGACACGATCGGCAATCTCCTCGGTTGAAGGGATCCTAGGAGAGTGGATATCATAGACCCCGGGGCCAATGCCCGCACCGTACTTCACTCCCTCACGGAAGACGGAGAGGAGCTTCTCATCGGAGCGGGAGTTCTCGATGGAGATGACGTCAGCATCCATGTCGATGATGGAGTGGATTATGTCGTTGAAGTTGGAGTAGCACATATGAGTGTGGATCTGCCAAAACCAAAATGTTAAGGACGGCACCCGTAGGCTATGGTAACTCAGGATTGACGTGTAACTAACCTGAGTGGTGTCCTGGACGCTGCAGTTGGTTATCCGGAAAGAATGGACAGCCCAGTCGAGGTAGAAAGCCTGTTCAGATTTCCTCAGCGGCAGGCCCTCCCTCAGAGCAGCCTCGTCAATCTGGATCACATTAATCCCGGCCTTCTCGAGGTCTTCGACCTCGTCCTTGATAGCTAGCGCGATTTGGTAGCAAGTCTCAAACCTGAAAAAAGAGATTTTATTATGCGACGGGGAAAGTGGAACACCGATTCTTCCCGGATTCATAGTAATAAGATACCTGGGCTGGTCATTACGGGCAAACGACCAGTTTAGAATGGTTACTGGCCCGGTAAGCATTCCCTTCATTGGGCGAGCGGTCATGGTCTGGGCAGTGGCGGACCAGGAAACAGTCATTGGCGATGGGCGGCTCACATCGCCGAAGATGATTGGTGGTTTCACACAACGAGATCCATATGACTGAACCCAACCGTTGACGGTGAAGACAAAACCTGACAACTGCTCTCCAAAGTACTCAACCATATCATTCCTCTGAAATGGAGAACGAATCACAAAACGCGTCGTAAATCGCAACTTCCTGCAGCTTCATGACCTTTCTAATTTCCTCCTAAATTACATCATACCTCGGGCTCTCCGTGGACCAAGACATCAATGTCGAGCTCTTCCTGCAGCTTCACGACCTTCCGAATTTCCTCTTTGATCGCATTGGTGTATTCATCCTCAGTAATCCTATACAGGAAGCATGCTTCTAAGCATCGGGGAAAACAGAAAATATCGGAACTAGCTGTGAGAAACGCCTGGGCAGGCACAACTTACTTCTTGGCCTTGTACTCACGGCGCACTCTCCTAAGTTCGATTGTCTGAGGGAAGGAACCGAGGGTGGTTGTCGGGAGCACAGGGAGATCGAGCTTCTTCTGCTGAGCATCCAACCTTGCACTCACATTGGTTAGACGACGGTGGTCCGAGCCCATCAAATCTGCAGCCTGAGGAGGAAGCAAAATAGGAAATTTTTAGATTGTCATAAAACATGCAAGGGATAATTGTTTCAACATGAGAAAACAAATGTAAGGATTGAAACTGAGGGACATACAGCCTTCTGAACAGCTTCGTTTGTCACCCGAGGTGAGCACTTCCGAGAAGCCTGAGCAGCGGCATTGGCAGAGAAAAATGCCTGAAAGACGAGAATTGAATCCATAGAATGCAAACAATTACTACTGATAATTTCCCGAGATCACGAAACCTCGCGACTAAATAAGACAGGACAGGAGAGTTAGTTGTACCTGGTCCTTCTGTCCAGACAATGCCTTTGCCAAGGCATCAACTTCAACAATCTTTTGAGCGGCAAAGGCAAGCCATGATTTCATCTCCTTATCTAACTTGGTCTCATTGACAAGGTCAACAGATGTGTGCATGAGTGAACAGGATGTGGAAACAACGAGTTTGTCTGCCGAAAAAGTTTACGTCATTCGTATTCTTTTTGCAACTTCAAGAACTGCAGAGGAAAAAGAGTTACCTTTGCCTACGACACTTATGAGTGCTTCAAGGATACTGAGGGAAGCAGCAAGATCATTGGCCCAGATGTTCCTTCCGTCGACAACTCCAGCAAAAAGATATTTCCCTGCAGGGAATCCTATCTTGATGAGTTCAAGGGTCTGGGCACCACGGACCAAATCGAATCCAAATCCGGTAACACCCTTCAAGGAAGTGAGGACCTTGAATGCCTCGGCAGGGACATCGGCAAAGTAGGTCTCGACCAGGACATTCAGGCCAGAAAGGGATGATTCCAGCTCGGCATAAGCCTCGGTAAATGCTTCCAATTCGTAGGACTCAAGATCCATTACAAGTGTAGGCTCATCGAACTGGATCCACGTAGCACCGGCCTCCTTTAATTCCGCGATGACTTCCCTGAGGTCATAACTCAAGGCTTAGGAACCAACATGAGGAACAGGCACCTGTAATATACCGACCGGTGCATAATTCGTGAGGTATTCACCTGTAGATCGGAAGAATCTTTCCAAGAGAAGAGAGAAGAGAAAAGGTCTTTTCAACTCCCTTAGCAGGCTTCGACAATAGCAAGTAGGAAACCGGGCCGATGAGGACCGGAACAGTATCGATGCCAAGCTGAAATCAGCTGATAAAATTAGTGAGGCCCTCAAAAGATCAGGCCGGAGCTGCGTAAATAAGGAATAAATGCATACCGCCTTGGCCTCCTTGTACTCTGTGACGGCCTTGTGAGAAGCATAACTGAACTTGACGTCGGGACCCAACTCTGGCACGATGAAATGGCTGCTTGCGACAATACATGAGAATGTAGATTAGGAAATCCAAGTTGCATTCATCCTCCTCTGCGCCGAGAATCAGCAAAGAGAGAAGAGACAACTCACTAGTTGGTGTCGAACCACTTGGTCATCTCCATAGCGGGGACGGAGGCATTCCCTCTGGCCATGGAGAAGTAGACGTGGAACCCAATCTCCCCTCCGTTCCAGTTATACCTGGGAGGCACCGCGCCGAGCATGGCGGTGGTATCGATCACCTGATCATAGTACGAGAAAGTGTTGCTGGGGATGTACTTGATCCCGGCATCTGCCATCTGCTTCCAGGTGGACGACCTCAGCTCGGCCGCCACCTTCTGCAAATCCTCGGCGCTGCTCTTCCCGTCCCAGAAGGACTCGAGCGCAAACTTGAGCTCTCTATTCGGTCCCATCCTGGGATATCCGACGACGTGGGAGGCCATTGCTCTGCATTCACAGTCAAACAAAGTCAATACACCATGTAAACGCCGATTCTCGGGATCAACACTCACGGGATTGAACAGACCGGAGCTATCCGAGACAGACGAAGGAAGTAATTCCAAAACTATCGAGGGAACTAGATTCGATTCAGATCCAACGGAAAGAACAAAAGGTCGAGGGAAAACAGTGGCCGCGCCAAACAACCCGACGAGAGGAAAGTGGACAGGGGTTGTAGTGTGGGTTTAGGTTTGGGATTGGGATGTCGGTGTGGACTTTCTTCTTTCACGAAAAAGGGGTGCCGACTGCCGAGTGAGGGGGGGGTGTTATTTGTTACCCCCTTTGGACGGACGACGGCGTAACCACCGTAAAAAGCTAAACTTCCTTCTACGGAATGTTTAGCAAGTTTACACGAGATAATTTTCATTCGAATAAAACTCAATTAGAAGTATTAAAGTAACGGAAGCAGATCGACGGGGTCTATCAAAGTTTACAGAAGTTGATTGACGGGTCTATCAGAGTTTACAGAAGCTTATCGATAGAGACTATATAATTCAATTGACGGAGACCATAGAAACTGACGGTGCCTACCGAAGCTAGGACAAAAGTCAGACTTGTGGAACACAATGTAGCAACGGTTCCCTCTCACGAAGAAACAATTACAAGTCAGCACATATTTATCTATAATTGTGCTCCAATTTTCAAATGTGTTTCATAATTAGTCTAAAATGATTAATATAAATAGCCTAGTATTTGACAAAATAAAACAACGGACTATCATTTTAATCTACGAACGCCCTTGCAATTTTTATTCTACTTTTAATGAAAGTAAATATTTATTTATGTTAATATCATAACGTGTTGTTTTGCAGCAACAAAGTACATATATATTTTCGTATTATAGTATAAAATAGTGTCATCATTGCGTATTCGACGGAAGCTCAGAGTAGATGCTTAGCCTAGTCCCGTAACAACCACTTCTGTCTCGTTCCCAGGCGCGAGGACCCTGCCGGAACTTAACCAAACCATTCTCACTGAATTTATTCCTGCCCCTCGGGTGATAGGAGTGGACGCCTGACGTGAAATCCAAGCCCATCAACATCCTCTGCGAACAATGAAATGATTCAGGCAACTCCGCCAGGAATTGTAGTAATATCTCTCTTACTCCCAAGCCCAAAGCCTCTTCTTCTTCTTCGCTCATAATATTAATATTACATTACTATTTCTTAACAAGGAAATAATAGAAAATCTTTTTCAGTAATTCTCTTTCTCTTTGTTAACACAACTCAGATAAACTAATCATAAAAAAAGACAAGAAACTCTGTCCGAGTAAGTATTTATAGGACGTTAGCATAAATCCGACACTTCCAAACTCTCTCGTTTCATATAAATATGGGCCCGGTTTGAAATGGAAGAAAACATTTTCCCAATCCAAACACGGCCCTTAGAATGTATTAATCAATACATCTCCGTCGTCTGTGTATTTGCATCCGCTGCTCTTTCTTAACCACTTCACAGCAGATTCATGATATAAAATCATACAATCTACAAAATCAGACCATCTGCTCTTTCTTAACCACTTCACAGCAGATTCATGATATAAAATCATACAATCTACAAAATCAGACCATCTGCTCTTTCTTAACCACTTCACAGCAGATTCATGATATAAAATCATACAATCTACAAAATCAGACCATCCCTCCCCAAATATGCAAAGAACAAAGCCGTGTGGCTTTTCCTCGAAAACAAATTACAGTAATTTTGGTGCCTTCCCTCTGCCAATCCGATCAGCGAGGATATAATGCTTCCGGAAAGAGCTCCACTCTCACACCACGGCCAGCGGCAGCGATCTGTCGAAGCTACTCCTCATGGCGGAGGACCGTGTCTGTCTGTGCTTGCTCCTCATCTTACTATTCTTCTTCTCCGGTTCCCTGCTTATTGACCCGTAAAGTGGCCGTTGGTGCCCCTTCCCCATGTCGGCCTCCTTGTTGGCTCCCCCATGGACTAGCAACCTCGTGATACCAGCATAGTGCAACGACTCCGCGATCTGGAATGCCGTCACTCCTTTATTCGTCCTTACCTCCACATCTGCTCCCCTCTTCATCAGCACCTCGACGACGTCTGTGTTGCCTGACTCTGACGCACAATGCAGAGCCGTGTAGCCGTCCTCGTCCTTAGCGTCCAGATCCACGCCCTTGTCCAACAGCATCCTCACACATTCCACATGACCCTTGAACGCTGCACGGTGGAGGGCCGTCCACCCGTGCTGGTCCCGGCCATTGATTGTGGCACCATTCTCCAACAGTCGCTGGATAGCCCTCGCCTCCCCTTTCCTTGCTGCCGTGCAGAGCCGGTCTCCAAGCTTCAGTGAGTCAAAGAGGCGGACATGGCCGTATTCCGCCGCCACATCGTAGGCGGTCTTCCCATGGCGGTCCTTCATGTCCTTGTTGGCTCCTTTCTGGAGGAGGAGTCTCACCATATGCTCGTCCCCAAGCCGTGCCGCGACGTGCAGGGGAGTCTCCCCAGTGTACCCACTGCGAATGTCCGTCCTTGCTCCATTCGCAATCAGCAGCCTCACACAGTCCCGACGACGCTCCTCGACTGCCAAGTGGAGGGCCGTGTTTCCGTCCTTCGTGAGGGAGTCCACGTCAGCTCCCTTGAGTAATAGCAGCCGGAGAACCTCCAGGTGTCCTCCACCTGCAGCGAGGTGGATCGGTCCCCATGTGGATGAACTGGACCGCTCAGTGTTAGCTCGGCGAGCCAGGAGGAGCTCCACAATCAACACCTCCCCAGCTGACGCCGCCGCCTCGAGCGGCGTCGATCCAGAGCTGCTCGGAGCCTCGACGTTGGCTCCAAACTCGATCAGTATCTGGACAAGATCCGCCCTTCCCTGTGATATCGACAAATGCAGCAACCTCTGCCCCTGGGAGTCCACCGAGTCGGCCGGCTTCCATGACGGATCGCTCCTCTCGAGCACCTCCCTAACCTTATCCATCGCCCCGTCCCTCACGAGCCTCACCAACACTGGCGACCCGACGAACACCACTCTCATGCCGCTGTCGACAAACACCTGCTTCTTCTTCGTGGTAAACCACTCGATGGGGATGGAGTCCATCATGGACGCAGCGTCCTTGATCGCTGCCCCGGGGACGACCACGCTGTGCAGTAGGAAGGAGTCGTCGGAGAAAGGGAAAGAGTCCGGGAGGCCCAACCCAGGGGGTAGCAGGTACATGACCTCGACAGTGACGGTCTGCAGCGGAGATATGATCCCGGACTGGGGCCGGATCGCGTAGCGCGACTTGTTGAGGGGCTGGAGATGGAAGGCGACGGGCATGGTGTGCATTACGTTGCGGAGGGTGAGGGATCCGGTGCACCTCTGGCCCGGTTCGATCCGGATGGCGACCTGGTTGGAGGGCTCGAGGCTGATCAACCGGTCCATGTTGGTGAAATCCGGTTGGGTTTGGAAAAAAAAAGGGAGGAAATTTAGGGAGAGTGGGAGGGCGGGGAGGATTTAAAAGGGTGGTGGTTGTGGTTGGGCCGGCAAGGGGGTGACACGTGGCGTTGGTAAGACCGATGAGGACTTGTTCGGTTCCCGCGTCCGGTCCGCACGATGCCCAGGGCAACGCCAAAACATTACAAAGGGGGTCGCTTTCCTTGGTTATTATATTATTTGTGATTCATTAACTTAAAAGGAAACTATGGTTGGATGGACCGCCATTTGGGGGTTAAAATTCTTGTAAGGAGTAGAAACATTCCTCGGCATGGGATTCATTTATTCGTTTCTAGAGATTAAGACATTCCCCACCTCTTCCGGCCTCTTTAGTCGGACGGACACTTGTCGGGAGGAAATTTCAAGGTGTTACTCTCTCGGTGAACATATTTGTTCGTTCTCGATTAAATTATTATCCAGTCATTGTGGTTAATGGAGAATAATGTGACAACTTTGATATTCTTTTTTGTATTACCAAAAAATACATATCATTTTCACCAGCGATGTTCCCAAGATCTCCTCATCGTCTTCCTTGCGCGGTATTTCTTAAGGGGGGAGACTTTTACAATGACGACGTCCAAACCCATGTCCAAATCAGGCGAGATTTTTTTTTTTTTAAACCGAACAAAGTGGTGGGAGTAGTTATTATTACTCTTCCCGTGTCTTTTTGTCCTTGTAAAAGGGAGAAACCGCCGGGTGATTGAATTAGGGGTCGATTTCGCCGAACAAGTCATTACCTGCTTTTAATTACCCCGGGAAACTTAACGCCACGACACATGTAATGGTGTGTGCTCCCCCCCCCCCCCCTCTCCCTCGAAGTTTCTCTAGCTTTTTTTCTTCTCGATTTTCGTTTTGGGAGTTGAGTTTCGACTAATTTATATTTAATCGTCTTTCGACGTGAATGGTTGCGTACGTGGATTTTGTCACCGGTAACTTCTTCGGCGAATCCAAATTCTTTATCAAACATTAATAAGTTTTTCCGATTTTATCATGTCCAACCCTTTCGCATTTTCAGTTATTCATACATCCTCCCGCATGAGGAAACTCATACACGGATGAAATTTATTATCATAGTCGCAAATCGAGATATTCGTCCCCGGTCCATCAGTCGCTGTCGCTGTCGCTGCTACTATGTCCGTCGTGATGGCCCTCGCCGTGTTTCTTCTCCTTCTTCTTCTTCTTCTCCTTATTATGAGTGCCCTCGTGATCATGATGCCCCTGGCCTAGGAGGATCTTGTCCTTGTGCTCTCCTTCCTTCATGTGGTGCTCCCCTTCCTTGTGGTGTTGTTCCCCCTCCTTCTTGTGGCCACCTCCGACGTGGAGTGTCTCCTCGATCTTGTGGATGATCCCGGACATCGTCGTACCGTAAGATTCTTTTGGCTAGTTTCTGCAATGAGGAGGA
Source organism: Melastoma candidum (assembly GCA_023653495.1). Taxonomy (NCBI): domain Eukaryota; kingdom Viridiplantae; phylum Streptophyta; class Magnoliopsida; order Myrtales; family Melastomataceae; genus Melastoma; species Melastoma candidum. Next base: position 5,277,600 of record CM042889.1, on the reverse strand, counting down.
GGTGGCGATGGTGAAGACGGTCTTTATAGGGAGAGATGGGATTTGGCCCCCTTTTTACTAGGCATGGAAAAAGGTCGGGTAAGACCAAAACACCCCAAGCGTCTTGTTACCCTCTGTTATGTTTGGTTCCATGAAAGCTTCCTAAATATAGCAAGATCTCAAGATTTAGTTAAAACACGTTTAATTGTTTGGTTAATGTACGTTTCTTTTTTCCCAAGTAATTAAATTCTTAAATTTTAAAATGAAAAATTTTGGAAAAATATATTGAATTTTGTACCTAAATATTTATTTCAATTATAGTAATGTTTTTTACTATCGGTTTTCAAAATAAGAGATTCATATTTTTTTTTTTCAAACTATGGAGGAAGTTTGTAAATTAGAAAGGGTTTTGACGGATGCGCTTAGTACTCTAGTTAAGAGATATAACTAATAAAAATATGATTTAATAATTTTAATATATTTTAAAATATGAAAACACAAGTTATAAACATATTAAATATTAAATCACTGTCTTTAATTGAGTCTTATTTAATATAGTCGTTAACAAAATCCAATTAGAAATCGTATTTAGCAAAACTTTTTAAAGAACAACTATATACCCGTACAAAACGGACCATGGAACAAAGAGCTTGACGTTAATTCGTGTGAAATTAAACGAGTGCATTTTGTCCAACGGTAAAAACCTCAGGGAGGAGAAAACGTAGCGACGATTCAACAAGTCCGATTCCTCAAATCATACCCCCGAAGGCGGCGATGGAAGGATCAAGCGGCGGGACGTTATCGGAGATCTACCAGAGTTCCAGGCGACTGCTGCTCAGGACAAGGGATGCCCTTGAGAGGCTCGAGAGGTTCGAGTCCACCTCCACCGTGGCTGCCGGGGGCGGTTTGGACTCCCCTGAGCTTTCGACGTCCATCAAGAGGGATATCGTCCAGATTCAGTCCTCCTGCATCGAAATGGACCGCCTCTGGCGGTCTATTGGCGCTAAGTCCCAGCGCGATCTCTGGCGGAGGTAATCCTCGGATCTGGCTTTTGCTGTCCTTGGATTGCGGATTTTATCTGGGCTCCCGTGGTTTCTGGTGGGTTGATTTGGGAATTTCTAGTTGCTTACGGTTAAAATGATGGAAATTGGCTGTCCTGGGGGATGATCTACTTTTAAGTTTGCCCTGCTCTCCTTGCTTGTGTGTATTTGCTCCTGCCTTCGATCGGAAGCCATTTTATTTATGCGGGTTTTGATCATCTATCCCCAATTGGTCTTGAAATATACTGGGCATTGTAGACATGCCGTTCAATAGTTTTCCCTCGTGAGTTTAAGAAACCGGAGTTGGAATTGGAACGTCATCCGCTTGCTTGCTCCTGTGATCTGTTCAGATCCCTTTAACATTCACCTTGTGAACTTTTGGTATAACTCAGGAAAGTAGAGCAGGTTGCAGAGGAGGCCGAGTCATTGAAAGAGAGCTTAGACAAGTACTTCTTGAGGAATCAGAAGAGATTGATGGAAGCGAAGGAGAGAGCCGAACTTCTCGGAAGAGCTGTATGCAAATCTATCTCTATCCGTGGGAAACTTTTCCCCACTTCTCCTTATTGTTTCAAGAAAATCGCCATTTTACTTCATATTGATTATATCCTGAATGTGTTGTAGAATGGGGATGCTGCCCATGTACTGAGGATATTTGACGACGAAGCACAGGCGATGCAGTCAGCTCGTAATTCATCCAGAATGCTGGAAGAATCTTTTGCTACTGGAGTAGCTATACTTTCGAAGTATTCTGAGCAAAGAGAACGCCTTAAGGTATCCGGCCAAAATCTATCCTTTACTTTTCTATTAAATAAAAACCATAACGGAACATGGCTTCACGCTGACAATTTCCATAATGGTTTGATCATTGAACTGATACCTGTTATTTCTCAGAAGTCACCCCTGAGTTTTAACTTTTCTTTGGTGCTCCTCGCATAATTGTCCAGTGTCTACACAAATTCTACCTCCTGTGTTGCGTCAACTGATCATCGTAGGACTGTCGATAGATTAACCTTTGGATCCCTCATTGCATCCTCTTAAATGTGTAGTTCATCCTGGTAAATGGCATGCAGACTCTATAGTGCAATCCCTGTGGCAAATATGCTTCCCATTGGGGCAACATCACGTGTGAAAGCTCAAACACTAGAGAACTGGGATGTAACTGTTGAACTCTACGACCCTTCTTATTGCAGTGTCATTTGAAATGGGTAGTTGATAATGAGTCCTGTTATCACGTGCTTGCTTGATTTGCTACAAATCTTAAGAGTTATATATAGATAATAACCTTTTCGAGTACTTATTCATCCATTTTGGCTTCAGAAAGCGCAAAGGAAAGCATTGGATGTGCTGAACAATGTGGGTCTCTCCAACTCGGTATTAAAGCTGATAGAGAGGCGGCACCGCGTCGATAAGTGGATTAAGTACGCTGGCATGATTTCTACAGTCATCATATTATATGCCTTCTGGAGATGGACGCGTTGATGTGCCGTGCTGCCGCTGCTGGTAGAGTGCCTCACTTTCCCTTGGTGGGTTGTTTAACCCTGACGACCGTCCGTAGCATCTTTAGAACGGCCCGAAGTTTTAGTTTTTTGCTATGGTTTCTGGGTAACCTTCTCTTTGAAGCCTGATCAATTTGATGGTGACCTTTACATGGTGTCTCATTTTCAAATTACATGCCAGACCCCACTTTTGACTAGAAACAATATGAAGAGAAATCATACAAAAAAGTGCAGCTGTCCTTGATCCTCTGATTCGATTAATTGCAGAGAGAAATCCAAGGGATATGGGATCCTCTATTTTATGAACTTTGTTCGTTTCACCAGCGGCAATCGGTGGCCAATAACTGTTGGAATATAACATGGGGAGAAAGGGTTAAAGGGGAAGCGGCCAAAGGTGATAAAAGAGGCCAAGAGTAAAATCCAAGTTAGTGTGGGCTCAATCTATGACACCATATTGACAAGTGACTCCTCCATTGAAAACCGAATATCACCAAACCCAGAAAATCCTCCCTGTTGTTCTCAATCGGGCAAATGATATTAATGATCGCCATCCATCCTTAGAATCTTTAAATGGATCGAATTGGTTTCTGGGTTCTTCGCCATCCGAGTCAGAAAGTGAAGGAGAGGAATAAAGGGTGTGAAGAATCTCTCTCCCCTGCTTTGGATTTGGACACCAAAAGCAGAACCCACAAAACAGAAACCTTTGAGTGTGGAAGGGGAGGAAGAAGAAGGGAGAAGGGGGGAATTCATGACACTATTTCGACATTACATTATTTGTGCCATGAAAGAAAGAAAAATGTCGGCACGTGGGACTGTTTCTCCTCCTCTCCTTTTTCACTTTCCGTGCGATTTGTCATTCAGCAAAAGCAAACTGCACCAGTGCACACACCCCAATGATAATTGTCATCATCACCGTCTTCTTCTTCCTCCCCTCCTCCTTCTGCTTCATCCCTAATGTTCATCTGGTTTGCTACTGTCTAAGTTGTAAACTGGGAATTCACCATTTACCGTTGGCATTAGCCAGGCACGCCTTCAGTCGTCTGTCTGTTTGTGTGTCCTGTCCCTGTCTTGTATTCACGTGTCACGAGTAGTCCCTCTGCATTACAAGCAACAGGTTCTCGTTTGCTTTCCTCTGTTCCAAAAGTGGGAAGGTGCCTGAAGAAGAAAAGGAGGTGAGTTTAGGATTCTTTTCCTTCTAATTGTCTATTACATTGCAGATGTTGTCCATGACTAAAGGTTGAGGATTGGGTCGTTTCTTTGAAGTTGGCTCCTATGGCGAAACAATTCAGAGGGTTTGTTCTGTTTTCCGCCATGGTTTTGTTCTTCGCTCGTCCCACGGAGCAGCTACAGTCTTCCCAGGCACAAACCCTTGTCAGAATCCAGAAGCTGTTGAACTATCCGGCCACCCAGGGCGATGCCGTTGCGGACTTCTGCGATTCTGCGACCATCTCGTCCTTTGCCGTCGTGTGCTACCAGGATAGCGTGACACAACTTCATGTCGTTGGGGACCTTGGGGCTCCACCGCTGCCCGGGGGTTTCTCGATGGACTCGTTCATGAAGACACTGTCGAGGCTCCCGAGCCTAAAGGTGCTCACTTTGGCTTCACTTGGCCTTCGGGGGCCGTTGCCTGGGAAGATCGCCAGGCTTTCGTCGCTTGAGATACTCAACGTCAGCTCAAATTACATCAATGGATCTCTCCCTCAACAGCTCTCGTCCATGACGAGCCTCGAGACCCTGGTGCTCGACCAGAACAATTTTTCTGGCCCCCTGCCTGGCTGGCTCGGTTCTCTCCCGGGTTTGACAGTCTTGAGTGCCAGGGTTAATTCGTTCGGGCAGTCACTTCCAAGTTCGATCAGCCATTTGGAAAATCTAAGGGTCCTCGCACTCTCGGCCAATCAGTTTGTTGGCACAGTTCCGGATTTGAGAAGCTTGACGAACCTCCAGGTCCTCGATTTAGAGGACAACGAATTCTCAGGCAAATTTCCCCAATTGAGCAACAGGTTGACGGTCCTGATCCTTAGGAAAAACAAGTTTCGGTCCGGTGCCCCCGCCGGGTTAACTTCTTATTTTCAACTCCAGCATCTGGACCTCTCTGGGAACAGCTTCGTTGGGCCGTTCCCACAGTCACTGTTTTCTCTCCCTTCCATCACGTACCTGAACATAGCAGAGAACAAGTTCACAGGTCTGCTATCCGAAAACCAATCCTGCTGTGATTCCCTGGCATACGTGAATATCTCGACTAATCTCTTGACTGGGAAGTTGCCCAATTGCTTGTCCGATTCTACGAAGCGGGAAGCTGCATATGCCGGAAATTGTATGGTCGGTGGCGTTCAGAATCAAGAGCCAGCTTCCTTCTGCCTCAACGAAGCTATAGCGGTTGGGATTGTGCCCGGTAGAAAGAAGGCAAGAAGTTCCTTGAGAACAGTCACTGGGTTGAGCATAGCCGGGGGAACACTTGGCGGGATTATTCTCATCGGTGCGATATTCTGGGCTGTTAAGCGAAGTAGAGCGAAGAGAATGACAAAGTTACCTCGAACAAGACTTATTTATGAGAATGCTTCTACGGGATACACCTCGAAGATGATTACCGATGCGAGTAAGGAAATGATTCGAGCTATCTTGGTTTCACATGAATTAAATTGTCTTACATCGGACAAAATATTCAGGGTATATTTCACAAACAATGAAGCTGGGAGCGCTCGGCCTGCCGGCTTATCGGACGTTTGCATTGGAGGAAATTGAGGAAGCTACCTGGAACTTCGATTCGTCCACTTCTATAAATGATGGCTCAGACGGCCAGGTAACATAATGAAAATTTATGACATTTTCTACAGTTAAAAACAAGACTACATTAGTTGCAGTGTTCTCAGATGTACAGAGGTCAGCTAAAGAATGGCTTGATAGTCACAATTGGATGCCTCAATGTTAGGAAGAGGCGGTCCATCTCACATTACATGCCATACATTGAGCTGATCTCAAAGTTTAGGCATCCCCACGTGGTGAGCGTGCTTGGACACTGCTTTGAGTGCTACTGGGATGACTCGAGCGTCAGCAGGATCTTCCTTGTCTTCGAATATGTATCAAACGGTAACCTCAGGAGCTGGATCTCAGGTAAAAGACCGAACATCTGGATTAGACTGAGTTAATTCGAGGAAATATAATTGTTTCTTCTGGCAGGACAACATAGGCAACCGCTTGCATGGTCTCAGAGGATCACTGCCGCAATCGGGGTCGCGAGGGGAATCCAGTATCTGCATACCAGGGGAGTCCCAGGTTTATATTCGAACAAACTGAAAACAACCGATGTTCTATTGGATCAAAACCTTCTCGTGAAAATTAGCAGCTATAATCTTCCTCTTCTGGCTGAGGAATTAGTGAAGGGAAAGGTGTGGTCAAATATCGTCACAGTAGTTCCTTACGACAACATTTACCTGTTAGCTCAGTCGTTCATGATAGCATTCTGTGGTTTAACGTAGGATGGCAACAAGTTGATTTCCGGTGGAATGAAGGATAATGCTGCGTCGTGGTTGAAAATCTGTTCCAGTTGTGTTATTTCTTATTATTTGGGAACAGATGTGGGACTTCAGCTGCTGAATTCCATGTATGTTCTGTGTTCAGGGAAAGGAACCACGATAAGACCGACATCTACGACTTTGGCGTGATCTTGCTTGAGATCTTAACTGGAAGGTCCTTCCAATCGCAGAGGGATGTTGATCTCATCAAGGATCAGGTGAGTCCTAAGTTTTAGATAATTCGGCTTATGACAATGACATAAGTCCTGTCCCTTATTTCGCCACGTACAGCTGCAACCCGCGGTTGTGGGAAGCGATGAAGCGGCTCGGAGGGGAATGATTGACCCCTTGATCCAAACTACATGCACTGACCAATCAATTCGGACAATGACCGAGATATGCACGAGATGCCTGAACGGCAAACCTGCCGAAAGACCGTCTATGGAGGATGTGATATGGAACTTGCAGTTTGCCGCTCAGGTGCAGGAAGCGTGGCGAGGCGACTCTCAGAGCAGCGATGGGTCTCCCCAGGTCTCCTTCACAAGCCCCACCCGTACGCATCACCATCGGCTAGAATAAGGCCGCGGAGTCCTCAAACCGCATTTACCTATGGCAATCTGTAAAATCAGTATAGAAAAGAGGAAAAAAAAAAACAGAAAGGAGATTGCATGAAACGTTATGGCATGGCATGAATGCACGCCTTTCTTCAAGGGGGGCACAAGAAAAACACATTTCTTGCGCCACCCCGATGATCATTCTGGAACGGACATGATCGAATCACCTTTTTCTTGTTGATTGCAGGCAAGCACCAAACCACCCCTAAGTGAAAAAAAGTTTCAGTTACTCTTGATCTTCTTCTTCTTTCTTACAGAACATGTAGACGTCTCTCTGTCTTGCCAAACTCCACACCCTCCCCCATCACGCAACCAACGTGCCCCCTCCCCCCTATATAGCACGGCTGCATTGCCATATTTTCCGAATCCGAAACTCTTCCCCTCCCAGCCCATGGACGACTATCGCAGTAATGGCGCGAGCTCTGGTCCATTGGAGGGGCGACGGAAGGGGGCTCTCTCATCGTCATCGTCTTCAAAGAATTGTTCCTCTTCTTCCTGTAGCAAGGCCCCAGGGGAGGCTGGTGGGGGTGCGGCCCCGCCAATTGTGCCCTGTGGAGCATGCAAGTTCCTCAGGAGGAAGTGTGTGAGCGGCTGCATATTCGCACCATACTTTGGGACGGATCAGGGCGCCGCAAAGTTTGCTGCGGTGCATAAGGTGTTTGGTGCCAGTAATGCCTCGAAGCTCCTGCTGCACATCCCAGTTTCCAGGAGGCAAGACGCGGTGGTGACCATATGCTATGAGGCTCAGGCGAGGCTCGCCGATCCTGTTTACGGATGTGTATCAACCATTCTCGCGCTGCAACAACAGGTTTTTTATCCACGATTCTTGATCCTCAGTGGTGGTTTTCTCACGACTTAATACCCAAAACATTAAAAGGTCTTTTATTAATTATCAAATAGCATTACATGAAGTCAAAGCAAGTAGGACTGTGATGATTGATGCGTCGAAATCACAAGCCGTGGCACTCTCATGATATTCTTCTGCAGGTGGCGGCCGTGAAAGCTGAGCTAGCACTAGTGCAAGCCCAGCTGATGAACAACCACTATGCAGCAGTCCCGGGTTCGGATCAGCAGCATCACCAGCAACCGCAGTTTCATCTGTCCTCACACCGCCATCCCAATGCGCCCACAACCCTGCAGCCAGCATACTCCAACAACTCCTCCACAACCTCCAACATAATCAACATGGGGAGCTTTGCGCCGGGGTTCGACATCCCGGCGGCATCCTCCTCTCACAACCTGGAAAACCTCCGCTTCTCCCCGAGGAAAGAGGAGGAGGAAGAGGAAGAGAACCAGATCCCCCCTGCCTTTGCAGCTGACTTCCTTCGCCGTTGAATTTCATCTAGTAGCATAGAGTCCCTTCATCTAGTTTTTGGGGGGGGGGGGGGGGGGGGTGCCGGCCTTCTTTTCTTCAGTTTAGTTCTCTTATCATCCATCATCCATTTTTTTCGTTCGAACGCGTAGCTCAGTTTCATCGACATGATCATTCCATGGATCTCGATTTCAATGTATTCTTAGTGGAATTGAAGTCAAGGCCTTAGGCTGAAAATCTGTTGCATATCGATGTTTCTCTGTTGGGGGGGGGGGTGGAGAAAGGAGTCCTTGTCCCACACCGGTTGGAAAATAGAATGGGGAGGGGCTTCCTGTCTATATAAACGAGGCTCGGGTATCTTTGCAACATACTTACCTGGACGGGGTCAACGGGCGATCAACAAGGCCTGTGGCCTAGGCTTGTGACCTCCATTGCACACTGCGGAGGGGCGCCAGCCTAAGGTCTGCCCTTAGTGGCAGAGCCTACGTCATAATTTGTGGCAGAGGGGGCCTGCGTTCGCGCGGCCCCTACCCAATTACCTAGTCAGACTTTTATTTGCGCATTGTTTATTTTAGTCCATCCTTCATGGGCTTTGTGTTTCGGCCCAGGTGGTTGGAGTTTGATTTTCTGGACCCAAAATAAAAATAATTAACGGTCCATGCAAGAAACCAAACGAGGAAAAAGCAACAGTCAAAATCCCTATTTCATCTTATCTAATTCCTCTTTTAACCTTTTCCACACCATCTGTTGGAAACCCCAAAAACAACGAAATCTCCCCTTCCCACACGTTTCGATCTCCCGTTCATATTCTTCGGTAATTCCTCGCCCCCAGCTCCCGTAGTCGGACCGATGGATCACCCACCGGCGTCCGATTTGGGACAACACCTAAGTTCCGGAACCCTAATCTCTCCCACTTCATCCCAATCCCTAACGAAGACCGTGAATGGCTCCCACAGCTTCGTGATCCAGGGATACTCCCTCGCCAAGGGCATGGGCGTCGGGAAGCACATCGCCAGCGAGAATTTCACCGTTGGGGGTTACCAGTGGGCGATTTACTTCTATCCCGACGGGAAGAACCCCGAGGACAACTCCGCATACGTGTCTGTGTTCATCGCCCTGGCCAGCGAGGGTACCGATGTTAGGGCGCTGTTCGAGCTTACCCTGTTCGATCAGAGCGGGAAGGGGAAGCATAAGGTTCACAGCCACTTCGACCGGTCGCTCGAGAGCGGGCCTTATACACTCAAGTATCGCGGCAGCATGTGGTAAGGGTCGGCGTGTTTTACTTTTGAAATCTTTCGTTAAGTGGTTGTAGCTTCTGTCTTTCGAATTTATGAAGGAATAGTGCGAAGAAGGGTGAGATTGGATAGCTTACAGCCTCAGATTTCGCTTTGTAACTGGCCCTGTGTTTTACCCAATTTACGGGATGGCCTTGTATCGAGGCGTGACTACTCCGTCCTTTGATTGCCATGTGTTGTTTTTGTTTTATTCTAGGGGCTACAAGCGCTTCTATCGACGTACGATGCTTGAAACATCTGATTTTCTCAAAGATGATTGTTTGAAAATCAACTGCACTGTCGGAGTTGTTGTCTCCGAGACGGATTGCCCGAGACTAGATTCTATACAGGTTCCTGAATCGGACATAGGAACACATTTTGGGTTTTTATTGGATAACGAGGAAGGTTCAGATGTGACCTTCAATGTTTCCGGGGAGACATTTAGAGCGCACAAGCTACTGTTGTCTGCGCGATCACCTGTGTTTGAATCTGAATTCTTAAATGGAATGGAGGAGGATGACCAGGAAGTAATTGTTGAAGACATGGAACCTAGAGTATTTAAGGTAATTTTTAGTTGTGCTGCATCTTTTGGTTGATAGGGTAATAACCTGAAACGTGAAGTGTTATCTTCCTTGATTGACCATTCCCATGTGTCTGTTGATCAGGCCTTGTTGCATTTCATCTATAGAGACAATTTGGATGAGGATGAAGAGCGATCACTTAAGTCTTCTTACTGTTCATCAACTGAACCAGAAACATTGACCTCAAAGCTTCTGGCTGCCGCTGACAGATACTGCTTGCCTAGGCTGAAGCTAATATGCGAATCTATTCTATGTAAGGATATAGCTGTGGATTCAGTTGCGATGATTTTGGCCCTTGCTGATCGCCATCATGCTGTGGATCTGAAATCCATCTGTCTGAAGTTTGCTGCAGAGAACCTTGTTGGTAAGCATCTCCTGTCCATATTTTGTTAAAGTTTGTTTTTCTTCCCTCTTCTATATCGGGGGGGTAGGTTTATTGTATTAAAGGTCCTCGAACTTCCAGGCGGCCCCATCTGCCTTGTATGTGTGTGCCGGGGGGGGGGGGGGGGGGGGTGTTTATTTGGGGAGGACAGAATATAACTCATGCTTTTTGACAAAAAAATGATAGTCCGAATTGATTTCTGAGTAGATGGGATAAACTGTCCTGTAATGTTGAGCAGTTTTTTTGGGAGAAGATGACTTATTCAGAGGTTGTATTGGAAAATGGTGACTGACTTCATTGTATTAGATCACCGTTGCACAATGGCATCCTCAGATCTGCTAGAACCATAGTTGTGGCAGCTAAAGATGCACTTTGTTTCTGTCTAGATGGATAAACTGAAACGTGATTAAAGTCGGGGGTGATTTATTTGTTAAGTTGTCATCATCTCTTGCTTTTCACTTGGACTATTCTCTTGTTAGGTGATTTATTTGGTTGTTCCAGTCCCATATTCTTTAAATTTATAGAAGATTGGTTGTTGATTAAGAATGTATCAGGATAGGAAAATATGTGGAGTGTCCAATGCTGTATTCTTGTAAAAGCATGTTCACCAATTATCTTAAGGAGGTAGTAGTCTTGTGCATCATTGAATGATTATTCACCAATATCCATAGTCAGGAATGTGAAACTTGTCCATAGATGCTGCATGAAGGAGCTGTAGGTGTCTTGAAGCTGCAGAATAAAAAATATGAAATTAAGAAGATATGCAAAGGAGCATCTCTTCCATTTTTAGATACTTTTCTTACCTGGGAAATTTGAATTTGGATGAAGCCTCAGTGCTGGCGTCCCTTTGGGTTTTGATACTAAAACTTTTTGCTCGTAATGCAGCTGTGATGCGCTCTGATGGGTTTGAATACTTGAAGGAGAAATGCCCATCCCTACAGTCTGAGATCTTAAAGGCAGTGGCAGGATGTGACGAAGAACACAGCGGAGGAGGAAAGAGTCAAGACACGTGCCCCCAATTCTCTAGCGGCACGACCAATCGGACCATAAACCCACAGTTCTGGGCGAATTTAAATGTAAGATCTCAAACTTTATGGGACCACATCAATGCCGGAGCTGACACGACTAGCAGTTGGAATCCCGGACAGGAAAGCTGAAGGAGTGGAACGTTTCCTTGGCGGAAATAATCATAGGAGAGGAAGAATCTGTACAAAAGGATGAAAATGGGGAAGGGGGGAAGTTCCTGGATGGGGCTGCCCTCTTTTCCTCATTTATGTTGTCCTTCAGATAATTCATGTGTCTCGTATATTCGACTCTTTAGACCACCTTGGGTACTAATAATGAGAAGCTTGTTTTGTTAAAATTCCTTCACCTGTTGTTGTATCTTTTTTTATAGCTGATCCCTAGGCAGAATTGAACTTCTGAAGAAAGATATCATGGCTTGTATCTGATTTCGTAACTGGACTGATCTTTCCTGTACTGCCTTTGCTTGGTTATGATTTCCCCGCTGGTTTTCGAGTTCACAAATAATTCAAAGCATGATATCACGGAAACGTACACACTTTTTTTTATCAGTATCGGCTAATACGTGCGGTTATTGGGCATGGAACAAGCGGCATCGATGCTACAATCAACATATCCTCGTACTCTGCAGCCAGAGAATCCACGTGAACAACAATGGTGGAGTTGAACATCCGAACATGCACTTCCAAAATAAAGGAGCCAGCCATTCATCCAAATTAAGAAGATTCCTACTACTGAAAGAGGAGTCCCTGAGCCGACGAAAGAACTAATGCCTCCGGCAGTTGGCAACGCCTGATTCCTCCCTTACATGGACGCCAACTTCTGCGTAGTTTAGAGCATACTGGTGTGCTCGAGGGGTGGCAGGATATATTGGATCTACTTTACACTCGAGAAGTAGCAAGTAATTTAGCGAGGCTCCCAATCCTTCAACCTTTTGCTTCCTTTAGGTTTTGGCAATGGCTATGAGAGGGTCGTCTTACGTCCAACTTCAAAATCAAACATGTAACAAGTCAATAATAAACCAATTCCGATCATCATGGTGCATTGAAATAAGCATGATATTATCCAACAAACAACAAGGTGAGAGTAGGCGGCAACTAAGCATAGACAATGCAATGCAAGTTTCAACAAAGGTCGAAGCCAATCAATCGATTTACGGATTGTTCCAGTCAATTGTATCCTCATCTTATCTTCTCCAGTTGGAGCAGAGAAGTCTTGACAATAGATGCCATCAGTTCCAGCACGATCATCAGCCTCGGACTGGAAGAAAGCACCTTTGGTGGTTTTATTTCTGCATGAACGTCCACTTCTGCTTGGGTTGTGCCCCTGGTTTCGGATCCTTTCTTCTTCTGTCATGTTCATCACCTAAACAAAAATACAAGCAATTAGTGTCTTACTCGACCTTAATTGAAATCGGCATATCAAACAAAACTAGGGACAAACCGGGATCCTAGAATTTACCTTTTCGATCTCCTCCTCCCAGATTGCTTCACGAACGTTACGGTCTCTCTTAATCCTCGCTATCTCCCTCGCCTCCCTGGCATCATACTCCTCAGCCTCATTGAGCTCGCAGTCTGTCTCAACATCAACAAAATTAACCTCCGATTCCACGTTCTTCTGAATCTCCTCATCTTTCCTGATTTCCCCGACCACACAATCTGCTTTGTCTATTTTTCTCTTGGCCTGCCTCTTCTTCACGAGGTCCTCGACCACCCGTTCTTCCGCTTCAAGCCGCTCATGCTCTGCAATCGTATCCCTCTCTGACCAAGGCACAAAACAAGCTTCACCATGGTAATGTCCGGTGCATCTTCATCCGAGTCAGTCTCGTACTCAGACTCCTCCTCTTCCTCTTCTTCCTCCTCTGGAAGCAAGGAAACCTCCTCCTGTCGCATTAGCAGATTCCTATCCTTGATCCTCTTCATCAGCTTCAGTTTCCGACCCGTTCTGCCTCCTGCTCTCCTCCTTGAGTGTAGACACAACCTCTGCCTGCCGTATACGTTGATGATCCGCTCTTACCTCATCCTGATTGTCGACACTGCTCTTGGCCAGACGCCGAAGCCTGGATTGTCCTTCTTGCATAGTTCGGTAAGGTTTCTACACGAGTCGTCCCGCCACAAGAAAGCCTTCTCTCGACCGCGGCCACCCTCGCCATCCTGATACAGAATCGTCAGCCATTTGGTGGCCAATACCTCTTAACCTTAGTCTGGCCGATATTACCCCTAAGCTTATCCCAAATCGCGATTACTGTGTCGCTAACTCCCGCCGTCACCGACATCTTTTCCTACCATATCGACCTAAATTTTGGAGATCTCGGTCATTGCGAAAACGATCGAGGCAATATCAATGTGTTCAAGCTGCTGTTTTGGTGAATTCGTAACTCTTTCTGTGCCTAACAATTGCCTACCCGAATGCCTGCCTGTCTATGTGTGTTCTGTTCTAGATTTGTCATATTTACACTTTAGGATTTTGAAAAAAATTAAGATTTGCTGGTTCTGCTTTCCCGTGTTCCGGCCTGCCGATGGCGCAGCTCCCGCTCTCGGTTCATCACCTCTAGGCGAGAAGGGATGGTGGCATCGAAGTGCGTGCTCTGTGGATTCTCTCCGTAGGCGATGTAGTATGCGGTAACAGAAGCTGGCGCCCATGCTGTCCCGATTCGAACCTGAGGAAGGACCCAGAACGTGTGTCGTCGTATTGAAACAGCCAAATGTGATTTTTTTAGGATAGAGTAGGTTCTTACCATTAAGTAGCCGATCACTAGAGAGTAAACCGCGGCTTGCGTGGCATGGTCCTGATGAGTGGCGAGCATCCACGAGCCGCTAACCAGGGCAGAAACTGCCCCTCCGGTCACGCCGGCAAAGGAGCAGAACAGGCTGGTCTGGTCTGATTTGATTAGCTCTTCAATCCCAGATCTTCTGAATAACTCCCAGGCATCCCTCGATGCTTGTACGATTCCTATGTTGTAGACCCCGAGATAAACAAATCCATATTGGTTCCCGTAGGTTGTGAGAGTCGTCGCAACTCTCAGGTAGCAGTCTGCGAAGGAGCACAAGAACTCATCTGTTCCCGCTGCTACAAAAATCACTCCCCGAGCCGACCCTCGAAGGAATGAGAAGACCGGGATCATTGCCGAGCCTAGGGCGATGCTGCCGACCAAGTATTTGAGGGTGACACCCAATGCCTGACAGGTGTGGATATTCCCCCCGCCAGCGAAATGCAGGTACTTGATGTTAGCTACCATGGTTTGCAACATGTACTTGATGGTGTGCAGTGTCCATATCAGGCTTACTATCATGATGAATATGAAGAGGATGTCCCAACGGGTTCCGATGGTCATCGCCCCTCCGATCCCAGACACCAGGAGAGAAGAGTACAAGGTTGCAGCTATGATCGCGAGGAGAGTTGCGGGTGCCGTACAAGCTGGCGACTCAGCAGTGGAGACGGACACAATCTTGGCACAGTAATTCACTTGAGTCTTCACCCAGGCATAGTAGAAGAATTGTGCAATGCTCGAAACTATCCCAACGATTCCGATCCCTAAACTCGATGCCGATTGTATTAGCACGAACAGGATGCCAGTCGCAAACGTCATCACAGGACTGAGCCAAAAGACCGCCTTCACGGCTCTAATAGGACTGCATCGGATGAAGCAGTGCCACGCCAAAGCGGTCATGACGCCAGAGCCAGTTGCGACAAAGAGCGGAGGGAACCACTTCATAGGGGGGAAATGACGAGCATTGCCGGAGAAGAAACCCCTAATTGTGAGATACACCGCCAGGGCCGCCACGACAAAGACATGAACGTAGAACGTCGCCTCGAAGAGTCTGCGAGAGAATGGAGTGGCCGAGGAGCTAGTGTCAAACAGCACCACCGGCTGCCCTCCCACGTGCGTCCACCCCTGTCCATCGAACAAACAGGACTCACTCCACGATTAACACCTCCACATCCAAGAAACAAAACAACCCCAATCACGAATTCAGGAAACCTTTCGAACACCCAGGAGTACTCGAAAATGCGATCCTGAACCAACTTCCGATCAATTTACCTCCCTAAGAAACCTCCGCAAGAAAACCTCGTTTTCTGCAACTTTCTTGACCCTCACGCTATCGCACATTCAAAAAAAATCCAAAGGAAAACACCATGCGCATCACCGCACAACGAAAGCCGAGGACACGCACCTGGGAAGGAATCCGGTCACGATTGACCTGGAACGAGGACGACGGCCCATGGGGAGGACGATCGACCATTGGTCGGAGGAAGAAAGCGAGACACTGTCGACGGGTTGTTAGTTCCTTGTTTGACTCTCGTGACCTCTATTTTATTATTTCCCTTCAATTTCTAAACGAAGGCCATTAGAATTTAGATATAATAACAAATGCTGGTAAAAGGAAGGAGGCGTAAACGGGCTTCTTTACCTCCGGCCCAATAATAACGGGCCATTTGAGAGCCCGAGATGGCCCGCTGCTTTTCATTTCCGGAGCAACGTCATTGTGACGCCGTCCGGGTTACTTGGGAGATTCCTTTCGGCTTTTGGGGGGGATGGGATGGCAACGAATCGGGTGTGGACAAACAAAGACATGAAACAATAGAAAAAGTTCCAAAAATACTCTTTACCTTTTTATTAAAAAAAAATTTCCCAAAAGCCGATTCTAACTTTTTTAATTTCTAAAGATATGTGACCAAATTCGTTTTTTGGAAAACGCAATTTAAGTTCAAGAAGGAAATTTTATTTTGTAGATGTGATGTGCTTCTTAATAGATTTTTTTAAAAATATTTTCTTTACAAAGAAATGAAAATATTCTGGTCCTAATTATTGGTTATTTTTACATGTTTCAATATTGTACTTTTGTTAAATTATGTAAGACTGATCATATTTTCGTAGATAGTTTCAGAAGTGAAGATTGTTCTCTTATGCAACATGGTCAAAAAGCATTACGGGTACGATGTAAGCGGGAGGATAACAGGCTATTGCTATTGAATATAATGATCGGGGTCGATTCATGTAATGAGTTGCCTCATCTTCTTTATGTAATTCGAATTGTCAATCTTCGTATAATCGTGGGTTAGAACAGTTCATATGTTATTGGAGATGTTGAAATTATACAATTTCAGAAAGTCTTTTGGGTTTTTGGGCATATTATTAGTGCATTCAAGCATTGTCGAGCACTACTTATAAGTATGACGATACGTTCTTCTATGGTAAGCATAAACAGAAGCTTCTTATAGCTTGCTTTTGCTATAATGAATGAAGAAAATTATGACTAATGGAGTTTGTTTGTTCGGTCTGAAAGGTGCTGGATGAACTCCCCCATTTATTAATTGATGGTCTTGTATTAGACATGTTACCAGCCATTTCAATCATAGATTCAAGAATGTTGTATGCAAAAGGAGACTCATAGTGAGGTCGAAGAAATCAACGAAGCCAAAGCGAAAACGTATGTCAGACCAAATTATTTAAATTACTTTCCGATTCATCTAATTTTTTGAAGAGATGAATCTAGAATTAATAGTGTTTAAGTTACGATGTCATTACGATATGATGGCTATAATTTGAATGGGAGTTATGATTCCTTATACGGCGAGCTCGTGGTTAGGAAAATTTGGTATAACCGAACCGCCTATACAAGGGAATGATGCCACTTGGAGTTGTCGGATAAGTAACGAGTCCGACAAGTGCAGAATATTTTTGGTGGTGCTATACAAGGGGGAATAACATCTCCCATCAAGCTTTACTATTTTTTCTCCCTACCCTTCTCAAAGCTAGTAAGTCATAGGAAACCCTCTCACTATACATATCAAGTTCATTTCGACCACATGGGGGGGGGGGGGGGGGGGGGCAAATATTAGGAATAATTGTTAGTTCTCGGAGGTATATAATCTTAGTTTTACATTAAACGATAGATGATTGATTATACCTAACTTCTTCTCGAAATATCTGACACGGGCACTCAAATGGACATGCACGCGACGTACGCGCACATCCACAGTCTCGTCCGCGAAGAAAAGGGAATAAAAGAGGGGTCAATATTAGACGGCTACGCTTCATATTATTAATGGAATCACGGCGGATTTTGAGAGCGGAAAAAGATGAAAGGGACGAGGCAAAGAATGAAAGCAAGGAGTGATTGCAGAACATATTCCACATATAAGGGGGGGCCCTGCTGCAGACAGACGTGTAGAGATTGAGTTTTTAACACATAATATGTATATAGTTATGGAATGACAAGATAGGGGTTGTGAAGTGGGAACTCAATCAGCAAAACACTTCCCACGTTACTTCCCCATCTTTCTCACTATGCTTGGCTTTTCTCTTCTCGGTAATTTGGAAGTTGACCTCGTTTATCAAATGGGAGGGTGGGTGTAGTCCATTTGGCTGGCCCACCACCTTTCAACTTCAAACCCCCCTTATCATCATCGTCATCTTCTCCACGCTTTTCTACATAAACAAATGCATAAATCACACTTCCTTATAAATTAACAACCACCGCTCAACTACATACCACTACCCAATCCAATCCAATCCAAAGTCATCGGACTTTTTCAGTAAGAAAGCTATAACACAACAACCGAGAGAGCCCCATGGTAGGTTCGAGCCGGAGCGGTCGTCCGTCCCTCGTACTCCTCGTCCTCTTCCTGGGACTCTCCTCCGCCTTCTTCTTCTCCTCGTCCTCCACCGTGGCGAGTAAGCTTCCCCTCTCTTCCATCCTTTTTCTCCCCCAGGTCGCCGATATGATAATATAATATTTTCCCTTCGCAGGGGGAGGCGTTGAGGAATTCCTCCTTGCTACCATGAAACCCGAATCCTCCTCATCAGGATCATCCCCTCAGGTTATATCTCATAACCCTTTTTGGAGTCGTATGCTTTAGCCAAAGCAAATCACTACTGACTTCCTGTTGGTAATCGTGGTGTTTAGGAAGTTGAGGAGCTTGTCGAAGGAAGAAGGATGGAGTTGGAGAGGGAGAATGATTACCCGGAGCCAGGCCCAAACCCTCGTCACTACCCGCCTCCCAATCCTTCCAGGTCTTGAATCATCATCCATCTCAATGTGTGGATAAAGTCTATTACTTATTACCAATTGACGCGTGTCGGATTGTAATGAAATAGTATTGTACTTCCTCACCCAATATTCAACATGGATTTGGAGGAGGGGCTTCCCATTTTGGTTCACGCGATAGAACTCGAGTTCCATGAAAGAGATTGTCAACTGACTTCCGGCCTGAAACCAAGCAAAAAGAGAATCGGGCGGTCGGCACAAACAAACAAAAACAATCCGGACACCACTCATTTTACACCTTTTTCTCCTTTCCACCCCATTTTTTTCTTCTGGTGGGGCCGTCGGGGGAGATGCTTTACTCCCAGTGGGCTCAATGAGGGCCCATTCACAGGGCCCGTTATACAATCGGGCCTTTCCGGATGTCCAGGCCTCGATTCGGCCCATCGAGGGCGAGAATTTTCATCCTACAATCGATCGATCTATCTATCTATCAGAAAAGAACCCCTGACCAATACGAAACCTTAAAACCAATAGCCACACGCTTTTATCCAAGGGGGGACATGAAAAAGGTTCAAGGCAAAGAAGAATCTTCTTCCCCCGACACCACCTCGCCTTTTTATCGTCATCATCATCGTCACTCTCCACCCACCACGCTTTCTAAAAAGATTTTCTTTTGGGAGTTCCATCAAAGAAGAGAGAGAAAACGAGATAAACGAAACTCACGGTCTTTCCGGGAAAGGCTAGTTACCCGGGTAACTCCGCCGCTTTAGGAACACTTTCGTATAATTCTACGAAATCATTAAACTTTTTCGTAACCGGCCGAAAAAATTATTATTTCGTATTCATATGAATGATTCATTAATACGTTTTGTATATATATATGAAGTCCATTAAAAAATAATTATATGAATATTTTATAAAGTGTGAATAATGAACGTATTTGTAAAGTGACTGACTTACCCATTCACAAGTGATTAGCCTCCTCATCCGTATGTTGCATTTTTTAATTGATATATATATATATATATATTGATAAAAGTTGGGAAGAATTCGATATTAAACCCGAATCTTGGTTTCATTTGTTTGCCCTTTTTACTTACTCCCTCTTTCCTTTTTACCTCCTCCATTCAGCATGGGAACAAGCGCAGATGAGAAAAAAGGGAGGGACCCACCGAGGTAAAGAGCCACCTTTTTGGAGCATGGAAAAAGGATGTAAGAAAACAAAGCTGGTGTCTTTTTCCAATCTCCTCCATTTGTTCATCCCTTTCTTTCTAATTTTACTTTTAGGTGGCTGTTTTAAGCTTTAAGCTTTCCCTTTTGTTTTTCTTTCCGGGGTGTGTTTTTAAAGTCGTCGCCTTTCTTTTTGGGGAAGGGTCTTTCTTGAACGACTGCTTGCCCCCCGCCCTCCCCTTTTTCTTTTTTGCTTTTGTCTTCTGCGGTTTTGGATATATTTTGGGCATTAAGCATTTGGATCGCGGGGGGCCGCCCGCCGATGGTATTGCCACTGGAAGCCGACGATCGGGATCGGGAACTCAAGATGAAGACCGAGCGTTTCTCTAGCGAGGCTGCCGCCGATTCCGGTATCATGTTGTTCGGATGTAGGATCAAGGCGCCGCTGGCGTGTCGGATTCCTGCTCAACCCGAAGTCGCTGTTGCGGTACACCACTGTCCAGCCCCCGGTTCTTCCTGGGGAAAGTGTTGTGTCGCCTGCATTTTTTGGGTGTTGTTTTCTGGCTGATTGCTTCGTTGCTTGAAGTTGGTGGAATGTTCTGTCAATTGCATTTGGGACTAGGAGTAATGGGTTAGATGGTTAGACTGTGAGTTTACCTTGTTTTTTTGAGTGTTTCTGCATGGTGATAGGGGATACTATCTGCTTTTGATTTTCTCTTGGAGTTGCGTCTCAGCAATGCGTCATCCTGTTGTTGAATTGAAACTGTAGTTGGGTTTGGAAGCTGACAGCATGTTCTGGCACCTTTCAGCCAGATTGTAGTGAAATCATCAATGCGGGAAGCAGCAAAGCCAGGCATGCGTGTCGATCCTTGGAAGTCAGAGGGAGACCCGAGGTTGCTTCTGTAGAAGACAGTGAAGCCGAGGCAACTGATCATGAACAGGCCAAGAGCTTCAAGAAGCCTGACAAGATCATCCCTTGTCCAAGATGCAATAGCCTGGAGACAAAGTTCTGTTACTTCAACAACTACAATGTGAATCAACCTAGGCACTTCTGCAGGAACTGCCAGAGGTACTGGACTGCTGGTGGAACAATGAGAAATGTTCCAGTAGGAGCTGGGCGGCGGAAAAACAAGCAGTTGCCCTTCCAATACTGCCAGATGGTCGCATCTCCTAACCCTGACTCTGCTAATCAGATTCTTTGCTCCATCGGAGAGTCGACTCCTGGCGTGTTGAAGTTTTCTCCTGAGACGTCAAAGTCCAAGTTAATGGAGACCATGCTAGCTCCTGCTGACAATAAAGAAGAGTCTGCCTCCTGTGGTTCTTCCATCACGGTTAATGGAGTTCGAGGTCGCACTCACAAAGATGGGCAGCCGAACACATGTAACAATGAAGGTTCAACACACAGCCTGAGCAGTGGCTCTGTTCCAGCATGTTTTGTCCCATTGAACCAACTCTGGAACTCCGCCTCACTCGGAGGCCAGTATGTGGCGGGACCAATGCTTGCAATACCTGGTTTTTCCCCACAGACTATCCCGTTGCAGGTAGTGGCGGCTCCGTACTTAGGGTGTATATCAATAGAAGCTTCCCAAGGGATCATCACACCATCCAGTCTCCAGAATGGTTCGTCTCCCAATCATTCAGCCCTCGGGAAGCATCCCAGAGATGCCAGCTTCGATTACAAGGATGCCGGAAATCGACTTAACGCTCCCAGGGCTTTGAAAATGGACAACCTGACCGACATATCCAGCCTTTGCCCATGGACTGCCATTGTAAGTAGCAACCCTGAATAGGTTGGTCCCTGAGAATCGGAACTCTGTGATGGCCCTTTAACAGATATCTAATTTCCATGTCATCCTGGGGTATGGATAGACCAGCCTATACGTATGCTTGGCATGACTTCATGATGATCCATTCAAAGGCTGAAGTGATTAGAAATGGCTAAGCTAACAGGTTATTGCCTAATTTTGTATGGAGGAGATGGGCACATCTAGTGAATCATGGGTTGTCTGGTTTTGTCTGTCCATGTTTTTAATTTTAAAAAAGCTAAAGTGAAAGTGATTTCCTCATCGGCATGCATTCTTCGTTCCCGAAGTCATGGGCTTAAAAAAGTATCAAATACAGCCCAAAAGAAGTTTTTCACCGATGAAGGAAAGAAATGGGCAAACATGGGTTCTTTTTCCAGGATGATATTTGACTATTCCTATCATGGTGCCACTAACTCCCCTGAATCTTTTCGGGGGGTTTTGTTTTCTTGCATCTTCCTTGAGACCCTGGAAACTGGCTGAATCATGACCATTTTCATGTCAGTTGGCGAGAGCAAAAGTCCAAGGAATTAAATGAGGAGGGTAAGAAGGGAAATGCAATCATGCGATGATGTCTAAAGATGTCACTCATCAAAATGGAAACTTGAAATGAAAGGTCATGGGGTATCCCAACAGGGAGAGTAGAGGGAGAGACAGACCACCTACACCACTCTCTATCAACAGACCCTTGAATTCATCACATCAAGGAGGAGTAAGAAGTAAATTCTCGAGCAATAGTTGGGTCTCGTCAAAAAAAGGACTAAAACCCAGAACCGAAGGCCGGGCACATTTTCCGATCACGAAGCATTTCTGGGTCATCTTAAGGAAAGAGAGACTCCTCTCCTGAAACGGGGAACTGTTCAGACACTTGACAAGACAATGTAATAAAGAGGAGGTACCCAGAACTCCAAAATCCATGATCTGGTCCTTCAAAAACAACCCAACACGACACATAAAGCAGAGTGCTTTGGGCTTTGAGTCCATGTTAATAAATCAAGCAGGCATTCGACAAAAGGATACCGAAGGGGGGCATTTGCCATTAAATGGAGCATTTAGTATAGTACTAAATTAAGGTGGTGGTCCGGTCCAAGGGACAGAGAGGTCGTCCAGAAGTACCGAACGAATACAGTCGAGAGAGCAAAAAATTTATGAGTTGCGAGAGGCCAAAGGGGTCAGAGAGAATACCGAGTTGTCCTTGTCACGGAATAAACCACCCCCCCCCCCCCCCTAACCTCCTCTCAATCACATCATCATCGTCGGTAATAATTAACTGCCCCCCACACCCCGAAACTTCCAAGTATTCTCAAACTGTACATCACCGAAGTCCCAAAAAACAGGGGAAAAAAGCAGAAACAGGGGAAGAAAGAGAGAAAAGAAAACCCCGTCACGTACATATCCCCACAGCCGTCCTCCCATTTGAACTTTCCCTATCATCCATGTCCTTTCATCTCCTCAATCACGCGGCTCCCACCCCGAGGAAATCGATGAAACCCGGGTGATCGTTAACTCCTCCTACACCTAGGCCTTGCCCGAAATGGGAAACTCTGTCCCCGTTGGTGGCGACTGATTCGATGGCGGAGGCAGTGGCCTTTCCCGATGGACCCATGTTATTGTCCGACGAAAACTTAACCTTTGTCTCCTTGTCGGATGCACCTAAAGTTTTAATTGCAATTCCAAACGAAGGAAAACAGAGGTCGATTTTTTAAATTTTCGATGCGGGTGCGAAGTAAGAAAAGAGAGGAAGAAGTGCATAGAAGGCTCACTGGAGAATAGGGTCGGAGGAGGCCTTGCCGACGATGGAGTTAGGGAGAGGTCGGTGCAGGTAGAGGCCGAACCGCCCCTGTTGCTCGACATCGACGACACGGAGTCGCCACCAGTCCTGACGTTGTCGTTACAGGGAGTGAGGACGTTGTATGGTGCGGATCTCCTCCTCCGGTAAACTGAGGACTGTTCCCTGTGCTTCCTTGCCATGGTTACATGCCAATGGTTCTTGACAGCATTGTCGGTCCTCCCCGGAAACAGCCTAGCAATCACCGCCCACTTGTTACCATATACCCGATGGGCAGACAGGAGACGCTCCTCTTCCTCCTCTGTGAAGGCCTTCTTGTTGATCCTCGGGTCCAGCTGGTTGAACCACCTCAGCCTGCAACTCTTCCCTGCAATAAACCACCACCAGAAAAGAAAAGAAAAAAGCATCCCAACTTTAACGTGCTTTCAAACAAGAAGGTTAGTGAAGATCAAACTAAGAATCGAAGGCCTCGCCTCGCATACCTGATCTGCCGGGGAGGTGCTCGGCTATCAAGTTCCAATTTTGAGGCCCGAACCTCGCGACGAGCTCGTTCAGCCTGGCGTCCTCGGCGGGGCGCCAGTGTCCTCTCGCGCACACCTTAGCACCAACCCCTTTCGCCTTCCCCGATTCAGCCCCGAACGACTCATCCCCGAACTTCAAGTCCAGCCCCAGCTTGTCCATTTGACGGGGACCCATGTCAGCATTCACAGGAGAAAGGAACTCCACCGTCTTGTAGGCACAGTAACCCCCCATGTTGGCCCCTTTCAAGAGAAGAAGTTCATATATGCTTTGAGCCGATGGAAGAAAGGGCAGAAGGAGATGACTATATAACCCGGTGGGGAAGGGGGGCGGGGGTAGGTCTCAAGGAAGAAATATATTATTGATGCGTGTGATTCTGATTTTAGGAAAATTAGTAAGTAGGAAAACAGTCAGTCAGTAGTGGCGGAACTAAACTACTTAGGTTGTAATAATGATAATGACTGACTAAGATTTTAAAAAAAGAACTAGGCAAAATGGGGTTATGCTTAGGGGAAATGTACTTGTGAAAGAAAATTATATCACACGATTCTTGCAGCGGGTGCAACCTTTGTACTCCCCTCCCTTCCTCCATTTTATCACTTCGTTTCGATTTCTTGTTTCTTGTTTTGGTTTTGGGGGAGACGTTTTACATTTGAGGGGTTGCATGGGGAGACGACAACCCCCGCTCGTGTGTGTGGTCTCGTTCCGGGAACTCCTTTTTGTCCTCTTGTTGTTTTTTTCTATACGGGTAATGAATGGGGTCGCCTCTTGTTGTTTGCGTTCGCTTAGTTTGTTTGATTTTTTTTTTTTACCACGTTGTTTTGGTTTGTTGTCTTCCCTTTGTTGAGAGGAGGAGGTGGCCTTTTCTTCATGCCCTCTGTTTCTTTCTAGCGAGTCTTTTTATGGGTGAAAGCAAAGTAGCAAAGCCAAAGAATCTTTGTTTGTCTGATTTCGGGGCGCGGGCTAAGTTTACCCGTTTGAAAATTCTTCGTGCTTCGATTTTGTTCTTGGTGGGGAACCGTGATGAATCTCGCCCGAGACCCACCATTTTTGTTTTGTCTGATGTAGTTCTTTTTTTACAAACAAGATGTTGTATTTTGAACGAGTTTTTGGAAATCGGGTATGTACGGAAAAAGTGTTTAAAGACGAGCGAGATGAGAACAACAGTCACGCCCGGTTCGTGTCCGGGAAAGGCTCGTCATCACGACAAACTAAACCACACATGGACGTGTTTTCGAAGAAAATATTTTCAATTTCTTGCGATTTCGAACATGGCCTTAGGGATGTATCATCATGTCATGGGGAAATCGTGGGATGGTGAGGGAATGGAGTAGAAACGTTGAGGGCTTGCAGTTCTTTTTTTTTTTCCCATGCAAACCCGCTATAAAATAATATGGGCAAGTTGTTTGACCCCGGTTTCAAACAGTTAAAAGACATTTCGAGGGTTTCCTATGTATCCTTTTTCCAAGTGTAAAAAATGGAAAAAAAAAAGAGAGAAAGCTCACAGCTATGTATGAACCATGCATTTTGCATGTCCCTCCCCTCCATCTTCTTCGCCCAGTTCTCATCCCCACCCTCCACTTTCATGCATGTTGGTTGAGTTTGAGAGCAACTCGAGACTTTCTCAAGTCCCAAACGTCACCGACATGCTTTGTTATCGACAAAACAACACATGCAGAGCCCCCGCTCCTCCGACATTATTAACGATCCGATCTCTTTGCTTTTTTTTTATTTCCTTTATTAATCCTGTGATTACTGTTCGTTGACATCAATTGAAGACAGAGAGAGACCCCTCCCAAGAATCCCCAAGCTCATGATTATATTCTTCTCCCCCCCGCCCCCCTCCTCTGATGCAAAATAATAATAAAAGATTACAGTTTGCAGGTGGTGGGGTGGGGGGGGGGGTGTTTAGGAGTAGGGCAGTGCAGTGGGGCTATCTCTCTCTCTCTCTATCTATCTATCTCTCTCTATGTAACCCATGCCCATCACATCACACATGTAACAGCAGAGAGGTAAAAGGCCAAGGATGAAGGGGAGATGGAATGGCAACAAGAGGGGGAAAAGATATCAAATCGGAAGTGACGGTGACTGAAAGAAAGATCTCGTTTTCATTGCCCAGAATCTTAGTAACAGCCCAGTATCCCCAACCAAAACAGACGTCCCTATGTACGGGTGCTACTATGTATGGCGTAATCTTGATAGCTGATGCATCGAAATTCGATGATTTAAGTTGTACACATCGAGCGAACGGACATTACATGAGATGCATACTGTAACCAGGGTCTAGGTCGTTAGTGATAATGATACTATGTATATATATGAAAGCAAAAACAAAAGACATTATATTTTGTTACTCCCATTGCATGTCCCGTTTCAAGGACAGTTTTACAGATTTAAGGATGTAATAAGAAACGGAGGGAGGGACGCACGTGGGCAGAGGAGTGGGGGCCAGTCTGGTTTGATTCACAGTTCCACCATCCACCCCCCAACTGCTTCCAAAAGCCGTGTCCCCCCCTGATAAACCCTGGTTTTCGTGTAACAGTAACGAAACTCCTCCCCCCAACTTTTTAAAAATTTCCCAACAGTTTTGTTCTTTTCTTACAGCTCTGGGTTTTGTCACCATCAGTAGCGTATTGCCAGATACCAGGCGATCTCCCATAAATACTTTTCGATATCCGAGCGACTATCCACATCCTTTGTCCTTATGATTATGATTTTTTATTTATACCGTAAGTAATTAATCTAATGTCTCACCCTCCATTTAATTGTGATATCAATACATAATACTCAATGTACATTTTAAATTTCACATTTAAAATTTTTTTTAAAGTGATATGTAATCGAGAAGTCGGAAAAAGGTAAAATATTGCATGATTTTTATCATTTGGATTATATCACCTAGTATAAATAAAAATAAATAAAAACTAAATTTCCTTTATCATGAATTCGAAATAAAGATTCGTTTCAATATTTCTATATATATATATATAATATATATATATATATTATAATTTAGTAAGAATATCTACAAAAAAAAATTAAGACATCTGATTTGGTCTTATAAATAATTTAGTTTTCTGTTGGTTTGGGATTTCAATGTCTCGTATCCAAACTCAGACTAAGTAGGTTATAAATTAAAATGCTTATATAAATTACATATATATAATATAGTTTTTTTAAAATTATATAATAATATTTTGAAGTTTAGATAGGTCCGTCCGTTCTCTTCATTTTAGTAAATGCATGTTATGTGTGTATGTTTCTTCGTTTCTTTAAATATACCAACATTTGTAAATTTGTCTATTTATGATCCTGCCTGGATGCGCACCATTTTCCTTTTTCTTGGTCGGTTTCGTCGAACCCAAACCGTTTCTTTTATAAAAAATAATAATAATATATTTTCCTGCCTATGGACCAGGGAGCACGTGCGGGGTGGGTCTTCCGCAGGTTGGGGTGTTCATGAAATGCAACCAAGTTCAACGACGACGACAACAAGGATTTCGTGAACGGATGTCCGGCCCGTTAAAATATATTTAATTTGGATCTTTTTTTTTTATTTCATATAATCGCAGCATGTGCATAATATTATTAAAAGGCTATTTCATTTTCATATTAGGAAGCATAATATTTAATATTTTCCTAGACAGGTAGATTTATAATACCCTATAGAACTAAGAGTTCCGCGATTAATGTATAAACTACAAAAAGGCTGATTTAGATTGGGAATTATTGGTTCTGAGATCTGCATCTTCTTTTAATAACGAAAACAAAAGCCTCCCCTTTTTTTTTCTTTCCGGCCTTTATAATCTTCACACTTTCGCCTTTTCTTTACTTTTCACCCTCTTGACTAAAAGCAAATCCGTCACTTATTAAAAAGGAAAAGAAGGCTGACACATGTTTTTACGATAGAAAAAAAAGGGTAATAAAATTTTTAACATTTAAGATATGACACCTCGATATGACTTGAAACGAAATTTTGGAGCCATCCCATCCATGAACGGTCCCTCCGTTAATCATGCATGTGATGAAATTATTAACGATTTCTAGGCTCCTAAAGCGAACCAAACGTGGCCAGCTGTGTGCGGCGAGAGAGGGCGAGGCCGGTGCCGCCGCTCTGGTTTCCGCGAACAACGTCCTCTCAACCAACCCGGCAGATGATGCCCGAGTGGTTGGGGTTAGGAATTATTCTGGTGACGAATGTATGTCGTAACTAAATCGGGTGGTCCTCCCCCCCTCTCTCTCTCTCTCTCTCGCCTGCGAGGAAACAAATGACACGATAACATCATCGAGTTTGAACCGAATGTACCTTCCTTCGTCATGCTCGACCCCGGGAGTCGTCGTTAGGCTTGCTACTTACTGCGGGAAACTCTCGGCCATCCTGAATCGACGTGGACTCGTCTAGGGCCGCGTGTATTTCATTACAAGCGTAGGAAATTACATGTATCCATGAGAGATGACCTTACGAGAGGGATTGGGAAACGTTTTTAGAAAGACAGCATTGGAGGACACGACGGCGATCCCTCCAACCCAAACACACACACACACACACACCAATGCATAAGTACAAACATCACCATTAGAAACAAAGTAAAAGAACACGGGGCTCCCAAACCCTAACTTGTTCTTAGTCGTCCTGGGAATTCCACCCAACCCCCTTCTCCCAAAAATTTAATATAGTTTAATTTCTTCCAATGTAATTTTCATGGCTGCCGAAGCCGAAGTGAACCACGAAAGCAAACATCAAGAGATTGGGAAATGTCGTCGACGTTTTCTTTAATGATTCTCTGGGCACGACGACCGGAGAAAGTACGAACAAGCCCTAAATTAACAAATGCTCTTAGAACGAGACACGGAGACGACATTGTTCTACACAATAAGATATTATTTCATCTGTGTCCTTTCTTTTTCCTTTAGTTTTCTGACATCTTGGGGAGAACTGTTTCCAAAACCCAAGCGTTGTCGGCTGAATTATTCCCCCAATTTAAACGAGCTATTATTCTTCGTACAATATGCTGATAAAAAAAAGTAATATTTTTTCCCCATTTGAAAAAAGTGTATATACTTAATCATGATATTAATAAGGGTTTAACTTCATAATAAACTCTCTGTTTTTTAAATGAAAAACAACCGTTATCCTGACTAATTAAATTAAACGTGACCCCCGGGGGGGCTAACGAAAAGCTTTCCTTAT
This sequence comes from Melastoma candidum, assembly GCA_023653495.1. Taxonomy (NCBI): domain Eukaryota; kingdom Viridiplantae; phylum Streptophyta; class Magnoliopsida; order Myrtales; family Melastomataceae; genus Melastoma; species Melastoma candidum. The sequence goes on along the minus strand of CM042889.1, from coordinate 5,248,924 downwards.
TTAATTTAGTATTCTCAAGAACCCTAAATGGACCGAAACTGTGAAGTACACGATTCTGCGCGTATTAACGAGATAATATAAAATACAAGGGAGGGGACTGGCGATGGTCTTTTGTTTATCATCTCCCCTTTGTTTTTTTTTTGGTTTTTTTAATGAGACTCGTGGCGGCAAAGAAACATGTAGGCGCCGATTTCTTTGAATAACAGTATGGTCTCTCTATCTGTCTTTCATACTCACTTTATATCGTCGTACATATTTTATTCCACATAAATTGGCACGTTTGTTAGTGAGCGTTGCCTACAACCACAAAAGCAAACAAGATCTTTTTTAAGTCCGAAAGGTTCGATTCCTTCTAAAGGGACGATACTACGGATTTAGGTTAATATGGAAAAGGAAATTGTAATATATGTTTTTAATTTCATGTTTTATTTGAAATATCTACCATAAGTTATATGTTTTAAATAGTAATAAGGACTAAATTCTTATTTCAAATGATGAATTTGGAAGATTTGAAAATGTTTTTGTCTTTATTTGAAACAATGTCTTTTAACTTTGGTTTTAAACAATGATTTACACGTTAAATCAAATTCGTCATTTCAACGTCAATTCAAGGACGTAAGTAAGTAATTTATAAAATTAATGTCATAATTTTTTTTTTCAGAACTAACATTATTCAGATACAAGCCTCCTTTTATAAGAATCGTATCTAACGGACCGGCCGACCAATCGATCCCTTTTTCAAAATTTTTTGTCAACTTTGGACGCGTAATAATTGCGACGATGGAAAGAAACATTGCAAAAATGGATGGAACGCGTGTAAATGTTTGTGTGCCTTGTTATGATCGATGGAAATACCCGAAGAAAAAAAGGGAACAGCCGCTGGAGAGAAAAAAAAATAATGGTTTTGTGATGTAATAATGGTGAGAAGAGAACCATGACTGACGCTTTTGATTTTATGAAAGGTGTTGTTTTTTACTCTTATTTATAACCCGATTCCCCAAATTTATGCGCACTCGGGGAGGTTATATGGGCTAATTGGGCTAAGCCTCGAAATTAAAAAGGCCCTTCTATTTCTACGATGGGCCCACCCAAATAAATTTGCACAAGATCTAAAACCCACATGCCCTGCCCGACTCCCCCTCCCCCTCCATATAAAAAGAAATGTACTATTTATATGTTTATTGTGAAGTGAAATCATTTATCATTCGGGTTCTTCATATTATACGAGTGTATGTATATTAATTAAGAGATCAAATCACCCACAGGAATCCCACTCCCGACCCCCAGTATTTCCAAGAAACCGCTTGGCTGGTTTATGTTCCGAAAATAATAACTCCGTAGGGGTGAGCAGGTTCCTGGTTGGGTAGGTTCCGGATGTGGAACTCGGAACCTACCATGTAATTGTCAGTTCGTTATTTTTAGAACCTAAAACCTACCATGTAGCTTAAAGAACCATTCAAGAATCAACCCGTCGGTTCTGGTACCGGTTCCGGTTCCATGTCCTTATGAGACACTTCCATATTAAATCCACCACATCACTCCAATTAATTAAAAAAACCTTAAGCAATCTAAAAGAGCTCAAGTTCGGGTATCCGTAAATAGAGACTTATCAGCAACCATATAATTGTACTCAAAATTACTAAATATAAATAAGAAATATTTACAATCTTAAAATAAAAATTATTTATATAAATAGAGAATAAAGATATTAAAAAATAAATTATATATTAAAATATAGGTTGGTTCCACGGTAAGAACCTGGAACCGTACTTGGTACTGTCGGTTTTCAACAATTTAGAATCTAAAACCTACTCAGTCTATTCGAGCACCTATACTGACATCGTTACCGATTCCGACCGGTTACAGGTTCCACCCATGCTCACCCCTGCAGATTATTGATTTGAGTGAACGAATGCTACATGGAATGGCGGTGTCATGGGTGAAGGTGCTCTGGAGTGGAGCTGGCTTAGGACAAAAAACTTGGGAGGGTGAGGCGGAAATGAGAAACAAATACCCCTCCCTGTTTGGGAAGTAAGATTTCAAGGACGAAATCTCATAAGAGGGGGAGAATGTAATAACCCAAGTTTCTTTGTAATATCGAAATAAGAAGATGTGATGATAAGTGTGTATTATGAATGAAAAATCGTATGAAATGTGCGTACGTGTGTGAATACTATGTATTATAAGCCTTGATAAGCATCCTAAACTATTAGGCTACCTTTGATTTCTTGAACCATACTTTGAGAGTGGGGGATGACTATTTGATTAATTCCCCACCGTTGAAACTAAAGATAAATATTTTATTCTAGTGGGATCTTGGCCCTTAGATCTTTCTTGGGTAGAGAGTGGGGAAGCTTTCCCCGTAAGCCAAGGGGAATTAAGAATCCTATCGGGGACATTCCCCATTTTTCCTCTAAGGGCTTGAGAGTACTACCACCTTCCTCTCGTTGCATCTTGTAGAGAAAAGACAAATTCGAACACCATTACCTTGCTTGAAGGAATATCGACTAGAAAATTTGGCTAAAAGGAAGAGGCTCGGCTGAACATACAAGACGAAGGACTGCATTAGAAGGCAGCAAAGTCACAAGGGGCAGCGAAGGGAGGACTCTCGGAATCACCCCACTCGCAAGGAGATTGTCCAGAGGAGACGGGACCTCGCGCGATTGTGTGAAGAACGAGACGAAAAGTACGTTCCCCGTTCTTTCCCCTTTTCTTTTCGCAACCGGCCATGGTGATTGCTGCCATATCGTGTTTCGTGGGTATCATCGCTGTGATTTTCTGCATGGATTTGGTCATGAGATATGTGGTTAGGGGAAGGACGTTCGGACCCTTGGAGAGAGAGAGGAGGGACGTCCGACCCCTGGGGAGAAAGGGTTGGCCGATTCCTTGGAGTTTACGACAGCGACGCCCCGTTTACCGAACCTTGTATGACACTCTTCATGGTCCCACACGGGATGTGAAGCTGGGTGGATTGAAAGGGCTTAATCGTGTGTTGAATGCGTAATTTGGTGACTGACTCGTGAACGGAGTGTTTGGTAGTTATATTGAGCTGAAATAAATAATTTGGAGGAGTCTTAGATCGTCGAATGGGAAGAATGAAAGGCTGGAAGTAAAGTCATCTCCTTGGAACAACATAGACCAGATTCATCATGGATTGGCGAGGGAAAATGACGACGTTATATACTGAAAAATGGGGAGGGGCATATGACAATTGCAAGGAAAGCGACTATTATGATACACATATGAGCAAGGGCGTGGAAAAGCTGCGACCCCGGAATGCTCGGATAGAACGCTTAAAAGGCGGGTCGTGTTGGCCTTGAATTTTACAGGTTAATCAAAGTCTTCCACTTGTACTTAGCTCTATCTACGTGTTTAGTACATAAGATTATTGTAATAGAGATATCGCAACGAATTATATAATCGGTTATTAATAATAAAAATTATACGTAGTTTTTTAAGTAGTGAATTTTCAGATACTTTCAGGTAGTTTTTCCCACAAACCTTTTCCGTTTTCAGCTCCGTTGGTGGTGTGATTGGGTGGGTGTTCCCAAAGTTGTCCTCGTCGCACTCGTCCGTCCCTGCTGGGGGGAGTTTCGATCCCCATCTTGTGTGTAAACAACCCCACAGTTAACTCCTTCATGGGAATCGAATCGAGTGATCCTCTCGCTGGGTCTGCTTTCGGGCGATAGAGTTGTTGCATTCCCAGGATTTCCAGATTCTCGTGGGAGTCGTGGTTGCCCTCCTTGCGGTGGCTGCTGCCCTCGCCTTCCTCAAGTTCTCCAACAAGCCCAAAGGTTCTCTTTTTCTTTCCCAACGCAATGATGATTTGATCGGGTGTTTTTCGAAGGATGCTACTTTCTCTTTGCGGATTCCCGTTTGATGCCGCGTCATTGCATGGCGCAGGGACTGAGAATGTGGGTGTCTCTGGGAAATTTTGTTATATGTAGTTTTAAGGACTGAATAAGGGTTTTGTTGGGTTTGATTCCCTCTTGCGTGTTTGATTATCAGCTGTTTGTATGGATGGAACTCGACAATTCTGGCTGTTTAACAGCCGGGAAATTAGAGTCATAGTGCACACGACTGGGGGAATTCCTTTCTTGTGAAGCTTGGAATGTCGACATTGTTTTCTAGCTGCTTTCTTGTATGCGATGAAGTTGCGATAGTACCGCCGCACTATTTCCTCACAGAGCTCATAATAGACTAATATTCTAGTCCTGAAGTATCAGATGCTGTGGGGTCTCAACGATTCATAAATTTGATGTTACTGTGTCCTAATGCAGGATGCTTGGATCCTGAAAACTTTAGGAACTTTAAGCTCGTCAAGCGTACCCAACTAAGCCATAATGTGGCTAAGTTCACTTTTGAGCTACCTACTCCGGCTTCTGTGCTAGGCCTTCCAATTGGACAACACATAAGTTGCAAGTTAGAATGTTTCTTCTCCCCAATTTGCCACCAATCATATGAGTTGTTGCTGAACGGGGCATCCTCATCATGTTTGTTTAGAACATGTATATTAAACTGCTAGCGTGACACCTATTTCATGTAAGACAAATGGATGCTTGGCACATGTCGTGGTCTAAATTGTTGCCGTGTCCCTTGATTCGATGAATTATTCGTGAAGTCCTTTGCCCAGGCTATATTGCCTTTTCGAGGTGTCAACTAGTAATATGCATGTTGGCGTTTGAGGTAATTCACCATAAGTCTACTTCCTGAGCCAACCTCTCATCTTGACAGGGCTAAGGATGCCCAAGGGGAAGAGGTCATAAGCCATACACCCCAACCACTTTAGACTCAGATATTGGCTACTCTGAGCTGGTTATAAAGGTGCCCTTTTTTTCTAGCTAAGTTTATGTAGTTGTAGGTTATCTATTTTTTTCTCACCATTTTTAACTTATCGTCGGATTGTAATTGTCCTTATGTAGATGTATCCCCAAGGAAGGATGTCTCACCATTTCCGGGAATTGCGTGTGGGTGACTACCTCGCTGTAAAGGGCCCAAAGGTACACTATTGTATGAGAAAGAGTTGCCCTCTTCCATTTTTAATGGGAATCTTGTTCTGAAATATGCAACCTTTTAGTTGGTTGCTCGTGCACTTTGTTGTTGTGTGTCATAGGTCGTTGAGAAACCTACAGCATTCATGTGAATCTCGACCGGAAATATGCAATTTTTCTTGCTTGATATCAAGTACTACTTTACTAGATATCACTGTATTTTTCAGTCTCTAGTTATTAATCGTTCCTAGTGGCTAGTAAAAATCATTCTTATTCATGCAAGTTCTCTGATATATTTTTATTTATATGTCCTTCAATATCTTCTAGTTTTCTGGAACCTTAAAAATGGCTGGCAATGCTTAGTGTTACGATCTAATGCATTAAGTCATTTTTGTCTTCTCCATCACCCATCTTTCATGTACAGGGCCGTTTTAGGTACCAACCAGGCCAAGTCAGAGCTTTCGGAATGCTTGCTGGTGGCTCTGGCATCGCGCCAATGTTCCAGGTGATCTTTCTTTATTGTAGTACCATGATGGCGCTGCCAAATTTTGAGCAATTACGTCCTTACATTTAAGCTCCTCATTATTCTCTATGACCCCAGGTTGCCCGGGCAATATTGGAGAATCCAAAAGACAAAACAAATGTCCACCTTATATATGCCAATGTCACGCAGGAAGACATTCTTTTGAAGGTAAGACAATCTATTTCTGTTCTATTTTCAATGTTAATGATATCGTAGAACTAGAAAGTAATAAAAAATTGAAGTAATTGCTTCCTGCTTCATAATTGGTTGGTTGTACCTAATACTATATGGCAGGAAGAATTGGAGGGCTTGGCAGCTGGTTATCCTAATCATTTCGAGGTTTACTATGTTTTGAATCAGGTTAGCTTGTACCGATGTTTTTTATTCAAATCATGAAACTTATATCGTTCTAACTTGTACTGGTTTCTTGTGCTAAGCCTCCTGAGGTTTGGAATGATGGGGTTGGATTTGTGTCAAAGGACATGATCCAGACTCACTGTCCGGCGGCCCCTGGACCAAGAATCCAGGTATGCATTGAAATCTCCTTCAAATCAGAAAGATTACAGTCATACTCTAGGTTCTGTTGGATTGATGGCAAGTTTTGTTGAATGACCTGATAGATCCTGAGGTGTGGTCTACCTCCAATGAACAAGGCCATGGCAGCTCATCTCGAATCCCTTGGATACACGCCTGAAATGCAGTTCCAGTTCTGATTAACTCGATTTGAGATCTTACCTTTTTCATCTTCTTTCTTTGGATTGGCTTGACTTGGTGTAGTTTAATTACAACTTTCAAATTTGGCTCCTGATCAAGTATTGTTAACTCTACACATGATCCTGCTCGTACTTGGTCGACTTTGTTCATTATGTGATCTTAACAAACATTCTTTTATGAACCACCTCATGTTACTATTATTTGGATATTTTCCCATAAAAGTTTCTTTTTCTGAATGCCTAAAGTGGCCCTGAGCATCAGAGCCATAAGCATTCAACTGTCTTGATAACGGCGGCGATGGAGACAAGAAAATTGTAAAAAGGAAGGCACATCTGCAAGAGGACAGCAAGATGCAGGAGAAGCAGGGACTTGTATACTTGCTGTACAGAATAAAGAAATGGAGGATCAGAGTTGAGTGTGGGCTAGTGTTAAAGTGTAAATAGGCCCAAGAGGCTCAATATGAATAGCCTTATGTTGTAACAGATGAGTTTAAATGAAAAAGAGTTAGTTGAGGCAGTTACATCTTCTCCCCAGCTCTGTTTTTCTTTCTATTAACGCTGGTGGTAAGTTTTCCGGTGAGCATCTCCGGCGACTGCTTTTAAGATGATATCAGAGCGTCAGCAAAGGTCATTTGTAGCTGCGGTGGTAGGAGAAGTGCCTCGCAAACTGGATAGCAGGAAGTGAATTCCGCCTCTACAAACATAGTGATGAATCAAGTGCGATTTGGGAGCGCTGATGATCCTGCTTCCCCATTCTTCTTAAGTCAAGCAGACACGCTGAATTCGGTCATTATTTCTCCTGCGTTGAATGGGATGAACTACTTTACGTGGTGTAGATCATTTGAGATGGCACTCGTTTTTAGGAATAAACTTGCATTTGTCGATGGTTCGATTCCTGTGCCTATTGAAGGATACGAGATGTATTTTGCATGGAAAAGGCGCAACACGTTGCTGATTGCCTGGATTCTGAGGTCAGTCAATGAATCGATTGCTGGCGACGTGTTTTATATGACCACAGCGGCTGAGATTTGGGAGGCTTTAAGAAGGAGATATGCTCAGCCAGATATGACCAAGATTAACAGGTTGCAGCAGATGCTAATGACTGTCTTGCAAGGAAATAGAACTGTTGATGTTTACTACACAGATCTTAATGCTATTTGGGAGGAATTGAAGAACTTTAGGCCACTCCCACATTGCAGATGTGGCAGATGTAACTCGGACTGTTTTAAGGTGTATGCAGAGATGCAAATGCAGGATATTGGGCTGAATAGTACTTTTGATGCTATTAAGAGCAGAATTTTAGGAATGAAGCCCTTTCCCTCGATTGATGAAGTATACAATATGGTGATTCAGGAGGAATCTTATAAAAGGAACAAAGATGATGGTGAGGCCAAAACAGGTATGAATATGGAGTCGATGGCTTTATTGGCTCCAATGGCAGCAGGATCTACTGGATCTTTTGATCCTAGTAGGAAGATGAGAAGGATGGATCTAATGTGCACTCATTATGGGAAGAAGGGACATACAAAGATAGATGCTTTCATATAATTGGTTTCCCAAATTCGGTTGGAATAAGGAGAGGAAAATTTGCTGGTGGAGCTGGACAATCAAAAGTGGCAGCGTGTGCAGAATCTAGCTGCTATGCAACTGGTGGTGACATAGATGACTCGAGTATCAATGAAGCAAAGGAGCATGTTCAGAAATTGATGGCTCTCTTCAATGTTCAGAAAGGGCAGACTCAACATCTATCTACAGCAGTACCTTCTATGATGATCGAAAATCCTTCGGCAAATTCTTCCAAATTTTTTTTTTTTGCAACTCAGATTAGTTCTTTTCCTAAAGCTGCGGAAATGTATCTCAATTCTAAAGACAGCAAATCTGCAATTGATCTTTCTTCTATGTGGATTGTGGATACTGGAGCCACTAATCACATAATAAGTAGATTTGATTTTCTTGTTGATCCTAAACCTGTCTATTACCTTTAAGTACTTCTTCCAAATGGAGAAAAGGTAACAGTTTCTCATAAAGGAACTGTGAGAATTCTAGATGAATTTCTTCTTGAAAATGTCTTCTTTATTCCTTTATTTCATATGAACTTGATTTCAGTGAGCCAAATCATGTCTTCTATTTTTGTGTTTCATTCAGGCCCTATCATTATGGAAGATAATTGGTCATGCTGAAGAGAGAGATGGGTTATACATCATGCAATGAAGAAGAAAAATTGAAAAAGATATGATAGTAAATGGGTTTGAGTCAGCTGCATGTATACATTCAGTAGACAATGCATCTGATATATGGCATCATAGGTTGGGGCATTTTTCTTTTGAAAAACTACAGTTTGTGTAGAAATGTAATGGTTTATTTCCCAGATTTAATAAAAGAATTTGTTCATCTTGTCATTATGCCAAGCAAAAGAAAGCATCATTTCCAATTCATGTCAAGGTTTCGAAAGCTTGTTTTGATTTGGTTCATTGTGATGTATGGGGACCATTTTCTGTTGACACAATGGAAGGATATAAATACTTTCTTACCATAGTTGATGACTAGAGCCGTCTTACTTGGTTATTTCTCTTAAAGGCAAAATCTGAAGTTGCTGAAATATTGCCTCAATTTTACTCACTCATAGAAAATCAGTTTGCTGCACGAATTAAGTTCATTAGGTTAGATAATGGTGGTGAGTTTATGCTAGATGCGTTCTTTAAAGAAAAAGGAATTATCCATCATGGAACATGTGTTGCAACTCCACAATAAAATGGAGTGGTTGAAAGAAAACATCAACACATACTGAATGTAGCCAAAGCATTGTTATTTCAGTCTCATTTACCTTTGATTTTCTGGGGGCAAGCTGTATTGACAGATGTGCACATTATTAATAGGTTACCATCCCATTTACTAGACAACAAAACTCCATATGAATTGATGTTTAATAAATAACCAGATTATCAACATCTGAGAGTCTTTGGTTGTCTCTATTTTGCTTCTACTTTGTCACAAGGGAGATCAAAATTTGATGCTAGGGCTGTCAAATGTGATTTCCTGAGATATCAACACGGCACAAAAGGGTATAAGTTGTATGATTTGAAACATCATAAAATGTTTGTCTCTAGGGATGTTGTCTTTTATGAGCATGTTTTTCCATATAAGGATGATTCACCAAGTGCATCAAATATGCTCGATTCTCATTTACCCAGTTTTGGTAGTAGCTTTCTTCATCAGTCTTTGGATGAATAAGATTTGTCTGTTTCTTCACAACATCATTGCAGACTGAATTGCAGCATGCTTCACATGAATTAGTTCCTGATGTTTCATTAACTCATGCAGATGATACAAGTGACTTATAGAGGAAAAGTATTAGGATTAGACACGTGCCTACTTACTTAAAAGATTATCATGTTTCGTTAACTCTCTCTGATGCAAGTGCCATCATCTCTCATGATGTTTTTCCCACAACTCATCATATCCAACACTATGTTTCATATTCTTCTCTTTCACCTTCTTATAAATCCTTTGCTGTCAATATTATGTCTGTTTCTGACCCTACCTATTATGAGGAGGCTGTTCTTGATCCACATTGGAGAGATGCCATTGATGCTGAACTCATCGCTCTAGCTGAGAACAACACCTGGGTTGTATCTGAGTTGCCACCTAGGAAAATTCCTATTGGATGCAAATGGTTGTTTAAAACCAAGTAAAATGACATTACTTCTTCGGCTCAAACCAAGGAAATGTCCTATTTATTTCCATTTCCTTTCTTTGATACGATATTGAAACCCCCCCAAAATCACGGAACAATTCGCACATTGTTAAATTGGATGGGATCTTTCAATCAAGCCCTTTAGTCAGCTGAGATCGCCCCCCTTCTCCCTCTTACTAAGACTATAGAATGTTCTTGTGAATTCATTACTATCAAAGCTATTGGACATCAATAGTATCGGGTTCCAAGTTCGAAGTAACATTTGTACAAATAAGAGGGGAAGGCCTTTCTAACAATAACACTATTTTCTTTTTTAATATCTCTTGCTTCAGGTGTACTCTTTTCGACCTCTTTATCTTTTGGGTTAGCTCTCTACAAGAACGATTTTGAACATCGGTCAGAAGCCAGAGGCTGCAACTCGCTTGTAGGAACCCGAAATCGCTAGTAATCGCCGGTGCTGAGCCAAATCTTCTTCATAGAAAACCTGCTTGATTTAGATCGGGAAAATCGTACGGGTACAAAGCCAGATTGGTTGCCAAGGGTTATTCACAAGAGGAGGGTTACACTGAGACTTTCAGTCCAGTGGCTAAACATGCCATTGTTCGAGTGTTTTTGGCCTTGGCTGCCATGCATGGTTGGTTTCTCTGCCAAATGGATGTTAATAATACCTTTTTGAATGGAGAATTGAACGAGGAAGTTTATATGGACTTACCTTTAAGGCTGAAGATCGATTCTGTGCAATTTTAGGGGGAGAATAAGTTGGTGTGCAAACTGCAAAAGTTTCTTTATGGACTCAAGCAAGCTTCACGACAGTGGAACTCTACTCTTGTGAAAGCATTGCTAGCATATGGTTTTGTACAGTCCAGATCTGACTATTCACTGTTTGTGAAGGGGTCATGACATAATTTTATAGCTTTTTTTTTTATAGCTTTATTAGTATATGTCGATGATATAGTTATTGGGAGCACAAGTAAGGAAGAAATACATCAGCTCAAGTCTTATCTAGGATCTTGTTTTAAGATCAAAGATCTGGGAGATCTTAAGTACTTTCTGGGTTTAGAAATTGCCAGGTCTGCTGCTGGTATTGTGTTATGTCAAAGGAAGTATGCGCTTGAGTTGTTGGAAGAAGACAAATTGTTGGGAGTTAAACCAGCTGCAATACATGTTGTACCAGGCTGCAAATTGACTAAAGAAAGTGGAGATGTCTTACAAAATCCTTCTATCTACAGGAGGTTGGTTAGGAAGTTGATTTACTTAACTCAAACCAGGCCATATTTGATGTATTCCGTGCAAATCCTGTCACAATTTATGGAGAAACCTACCTCTATACACTTTGAAACAGCACTACAAGTTTAAAGGAATGTGAAAGGAGCACAAGGACAAGGCTTACACTTTAGCTCCAAGCCTACAAATGAGCTAATTGCTTACAGTGATAGCGATCGAGGTAGTTGACAAGACACAAGGAAGTCGTTAACTAGATATTGTGTATTCTTGGGGGAGTCTTTAATTTCTTGGAAATCAAAGAAGCTGCCTAATGTGGCGAGAAGCTCTGCTGAGGCAGAATATAGAGCTTTGGGAGTGACTACTCGTGAGATTATTTGGTTGATTGCTTTGCTGAAAGATTGTGGAGTTGAAGTGAAGAAACCAGTCACGCTCTTTTGTGACAATCAATCAGTCATATATCTTATAAAGAATTCAATATTTCATGAGAGAACAAAACATTTGGAGATAAATTGTCACTTAGAGACAAAGTGCAAGAAGAAGTAGTTAAGCTGGAGTTTGTTTCCTCAAAATAACAAATTGCAGATCTCTTTACAAAGAGTTTTGATAGTCCTCAATTCAATTGGTTGCTGAGCAAACTGTGTTTGAAGAATATATATGCACAGGAGTGTAAAAAGGAAGGCACATTTGCAGGAGGACAACAAGGTGCAGGAGGAGCAGGTACTTGTATACTTGCTGTACAAAATAAAGAAGTCGACGATCAGAGTTGAGTGTGGGCTAATGTTAAAAGTGTAAATAGGCCCAAGAGGCTCAATATAAATATAAATAGCCTTATGTTGTAACAAATGAGTTTAAATGAAAAGGAGTTAGTTGATGCAGTTACATTTTTTCTCCGGCTCTGTTTTTCTTTCTGTTAATGCTGGTGGTAAGTTTTCCGGCTACTGAAATTAAGAAAAATTTCTGGTCCTTGACAAAGAACACCATTGACGCAGATCCATCGGTCTTTGATTGACACAGGCACTAAGGTTGAGGTTCTGTAAGAACGGTTATCAAAAGGAAGAAGGATTGTGGATGAAACTGGTTCCCATGGCCGAGGTCCTGCAATTGGGATCCTAGTTAACCGGTGGGGATGGCCAGTGGCCATGGTGGACGAGACATAAATTTGTCCAATGGCTACGACGCCAAGTAAATCCATCCCCCCATCAGAACTATTATTTTCTGCATGGCCTTTTCTTAGAAACTTCCACCTGATGGATTTGGGGCCCAATACTGGCACGCACGAACTCGAAAGGAGGCTCAAAAAAGGAGATCATCATTCTCAAAGGACACTTTCCCCCACCCCTTTTCCACTCCATCCATTCTTCAATTGAAAAATAATATGATTAATAAAAAAAGAAAGAGAGAGAGAGAGAAGGAGAAGGAGAACAGGGGAGAAGACAGAATGACAGGAGAATACCGCTTCTAACGTTAGACCTACCGATTCCCTCGCTTCTTTCCCCTTCCCCGTTCCATTCCATACCTGCCCCGCCTTCCAACCTGACCCCGACAAGAGCCAATATTAACCTTTTTTTTTTTTACTGAACGCGGTACCGACGCTCTTTCCCCAACCCCAACCAGCATTTTCCTGGGTTTCTAGGATTTTCAGACCAAGTTCTTTGTTTCCACCACCCACCCCCACCGCTTTTCTCATCTGGTTTTGTCCCATTTTGGGTCAATTCGGCTTTTCTTTCTCGGATGAAGAGCGGGGAGGAGGAAAGGTAGAATCTTTCCTTCGTGGGTGCGGAAAAAACATCGGGTCTTGGGGTCCCTGCCCGGTTGGTGTTGTTGGATATTTTTGGGTTTTCTCTGGGTCGATCGTTGTGAAATGGTGGGTTGGGAATCAGGAGGGTTCTTTGCACTGGATTTGTAGTTATGGCTCATGAAAGGAATGCCTCGTCCGTCGGGCGGGTTTCTAGGGCATCCTTCTTTTGCCTGTTTGCGGTTACTTTTACGCTTTTCGTGTTGTCATGGTTCTTCGTGCTGCGGTCGACGGGTCGGCCGAGCTTCCTGGACTATTCCCTGATACCCTCTTCAAGGCTATTCTCCACAGTGGAGAGCAAGGGCACGGATCAGGGTTCGAATAAAGTGGAAACATTCAGTTGGGATCAGGGAGTTTCCGTGGATAGTGCGGCGGAGGAGGATCGGAGGTCGAATACAGGGGGTGATAAGTGCGAGGATGCGAGCAGGGCTAGTGTACTCAGGGTTTACATGTATGATTTGCCACCGGAGTACCATTTTGGGCTGTTAGGATGGACACCTAAAAGCGGAGAGATCTGGCCGGATATCCAGAGTCATATTCCGGGATATGCTGGAGGCCTTAATCTGCAGCATAGTATAGAATACTGGATGACATTAGATCTTCTTTATTCAGAATTCGCTCCTGTAGATGGTCGTAGTGCAGTTAGAGTGCATAATTCGTCAGAGGCTGACATTATTTTTGTCCCATTTTTCTCTTCATTGAGTTACAACCGTTACTCGAAGGTCGAACCTCCCGAGAAGTCGAGTAAGAATAAGTTGTTACAAGAGAAATTGGTTTGCTACTTGACATCTCAAAAGGAGTGGATTAGGTCAAATGGGAGAGACCACGTAATTTTGGCTCACCATCCGAATAGTATGGTCGATGCCAGGACGAAGTTGTGGACATGTATGTTTATACTGGCAGATTTTGGGAGATACCCTCCAAACATTGCGAATATCAACAAGGACATCATCGCACCTTATAAGCATGTCGTGCAAAATTTTGACAATGATTTGTCGGGGTTCGATGACCGTCCAACTTTGTTGTACTTTCAAGGTGCCATATACAGGAAAGATGTATGTCTTCTTCCTTTTGATTGCATTTCAGTTTTGCTTGATTCTGTCTTCTTTAGAAGGAATGCCGACCTTTGCGAATTATTTGGTACCATTTGTCTGTGTGCTTTACTCATTTTTGCTTATCTGTCTTGTGTAAGACTGGCCTCCCCATCATCCTGGGTGATGCTGATGCCTCTGGATTTCGAACTTTCATATTGTGTTTGAGGTTGTGACTAAATTGTTCTTACGGGTTGCGCTACTCATGTTATTGTCATTATTATATACAGGGTGGTCTTGTCCGGCAAGAGCTTTATTATCTCCTGAAAGACGAAAAGGACATACATTTTGCCTTCGGTAGTGTCCAGAAGGGAGGGTTAAAACAAGCCATGAATGGAATGCGCGCTTCCAAGTTCTGCCTCAACATAGCTGGCGATACCCCCTCTTCGAACCGCTTATTCGATGCCATAGTCAGCCACTGCGTCCCAGTCATCATCAGCGACGACATCGAGCTACCCTTCGAGGATGTGTTGGACTACTCTGAATTCTCCGTCTTCATCCGCACATCGGATGCCCTGAAGGAGAAGTTCATAGTGAATCTCATCAGGAACATCACCAGGGACGAGTGGACCCGTAAGTGGCAGAGGCTGAAAGAGATAGAAAGGTTTTACGAGTACCAGTACCCTTCCAAGGAGGGGGATGCCGTGCAGATGATTTGGCAGGCAGTCGCTCGTAAGGTCCCCGCCGTCCGGTTGAAGATAAACCGGGCAAGGCGGTTCTCGCGATTCGGCACCAGGCGGGAAAAGGTGGTGACGGGGCGGATTCCTTCCCCCGGCAACTTTCGGTAAGAAGAGGATTTTGCGTCGTTGGTTCTTCTTCGATTGGTTTTCAGCGGATGCATTACGTCTTTTTTTGAGGAGATCCGATCGAAATTGATGTGGAGTGAAAAAGGTTCGTTCAACACAGTTTTTGGAGGGTTCGTTCGTTCTCCTGTCCTGGCAAGGCTGAGGAGTTGTAATAAGCCCATGTACGAAGGATTGCAGGAGGGAGGGGGGTTTTAAGGCCTTATGACCTAATTTTGGTAGCTTGTTATTTAATAACCTCAATTCTAGGATGCCAAAGAGAAAGGACTCGGAGAAAACGATACGCCGGGCCGACCGACCAACTGCTGTCTTTTGATGTTACCCCTCCCCCACCGAGGAACTTCTTAAATTTTTGGGTCAACTCTAACACCAGTCATGAATCAATACATACATTGTGTAGTAACTAAGATAGTGTAGTAACACCACCTTCTGCGCCTTGCCGACGTTGGACTAAGTTACCTTAAACCCCCCTCCCTCCCCAATCGTCAAGCTTATTCCCATAAATTGAAGCCATGGAGGAGGAAGTTGGAGGGCTCGTTGTTCTTGCAGTATGAAGCGATTTCCAATCGTCGTCCTCGTCGTCGTCATCCTTCAAGCATCCTTGGGAGGTGGTTGTACTCGAGCTCGGTCTGTTGTCCCTCTCGACCACCATCGTGGTCCCCGGTACCAACTTCCTTAGCTTCTTCTTCAAGTGTGTATTCCAGTAGTTCTTTGTTGTCCGTCCTCTGCAGGAGGTACGACGCTATGGCCGCCCATCTTTGCATCAAAACCACGGAAAATTAACCAACACAAGGAATTTTTTGCATTTCCTTTGTTTTTTCAAGTGAAGAGACAAAAAACTCAGTAGATCAAATCGTTTTATTTGTTCCCCAACAAGGCTTGGAGATGAATTATCATCCCTTCTTAAAAGGGAGTGAAGTTTACCTCGCTTGATCCAGGGCCTCAGGTAGTTCGTCCACCTCAGTCGACAACTCTTACTGGACCTCAACAACCCTAGGGAAAGCATCTGCTAAGGATGAGTCCGGCAAAGAGGAAATCGGAGACAACGAAAGGGTCTATGCTATATGTGCATGATAAAGATGACCTTTGTTGGTTGGAATGGATCTCCAGTTGCGGGGACCGTGTTGCTGGACGTAAGAAAGGAGGATGATGTCCTCCTCCGGCGTCCACGGACCTTTCTTGGCTGATCGCAACAAGGCCGCCTTGCCATGAAAGCCAAAAGTAAGCGAACTTAGTTTACGCCGTTGTTGTTGTTGTTGTTATTGATAGAAGAAGATGATGATGATGATGATTCTGTTTATTGGGGTCAATTATAGGAGGGTGGGATTGAGTGAGAGCTATTGCTTTGCTTTGCTGCAGACAGCTATTGCTTTGCTTTTAGCATGGAAGGTTACACCGATGAAGCTACAGGAGATTTGCATGTCAATTTCAATCCGCGACGTTAAGTTTGGTGATGGCAGTGAGGAATGCTGCCTTGCAGGCTTCAGAAGAGCAACACCCCGGACGAGATCGTGCCCACGACTCCTAGCACAATCCAAATACGATGAGCACGAGGTTGAGCGCCAGGACAGGCTTCGAGACTTTGGGCCGAGATATCTTGGTGTAGAATGCGCAGGGAAGTATAACTAGTATGCAGATGCTGACGAGGGACCCGGTGAGGCCAAGCATGTACTCAAATTATGGGACAGACAGCGCGAGAGTCAAGATGAGCAGCAGGAGGATAGATCCTATGCCTCCTCTCATGATCATCTTCGTCCTTGAGCTCATGTTCTTCGGGAGGTTGTGCTCGACCTGGATTGGGAAGGGCGCGAACTCCGGCACGAACTCCAGCGCGTACTTCGTCAGTGGGGTCAGGATGGTTGCCCACAGGGCGATCTTCGTGTAGATGAGGTTCCGTGACAGGCTGAGGGTGATTTGGGAGCTCACTCCTGCGCCATGTACAGAGCCGTCGCCAGCGTAAAGCTCACGATAGTTACCTGCCATTACCGACATCACGGGTAGCAGGTCACAATCAAAGCTTGCCATAACACGTATCGAGCAATTTACAAAATCTACCTTGGTGAACTTGGAAGGATCCTTCATGGATTTCTGCAAGTTCGGGAAGACTATGTGCCCAGGTTAACTAAAGATGTAGAGGTCAGATATGGCGGGAATGTTGTGGAGATGAAGTGCAGGGATGTGGTGGTCGGATCGAATTCCTCCGAAGATTGCAGTCAAGGCCACGGAGATGAAGATGAGGATAGACATGAGGATTCCGCCAGACGACAGGAAAGATATAGAGGAGGTCCCGTAGCCAGAGACTCGGAAGTGCCACCAGGATGGCTATCGTGGTCAGCAGCTGGGAGGCGGACAGATTTGGCCACGGGACCACGATTCGAGTCCCTGCAAAGACTATGGTGAGGTTGTCATGGAGGGATATGGTGTAGGACAGGAGCACCATGAAGATCTCCAGGTAGATGAACGTAGCCGCAATCACCCAGCTCTGATGACCGTAGGCGGCATCCCTGATGTCAGTGTAGCTCCTCAACTTGGGGTTCTCGTCAAGGCACCTCCTGAGCAGGTGAGACGTGTAGGCACCAATCACTCCAAGCGAAACAAGCAGGAAGGACGAAGCCCAGCCAACATTCTCAAGGGCGAAGGGCGTTGACAGCTGCCCGAGACCAATGAGCATACCGACCATGTTGATGACGGCATGGATGAAGGAGCTGTTTGCTTCGGCGTGGGGCTCGTCAAGGGCCTTGATCTTCACCGAAACCAAAAGAAAGGGGATGGATTATTGGGCATGACATGGATTCTCGCACTGCCCATTGCAGGAACATCTGATGCGGCCGCCGTGGCGGCGGAGGACTAGACTTCGTATGCCAACAGTGAGAGTTTATGGGAGCGTTGGTGGGGGCAGACAGATTCCGGTGTGGTTACCCGATGGCGATTCCATTAGTATCGATCCAGAGGGACAACTAAAGCCACACTGTGCTGCTGTTTTTCTATCTCCTCTGTTTGAGTGGCTTAAGGGAATTATTAAATTATGAAATTGGATATTTTTTTTTTTTACTTGTTCGGTTTTTCGTTATGTTTCGAACCCAAAATCTCGTCGAGTTTCGGTCCAAATTCCTTGCCACTGCCACACGTCGGTTAAATTAGATATTTTCATCATTATTATTATTCTCTTTCCACTTGAAGATTTTGTCATTTATTTGCACAAGCTTAAAATTCTTTTTAAAGAAATTGTGAAATTCCGATGCCCTTTTTTGAAAAATAATCTGACAAATTACCATCCGGTCCCGAATTTATTTGGAAGGAGTGAGAGAGCATTTCTACAGATTTTTAATATTTATATATGTAGGAGAGAAGTAAGTGGGAATCGGGCAGTGGAGGGCTCCTCACAGAGCCATTCCGTGCACCCTCGCGTTCCCCATTATTGCACTCACCTCCACCGGCACGCCTTCCCCCCCACCCCACCCCAAAAAATCCCCGCCGGAAACCCTAACTTCCCGCTATCGGAGACCGCCGATAATGGAGTCGAGCATCCTCTCGATTATCGGCACCGAACTCATCGGGGTGATGTCCCCCGTCTCGATCTGCATGTTCCTCGTCGTCCTCCTCGTTTACTCCCTCTCCGCCTCCACGCCTTTCTCCGCCCCTCCGCTCCGGACCGCCGCCACCCTCGTCTACCTCGAGAACCCCGCCGACACCGTCTCCCAGAAGCTCGAGGGCGCCCTCCTCAACGCCCTAGTCTTCGTCGTCCTCATCGCCGCCGTCACCTTCCTCCTCGTCCTCCTTTACTACTACAACTTCACCTCCTTCCTCAAGTACTACATGAACTTCTCCACCTTCGTGGTCCTCGCCACCATGGGTGGATCCATCCTCCTCTCCGTCATCCAGCGCTTCTCCGTCCCCGTTGACGCCATCACTTCTGGGATCTTCCTTTATAACTTCACCATCGTAGGGGTCCTCAGCGTTTTCTCTAAAGGGGTCCCGATCTTGTTCCGGCAGGGTTACATGGTGTGTTTGGGGATTATCGTCGCGGCATGGTTTACGAAGCTGCCGGAGTGGACCACTTGGGTCTTGCTTGTTGCCCTGGCTGTGTATGACCTCGTCGCAGTGCTAGCACCAGGCGGGCCGCTGAAGATATTGGTGGAGCTGGCGTCGAGGCGGGACGAGGAGTTGCCTGCCCTGGTTTACGAGGCCCGGCCTGTCTCAGTGCCAAACCGTGGCCGAGCTAGGACTACTCTAGGGATGTTAGTCGGTGGGGTATCAGATGATCGGTCGGTGGAGTTGCAGTCTGTGAGTAGAGAGAATGTAGTCAGTAGGGACCGAGACATGATCGATCCGGCGGAGACGTCGCCGCTGGTGAACGATCCGAGGGACAATCACAGGGAGACCTCGTCCAGTGAGGGAGGATCCTCTTCCGCGGCGAATTTTGGGAGCGATCGGGTTAGAGATGTGGAGATCCAGGAAATGTCTCCCTTGGTTGAGATGCTGGGCGGAGATCGAGATTCTGAGGACTCTGGTCGGGGCATCCGGCTCGGGCTCGGGGATTTCATATTTTACAGCGTTCTGGTCGGCAGGGCGGCAATGTACGATCTCATGACGGTTTACGCGTGTTACCTCGCAATCTTGTCCGGACTCGCATGCACGCTCCTTTTGCTGTCCGTGTGCCGCCGAGCTCTTCCGGCACTCCCCATATCGATAGCCCTGGGAGTCATGTTTTACTTCCTGACGAGATTGTTGATGGAGCCTTTCATCGTTGGAGCCGCCACTAACTTGGTGATGTTTTAGTTTGGCTGTCCGTTGACCCTCCATTGAATACGGTGTTGTTACAGCCATGGCTTATTGGGTACATATGGTGCTTGTTGCTCAGGCATCAACATTACTTAACTGGATTCATGAACATAAAGTTACAAGTAATCAATCCCAGCATAACAATTTATTCGGATACAAAGCCAGAGAACAGAATGAATTTCCAACACCGTCCAATCGAAGAGTCTGGCCTGAAAGAAACCGCCTACACTCAGGCTGATGACAACAACTCTACACGATGTCTGTCTCATTTACAAAAATTTGAGAAACGCAACAGGATGATCAAACTGATAGAAGCAGTGGAAAGCAGCAGGGTACGCTACAAATGACAAGGACCGGCGGCATCACGGCTTTCTGCAAACTTGGAATATTCATGCGAAGGGATTGCCTCCAACAGAAGCAACATGACCTTGAGCCGGAACGTTCCTGGAATGAAACAGATTTCAATACAATATGAGAAGAGGCCATTGAATTTTTTGGAAACACAATGTTCGGCAAAAATAAGCACTGTTTGCTATCTATAATATGATTTTACTCACGGAATCGGAGGATTCGTTACTTGGCCCGGGATAAACGCCATGCCAACTGCAAAGTAAACCACACAATATCAGGCAAAGTCAAGAACCGTGAGAGTCTACCACGTTGGTTATACAATCACATGTTTTCTTATTTTCCCCCTTCCTAAGCATACCTTGTGGAGCAGCTGGAACAAACGTTTCCATTGGATTCTGTGCATACCACGATGAAGTAACGCCAAGTAAGGTGGATGATAGCTCGGCATGCGGTAATGCAGCTTGCAGGGTGCTCATGTCCAAGAACTGTTGAATTAAGATTTAGGTGAAGGGATAATCAAAGGAAAACAACATGCCATCAATTGCTTGTCTGGTCTATGAAACGTAATTGAAAAATTCTTATTTCTATTTCACGAACCAAACACAAGCCAGGTGCATTACCGAAAATAAACATCACACCAGCCCTACCCGTCTTAAGATAAGACACGAGATGCATAAATCCCCAGTTTGATAATATAAGAGTGACAAAAGCATACCATGTTACTCTGCTCCAAATCAGAATCATATGGGATATCAAATGGGTTTGTAGATTTATAGCTAGTGGCACCGACTTGTGCTGGGGTATTACTCTGCAGAAGATATTGACTAATCAACAGCTCGACATGATATTCCACAAACCAAAGGATAGCAGCATTCGAGTAGGCAGTAAAACATAAGTAAAAAAGAGACAAACCATATGAGGAACTGGCGCCATCTGCAATGACCCCACAAAGATGCTTGGAGGCATAGCATCACCTGGAGGTCCCGGGGAAGATGCAGATATTTGAGAAATAGAATGTGATCCCTGAAATATAGAAACGACTAAAAAATTATTGACAACAAATGAACATGAACATAAAAAGGGAACCTAGGTGATTACATTTCTTTTCTGAGCACCGAACATTGCAAGAATTCAGAAGTAAATATTGAAGTTACTAACTAATGCATGAACATGAACATATAAAGGGTACCTGGGTGATTTCAAAACCCCAAAGATGATCTGCATGTGATGCTGAGTTCTGTGGAAGTAGCTGCATCTGGTTTTGGTTAGATTGAGCAGGAGGAAGCTGCTCGATGGACCCTCCAAAAGCATTCCATGACTGTATAGCAAGGACAAAAAGGAAAGCTAGTTCTTATAAAAAGGGATTAACTCAGCTCACAACAAATTACCAATCATCACACCGTATTTCCAGAGTTCTAAACAGCTGAATCAAGTCCAAAATGTAGGCCACAGAATGGAGCAGACCTCATTTGTTTTTGAGGCAATTGGAACTTGGTTATTATTGAGCACTCCATGTGATTGATAACTCGCAGATGGTGGAAGCTCCTGAGAAATAGGTTCATGCGAGGTAGGCCAATCGAGGGTCGGGTGAGAGGAAGGAAGAGGGTTGGTCCCATGATTCACAGGACCCACATTTATAGCACCCAAACTTTCAGCAGAAGAAAACGATGGCTTTGGATTAGGTGAATCAAATGTTGCCCAACCCTCACTCATGGAGGGCTCGGGTATTCCCTTCTTCAAGCTTGCATCAGGATAGTGCTGTGGAAGTTTGGCAAACGAATCCAGTGGCAAGGATGAAGATGCTTCGAGCGGCTGATTTTGAACTGTTACAGGAGCTTGATCCGTCATCTTTGAACTAAACAAGTCCAAAGGTGTTACAGCAGTAGCCTGAACTAGATTAACAAAACTTGCTTCTGGTGCCGATTGTTGTTTAAAGAGCTCCATGCCACTGAAACCATTGGAGGCAGCTGAAATGGCTGAAGCAGGACGACTTGGAAAATCTTCTTGATGGTTCCCAGAAGTTAGGTCACCTTCCGAGAAGAAATCTACCATGCTTGCTGAGTTCGATGACTGAAGAGAAAAGGAATTGCTGTCAAATGAGCCAAAGCTTCCCAAGGATGCTGTCCTCTGCATAAATTATCAAAGAAAAACTGTTGTATTAATGGATCAACAACAACAGTAATAGCAATCAAGCCTTTATCCCACTAGGTCGGCTAGATGGATCCGTTTTCCCCCATTGTCTATCTCTAGTCATAAGTGGTATTGATGGATCAAAAAAAGCAAATAGAGATCAAACAGCAGCTTCTGCCCAAGAATGATCGAATTCGGACTATTTCTACAGGCTGCACTTCACATTTGGTAGCTCCACCTTACCAGGGCGAAGCAAATAGGACAGATTTTTGCTGTATAGGGTACACGACATGTAGAAAGTTTAGAGGGCAACATAGAACACCCCCCCGCCCTCCCCCCCCCGGGGAAAAAAAACAACAAAACAAAAGCCATAACGGAACTGGGTTATCCATTTGGTTAATATTAGTCTTTAGTTAACTAAGGAGAATAACAAGCATTACATATTAAGTGCAACCTGAGGATGGGGAATTCCGTTCATCTCTCTTCTGGAATTTCCATCAAAAGAAGTGCTTGAAATACGCCGGTTCACATGACGAGTAGAAGGACCTTGCAAAGGCTCTGGGGGGCTGCTAATCTCATCTACCTTCTGAAAGCTAGGAGACTGGGGCCCAGATCTAAATAAATCGCCTCCGCTAGAGACAGTATAATCTGAATTTCTAGGAGCAGATCCTTCATTCGCAAACCTGTCTTCATTAGCACGTCCACTCAAGCGCCCAGGACTGTAAACTAAGCTGGAAACCTTTTTCTCATATAGACCTCGATCTGAACCAGGCTTCCTGGTGAGAACAGCACCATGTTTTCCATACCGTCTATCTTCGTATTGATAATCATATGGCGGACTTTGGGAATAAGAATGATAAGAGCTGGCACGTCTGGTCTCTTCTTCTTGCATTCTCATGTTCTGCAAGATTCAGAAAGAGCTTCTAGTTTTCAGTTCCTTCATAATACACAAGGAAGAAGCTCAAAACAAATTGTTCTCCTACCAAGAAACCAGTGCATTTGAATCGATTACAAATGACTGGAAAAGTCAAAGTACGGTTGCTGTAATATACACCGGGAAAGTTGAAGACAGGGAAAAGTAAAAAGGACAGCATATTTTAAAGGTACTACTCGACAAACTTACCTCTGCAAGCATACTAAGTAAAAGAGCAGGCACTGACTGCGGAGAACCCAGGAAACAAAAAAAAAATCATGAAAAACATAATAAGCCCGACACATTTTATCAACAAGCATGACCTGGGTATCTTTTGGGGGCTTTTCAGGGTTATTTCCTCCGGTATATCTTCGTTCCACGTACACGTGCTTAATGAACTCTCGTATTTTGTCGGCATTACTGTGATCCAAAGGAAGACGAATTCATTGCCGCTGATACATCAGCCCACAAAAAGAGAACCACCAAATGACTCAAACCTGTTATCAGGTAGTCTCTGCCTTTGCAAATCCCAGTCCCTCAAATAAGATTCCCTCGCACGCTGAAGACACAAGCCGTCAGAAGTTATCCAGGAGCCAGCCAAACAGAGAGCTTGACGGCAATTGATCGAGCTCACGTACCTGATTGCCCCCATTCTGAAGCGCCTCGACTTCTTGGGAAGTGAACTTCGCCATGGAAACAGACTTTACGCGGTGGGTGAATTCACGGCTGTTGGGGACACCGGGGAACAGCGGTTACTCAAATAGTTCAAAAAATGATCATCACTTTGTACTTCTCTATCGCCAAATGGAGTCAATCGGGGATCAAACAACCAATGCCCTCCTCACTAAGGAAGAAAACCCATTAACAAGAAATGAATCCATGGCAAGCAGCATCCCTCGCTTCCACTTCCAATCGACAGGCACAACAACAACAAACTTAAAAAGCTATCGGGGAAGGGGGAAACGAGCAAGGAAACTCACTGAATCCCGCTGCAATTCACGCAGACGAACGTCCAGAAATTGGTACAAACATACTGCGGTCCCTGCGACACGAAAAAAAGACGGAAGAAGGAACAAAATAAAATCACCGTCCAAGAGAAACAACCCATTCCATCCCACCCTACCCTAACTACAACACTAGAAACAAAAAGAGAGAGAGAGAGAATCTTCGACCCCCCGAGTACCATGGCGTTGCAATTGATACATCTACGATTTGGGGGCAACTTCATGAGTCCCCGGATGATCTTCTCGTTGCGCTCCTCCTCCCTCCTGCTCCCCATCCCCTCCCGATCGAAACAACCACAAACACCAACAAATCTTCCCGGAGGATGAATCTAGGGTTCGGTGGGTTGATTGGGGGGGGAGGGGATGGTGGGTTTTTTGAAATCGTGTCGGGGGATAGATACGTGAGGGCTGGGTGTGTCTTTAGAGGACGAACCCAACAGCAAATAAAACGGTTATTTGATTAATTTAACCCTTCTTTTTTCCTTTTTAACTCCTCTCTATTAAAAACAAAAAAAAATTTGGTGTTGTCGTGTAGTTCGTATACGACGTACGGAAACCCACATCGTCCAATAATAATTCTAGACATTGAAATTGAATTATTGTTGTAATTTACGTTGGCTAAATGAATGTTTTCTTGTTTGGTTGGACCCGAAACCTCATATTTCCAGGCTGTGACGCAAAAGGGAAGTTTGTCGGCCTCTTACTGCGCGTTTGAATATATGAAACTCCTCACCGTCGCATGGCGAAGCCATGGCCGACCAAAAATATACAGAAGGAGCAGAAGGCGTGGTCCATCTTGGTCGATGATATATCGAATTTTCTTAAGTGTTGGGAACACAATATAACTCATTGTTTTTAGCATCGAAAATTCCTAATTTTTAAAGTGAACTCAAATAATAAATTCGGAATTTTTTTGTAAATGTAATTAGGTATTTTTTTTAATAACGTTTTTTTAAGAAAATATTTTGGAGGAGGAGGTTATTAAGTAACTTTCCAAACACCCCCTTATTAAGATAAGATGTCAGGTCATGCCTCTACTTCCAATATCCACCAGGGTTGTTGGGTCGTAACCGCGGCCTCTGCTTCCCACCGCCTCCAACTTTCCTCATCCACCCGCCGCCCCCTTATGGCCACCATCCTCATCAGGCATCCCACCATCTCCGCCTCCGCCGCCCCACCCCGTCCTTCCTCAGTTGCTCCGTCCATTAACCGCGTGTCTGTCGCTGCGAGGGCTGTTCTTCCCCCTCGCCACCGGGCGGTTGTTTTGAGGTCGTTCTGGTCCAGTGGGGCTGCGGGTTCCCCTGTAGCAAAAATATTCGCGCCTCTAGGAGCTTCCGGAGACGCGGAGGCCGTCGAGACCGCCGAAGGTTTGGAGGTATAGTTAACAAGCTCCCTCCTTTTCGGTTTCTGCCCCGATGATTCCGTTCTTGCTTTCCGGCTAAGGTTGTTTATGCTGTTACTTGACATAGTTGGGAACTCAGCGGTTGATTCAATATCGAATTTCGTTCTGATGGGTTCGGATCTTTGTCAGGAGGTTGGGGATGATGCTGTTGATACGTTAGGTATGGCCGATGATAAGGTTGTCTCGGATGCGGAAGAAGAATCCGCATCTGCTGTTTTAGTCGCGCTACAAATTTATAAGGAGGCTTTAGCTAGCGATGACGAGTCGAAGATTGCTGATATCGAAGCTTTTTTTAAATCCATTGAGGACGAGAAAAATGCCCTTGAACTTAAGGTGACTGCTTTGTCCGCCGAGCTTTCGATAGAGAAGGATCGGGTCCTTCGGATCAGTGCGGATTTCGATAACTTCAGGAAGAGAACGGAGAGGGAGCGCCTGTCCTTGGTCACAAATGCCCGGGGGGAAGTCGTCGAGAACTTTCTCTCTGTGCTGGATAATTTCGAGAGAGCAAAGACACAGATTAAGGTAGAGACCGAGGGAGAGGAGAAGATAAACAATAGTTATCAAAGCATATACAAACAATTCATGGAAATCCTTGGCTCGCTTGGCGTCGTTCCTGTGGAGACAGTGGGGAATCCGTTTGACCCTTTGGTGAGTAATCGATGTATTGGCTCGTAAAACATCCGAGTTTGCTTAAAATCGGTCAAGTTCTTTGCTAACTATATCTAGGTTTCTTGAGGACCCAGATTTGGTCTTCATCTCTGCAATAGTCAATTGATTCAGGCCTACTTGTGTTAGAACCAGCTTATGCACCTGTCGTTGTGTTAGATGGCCCGGCGCACCGATTCTGCTGGCATTTGGAACTGTCAAAACTTTGTTTTCCTAAACCTTTTCCCTTCTATGCTTTTCAGTTACATGAAGCCATAATGCGTGAGGAATCTTCGGAGTTTGAAGATGGTATTATTCTCGAAGAATACCGTAGGGGATTCAAACTCGGTGATAGGCTGTTGCGTCCGTCAATGGTGAAGGTGTCGGCCGGTCCTGGACCCGCGAAGAACGAACCGGATGAACCAGTGCGAGATCCAGACGACGTCAAAGAAACCTTTGAAGAGAGTAGAACAGAGAATGTGTCCACTTAGAATCTTCTACTCGATTAACATTCAATTTTGAAAGAAAAATGTCTGGAATCTACTCACTTTTTTCGCATCACAAGCTGGGTAGTCCATTTTGGAGAAGGTCATAAAGCCCACGAGTGACGTCGACCTGCCGTCATTGTATTATTCGTTGCGAGCATGGCCTTGTATCAATGTAAATCATGAGTTGATTCATTGTAAAGGGGGCCCTTTCCTTTGCGGTGCGTTTCAAGTGGTATCTCATGGGCGCTCATGAGATGAATTGGATTTCGAGGGACGACCTTTACTCTGATGCAATGCTACCCATGCCCGACTCTCGTCAGAGAACAGTGAACAGCGGCTAAAGATTGAAGCTTTATGCATTTTTATGTGTGGTATGCTTCGATTAGAGTTCCGACAGGTGAACAATTTGCAGCCACGTATCTGTCTGCATCATTGGCAACCACCCATGAATGGCCTAAGTGGCTTATTCCACTGTCACTATCAAGTCCGACAGGATGTGTTGGTCTGGAACACTCGAGCGAAAATCGGTAAGTTTTACTTTTCTGGCAATCCCAGAAAGTGGAAAAATAGAGGACCCTGGAGTTTTTCTATTTGTACGCGTATATGATTAATTTTAGAAGTGGTAATGACTTCCTTGCCTTATGCTTCTTGAAGTTGGGGATGTCAAGCGCAACCGAAACATTTGTGCCAAGCTATGATGCACATTGAAGTCGGTTGCGCTTGACAAAACCACATGATGGGCATTTATCTGCAACGATCCTGGATTGTGAATTTGGTTACCGTATTCTTGTCCCAGTCTTCATGTTCTCTAGTCCAATCTTCCGACCACCGGCGAGAATGGAACAGCGTCAGACGTTGCCAAGCAATTAAAGTTGTTAGGATTGTTCCGAAGTTTGAGATATTTTGAGATTACGTAATATTGCGGAAATATAATATCTGATATTATTAGATATTATATGATTCTGGGCTAATATCTAAATACTATTATATTAAATTGTATGCGATACGGTGAGTGTATGGCATTCGAGAAAGAAAGTCATCGAGTCAGAACAGAGGTTATTCTACGAGATTCGGTGTGAGTATTTTCTTGTATCTCGGATGGGTGAGCGATAATCTTGCGTGCTAGTTTTCGTCCAAGTTTCACCATCGAGGTTCGACACGACAGCTGAATTTCTCCAATACTGGTCGTCTACTCCTTTGCCCTCTGTTTGACCTTCAGATGTTCCAGCAGTTGCAGATGAAAAACACGTTTGTCGCATACATCTGAGTAATCTGTTTCCTTGTGAACCTGTTATTATCCTGATTCTTGTGGGGAAGCTCAATCTAGGTGTTGCTGGTGCAATGGAGTCCTTGATCATATCTCATTGGTCATTGGTTGGCTTGTTTTTCGTGTGTATCTTCGGAAGTTGGTGCCCGGATGCTTGGAAGGGTTTTCGCTGGCTGCATTCGCCACCCTGTGGCCCATGATAAAGCTCTCTCTATCTTCCGGCGTGATGCTATGCTGATTACTAAACTCTCAGCTCATGCTCTTCCCATGAAACAGTGACAAATAAGTTCTGAGTTTAGTTCAATCGTGGTAATTTGATTTGCTTCTGCAGCCTGGAGTTGTGGTACCAAGCAATACTTGTCTTGTTAACGGGGTATCTGGGCAATGCGACAGTCAAGATATCTGCATTCTCATTTTGGTAGGAGGCCTTGACAATCATTTTTGCTCTCTGAAACTGTCCTATATCTGATAACTTCGATTTCTTCGCAGCATGACCATCAATGTTTGGAGTTCACGATCTGCCTCAGCTTCTTGGTTGCTGCATGGTACAGACTTCCCAGCAATATCTCATCGGTCGAGAGGGCTCTCTTCCTAATAACTTCACTGGTGATTATCCGTTTGATTTCTACATGCTGTGTACTCATGGCGAATGAGCCTGCAGAGGCATTGCAGAGGCTGCAATGTTCACGGTTGAGGTGATTCTGACCAACTCTCTTCGCCATCCTATTTCTGGTCTTCAGGAAGGATATCCCGTGGCTCTTAACGAGCGGTGTAGAAGTCCAAGAAGCATGGTCAACCTCTTGTACCTTATCTCCTTTCAACAGAATCCAACCAGTAAAGACAGACAAAACAAAAACTCTGAACTTTCTTCAAAAACAAGCCTCAGGTTTCTACTCGCAATCAGGCTTTTTAGGCTGAAATGTTTTGCAATAAAGGCGTTGCCGGGGGCGCAGGTATACAAGGACTGGTTGCTATTATAAACATCTGCTGCTATTATCTGGTTGGGGATGTATGTCTGGTTACTGCTGGGATTTTGGGCCAACTGGGGGATAAAGGTTAGCGCGTGACAACCCCCTGAATTTTGGCAGTCGATGAATGAATCCTGATCGTGATGAAATTCGCCCGTGTTCAGGGTTCGTGGATAGGACTGCTTCTGGGAATACTGGTGCAGACGTCGGCCATTTGTATCATGATCTGGATAACAAACTGACATGATCATGTAACTTTCAAAGACAAAAAATGCGGCCTTCTTAAAGTAAGAGCGATGACTAAAACTTCTTATCTCTCGATATCATGCAGGTGGACAAGGTGTCAAAACGTCTAAACCAGTGTCTCCTTGAGCCGTCTTCAACTGAACCCGTCGAGGACTTGGCCCCGATGTCTTGACTCTGTCTGCAGCATGCTTCACAGTACGAGATTTTCTTTCTTTCGAGGCATCAGTTTGCAATCGAGATGGTCTCCCGGTTCGAACTCTACCAGTCCGAGGAGCAGTCCGTGCTTTCCTTTTTATTGCAGGTGCTTTTCAAATGTATATACATGCAGAATTTTCGACTGTATCCACGAATGCCGTTTTATGTCGCTAGTTTTTAAAAAAATTACGAGATAAGATATTTGTTCTAAAATCTCCAACGCAAACGACATTAAAAATACAAAAAAAAAATCCTAATTCGAAAAAGTGAAATTTGTAAATTTTTGTAATAAAAGAATAAAAAAATTTTCTTCATTTTCGCATTACTTTTTTAAAACTACTCGTGTCACAAAGCTCCGTGTTCAATCATGTTTTTACTTAAATTAATCCGGACTTGAATTTCCTGCCGCTAAAAGACAAAAAAAAAAAAAAAAACTCATTTCCTTTCGAGGAAGGCAAGAAAAGGCGCAGCTGTCCCCTCCGTCGGTTTTGTCGGTCAGAATCGTAAGCCCCCCTAATTCGATCCGTCTCCCTCAGGACTGAATTCCAAGACAACTTATCGACCAATCTCGTCGAGGACGCCCAATCGTTGGACCGGCGGAGAGGGATTTCGTGAATGGCCCCATGACTCTTCTAATCCTCCGCTCCTCGCATGCTGTTCTGGATTCTTCACCTTCACGTTAGCGCCGTAGGTTGATTGATGTTGCGAGTCGATGGTTAAGTCGATTTTGGGTTGCGTTGTTGATGTGTTTTCGCCGCCTGGGGCTTCCTTCGTCGGTGTAGGCGTAGAGCGTCAAAGTAGTGATGGAGAATGGAGGCGGTTACGTTCCACCTGCGTATATTCCGCTGGGACAATCGGATCCCGATGCCTCGACCGTTCCGATGGTAGAGGAAGTTCCCGTTCAGCGGGCGGCGGCTGGAGGATCGGCACAATGGTCTTCTGGGATTTGTGCTTGTTGCGACGACATTCCTAGCTGTATGCTACTTGTTCCCTGACCTTGTGATTTATCTGGTTTAGAGGCGCATTTGGATAGTTGCCTGACCTGGTGGTGCTTCTTTGTCATCTTGAAATTCTATAAGACAATTTTGCCCACCAAGTTCCGTCGTGTCATAAAAACTTCGGCCGTGACTCGTGTCTAACCTTAATCTTGGAATACTTAGAGATGATGACAGTGTGGTAACTGCATTTGAGTTTTCAGCGCATCATCCGAAAGGGGATTAACGGTGTTGTCATTTTGCTGATTCTTGGGTTATTGACATCTGAATTTTCAGGCTGTATAGGCTTGATCTGTCCTTGCTACCTATTTGGAAAGAATGCGGAATTTCTCGGTTCTGGAACTCTGATGGGATCATGCACCACCCATTTCCTCTTGTGGAGTCTTGTCAATGCTGGATGTTGCTTGCTAACTGACGGTATCTTGTTGGGACTACCTGGGTGTTTAGTGGCGTGTTATGCTTGCAGTTATCGCAAAGCTCTGAGGTCGAAGTATGGCCTGGAGGTATGTATGGTAACCATGACAAAAACTATTATTGTACTTCGAACCAGGATTGTTTCCTACTGTGTGCTGTTTGTGTGATCCAAGCTTTCACGTATGTAGGAAGCACCGTGTGGGGACTTTGTAACACACTTTTTCTGCCACTTGTGTGCTGTTTGTCAAGAATACAGAGAGATACGGGAACGGTCTGCTGATCCTAGCCACGATCTATCATCGACGGCAGTAATTGCTCCACCTCTGCAGACGATGGAATCTCCTCCAAAGGAATAGGATATTGTACCACACCGACTAATTTCGTTCTGCAAACACTTTGTTCAAGTAGCTTACAAGTATGCGACTCTTCAATGTAATGCTCCAGTTGCCCTCATACAGACTTTTTGTCCGAAGACAATAATACTCTGATAATCCAACCCCATTCAGACATCATATACACAACAAAGTCTGACATTTTCCTGTATGATAGCTTTCAAGTCTGGAATAACCAGATTCTTACAACAATGGGATAAGCAGGTCTATTCATCTGCATAGATTAACGGTTATGAACGGTGATCCATATCATCCAAACAGGAGCCAGAGTGAAGACATTCACTTTCAGAAGAAAACAAGTAGAAAAGGGTAACTATCATCCCTCCCAAGTTATTGCAATTCCATCTTAACCAGCGGGCCAGGTCATTTGGCGTCCACCCAGGAGGTGAACGTGAATGTGATAAACTGACTGACCTGCAAATGAAAGCAAACAGATAGATTGTTAACGAAACAATTATGATCCAGCCATGGTATGTAAAAGACGAAGGGCATGGAGCGGAAACGTACATCCCTTGGGCCCATCATTTATCACAATCCTGAAGCCATCGTCGAGCCCTTCCTGTTTGGCCACCAGCTTGGCAGTATACAGAAGGTAGCCCAGAATTTCGCAATGCCTCTCTTCAGCCTACAAGTTAAATTAAGGGATAAATCAGGAAAATAAAAGAAGACGAAACTGTCGGACAGAAGGTGTTGGCAGTGCAATCAATATACCTTGGATAACCCAGTTAAACCATCCTTCACTTTAGGAATGATGAGAATATGAGTGGGAGCCTGAGGATTTATGTCTCTGAAGGCAAGAACCTATGCACAGACAGGATAGAGCAATTACTGGAAGAAGGACAAACATCGCTAACATCAATCTCATCACATTGAAGAATTCCACAAAGCCAAATGGGTTGAAAAGCAAATGAAGGAAAGCAAAATAAGGGCGAAGAACCAAAAGGCCAGGGTGCGTGAGAGAATGAATAAAGGAACCAGGAAGATGCAGCATAGACAACAAGACTATTTACTTGATGGTGTACATTCCGGGAAAGAGTTCCCAATTCAGGCATCAAAACAATCTCCACAAGACCACATTACCAAACCCAAAGGAAAGGAATAAAACTACAGATAATTGAAGATAACATGAAGGATGATGCATCGGCTGAAAGAGAGCCTTCATTACCTTATCATCCTCGTATACAATGGTGGATGGGATTTCCTTCTTAATAATCTTGTCAAATCTGTTAAAACCAAACCAACATTCATTACTGTGGACAAATATAATCATGCCTCAGGCAAGGGCAGTCAGCCAACCAACCAACAAGCAACTACTCCAGAATTCGGAATCAAGAAGACACAGCTCAATAATAATCAGTAGCGATCTCTACTTGTAAGCTTCAGAAAAACCAATCCATCCACACAACCACCTCCAATCAACTTCAGTAGGGGCAAAAAATCAACGTGCGATCACAACCCACAAACCCTAGGCTCGTCCCTTATCCATCTCCTAAAATCCCCTATTTCCCCAGTCAATCCACGCTAACCCAGACTAAAAATTAGCCATTCACTCCTCACACGCACCAAAAAACCAAATTTGTCGAATATCGCCAAGCACTAAAAGGACAAACATTTCGATAGGATGAGAGGGAGGATTACATGGTGGGGGCATCGGATGGGGTGGCGGCTGCGGCGAGGGCTGCCTCCTTCTCGGAAGCCATGGTGGTGGTGGTCGTTGGCAGCGGCGACGGAGGAGGAGGAGGCGGAGGAGAAGGGCAGGTTGACAAGTGGGAGTTCAGTAGGGCTACTCTAGATAATAACTTATCGTTATTACCGGAGCCTCCTCTTGGGCTTTGAATCGAACTCATCTCCGTTACTTTTCCCAGTGAGAATATCCGGACCCAATTTACATCCGCGTGTCTTTTACCGAAGCGGGCCGAGAAAACGACAAATTTCTTGGAGAAGTCAGAGATCAAGCTCGTCGAAGCGTCGTGGATTCCTCCTGACTGGTTGATGACTCGCATCTCTTTCATTCTACGAACCCTCGTCCATCAATCTTCGCTCGATGTGTTTTTTGTTTGTTTTATCCGATTGCCATCAATCATAGTCTTTCGTTCCACGATCATTTTTCCTATCACCATTTGCTCGATGTATTTCTTCTGTCCATTCGTGTGAAAAGGGTTATCGTTAAAGATTGAGCAAACTTGTCAAGCCCAACAAGAAGGAGAGGAGCCCAGTTGGCAGATCGAAGCCCAGCTGCTGAAGCTCAGCTGTCCAAGTTGACTAGCTGACTGGCTGGTGAGTTGAGGCCTGCGCCACTCATATGATAGAAGACAAAAACTGTTGCAGAGTACGAGGAAATTGTTAGAAAGCGGTGATGATCCTGCGGGGACGTTGAGCAGCGCTCACACCAAGAGCAACAAACTGTTAAACAGAAAGTATAACGATTCATACATATCCATTCAGTGAACAGAGAATGTAAGGGTGTTTTTAAAAACATTCTGGAAAAATAAGAAAAGTAGCCTTCTGTTCTTCTTTCTCTCTCGTTCATCTGCTTCTTCCCTCTTCTTCTTCCTAAACCTTCCTTCCTCTTCTTCGCTTGATAACTCTAGCAAAGTCTTCATGGTATCAGAGCACCTTGTCACACGACACAGGTAAAGAGATGGCTGATGGTGGTTATGTCGAAACACATGAACCTGGGCAGATGTCAACACCAGTTTCTGCGTCTGGAGTTCAGAGTGCAAGAGGAATCTTAGCACAGATACCTGCGCCGATCCAAATCCCGGCAGGCTTCTTTTCGACTACGTTGAAACTAGACGAGAGCAATTATGCCCTGTGGAAAGGACAGGTGCTTGCTGCAATTGTGGCCGGAGGCTACGAGGATTTTGTGCATGGTACCACTCAACCACCTGAAAAATTCACAGATGCAGCTATGGTCGAGATCAATCCGGACTACAAGCTGTGGCAGAGGACAGATAAGTCGGTTATGAGTTTCTTATTTTCCTCTCTTACCCAGGAACCTTTAAGTCAGGTGGTGTGCTGCAATTCTTCACGAGGTCTGGGAGAGTCTAAAGCAGCGTTTTGAGTCTCATTCCACGACACGGGTCATAAATCTGCGAATGCAGATGCAGCAAGTAAAGAAAGAAGGAAAAACAATGCAACAGTACTTGACTCGGTGAAAATGCTGTCAGATCAACTCGGAGCAATTGGGGAGCGAGTCCCATACAGGGACTATATTTGGTACCTACTTGAAGGTCTTCCGGCGGAGTATGACTCTATTGTCACGGCCATCTATAGTCGACCTGTTCAGCCATCTCTCGATGAAGTGCATCAGCTGCTTTTGACGTTTGACATGAGGGTAGAGAAGCGACATGTTCCTGAATCTCTGTTGCCGCAGGTACAGCACTCTTCACTTTCTCCTAGTGCAGGCTCACCTCAGCCAAGGTCCCCTCAGCCTTTTACATACCATAGATCACCTACTGAACCATCTTATCATAACCCAACCAGATACAGTAACCCAAACCGCTTTGAACCAAGACCCTATAATTATACCTCTCCCCACTACCAAACTGGCGTGCTAGGACGACCACCTCCACGACCTTTCACACCCAGATGGGGTGCTAGACCACCGTTCAGACCACGCCCCCCACCACCTCGCTGCCAGCTCTGTTATAAACTTGGTCATACAGCCCAGACATGTTATCATCGTGCTCAGACCTCTGTGCCTCCCCAAAACTACCATATGAGTATGTATAACTCCACCTCTGTCCCGGAACATCCACACCATTATCCCACTACCATACACCCATCTTCCACCCCACTTCCAACCCATCTTCCTTTTGAACCAAGTGACTGGTTGTTTGACTCGGGGGCAACACACCATGTCACTCCTGCTCTTGGTGATTTCTCTACTGCAGTACCCTATCTCGGTAAGTCTTCAGTCATGGTAGGCAATGGCCACAAACTTCACATCGCTCACACTGGCAAAACAGAGCTGTTATCTTCTCTAACTCCTCTGTTTCTTAACAACATGCTTCATACACCTTCTATCTCTCAGCGTTTGATTAGCATTTCCAAATTGTGTCTTGATAACAACGTTTTGGTTGAGTTTTATTCTGATGGTTTCCTGATTAAGGACAAGGAGACAAACCAGATAATCCTCCGTGGTCCAGCTCACCAAGGCCTTTACAAACTCCCTCTACAACCTCTGAAGCCTAGTTGCAGCTCTACCCAACTCACTCCACCTCCCACCGCTCTTCCTACAATGCTCTCTGCAGTGGACACTCTTCAGTGGCACTGTCGTCTGGGTCATCCAAATAATGAGGTTCTTCAAAGGGTACTATCTTTGTGTAAACAGAAGTGTCACACACCTCTGGACGTTTGTCAGTCATGTATCCTCAGTAAACAACACAGACTATCTTTTCCAGTGTCTAATTCCCATTCTACTAAATCCTTTGATCTAGTACACACCGATATCTGGGGTCCCTCTCCAGTACAGTCCATTACAGGGGCTCGTTATTTCCTTCTATTCATTGATGATGCCACTCGGTTTACTTGGATTTATCTGTTACAAACTAAGTCTCAAGCCTTTGCAGCTTTTTGCCAATTCCACAAACTAGTTCAGACACAATTCCAGAGTCATATAAAAGCAGTGAGGTCTGACTGGGGTGGTGAGTTTCGTTCCTTACACAAGTTTTTTCTTGATCAAGGAATTCAACATCAGATTTCCTGTCCCTATACACCACAGCAAAACGGGCGAGTGGAGAGGAAAAACAGGCATGTTACTGAGGTTGGTTTATCTCTTCTCACTCAGTCAAAAGTTCCTTTGAGGTTCTGGCCATATGCCTTTTACTCGGCAGTCCAGCTTATCAATCTTCTTCCTACTAAAGTTTTACATTTCAAGTCTCCTTTTGAATCTCTTTATAACAAGGTTCCTAGTTACAACTCTTTAAAAACCTTTGGTTGCCTTTGCTTCCCTTGTCTTCGGTCTATCAATTCTCATAAACTTCTTCCTCGCTCTCTACCTTGTGTCTTTCTGGGTCAAAGCTTCTTCCATAAAGGCTTCATTTGCTATGATCCAACCTCTCATAAAACTTTTGTATCCAGAGATGTTACATTCATAGAAGACAATTTCCCTTTTCAAACCATGTCTCCCCAAAGCTCCTCCTCTCCTACTTCACTTCCCTCTGGTTCTTCCTTTATCATTAATCCCGTACTTCCTACTCATAGTTCTTCTACTTCTTCAGTTCCTTTGCCAGTGATCCCATCAGAGCCTTATGTCACAGATGTGCCGGCTAGTCCAACCATGACTGAGACAAATCCAACACAGGGGCCCCATAACATACATCCCATGATTACAAGAGCCAAGGCAGGTATCACTAAACCGAAAATCTTCTTGACTGCAACCAATTCAAAACCTCCCTCAGCCTCCATCATACCACCATCCTCTTCAACCCTACCCACTGAGCCACAAACCTTGGCTGAGGCTGTCTCTGATCCTCGCTGGAGAGAGGCAATGGAGGCTGAACTTGCTGCACTACAGAGAACTGGGACGTGGGAGCTTGTACCTTTTACTGGTGCAAAGAAGGTCATTGGCTGCAAGTGGGTATATAAGGTAAAGTTGCGAGCAAATGGGGATCTTGAACGGTGCAAGGCTCGCTTGGTTGCAAAGGGGTATCATCAAACTCCCGGCCTTGACTATAAAGAGACCTTTAGCCCGGTAGTGAAGCATCAGTCTATTCGAGTTGTCTTAAGTTTAGCTGTTCAGTTTGGTTGGAAATTGGTTCAGCTTGATGTCCATAATGCTTTTCTCAATGGTGATCTCCAGGAGGAAGTTTTTATGACTCAGCCCCCGGGATTTGCTACTGCTTGTTTTCCCAATCATATCTGCAGGCTTAAGAAAGCGTTGTATGGTCTAAAGCAATCTCCACGTGCCTGGTACATGAAACTTAGTGGGTGCTTATTACAGTGGGGTTATCTTCAGTCTGCTTCAGATGCCTCATTGTTCTTTAGACATACAGAGCGTGGTGTCGTGATTCTCTTAATCTATGTGGATGATATTGTTGTTACGGGCTCTGACCAAGCTGAGATTACAGATTTGCTTCCAAAACTAAACTCCCAGTTTGCTCTTAAGGACCTCGGTGATCTGTCCTATTTTCTGGGATTTGAAGTGACTAGGACTGATTCCTCTTTACATCTATGTCAGGAGAAGTATATAAGAGATCTACTGAGCAAAGCTGGAATGCTGGATTGTAAATCTGTCCCTTCACCGATGTCAATAACACAACCTCTGTCTCGGTTTGAAGGTATTGTTTTGGATGATCCTACTGAATACAGAAGTCTGGTGGGTGCCTTGCAGTATTGCACCAATTCGCGTCCTGACATCAGTTATGCAGTTAACAAAGCCTGTCAATTTCTTCAACGGCCAACGGATCTCCATCTGAAAGCAGTCAAAAGGATCCTTAGGTACCTCAAAGGAACATCTATGCATGGGCTTGTTTTTACAGCAGGAGATTCTCTAGAGATTTCATGCTTTACGGATGCGGATTGGGCTAGTTGCCCGGATGATAGGAGGAGTACAGGGGCGTATTGTGCTTTTGTTGGGAGCAACCTTGTTTCATGGTCCTCTCAAAAACAAAAGGTCGTCTCTCGTTCCAGCACTGAGGCAGAGTTTCGTGCTTTAACAAATGGCGCAACTGAGGTAATGTGGATTAAGAAGCTTCTTTCAGAACTCAGAGTTGATTGCTCACAACCTTCTACATTGTTTTGTGACAACTTGAGCACCCTACAGTTAGCCACACATCCTGTTTTTCATGCCAGAACTAAGCACATCGAGATTGATTTTCATTTCATTCGAGAAAAGGTGCTGGACGGATCCATTCTGCTACAACATGTTAGCTCAGAGCACCAGCTAGCTGATCCGTTAACTAAGCTTCTTCCTCTCCAGAGATTCTTAGATTTCAGGAACCAGTTAACAGTTATGGAGAGAAATAAAACTGGTCACCACGTTAGTGAGGAGCTGGCTTTGACGGGGAGTGATGGAAGGACTGGAAAATTGGGTAGACAAAGAGGAGTTGAGGCGAAACTAAATGGGCACAGAGAAGGTGGAAGGAGCAGAATGGGAATAGAGGAGGAGTCTCGAATTGACGGGGAGTGTCAAGCCCAACAAGAAGGAGAGGAGCCCAGTTGGCAGATCGAAGCCCAGCTGCTGAAGCTCAGCTGTCC
Source organism: Melastoma candidum (assembly GCA_023653495.1). Classification (NCBI taxonomy): domain Eukaryota; kingdom Viridiplantae; phylum Streptophyta; class Magnoliopsida; order Myrtales; family Melastomataceae; genus Melastoma; species Melastoma candidum. The sequence continues at coordinate 5,210,695 of CM042889.1, read as the reverse complement.
AAGCTGACTAGCTGACTGGCTGGTGAGTTGAGGCCTGCGCCACTCATATGATAGAAGACAAAAACTGTTGCAGAGTACGAGGAAATTGTTAGAAAGCGGTGATGATCCTGCGGGGACGTTGAGCAGCGCTCACACCAAGAGCAACAAACTGTTAAACAGAAAGTATAACAATTCATACATATCCATTCAGTGAACAGAGAATGTAAGGGTGTTTTAAAAACATTCTGGAAAAATAAGAAAAGTAGCCTTCTGTTCTTCTTTCTCTCTCGTTCATCTGCTTCTTCCCTCTTCTTCTTCCTAAACCTTCCTTCCTCTTCTTCGCTTGATAACTCTAGCAAAGTCTTCAAAACTCAAGTCTCACATCGGAAACATAAAAATAGTTCGGCCTTATATGTAGTAGTATCGTAAAAACAGTTCGACATTGTAAAAAAAGTTCGGCCTTGTATATAATGGTCTATAGAGTTTCAAAAATCAACATGCGATCACAACCAGGGGTCTATAGATGCCTGAGCGAGCTACTTTCTGTACGATCAATTGCGGTATACTGGCTTCAATAGACCCCTGGTTGCTTCTATATCAACTGAGTGTTATTGTCGGTTTGTAAGGCCACCATGACTTTAATAAGAACAAATTCAACCAATATGAAATAAAATATGATTTCGGTGACGCGATACAAGCTTTCTTGAACGAAGTCTATTGGAACTTTTTGTACGCACACCCTTCGACTTCGGATCGGATGACGCGAGTTTCTAGACCCACTCCCCTGATGACCTCATATCGACGTCTTGACTCGAACATCGAAGTGGAGCGAATGATTTCCCAGCTGTGGAACGGTAAACCCATCATCCACGTGGTGTTGTATTGCCAGCTCTCTTCAATGATCACACGAGTTGATTCTTTGACTAGTTGTGATGGTGTTGCCAACCCTGCTGCTGTCGATTTTCCCCTTCATGCCAAAGTTACATGGCCCTCTTCTCACGATGGTGATCGACACCGCATCTTCAATAAAGAATGTCCATGTCCTCGTGCTCCATCTTAGAATTCAACGATGAGTGTATTACAACCCTTTCCTTATGTTGACTGACTCGGGGTGCCGTGCAAATGCAGAGTTGGGTCTGCTTCTTCTGCTAAACCAGTCCGTGGTAAGAATCGGGTCCCTCGGACCGGGTCGTAGTCAGGGGTGGGAGAATCAAATAAATGAGGCTGCCGTTAGTCGTCGGACTGCTTTCTCCGTTATTCCCGACCTCAGCAGAGCCAGGCATGCGTGGTCATCCCATTTCCAATACAAAGGGAGGAGGGACTCACGAGATATTGGGCCCAATGCCCATTAGGGGCAGATCGGTAAACCAACGGTGGCTGGGGGGTAATTCCGGTAAATCGACATCTCCCTACAGTTATGAATGACGTGGAGGGCCTTTGAGAAGGCACGTGGCACCGCGTAAGGACCGCGTACGCTCCCATTGGTTAACCACTCCCTTTGTTTTGAATACGTTAAAAAAATATATCCATCGTCTGTTTTTTTTTTTTTTTAAAGATGACTGATCAGACCAAAAGCGAGAATCATTGGTAGCCGTCCATTTCTAATAAAAAACACATAACAAAAAAATTCGGAATCTTTCTGCCGATTTAAAAATTTTAGTCTACTTGGGTTATCAAGATTGCATCGCATACTTTGGGTTTATGGTCTTCTGTTGACTTGAGACTCGGACTTTTAAAAAGACTTCAAGAGGAAGAAATGTGGGCCCCCCCACCAACCACCCAATACAAAGTTTTTTGTCATTTCAAAGATTTCTTTGGTTATTTAACGGACCACACAATGATATTAACGAAATCTTAAACAAAAGAAAGAAATTTGTTCAAATTTTAAACAAATCTAAAGTTAATAACGTTATTATAGGAAAAAGGAAGGAGGGCGGGAAGGTAAGAAAATAGGGGAAATAAATAAATGGGAAAAAGTAAGGCAGCGAGAGGGCTTGGAAGGGGCAAAACGGGCAAAATTTGTAAGCATGACCAAAAAGGCCGACTCGATCCGGATCGTTAGATTCGTATAAATCTATTCGTCCCAAAACCAAATTACATCCCCCGAGAAACCGACGATCTTGAGATTTGGGTTTGGGAGGAGGAGGAATGGCGGATCAGTTGACGGACGACCAGATCTCCGAGTTCAAGGAAGCCTTCAGCTTGTTCGACAAGGACGGCGATGGTATGTATATGTCTTATCCCCTCTCCTTCCTTTCTGATTGTTCGTGGGGATTATTGATCTTCCCGGTTTTTTTGGGGGGGGGGAATCGAAATGGGTCGGAAGGTTTTGGGGTTAATTGACCCGTGGGGGTGTGAAAATTTTGATCTTTGTGTGACGTGGGCGTGTCGCAGGTTGCATCACCACCAAGGAGCTCGGCACCGTGATGCGGTCCCTGGGTCAGAACCCCACAGAGGCGGAGCTCCAGGACATGATCAACGAGGTCGACGCCGATGGCAATGGGACCATCGACTTCCCCGAGTTTCTCAACCTCATGGCTCGGAAGATGAAGGATACCGACTCCGAGGAGGAGCTCAAGGAGGCCTTTCGGGTGTTCGACAAGGACCAGAACGGTTTCATATCCGCCGCCGAGCTCCGTCACGTGATGACCAACCTCGGGGAGAAGCTCACGGATGAGGAGGTGGACGAGATGATCAGGGAGGCCGACGTCGATGGGGACGGTCAAATAAACTACGAGGAGTTCGTCAAGGTGATGATGGCCAAGTGATCCTGGCCCCATCAACCGAAGCTTACTCAATTCTAAACTAATATCAAAATCCCCAGAAAAAAAAGGGAAATGGGAAGAGAAGGGTAACGAAATGGGGCTGACTGATATATAGGCGGAGGTCCTGTTATTAGTAGCTACCTGTGTTTTCTTCTTCTATTTCTTTCACCATTCTTGTCTTAGTGTTGTCTCAAGGTTTAGGAGTTGGGTCCTTTCTTGTCATCATCTCCTTCGTGTTTGTGGGATGCCTGGTTTATGGGGTGTGTGGGTTGGTTGTGTCCTCGGATATTTTTAATCTCATTGGATCTTTAGATCTCTTGTTATGTCTCTGTCGTCATGATTGCCAGTTGTGTTCTCATGGTTTTTTCTAGTATGTGTTTAACCAGTTGCCCGTGACTTTCTGTCCAATCCTGTTGTCGAATGAGATCATGGACGGATGATGTTGGAAGTGGCCTTGATAGAATCATTGGCCAACCCTTATCCTTGAAAGGAACTTTGGTAGATTGGACCACCCAGCCGTTGCATTTTTTCCAGTTTGCGGCAGATTATTGAAAAAATGATGCGACAGGATCCAGAACAGAGATAGCTAATACAGTACAGATACAAGCGACTCACAGCTGCGAAAGACAATGCAGTTTCCTGTTGTTACTAGGAAGATAACTTAACAGCAAGCAAAAGCCCTTCCCATTTCTTTTAGGCTGCTTCTACAGTCTTTTTAAGCTCTTCTTCCTTGCATCAATCTTCTTCTTGTCTGTCTGAACTTTGGCCAACCCAGATTCCTTCGTCTGGCCAGTATTTACCATGGCAGCAGTTGACCCGCCAACGCCAGCCTCAGTTATTGATTGATTGACGGGCAGCGATGGCTCCAGCCCGCCAGCAGCCTTTCCTGTAGCTGGAGCCACGTTGGATGCTAGAGGTAGCATGGGGGCCAAGTTCTTTTGGTCTTGACTGAGATTTCCACCATTAATTTGATCCGTAGTCAATGCTTTTGTCGGTATGATCTTTGGTTTTGGTTTTAACGCATGAATGCCTGTCAAAATTCTGAAGATCGCAAGATAACACAGTCAGATCGCAAGAAACAAAATTATAGCGTGAGGTCCCACGGAGTAGCTTCATTGTGGTGGCAATTTTCAAAAACAGAACACAGGTTGTCTCATAGCAGTCTGACACCTAACATGTAAAGGAGACGGTTCCTGGACCCATGAATAATAAGAGGAACAAGATAACAACTCGTCATCACCTAGCATGCCTGGCATACTCTTCATAATTCTCAAGTAGCATCTTGCCAGCCTGTTCATTCAGAGCTGACTCTGGAAATGGCTCAATCAGTAAGCACCTAACCACCTGAAAATGGACATGATAAAGAAAATGCTGATCCAGGAAGAGCTCCTCGTGAGAAGATGTTACTGATAACCAGAATAGGCAGAGACAAAGCTTACAAGAAGAACATGACGGAGGCCGAGACTAGGATTCCAGTCCTTCTTCAATGTGTTGACGCAGATTTCACCATTGGTAGCAATATTGGGATGGAAAATCTTGGTTAGAAAGTAACCTGCAAAATGACACATCGACCTCAGCGAAAACCCCATTTCTCAAAATTATCATATCACATGATTTCTATTACGCCCATGAATCAAATGTTCCCTGACTTGCTTTCACCTCCAAAAGACATACAGAAACAATTTCCCAAGATTGGTGGTTAAAGAAATACATACCTTTAGGAGGGGACTGTGGGAAGTCCTGAGACAATATCAACTTCATTCGGAATATACCATTCTCATATGGAGTCCCGGCTAAAATGGAACATCCAAAAGTCACGTGTGAGAACTATGACACTGGCTGGTCTCATAACACAGTATCACAAACTAGACAACAATGAAGAATGGTAAACACCTGGTCCTTCGATATCAGCATATATGGTTGAAAAGTTATCCTCATTCACTACCACTTTTATGCCTTCAGGAGGCGATTCGTCAAGGTTCTTCAACTCTTTCACAAGTTGCTTTACAACATTTGGGGGAAGATTTTCATTCGTCGCCTGTATAAATAGTTCTGTTCTAAGAAATTGGACTAAAAGATATATAAAACCTCTAAGAAACACATTCAGAGACTAATCGACTCTGTGATTGGTATATGACTCCAGGGCAAAGAAAGATGGGGGAAAAGAGAGTCATCCAAGAGCAACATATTTCTAAATGAGCTTTTAGCTGCCCTACTGTTTTTTGTTAATTTTCTTTTACATTGTATCAGAAAACAATTAAGAACAGAAAAATATACGTGGAATCATCGTTAAGATGTCCACTGACATCTTTAATGGGTCAATAAATCTACAAATGATTTAAGATTTATCCACTTTATCACTCAGAGAACCTCATGAGGGAACAGCCCAAGAGAAAAAAATTGATATTGAATCCCCATGCAGTTCATGCTTACCATGACGAAAAAATAATATGAGCAGAAAGCAAAGAAACGTATGCTCCTTATTAGTGAGATGTGGATTCAGAAGTTAGAGTCCCGAAATCTTCCAGAAAGAAAGCTTCCAACAGTAGAAGAGCTGAGATCTGCAGCACAAGCAATCATCGGACCAATTAAGTGGTTGGTTTCAAATCCCTACAACTAAACTCATGAAGCACTGAATGTCCATTCACTAAGCACCCAAACATGACTACTCGCAACCACAGCCTCGAGCAACATTCTCACTCACAAACTCAGTGAGACAAGAACATCCTCTTGGGAAAAGAAAGGGCAATGTAAGTAGATTGAGTAAATACAGGCACTGATACACGAAGCCCAGGACGCAATCACAGTCAATCAACCACTTGACGCCTCAATGCCTACTCCAGAACGACAAATCCCTAGACACAAAGAACCCCCAACCCTAATCCTAATCCCTTGCCGCAATAACCCACCTCAAAACGGGAAATCCCAAAAAGCACCGATCTTGAATCGGCCAAATCAAGTAGGCGGAAGTAAACTCCCAATCGGAAACCCCGAGAGGGTCCGGCACTCAACCACCCACTCTACACTAACAAAAAGACCCAATCAAACACCCATAAAAAGGAGTGGAAGAGATGGGGATCGCCCAAGAACCCCACTTGAACAGACAACGAAGAGAAAGGAAGGCCCGTAACGGGAGGAATCCAAAGCGAACCCCAAAATCCGTCCCCCCAAAAAAAAAAGGGAAACCAAACAAATGCGCCTCTTTAACCCCCTACAAACCCAAGAAGGGTAAAAATCCCACCTTTTGATTTCCCCGGGGAGGGGGATTTACTCGTAAAAATGAAGGTGGGTTGTGGAGAAAACGATAGACCACCAACCGGAAGGGGAAGAGGGGGATGAGAGTTCTCAAGAACAGGAAGGAAACTCAGTATGGAATTATCTTATTATAACCCCATGATCTGTCCCCTTCCCCTCACTCGGTAGATTTTCTTACCATGAAAAAGAAGAAGCGAAGAAGAAGAAGAAGAAGAGGAGGAGAGACTTAACTGTTGGTTGTTGGCATGGAACGGGCGTGTCCGTGTCCGAGAGATTCTGATATTCAAAGAGAGGGGCATCGACAACAACAATCCATCCACCATCCCCCCATTTATTATTATTTGTCCCACCAGGATTACCGGAATTTCCTTAAGTTGCACTGTGCCGACTCCTCTTTGGAAGTTGTCAATTTCAATCATTATCCCCCCACAAACCCGAATATCTAACGAGTTTTCTTTCTTGGCCAATTATTAGGCAATAACGATGTTTGGTTTTAGCTTATCTAACACCACCGCCGCCGTGATGATTGTTCAATTATCCCCACCCACCTCTTTTCAAGTGTTATTCAATTTGTAACAAGCCGGTATGTACAAAATTATATGCTATTAGGAATGGGAGTAAACACTTGAGAGGGTTTCAAAATTTGTTGAGGTGGAAGTAGCCGTTGTTTCTAAATCAAACCCGATTGAAAAAAAAGAAAAGAAAAGAAAATGATCCAGAGGGAAAAGAAGGCGTCCGAGCAATATCATTTAGATTGGGTTAGATTTTGGGTGTGTTATGGGCCTCGGACAGAGGATGCCCATTACGAGGAAATCATGGGGCCCAATAGGAATTAATAAAGTCTTAGGACCACGTGGGTCGGCCTCCTGCTGCCCAAACATATCAAAAGGGGGGGAAAAATTTGATGATGCCTCCTCCACCTCCTCTGTTCCGTTCACGCCCACACCACGCCGACCGCCTGCCTGGCACTCCAAACCCCATCATCATCATTGCTATTATTATTATTACACAAAATGACAAATTATCCCGAAATGGGTAACCTAAATTCGGATAAGATTAATAGTGGGTTTGGAGGTTGGGTGGTGGTTGCTGTTTGGTTCGCCAAATTCCGATAATGAATTTCATACCGTGATTAAAGAAGAGAAGGAATAAATAACAAGACAACCTCCAAAGAAAATGTAAAAGAATAAAAAAAAAAAGAAGAGGGAGTGGAATGATAATAATAGGGGTGGGGGGGTGTGCGGTCGAGCTGTCTGACTAGGGGGATGGACTTTGTCCTTTTGGGTTTTTTTGTCTGATTTTGTCCCTGAGAGAGAGAGAAAGAGAGAGGGGAGAAGGAAAACATAAAGAAAAAAGGAGACGCCTTTTTTTATTTATCTTAATTCTCTCTCTCGCTTACTCACTGTCTTCTTCTTCCCTTGCCCCTTTACGATTCCAAACCCCCCCCCCCCCCCCTTCCCCATCGACAAAAGGCTAAAAAGTGCGACAAAAGAACTCCATCGACCGGATGCCCTCCTCCCCCCCTTCCTTCCTTCCTTCCCAAATTGTAGTAGTCATAGCTGTTGAGCAAGGTGGAGAGGAGGGAGAATTCGAGGTCGTAAGTTGAGGAAGGAAGGTAGGGAGGAGTAAGAGTGGGCGGAAGATTGGGGTTCTGAAATGGAAGGTATTTTGAATTGTTGTCGGTTCCACTTTTTCCATGTTGACTGTTTCTTTTACGTGGGTTTGACTGCTCGTCTGGGGTGTTCCTTTTTTTGGGGGTGGGGGGGTTCTGGTCAGTGGGGGTCTGGAGTTTGGGCCGGTGGATCGGGGGATGCCGCCCCTTTTGCTCGCCTTTAAGGTGGTTTTCGTTGTCGGTCTTTGATGATGGTGGTCCATTCGGTGGGGAAAGTAAGGAGAATCGATTTGGACCCTCTGTGGAGGTCAGATTTCAAATGTCTGGATCGCCCGTTTCTGAGGGATTGGTAGCGGCTGCTGTCTTGGTTAGGGTAGGGATACTTTTTGAAGTCCTGTTAATGCGGATGAGCTGAGTTTAATACTAGACGTTTGATTGGGTAATCCCTTGGTCGCTGTCCTCGGCTCGGATCCCCAATGTGATTTTCTTGTCACCGCCTGACCATCAGCATCTAATGTGTATGCTAGACCCTTGTTGCCTTGGGACATTCCGGATGATTGCTGTTACCAACTTGTTGAGTCATCAGCGTAGTGAAAGCATCGCTGGGTGTATACTAGTAGTATTTTGTCCGGGAGCTCAGTTTAGAAAGAACTGCTCGTTAGCAAATTTTTCATGAAATTTGCTTTTACACCTTCTATTGTTTTGAGCTGTTATTTGTCCCGGCGTAGCCTAGGACGTAGTCTAATTATCTTGTGTAATTGCAGGTAGATCTCCAGACCTTGATTCAGTGGGGTCTGGGACTAAAAGATCCAGTGTATCATCTAGTGCCAGATCTAGATCACGTAAGGAGTTTCTTGACAGATTGGTTAGTTGTGAAATCTTGACGGAAAAGCTAGACCAATGGTTTAGATCGATCTCCGAGGATGTAGCTCCTAATGAACCCATTTTTGATGTGCCCTTTGAGTTAATAGAATTACAGAAGTTTGACTATGCCCTAGAAATGGTGTCATTTGAACAGCTGATTCGGATGCCCAGTGCTGTTTATCCATCGGCGGCCAATGCAATGAAAGCTTCCGCTTTTCTAGCAATTGAAGATTTTTTACATGCTAGTGTAAAGGGATTGTGGGAAGCCTTTTGGAGTCAGCAAGATCCGTTGCCGTTTTCCGTTGCCTGTTTGTATGGTCCGAATCTTAAGTTTTACCAAGCTCATAAAGCAATCGCTAGTGGGAAAGTTGAAGGCCTTTGTGCGACCGGCGTGTTTCTTAAGAACCATAGGCATTCACACAGGAAATGGGATCACATGCTCGAACTGGCTCTCTTGAGGCCTGACATTGGGAATCATGCCTTGGACTCCGTCAGGCAGCCCTCTCTTTCTGTTCTAGGGGAAGCCCTCTTTTATGGGGTCCGCATGTTGTTGTCACGGAGCGTCAGCAGGTTAACTTTCTCTCAGAATTTTAATTCTGCATTCGTCCTTCTTGTCGATTCGCAGTACGGCGGCGTAGTTAAAGTCGAAGGGGATGTCAATAAGATGGAGTTCGATGTGAATACCGTATACGATTGCGTGGCTGATTGGATTGCAAAGCACTGCAGAATATCAGTCTCTCCGATTGATCGGATATGGAATAAACTGGGAAATGCTAACTGGGGAGATATCGGTTGCCTACAGGTCCTCTTTGCAACTTTCCACAGTATAGTGCAATACGCCGGGCTGCCTAAGCAGTCAATTGAAGATTTAGCGGCTGACCATGGTTCTCGGCTTCAGACTAGAAGAGTGGAGAGGCAGTTGGGAGAAGCTACTCTTAATGGAAATGGTATGTTTCGGTTCCAGCAGCAGAATGTTTCCCCTGAAATTGTAGAAATTCAAGAGGAATCGGCCAACATTGAGCCCGAAGAGATTCTGAGGCTGGAGGTCGGGTCGGTGTTATGGATAGAGGATTCAAATTGGCGAAAGGGCTATCGTGTGAATGAAGTCTTGAGTAACAACGAACATTTATATTTCATAGCATCTCCTGTCGAAGAGCCAGGGAAGTCTCATTTCCTCTATGTCGGTTCTCATCCTTCTCTTTTGGAACCCGCTTGGGAAGACATGAATTTATGGTACCAAGTACAGAGGCAAACCAAAATTCTGACCATCATGAAGGAGAAAGGACTGTCGAGTAAGTTTCTCCCTCAGTTGAGTACCTCTGGGAGAATAATCCATCCTGAAGAATGTAGGCGGCCGAGCTCCGGTGGAAAATGTGACCACCCCTGGTGTGGGACACCAGTACTTATTACGAGCCCAGTTGGAGAAACGGTTGTTGAAATGGTAGCCCAGGATCGATTTGGCCTGAACGAGGCAATCCGCTGTTGCCACGATTGCCTGGCTGCACTTTTGACTGCATCGTCTGCTGGCATTCGCCATGGAGACATCCGGCCTGAGAACGTAATTTGCATCAGATCTGGTTCGAGGCATCCCTACTTTGTCCTCGTAGGCTGGGGACATGCGATTCTTGAAGATAGGGATCGCCCTGCGATGAATCTGCACTACTCGTCGACTTATGCTCTTCAAGAAGGGAAACTGTGCTCTGCATCGGATGCAGAGAGCTTAGTCTACATGCTTTATTTTGCATGTGGCGGGGTTTCTCCCGATCTCAATTCCGTTGAGGGTGCTCTACAGTGGAGAGAGACATCTTGGTCAAGGAGGTTGATTCAGCAGAAGCTCGGTGATGTGTCAACAGTGTTGAAAGCTTTTGCTGATTATGTCGACAGTCTTTGCGGAACTCCCTATCCAATGGATTATGACATTTGGATTAGAAGACTCAGGAGAAACATCCAGGAAGAGGATCACGGGAAGGAAGTCGACACATCAGGCTAAGCATATGAAATATATTATTCACATTATTGCAACGCATGCCTTTGCGGTGATGGAATTTCGGTCGCCAAACTATAGAGCTGCACTGGGTGATTATCGGCGGGTGGATTCCCTTCATCACTGCTACTGGGAACCGAAAGATGCCCGGTCGGCAGATTCTTGCCTCGGTTCCCTGCAGCAGTAAGTTTGGTCTCGGATGTGGGTAAGTTATGCGTCTTTTTCTCTTGATCAGCATTGTTTATTGGCGTGGGAGGTAGTCGGTTCTGTGATTATCGAATGAAAGTGTTACGTTGGTAGAGATTCAGGAATGTTTGTTGTTCTGTGTATAGAGATCCAAGTTTTGGTTTCTCCGTTTTACTGTAAATTGGGAATGAATTCCTCTTCTTCCCTGTTTGTTTGGGATGCAATGACAGTGTCGAACAGTCTGTCGTCCAGTCCAAAACGACCTTGGTCGTGTTATCTAACGATGATAGACCAACTTGGCGTCAAGAAACTGCCACTGTTTGTTCATTCTCAGCGGCCACCTCTCAGGTTGCGGCAAGGATTTGAACTCCTTCTACAGGCAGGCGGCAAATCTAAAGAAACAACGTATTCACAAATGGATCATAGCAAGCATCAGGACAACTTAAATCCGACTTTCAAATTGTGGATTAACAGTTTCTCTTGTAAACTCCCCCTATGAGACGGCAAAAGGCCAGATTCTCAGCTTGGGCGGAACCAACGTGGCTCTCTCCTGTCAGAAAGGCATGACTCCGGCACGAGCTAACGTTTACGGAATTTTCCATGTTCGAATTCGATCTCAGGAAACTAAAGGTCGTCGACCCAGACTATTTCTCCCTCTGCGAGACAGCAGTGAAGCTTCCTGTCAGCAGCTGCAACCTCCTGCCAACTTCGGGAACTCATTGCGGTGTCGTCAATCCATATTATAACTCATTATCAACAAGAGCCAGAGCAATCGCTGGCAACTTTCATTGTTGAAGAATTCCGACCGAAAGATGAAAAGAAGAGCGTGGCTGCCTCGTTTCCAAACATCAAGTCTATCCTTCGCCTCCGTGGCTCTGGTGTCCTAACCGTTTACTTGAATTTTATGTTTTAAGCAAACAATCCCAGTGGTTTATGGTATGAGTAAGTTGCCGTCCATAAACTTCCGACGGCGTAAAACTCCTGTCAATTTAAACATGTCTCGACATAATCAGGGTAAAGCAATCGGACAAGCAAACATGATCTCTCCCCATTTGTGCGGAAAGGAAAGAAGACACGCTTTGCTTCACATTGTATCATCTTCGCCGGCAGTCATGCCTCTGCTGAGGTGCAATCATCCTTTGAGTCGTCGCAGTCAATTTTACTTGATAACTCCAGAAGAAAAGCATTACCATCTCCAGCAAGATTCATCTACATCTCTATGTTCACTTTTTCCTCTGGGCTCGCTTCATCTTCCCCATAATCCAACGTGATTGATGGTTCCACAGTTTCCTCTACCTCGACGAATGCTCGGAAGTTGTTCATTGATGGTGGTATACTCGAAAAGAAGACCTCATACAGGTTTCCCAGCAACCCTTGTTGTATGAATTTGCCTTCTTATCAAATCGATACCGAAAATTCTCCTAAGTTGACTGCGGAGGGTGGAGATAAATTATGAGATGTAGATATCGGAAAAATCACATCAAAATTGTTTGTGTGTGAAATTGATTCAAAACGGGAGAGATCACCTGATTTTTGCAGATCAGATAAGAGTGAAAGATCGTTAATCCTCCAATGAAGCAGATTGCTGCAAAGCAATAAACGATGAGAAATTCTGATAGCTAATCGTTCCCCATAGCCTTCCTAATCGTCTCCTTGTCAAGTTCAAGGAGATTGATCCATGAAAATGTGAAGACAAATATGGACAAGATGGTCGAAGTCAATATGAACATGAAGAAGAACCGATAGTTACGCTAAAAGCCATATGACCAAAGACGAAAAAAACAGCCGTAAGTTAGAAACAAGTAAAGAGTTCTCAGCACAGAAGCTGGGAATTACGGAAAGCGTATGGTTACCACTCCGATGCACTGACCGACCCAAGGACAGTGATGATCGAATTGCTGTACACAATTGTCACGGACCAAACAATGAGAGGCACGAGGTGGACGGAACAGTAAGCAAGTGTCGCAGTGCTTTACTCTCACGACACTACCGTCTATGATCACATCTTTCAATCGGGGTAGCTTCAAGTGAGGGGTTCTTCCATCGACCCATTCCATTGAGGGAGTCATCACATCAAACTCACTTATTCAGGGGGCCTCAAATTTCTTGGGACTATGCCGGAATCTCTTGCCGATGTCATGAATAAGAATATGAGATCCTGCACGCGGAAATATAGTGACATAAACTCTAATGACATATACGCGTTCGAATAGGACGATGCTCGAATTTACTGACCAGAACGGCAAGGACTGGACAGACAACCATTGCCGGTAGGGCATAGTGATGACGTTTGACCTGGGAATGAACCTTCAGGCAGATCGCAATTGCTGGGACAGCAATGACAAATGTAGAAAGGTAGAGAGACGCAGCATGCGGGCCAAAAATCAACCTCCCTCGGCAGAAAAAGCTCCGGCACCAATCGATGAAACAAGAACGACTAAGCGCAGATTGATCGGCTCTTCTAAACACACCACACAATGAGGATCTCCAAAACCAACGGCAGTTCAACAGAAATGAAAAAGGTCTGCACAACCAAAGGAATGAAGATGGACGGAACTGTGTTTTGACCACGGTGAACCATCAACCGAGCACGTTCCAATCAAACCCGAATCGCGTCACTTGAGTCCATATCATCCAAGTCATCAAAACACGCTCTAATGAGGAAGAAACAGAGACTCATATTTCTTCCCTTCCAGACCTCATACAACCTCAAAGAATCCCCCCCCTGTGCCATAACCTCACAAATCCAATGTCACTTCATCATCGAAACACCAACAACCCACAAACGAACCGACAAAGGCCCTGATGCGACCTTGTTTGGGACAAGGAGATCGAGAAAGAGAGTTCAGATTCAAGAATCCGCGAGTATCAATGGAGCTCTTCGGGAATAACAAAGCAAGTGGTGGTAGCTCGCGACAACTTACGGTCCCAACACAGACCAAGGAAAGACAGGGCCAAGCGAGGTGATGAGTTCGGAGATTGGGAGACGAGGCATGGGCAATGGACAGTCCCAACACAGCAAATACAAATGCAAAATAACAAATTACCACCATATTATCTCCCGCCTCGACTGTTGCAAACGAATGGTCGACAAAGTGTCGACGCTTATTGGGTTGTCGATGTGTGGCAGACCAAATGCACCCCATTTATCGCAAGCTTGTATTCCGTATATAGTAACTATCAATGCCTTCGTCTATGATATTACCTCCCGCCCCGACTGTTGCAAACGAACGGTCGACAAAGTGTCGACGCTTATTGGGTTGTTGACACGTGGCAGACCAAATGCACCCCATTTATCGCAAGCTTATATTCCGTATGAAGTATCCATCAATCCCTTTGTCTTCCAGGGGATGGGCAACAATTATCCATCCGGCAGCAATTGGCTGGCTCGAAAGGACGGACTGGGTCTCAAGATGTGTATTGACATGGATAAGGTTGAATGGCCGATTTAACGGACAGAACAGAGTATCACGAGCATAGCAGTACTGACTATCACACGGCATCGTGAGCCTACAATGAGACGATTACTTCTAGGGGGAGATGCAGGATCCGTAAACATTTGTGTGAAGGACATAGATACAGACGATCCTCTAATATCGCGTAACTGTCAAAAGATAACAGCAGAGACGATACGCCAATAACAACCGAATCAATGTTCAATCCTAAGACCAATACAAACATCCGGGATTTATATGCATCACACTTACTTTTGGTTTTGGCATAAACTTCTTTTATGACTGACTGCATTCCATGCGCACAGGCTGCCAGAAATGGAAAAAAGAACAAGAAACGAATATGTACCTCGTATATCAATACAATGTGGGATGCTATGTACCGTCGATGTTCCTGATTCTTGACAACTCCAATTCATTTTGAGCTTGAGGGGAAGAAGAAGGGATCGGAAGCAGACTCTTCTATTTTTTTTTCTTCTTCTGCTTTTCATTGATACCTTTATTAATGCAGATTCTGCTACAAACTCAGGGAGTTCACTATTGTCCTCCATGTCCAGCGTAACCCCCCATTTCAACATCAAAATTTGATTTGGATGTCCCAAAGCCCTTCCCAACTGCTTGCGAGGACACAGATTCGGAAAACATATCGGGTTCTTCCATCGTCCAAGCTCGGAAGTTTATCATCGACGGAGGGATCTTGAAGAAGATGATTTCTCTGATATTCTTCAACATCCCTTTTCTGTATGGGTTCTCCTTCTTATCATAACGGTATCGAAAGTTTTCGTATGTCGTCTGCATGTTGAAGTCGGTGAAACATAAACATTAGTTAATATATTGAGGATGCTGTTAATATACTCAGACAAACACTCTCACCTGGTTAGTACAAACCAGGTAATAATGAAACATGGTCAGCCCGCCAACGAACCAGACAGCAATGAAGCAATATACTATTAGAACTGTCGACAGGATGTCGTTCTTCATTGAGTTCCACAGATTGTCCCCTTGATGCAGAATGTTAACCCAGGAAAACGTGAAAACATAGACGCATAACATGGTCGATGATGAGATGAAGCATAAGAAAAATGGATAGTTACGCTGCAAAACAGACGATTAGATCAGAAATTATCAATAGTAAGATGGTTTAATAGACGCAGAAATGCCATTTGACACGCGCGCTTAAGCATGGATGGGAAAACTTACTAGTGCGATACATTGTCCAACCCACGGACAGTGATGATCAAATCTCTGGACGCAGTTGTTGCAAATAGAGCAGTGGGATGCACGAGGCGGACGGTACAACAAACAAGTCTCGCAGAACTTCACCTTTATTGTATGACCATTTACAAACACATCCTTAGTTTTTGGTAATTTTAAGTCTGGCGTCTTGCTGTTGACCCAATCCATGGATGAAGTAGTACTGCCGTTGTAGTTTGCTCCCTCCAGTTCTGGCAGTTTTGAGTTTCTCGGGATTATTCCAGGGTCTCTACTAGACGTAAGGAAAAGGAAAATGAAGTCCTGCAAATGTAGGGGAAAAAACAAAAGCAAAGAGCCGAGGTAACGGGCTAGTCATCAGATTTAGGTGCTCTCGGCTTAGTTGCAGCTCATGATAAAAACTACATGAACTAACCAGAACAGTCAGTACGGAGGCGACGATCAGGACGGGGTAACTGTACATGGGATTAAGCTCGGAGATAAGAGAGAGCATTCTTAGACAGAATGACAACGCAGGGGCACCAATCAGGAAAACAGTTAAAGGTAGCGATGATGCATCCGGACCAAAGATAAATCGTCCCCGGCACAAGAATTTCTGAAAGATAAACCAGATCATAACGTCAGACTCAGACACGAATCCAGGCTCCGACAATCTCATAACGGCGGGAAAAATTACAGATGTGTAACATTACTGAGCTTAGGTACCACGAAACAGCTTATTACAGGCAACGGTAATGAGTTGTGATAACAGTAAAGTTCCATTGTTAAGTCCTCGGGGTTGAGCAAGCCAGCGCGATTCAAAAGCATGAAAATCAAAATCAACCATTGTCTCCATCAACTACAATTTTAGCTGCCCGCATCAAAGATTAATTGAATCTTGCCAGATTCACAACGAATCGTCCATCCCCGTGAAAGGGGAAAATGCACAAAACATGAACCCGGATGACCATGAATGTGCAATGACAACGCAACAAACGTGACAGAGATCATCACAACAGGATACAAAAAAGAGAGGAGGGAACAGGCGCATTACATTGTTGCCCTTCCAGACTTGATAAAGCCTTCTGGTGGGAGCCAAATCATTCGTGGACGTGGCCAAATCATGCACCCTCGCCTTCCTCATCTTCCCCCAACTCTTCTGCTTCCCCTCCCTCTCGTTAACTATTCATCGCATTATACCTGCAGTCAACCCGGAAAAAAAAAAAGAAAACCAATCTAACCCAGAAATATTTTCAACAAAAAGATTCGATCTTGCTATCGACCCTCGAGAGAAAAACACATTCCTGCATCCAGGTCGATTTAATCTAATTGTATTCTGGAAAGAAAAGAAACGGAGGAAAAAGAAACCAAAGGAAACGAGGAAAGGAAAGCGCAACCCCCAACCCCGCAACCAAGACTGTTGAAGATCTTCTTCCTCTCTTTATCCCTTCTGTCTCGTAAAAAATTCGTGTCTTGTCTGGTGTCCCCCAATCTCTGTCGTCCCTTTGTACAGATTGCGTACAGACATTTCTTCCCTGTCCTAAATTCGGTATCCGTTGCAGAGAATTCATCCCCCCACCCCCGCCATTCTCGCGCCCAAAAACATTCCTCCCCGTCTTCTCTGGTCTGTCCCATTTATTTCTTTATTATTTTGATCTCCCGATGTTCATTTAAATGAACGACATTTTATCAAGAAAATTATAAAGTTGCATTTAAAAACTATTGTAATTTCTATCGTCACTAAATTTAATTAAAATGCATGTAAAATTATCCGACCAACATCAAATCCTTCCAGATCAACTTCTGATGGATTTAATCAAAGAAATGAAAGAGTAATGAAATTTTAGAGAGCTGCTGGCGTGACTTACAATTCCAGCAAAAACCTTCCAATCCCTTCCAAAGCAAAACGCTTGGTTTTCACTCAGAAGCAAACGCCAAAAGTGATGCCCTCAAAACAGAAATTATAGGACAGGATTTTGTCCACAAACAAGCAGTTGCCTTACAGAAAGAAGAATCTCATTCATTACTTTACAACCTCCGAAAAACTTCAGTTTGTTCAGGTACGACGATGCCTCCTTGACTTTGTTACCATTGATGATTCCTATCTGCTTGGTTTGGTTGGAATCTTGTTCTTTTATTGGATCATTTGAATAACAACTCCTGAGACCAACTCCCCCCCCCCCCCTCCCACTAGAAAAACTCCGCTGAGTCACGGTCTTGAGTAGATAAGATCAACCTAAACAAAGTCCGCCTGCAATTACATTTTCAAAGCTGACGGCTCTGCTGTTGTTTCTCTTGTTCACCAGAGATTGAAGAATTTTGGCATTCGGGAAACAAGTATCATGGGATTATTACCTCCGAAACAACGTGCCCCGCCTGCTGTCCTCCTGCAGAGTGCCTTGTTTTTCATCAGCTTTGTCTGTCGCCATTCCTTCTGCCTTGAGGTCGAGAAGAACCAGTCCGCGTGGCTTCTCGTCAATGCATCCCGAGCATCTGGCCATCCGATATCCGATAGGCTGTTCGGTATTTTCTTCGAGGTCGGGATTCAAAAGTGATTTCTCAGAGGTATTTTTCAAAGTGCGTGAGCTGAAAAATCCTAGTCTTTCTGCAGGAGATCAACCATGCTGGTGCTGGCGGCCTGTGGGCAGAGCTCGTGAACAACCGAGGTCGTACCCCCAGTTATCGAAAATAGTGTCACAGCAAAATCAATATCACTTCTAACCATTGTGTGCATTGTCTTTGCATATTTGCAGGCTTTGAAGCTGGAGGACCAAACACTCCCTCTTACATCAGCCCATGGTCCACCATTGGAAATGAATCCTATGTCATGGCATCGACGGATCGCTCGTCCTGTTTCGACCTTAACAAGGTTGCGTTACGCTTGGACGTCCTGTGCGACGACAAAGGCGACAATGCATGTCCAGCTGACGGAGTCGGAATCTACAACCCTGGTTTCTGGGGCATGGTGAGCATCAATGCTTGGTAGGATAAACGTATGTTCCCAACCACCACGAACTGAAACTTCTTTCTATTCAGAACATTGAGAAAGGGAAGACTTACAAGGTTGTATTTCACGTCCGCTCATCAGATTCAGTCAATCTGTCGATATCATTGACAGGCTCAAGCGGGAGTCCAGTCCTGGCCTCTGCCAGTGTTATGTTAGTATTGTTACTTGCAGCAATTTTTCCTCCTTCGAAATCTGTCAACTTACCGCTGCTGGTTCCACAATGATGGTACATTCGTTCTGTTTGAAGAGCATCTGCTTCGGATGTCTTAAACTGGACAAAGATGGAGGTTCGGTTGGAGGCAACAGCGACAAATCATAATTCCAGACTTCAGATTACAACCAACCAACAAGAAGTCATATGGTTTGATCAAGTGTCCGCCATGCCAGAAGATACATACTTGGTATGCATTGTATATTCTAATACGCAATGCATCTGATCATCTGAAAGAATTGTCATTCTCGAGACAACAAAAATGTGATTTCAGCTTTGAAACATGTTCTTTGTCCAGGGGCATGGTTTTCGGAGTGATCTCATGCAAATGCTCGCACAAATTAAGCCCAAGTTCCTGAGATTTCCAGGTAAATTTGAATGTAGATTCCGGGATTTTTTGTGGTCTTAAGAAGAAATCTTGGCTGTTCCCAACAAGCTAAGCATGCATTTAACATCACGGAAAAGGCGGAGACTACGTTAAAGGGGAGTGGCTGCAGAATGCATTCCACTGGAAAGACACGGTTGGACCATGGGAAGAGAGGCCGGGACATTACAACGACGTCTGGAATTACTGGACCGATGATGCGCTCGGGTTCTTCGAGTTCCTCCAAGTTAGTTGATTCTGTCATCTCTATCACCCATTTTGGTGTTCAAGTTACTTCCTGAACTTCTCAATCAATGGCAGCTTGCAGAGGAGCTCGGCGCATTACCAGTCTGGGTTTTCCACAGTGGTACTTTTTCATATATCAATTATCACAATGTTCTTCCATCTTGTCTTCATATGCCCTTGTCTCAAAATGCTCAAAACTTGGGTCTCTCTTGCATCCATCAATATCGCAGGATTCAGCATCAGAGAAGAAATAGAAACACCCAACATACACCCTTTCGTCCGAGTAAATCTGCTAATCGCCGGTTCCTTCTAGCATTTGGAATGAATATGCTCATCTTCTTGGCTACCTGTTGATTCTATCGCAGGAAGCCCTAGACGGTCTTGAGTTTGCAAGAGGGGATTCGGATTCTACATGGGGATCTGTCCGAGCTAACATGGGACATCCCAAACCTTTCGACCTGAGATACATTGCTATAGGCAATCAAGACTGTGGAAGAAAGAATTACCGAGGTTAGCTAGCCACCTAAAAGAAAAGCATTCATTAGTCACTGTTACCATGGTTTTCTAGGTTACTGAGAAAAACTAAAAGCTACAGCTAGTAATTCTCCACGGAAATAAGCAGGCAACTACCTTGAGTTCTACAACGCCATAAAGCAGGCCTACCCAGACACCCAAGTAATCTCTAACTGTGATGGATCTTCTCAAAAACTGGATCACCCTTCTGACCTTTATGATGTTCATGTAAAGTATCTTATGTCAACACCTCAAAAAGTTAAAAAGAAACTAAGGATCTGAACAAAGTACTAATGTAATACTTCATCCTCTGCTTAAATAGGTGTACACATCAGCCAACAACATGTTCTCAATGGCCCATCAGTTCGATCAGATGCCTCGCACTGGTCCAAAGGTGCATTTCTGCATGCTAGCATCCTCCCAGAATGTACAGCCATGCACCCTTTATTTCCACATTTTTTTCTCAGATTTCTTTTTCAGGTGTTTGTCAGTGAGTATGCAGTTACAGACGGGGGCAAAGGAAATCTGCTTGCAGCCCTAGCCCAAGCCGCATTCCTTATCGGCCTAGAAAAGAACAGGTTTTTCCTTTCTCCCGTTTGTCATTTTGACTATTACTCAAAAATCTTATGACCATCTATTCATCAACTGCACTTTGCAGCGACATCGTTGATATGGCCAGTAATGCACCACTCTTTGTCAACGCCAATGACAGAAGCTTCAGTAATGATGCGATAGTCTTCGACTCTTCGCAAATATATGGAACCCCGGGGTACTGGGTACAAAGCTTTTTTGCAGAGTCCAGCGGGGCAACAATTCTCTCCACATCCCTACAGACAAATTCCACTTCTTCACTCATCGCGTCCGCTATCTCATGGCAAGACTCGGACAATCAGAACACATACTTGAGAATAAAGGCAAGAACTGCATATGCAAATGCTCTTCTCTCTTGTTTCTTCAGCCTGGGCGATTACTTATCTGTTACCCTCTGCCATTTCTCCCTTATCTTAAAGCATTCTTCTCTCGTTAAGGTTGTCAACTATGGAAGCAATTCAGTGAATCTTAAGATTTCTCTGAGAGGGTTTGATTCAAACTCCATCAAGTTATCCGGATTATCTAAGTCTATACTAACCTCAGCTCATCCGACGGATGAGAATACCTTTCAGGAACCACAGAAGGTACCTAAGAATCTTCACCGGGCTTCTCATTCATCTATCTTATAAATGCAAGGATTACTTGCTAACTTGGTTATCTCTATCAAAACAACAGGTCTTTCCGAAGAAAAGTCCACTCAGAAGCATAAGCAAGGATGTTGATGTTTTACTCTCTCCATATTCTTTCACTTCGCTTGATTTTTTGGAAAAACCTTCGATTCTTGGCATTCCAAGGATCGAGGAATCCTCTGCGGATATGTAATGAAATCTCAGTAAGATGAAAGGATCAGCTTGTTCAGTTCCAATAAATAAGGTGCTAAATGATCTAGACAAGCGATCTAATGAATGCCACATCTTAGTTACTGCAAGAGCAAAGCCTCCTCTGAACATAGCAACGAGCTGAAGGCACCTTTTGACTTTTGCGCTAATGGCTTCTTGGATAACAACCGTGTCATCTGACATCCTACACAAAATTTCCCCTGTGCTCACTTCCTGGTTGAGGAACCCGATTTCTTGCCTCATCGGTGTCCTCAAGTACAAGCTTATGATTCTTGGCACCTGTCTTTTTCTTTTCCTGGTGTCCTTCCAATAAGACACCTGGATGCAAGTTGTAATGCAAGATCCTATTGCCATACATAAAAACTTCAGAGGAACCTTTGAAATAACATTCACCATGATGTCGAAACGATAAATAAATCCATCTTCTGTCACCTGGAACAAAAGGTCTGTAGATATCGACTCCGGAGCATTCCAGTTTTTGCTTTTGCCATCACTGAACAAGACAGACAACGCACCATGAAAATGTCATGATTAGAAACCCGATTAAAGAACATGAGCTTCTTCTGGCTGTCCGTCTTATCACCATTATTTTCAGTGCTGACAACAACATATGTTGAGGATGACAACTCTAACCGGAAAATCAATCCATCAAAATAAATTGACTTGTCCATGATAAGCTTTCCCACATCTCTTACAGCCAAAAGTGCCCCTTCCTCGACCTTAGGAATCTTCCCTTTAGTATATTTGATCAAATTTGCAGGCCAGAACTGCCCCACTTCACCAAGCCACCAGTTGGCGAATTCCGGGCGGGTGAGAAGGGACTTAAAGCAGAAGGAATCGGATCATGGGCGAAATTAGGAGACCTAAAGAAAACAATCCCGAAGGGAATGCCGTTCTTAAGGAGAGCTACTGAACAAGGAAGACACGGCTGCCGATGGCGGAGTCGGCTGGCGAGGGGTCGCCAGGGACCAGCTTGGCGAAGGCGTCGCCGAGGGAAAGAGGGGTGGCAATGCTGAGGACCTTCTCCCCTTTATCACGCAACAAAGAGAAGTGAGACAGCCCGTTTCGGGTCGTCCTTCCGCAGGGAGGATAGGATGGCCGGCGTAAGGGATCATCCGTCGTTAGGGATCTTGGAAGGGATGATCTTCTTGGCGAGGAGCTGGTTGAGTACGGAAGCAGCGCTCACCACACCCATGCAACAACAGGGTCGCGGATTAAAAGACTTAACAAAGTCCCGCCAATTTTTGATCTTCAAGTTCAAATTTCTTTTCCCACACCAAGGACGATGTCTTCTTACAACGACAGAACAGGCAAGAACAAAC
The DNA here is from genome assembly GCA_023653495.1 of Melastoma candidum. NCBI lineage: Eukaryota > Viridiplantae > Streptophyta > Magnoliopsida > Myrtales > Melastomataceae > Melastoma > Melastoma candidum. The sequence continues at coordinate 5,188,314 of CM042889.1, read as the reverse complement.
CGCACCGCGAAGCCCTGTTCTTTCATTTTCCCTATCCGGGTTGTAGCGGGCCCAACAGGGAAATGGTTCCCTGCGCCGAATGCCTCGGTTTCTTGCCTTGCCTATTCCCCCATGTTTCGGGATCACGAGCCCATCAAGGGCGAAAGTTTCTTCATTTAGCCAGAACAATCAAACCCCGCATGCTCGGTACGGATAAATAGGGTTATGAAATATATTTTCGAGAGATTCTGCGTCAGAGAATCCTATCATGGAGAATTCACCCCTTTTGGCGGCGTCGGATGGCAGAAGCTATTCGGGTAATGGCGATGGGAATTTCGGTGGAGGTGGTGAGGATGCTTGTGGTGGAAGTAATGGGAGTAACTGGACCTTGCTGTCGTGGTATAACTACATAAGCATCTTTCCCGTCATGAGTGTTTTCGCTTCGTGTTTTTCTTAGGAATTCGCCATCCTAGCGCTTGTCTTTACGTCCATGATATGTATTGTTCGATCGAGCTGGTATTGGAATTTTGTGCTTCTCATTGTAGGCCCATTCTTGTTTTGCATCGCATTCCCTGAATCGTGAGACTGAATATACTGTTGCAGGTATCTTTTCATCCTGGAAAAGTATCCGGTGATAACCAAAGCTGTTACTTCTGCGTTGCTGAATTTTCTCGGAGACTTTATCTGTCAGGTAAAGGTTCCTTGTGTTTATCTCTGAGGTTGGGAAAATTGTAGCTGCCAAATGATTATAAGACTCTGGTCAAACAATTGGCTGCATAATTAGTAGAGAAGCAGGCTAAAAAATGCTTCCTATGAGAACTTCTGTTTTGGAATGTAGCTTCGAGAAATCAGCAAAATTTTAATACTCTGGATGCTTTGTCCTTTTCCTAATTGTGTTTGTTATGGTGAAATCTGATCAAATATAATTTTGTATTTACTATCATCTTTTTCTTGATGGTTTTTATATGTATAGACGTCTTTATATATATAGTTTTGCTGTCAGATTTCTTGGAATTAACCGAGTCTACATGTCTACTGTCCCAGCTTGTGATTGATCGAGCATCTTCTTTTGACTTGAAGAGAAGTTTTATGTTTACCTTTTTGGGGATGGTATTAGTTGGCCCGACTCTTCACTTCTGGTATGTTCTCAAATTGATTCACTTCATGCACATTATGTTACACGCGACTTGCTTTCTTGAGTTTTAACTTACAGTGGATAATTTAGGTACCAGAACCTGAGCAGGTTGATTACAGTACCTGGCGCATCAGGCGCATTAATGCGACTCATTGTTGATCAGGTTGTTGAAAGTGAAGTTCATTGAATAGCAAGAATGTGTTCACTATAGTTTGCTGTGTCGAGTTAATCGCCTTGTCTGCAGTTCATCTTTTCGCCCATATTCATCGGAGTTTTTCTATCTGCCTTGGTGACACTAGAAGGAAGGCCTTCAGAAGTTCTCCTGAAGCTCCGCCAGGTAATGTTTCACTCTGGTTATGTTTGGATTTTTTGCAGGTTGGGCAGTTATAAATTGCTTTTAATTTCTTTTAGGAATGGTTTCCAGCTGTGCTTGCGAACTGGAAGCTGTGGATCCCCTTTCAGTTCCTTAATTTTCGATTTGTTCCGCAGCAGTTTCAGGTCACGCTTCCACTGTTTGACGTGTATATAACTGGAGTTCTCCCTTTCATTTTATGTGTGGATCACAGAGACGTGAAGATGAGTAATATTCTCACCTCTAGTTGGAGTGACTCTTGTGGCTTTTAATTTTCAGGTGCTCACGGCAAATGTCATTGCGTTGGTTTGGAATGTGATTCTGTCATTCCTGGCTCATAAACAGGTTATTCCGAAATAGGTGGGTACGAACCGCATGGTGCTCTTACAAAAAATATCGACGCCGCTGCTCTGAACAGTTCCTTTCTTGCTCGCCCACTTCATTATTGCGTTTTCTCCCAGTTTGCAGATCATTATTCTTTGTTTCTGACAGAACAGAATGGCACTAATCAGTTTTCTTGTAGCTGCTCATGACGGCCGGAAGAATATCAATAATAATCCCAAAACTGGTCCATTCGACTTATCCCATGAAGATGTATCCGAAGACAGCCTCCTCTAACCACCTTGCTGTGACATGAGAGGCCAAAGTTCAAGCCCCCGATTGTGCTTTCAAACTGTGGACAAACTTATTAGTCTCGTCATGCTTGTCGTATATCCAGCTGCTTTTGCCGCTATCTCGCAGTCACTATTATAACATACGCTGGGTTCATGGAAGTAATTGTCACACGGGTAAAGCGACCACCCACAAATAGTCGCTCCTATGCGGCGTCGCACTCGCACTTTAGCACGACAAGCCGTATTCACACAACACGAAAGCCTTTTGTTTTCTTATTTAGCGTTCTATTTTGAGAAAATTCAACCTTTATTAGAACTAAGAAATATATAACTCTTATTGGGTTGTGGCTGTTCACTAAGCGTTGGTCGTGTCACTTAAAACCTTCACCAAGAGATACGTCTAATAGCTCATTAGCCTGCCCGTGCCTCTTCACGCTCACGCCCTTGCACGAACTCTCCTCTTCGAGTCCGCATTCGTCCGTGTTCTCTTAACGAACAATGCTCATAGGACCCACGAACATCCTTCAAGCATTCGCGTCTGAGCATTCTAATCACGTTGCGTCTCGTGCCTAGCTAACTTATCTAGTACCGACTGGAACTCTCACTTGATCCAGTCAAGTATCCACGAACGTACCAACGTTCATCATTATCCATACACTCTGACTCATGGACACTGCCCAACAACTTCACTCAAGTATACGTAGACAATGGGCACCGACTCTCGTCTTGTCCCGTAAACATCCTAATCAATCATCTGTGTTGTATAATGGGTGGGCAATTGATAAAATTAGGCAGGCACTCAGGCCCATAAACGCTGCCAGAAGGTCCAAAGTTATAGCGGTCGCTTCCCTTTCTTTCTGCCGCCTCATTGGCCATGATCGGCAGAATCCATTCCCACACGAGACTAGCCTTTGCAGTATGCTCATCGAACTCGCACCCATCTCGATTTCCCTTCGGCCCTTTCAATTCCGCCGCCCAGAGGCGATGGAAGAAGCCCGCCGACACCGCCCGAACCCGGTTGGAGGACCGAACCATGGACTCCAAGCTCGACAAGCTCATGACCCGCCTCAACGCCCTCGACGACGTCCTCCGAGTCCACTCCCTCATGTCCGCCCGCCGCCGCGGCCCGTTCGTCTCGCTCCAGAGAATGTCCCGATGGAAGAACATCATCGGCCTCAACATCGAGGTCACGCGGTTCGTCCGCAAGTACCCTCACGTCTTCTGGGTGTTCCCGCACCCGAAAAGGCGGAACCTTTGCTGTAGGGTTAGGGCTAGGATGCATGATTTGATCGAGGAGGAGAGGGTTGCAATTCGGGAGTCGGAATTGGATGGGGTGATGAGGGTTAGGAAGCTCCTGATGATGTCCGTTACTGGGAGGTTGCGAGTTCATGCATTGAGATTGATTCGGCGCGATCTGGGCTTGCCGGAGGATTTTCGGGATTCAGTGCTGGTGAAGTATGGGGATTACTTCAGGTTGGTTGATTTGGAGGTCGTGGAGTTGGTGCCAAGGGATGACGAGGAGTTTGGCACGGCGAAGGTTGAGGAATGGAGGGAGTGGGAGTACAGGGAGAAGTGGTTGAGCGAGAACGAGACGCGGTTCGCATTCCCAATCGGGTTTCCCACGGGGTATAGGATCGTGGCAGGGTTTAAGGAGAAGCTTAGGAACTGGCAGATGCTTCCTTATGTGAAGCCCTACGAGAAGGTGGAGGAGGGGGAGCGGTCGCATAGCCGTGGCGCGGTAGCACGGTTCGAGAAACGGGTGGTCGGGATATTGCACGAGCTGTTGAGCCTGACGGTCGAGAAGAGGATCGCGGTGGAGAGGTTAGCTCACTTCAGGAGGGACTTAGCGTTCCCGATCAATATACAAGAACTGCTCCTGAAGCACCCGGGGATATTCTATGTCTCCACCAAGAGGGGCGTCCTGACGGTGTTCCTAAGGGAAGCTTACGACAAGGGGCGCCTGCTCAACCCTGGCCCGGTGTACACAGTTAGGAGTAAGATGCTGGAGTTGATCTCTTCGGGTCGCCGTAATACGAAAGGATTGTCGGGTTGCGAGGAATCCGGCGACGAAGTCCATGACACGGGGGCTGTCGTCGCTGAGAATCCTCGGGGTAGGGACGGTGAATGGGCCGTTCCCATTTTGAATCGATTGAGAAAGAGCAAGGGTGATGAGCTCTAGTCAAAAGACAAGGGCCCTTAACGTACGTCATTGTGGGCTTCTTCACTCCCAAACATTGAGGGTGATTGTGGTCATTTGTATGGCAACTCAATCGGAATGAAATGGAAGATCAATTCTAAACGTGATTGTCTCAATCTAGAATTGGGGAAAATCATAATAATTGGAGCAGGTCGGTGATTACGATGGGTAGGTGCGTAACTATAAAACAGGAATAAGCACCCATCATTTTTATTAAGCATTTACTTAAAAAAAACTTATTAAAAATAAATAAATTCGACCCAAAAAAAAAGGGGGCAGAGAAGGTCGAAGAAGATTGTTGACCAATTCAAACCATTACAAAGTAGCAGATTTAAGATCTAGAAGATAACCTGATTATTAGTATTTTCAATTTTCAAATGATATGATCCTCATCCCCCCCCCCCCCCAAACTCGGGGGTTTAAGATAAATTATTTAACCAAATGATCGTGTCAACTCCCCTCATCGACAGGTCCTTTCCTTTGACTTTCTTTCCTATGTACCAACTACATACTACTCGGCATGAAGATTAGGCCTATGATTTAACTTCATTGAATAAACAAAAGCATCGATCCATTCATTATTCTGTCGTGGGTGCATAGGAGAGATTTGCTTTTATGTTTTTTTTTATTAAGAAAATTTAGGAGATTTAAAGAGATGCCCAAAAAAAAAAGGACTGGCATGAATGGCGTTGCTTACGTCAGAGCACACGTCACGCGTCCCCTTCGCCATCACCACCCTCCCTCCCTCAACAAAAATTCTTCTTCTTCTTCTTCTTCTTCTTCTTCTTTATATTATATTTACAGAACGGTAAAGACGTCGAGAAGGCCCCGCCCCGGCCCCACGTCGCTGTCCGAAACCTCATCTTGTCTCGTCGTCGTCCTCTTTCCAAAGGGCATCATTGATACCCAGCATGTCATCGCCACCAACTCAAATTAAAATTTTGACACATAATTTTTTTTTTTTTGCCATGCCACCAAACCTTTTGGTATAAAAAAATCACTATCAATAAAATAACTTACACAATCCAAAGCCCATATCATAAGCAGTCCTAATTTTAGGAATCCGAAATATTTTAGTGGTACGACATAAGGGCACGTCAAAACGCCATTTTTATACATAAAAGAAACTTCATGCAGGAGGGAGAACTTGCCCCACACGGAAGATTTGAGGAGGGAGGATCCCTCAATATAATTACATTTGATTAGAATATATCACATGAACAACAACATGATAATTGGCGACATTAATTAATTCGGGTGAACAAGTTAACACGAATTTATTATTGTTGTTATTGTTTTGGGGTTTGGTCATTAGATAGAAGATATGATGGAATCCATGGTTGGACTCCTCCGAGTCAATGAAATAATTTTAGGCTCTCTCTTTTTTTTTAATGCCGTATAAAAATGGAATAAATATCCTTCCCCGTGATGACCCATTTGACTTATGGTAGAATAAAATTAGGATATGATGTATAATTTTTTATGTGATTGCCCCATCATGTGGACTCGGTCATAAGATTTTAAGTAAATGCCTGCCACCTCAAATGATTTTGCAATTGGGTCGGACAAATTATGTCCCTTGGGGTTTGGGGGTAGGCAATAAATATGTCCATAATTATGCAATGTTCTTTTGGGGGGGGGGGGGGGGGGGGTACTGACGGCCTTAGGCGCAGAACTTAGGTGATCACTGCAGAAGAGGAAACGAGGGTTATGGTGAAGATTGAATGAAGCCGCCTGCGGTTCCGATCTAAGTTTTTTTTTTTTTTTGGGGGGGGGGTGGGGGGGTTGACGCACTAGCGCTGTCATGCTGACGTAATGGACTACGTCAGGAGGGGAATCGAACCCTTGTCTCGGCCATCGCCCGCATCACGTCTCTTCTCCGTCTTCATCCACACTCTGTCCTTACAGTCAAAGCCTTCCAAACCCTTTTGATCTGTCTCACCCTCCCTACAGCTCTCCGCGTGTCTCCCTCGTACGAAATTGAACTCTTCCCAAATTCCGGTGTTCATCGCGAACTGAGAAAAAGGAAGCTTTTTATACCATTAATGGTCACCGGACAGACCAAGAAGACCCAGATCCCCATGATAGTAGTATCAACATGCGTCCCCCGACTCCCCCCCACCCCCCCATGTCCTAAACCCCCCCCAAATGATAAAAGTTACACCAGATTCTTTACCCCGCCCCAAGTAAGTGATCCCGACGACGCGATCTCATGATGAAGATGAACAACATCAGAAATTAAGGAAACCCCCGAATTAATACAAAGATACGAACCCCCCCCTAGCTCAAGTCGCGGTCATATGTCACTTGGGTCACATGGAATTCCAGGACTCCAGAGTCGGGATGCTGCCGTATGTCATGAAGTCCTCCCCCAGTGCAGACGGCGACGACACCATATCGACCGAGCCCACCTGCCCAATCATTTCCATCATCCCCTGTTGCTCCTGCTGCAGCTGCTGTAGCTCCTGTTGTTGACGGTGGTGTTTGTGTTGGTCGTTGTCCTGTTGGCGGTGGCTGTCCAGCAAAAAGGCCGACGTGTCAAGTGTAGGCAGGCAACTGCCGATGCTAGCGAGACAGGCGTCGTCGCCGTGGCTGCTGACGAGGTTTCCCCTGCTCGGGACGGTGAACCGGTTGCCAGGCCTGTGGGGCTCCGGACGCAGGATCCGCCCGAGGTTTGCGGTGGGGAGATGGCCGAGCCTGGACCCAGTGACCTGCTGAACCATCTGACGGAAGTTGGCGGCGTCAGCCGTGATGAATGTGGTCTGCGACCGCTTCGTGGCCCTCGGCTTCCTCTTTGTGACCTTCCCGGAGGAAACCCCGGTTTTCCTCTGCCTCTGCTTAGGCGCCGCAGCCGCGGTCTCCGAAGAATTGGAGCCAAAGGCAGGGGCGTGGAGGCCCGGCGTTGGGACGAGGAAGGGGGAGACGACGTCATGGGTGAGGGTGGTGGTGTCGGAAGAGTTGTTGGTGTTGGTGTCGGAGGGAGTGGCGGCGGAGGCAGCAAAGGGGGAGGGGGAGTAGGAGGAGAGGGACATCTGGAGGGCGCGGGTGAGGGTCTCTGTTTCGTGGGAGAGGGCGTCGGAGAACCAGGGGTCAAGGAAGGAAGAAGGACGGAGGGTGCAGGGGTCGACGGTGGTGAGGTGGTCGGAGAAGGCCATCATCCGCCCGGTCGGGTGATGACGTGGCGGAGAGTGAAGTAAAGCCGTGTAAGAAGGAGAAAAGGAGATTCGAGGAGGAGGGCAGGCAGAACGAACAAGTAAGAGAGCTGAAACTGGGGACGGGATAAATAAGTAGGTGTTGGGGGGGCGGGGGGGAGGGCAGATAGAAACCGCGTTGTTTTCCTCATGACACGCGTCAGTTGCATGAGTACCGACGTCTCCGTTTTCTTCAAAATTTTATTTCATGTAAAACGACCACATCATGTTGTGCAGCGTATTCCAAATTTGCATTGTCGAATGATTAATATCTGGACAGTTCAATCGCTACTAATGAGTTTTTATCGAGTTAAAAAAACGACTAATTGAAGCAAATAACATGACTAGCTAAACGTAGTAACGTATGCTTAGCTAAAAGTTTTCTTTGGATTTGGGCATGTTGCGTGCTGTCCTGTCATATATATATATTGTGAACTTAGTTAAGCCAAAGAAACCCGCCACCAGTTCGGGTGGTGGATGGTGTTGGTTTTGACCGATGGAGATTGTCGCCCTCTCGGTCGTTCCAATTTCTTTTCTTTCACGATTTAAGGTTGCGACCCCCTTTGATTTCGGTAAATGAAATGCGTGCACTGATCGAAAGGTTTTATAACGTTGTTGACAATCAAAATGGGATTATTACAAAGTGGTAAGAAGTTTGAATTCGCTTAAAAAAAGTCTCGAATTCGAAATTCATCGTACGAAATTATCTATGTTGACAAACTCATCTGTCATAGATGTATCCGAATCGAAGACGAATTAATGGGAACGAATTCACAAAAATCGAACGGTCCACGAGAAAACGTTGTTGACAATTTAAGCTGATTAGGACAAAATGAATAAAAAAAAGAAAAAGAAAGATCGATTGCGATGTGGGGGTGTGGGAGGGGGATGTGAAGGGGGGAAGTCAGCGGAGTCAGAACAGTACTGACAAAACCAACGACGAGACCGACAAGATGAAAGTAAGTAAAACGAAAAGGTAAGACGACATCCATCGATCGATACATTTGGGGGGGAGGCACACTTCCCAAATACGCGTCGAGTTAGATTCTATCCATATTACTCATTGCATGTCTCGTATTTTAACATGGGTTTAGGGTTTCTCAGTTGTTTTGAAGAAATAAATTTTATAAGAAATCAAAGCATAAGTCCCCCCCCCCCTCGGTAGGCGGAGCGACTAACATATACCTTAATATGTTATATGATTATGTTTTTAAAATGAAAAAATATCGCCCACTTTCCTGATCTTACCTTTATGAATTAACATTTACATCCCAGAACAGCAAGTACGAGCTATGAGTTTTACTCTGAGACGTTAGAATTATCACTCGGCCGAGCCCGGAGAAACTCAAAAGGTTGAACCGCCGAGACACACTCGTTTATATGCTCTCGTTAAAATAATGATTATAAGAATGACATGACATCAGCCCATGGCGTAGTATATTTATGAATTTTAAACACTATATATTTTTAAGTCCTATCCACATGCACGTATTTATTTATTTAAGTCAATAAAAAAAACACGAGCACCGGGTCCCAAAAAATTTAATCGAAGGAAATTATGAAAAGTAAAATATATATTGTGTCCCGGTGGATCAATTAATCAATTTTGATAATAATAATAAGATTTCTCAAAAACAAGGAATTGAACATTTAAGTTTAATTGAGGAATTCTGACAAATGATTACTTTTAGAATAAATAACATGATAAAGGGATTTCGCAGAGACAGAAAAGCTGAATAAACGTGTGGGGACCACCAGGAAGGGGCGGATTTGTCTGCCCGTAAAAATTAATACATAAAAGGTTTCTCTATTTAACCAAATAAGATGGTGGAGTGGAGCTTTGTCCCGTATCAAACAAAATCCTCCAATTAAATTTCAGACAAATAGGACACGGTGATTTTTTAATTTAAGGAGAGCGTCCGTGTCATTATCCTTTTAAGATTCCATCTAAGAAACAAAGGAAGTGTGATCCAACGGCTCCAGTTCCATCCGTCCGCCCGTCGCTCTCACCCCCTCCGCCATCTAGAAGAAAGCTCTTTTAATTATTTGTTGCTGAGAAAGATGATCTTGGGGAGGTACAATTCAAATCCAATCCATCTAAAAATTCCCTTTAAAATAATGTAATTATCACCCCACGAACCCACCCATCGATTATCGGAGATAACTCCCTACTTTACCCATCCCAGCTCAGGAGCTTATTTTATCGTAAGGATCTAAACGCCTGCGGATTGGATTAAATGCCCCCCCCCCCCCCCCCCCCCCGTGTGAACGCGTCCTCCGCGAGGAAGGCGATGGTGTTTAGTTTAACGTCCTCCGTCCAGAACGTAACGGGCATACGTGTCGTCACGTCATGCACACGCAAAGTCTGACGCCAGGGCTTTTAACGGTGAGGACGCGTCACACCCGAACAACACCCCCCCCCCTTCCCCTTCCCCTTCCTCTTCCGGCCAGCTCGGCAACTTTGACTGATTGACTCTCAATCTATTAAAATTGATCAGTCTCCGTCGTCCTTCGTTCCCCAATCCAATAGTTACCGCCCTTTAGTTACATTCGACATCTCTTTTATCATCCTTTAACTTAAGACCACATAAAACTTAACACATTTGAAACCTCACTGACCGCAGATCGAAGAGTCCCCCTCCGCCCGCTAAAACACGATTTTTTTTTTCTTTATATTTTCTTTCTCCTTTATTTCCGCCGCCTCAGTAAAATCCGACATTACCGTGGTGGGGATTTTGTCTTGTATTGTAACGGGAAAGCAAAGAGGACGAAGATGACGATGTCTCGACATGGAAATTTGGACCAGTCAATTTTATCACCCCCCCCCCCCCCCCCCGGTCCCCTGAAAGAAGCAAAAAAAGCCAAAACCATGGACTCAAACCCAACGACGTTTTTTGATTTCGATGCATAGCCGACGAGTGAGAACAGGCGTACCGGCCCCCGAATCAATCACACGCGTCCCTCGTTCCACGTCTCCGCCACGTAACACACCGTGGCCCCCCATTTCTTCCTTTTAGGGCCGGTTCGGTTGGTCGGTGGTGGCGGGAGGGAGGTCACCTGTCGGCTCGGATCCAAACGATGCTCGTGTTGTTTTTGTTCTTGTGCTGATCGTACCCATGCAGGTGAGGTGGTGGAGATAAGATAATGTCGGGGGCGAGTTAATGAAAAATTAAAATTTAGTTACATCAAATGTCGGGGGTGACGAGACTGAGGAAGATTCCGAATAATTTTGACAAAAGAAAATAAGACTTGCATCCGGAAACTGTTTAAATTAAAATAAAATAAAATAATCTCATTAAATGTGACCACTTTTCTGACCACCGATTTGTGTTGTTGTTATTTAAAGGATGTCGATTGACCATATATCCGACGGTAATCAACGATAAAACATTATATAAATTATGAGATGCACTATCCACGCTCGAGTCGTCTCCCCTGCACTCTGTCGCATTCCTCCGCTAATCCAAACAACCACCCGCCCGAATTTAATGCTCGTCACAAAGTCAACATTCATACAATACTACTACTATTACTACCACTACCACTCCTCTCTTTCAGCACTTTGTTTTTTGTTCTCTTTTTTTTTTTTGTGGACGAAGAATAAGGAGCAGTTGGTTTTGGAATTTCGTAAGGTTGTGTGACACGACCACCTCCTCCGATTTCTTCTCTTTCTTTCTTTCTTTCTTTCTTTCTACTTGGTGTAGTTAGTACGTTTCATGAAGGACCATGTCAGAAGGACGACCCACTTGCAGGTATGGAAATCTCGACTGGTAACCAGGGTTCGCTGCGCTCAAACGTCTCCATTTTCGGTGGTCGTAAACCCTGAACCAGGTGTCGCACCAGCAGTGGAAAAATGTTCAATTAATGACGCTTTGACCTTATTACATGCTTCGTTAACACAAACGAGTAGGGGGGATGAAACTGTGAGTAGGGCGAACACGAGATAGAGTTTATCCGGACGTGTCAGTTACAAGGCATAAACATCCAAAAACGCCACAGTGATTGGTCGGTTGAGAATTGAGGAGTCCTAATTCAACGGGGGGTTGGAAATTAACTTCGTCGGTCCCAACGTGTCTTTCCACATAAGACCCAAGGACGCCCCCCCCCCCCTCCCATGTGACCAACAAAGAACGAAGAAGGTCGCATTGCTGTTGTTTCTTTCTGTTACGTTTTATTACATGAATATGTTGCTGTTATTACAGCAACTAGAATGAAAAGGATCCATCAGAAACCCCCCCCCCCCCCCCAAAAAAAAAAAAGAAAAGGGATGGAAAGGAAAAGTGCAAATTCAGATTCTCGAATTGGAAAAGAGAAAGTACGTTGGGGTTTCGTTTTCTTTTCCTCGGGATTGATATCCGATCGTGCTCCCCTTTCATCATGTTCATGCCGTTCGGCACAAGTAAAGTATCGATTTTTTTTATTAACCGGATGAAAAAAGAAAAAGGAAACCACGTAAGAATATTATATACTTGTAATCACCGTTTCTATCGGTGTTTTTGCACGATAAAGCACGCCTCGATGGATTGGGGAGACCGACCGGTTCTTCGTCTTGTCGAAGAGGCTGCGGGAATTGTGGGGGGGGGGGGGGAGATGGGATTGTCCTGCTTTTTGGGGGCACTAAAGATTTGTGCATGTAAGAATGGATGGACATCGATGGTGACCGAACAAGGGGAATTCCTAAAAAGATACAAAAGAGATTAAAAGTAAAAGTAGGGGGACGAGATGGACGATGCGGGAGGCAGCTTGAATGGTACGTTCAAATTCACGCCCACCGCGCGGGCAATTATTGGGGGATCACTAATTCATAGGACGGACAATTCGTGCGTGTCGTGTTGGAGTCGGTTTTGTATCTGAAAACTTCATTCGTTAAACTAATTATGTAAAAAATGTGAAATTCTTTACTAAACATGTTATACGGTTTAACTATTTGAAATCTTAACATGAAATGATTCACCATAATTTAAAATTAAAACATTGTAATTATGACACAAGTGAACAAACTATGACTATCTCAAACTAAATAATAATAATACGGTTTTTAGACGATGAAAATAACTTAAATAAAAAATTATTGTGATAGTTTGTAGATTTATTACATTATCAATTAAATTTCTCAGGGCTACCTAAGCCGCCTACTAGAGAAGCTAATATGAAAATATGATTAACTAACTATTTAAATAATTATATAAAAAACTAATAAGCTTTTGTCTTACACGAGTCAATTCATTGTACATAATGTTTCAACCTAAAAAAAAAATAGTATATATTAAACGTGTTATTCACGTGTCTACATTTTAAAACCCCACTCGGACGGACACATATCTTCTCCACACAGATTTGGTTTAAAACAGAAAACTGCAAACATTTTCGTGTGTAAGTCGCCAGCCCAGCCAATTTCAATGGATATTTGGGCCGAATAAATGGGCCTAATGGCTTCGTAGGCCCATTTTATGACGGAGCGGGCCTTGAACAGAGATTGATGTGTTTGTCGTCGTCCGTCGTGTGTGTTTATCGAAAAGAGAGAAACAATAATTAGAGGGGTTTATTAGGGGGCCCATTTTAGGGTTTATTGTTCGGTCGAGCTGATTCCGCTACTCGTACTTCGGCAGATCTTGTTGGGGTTAATGATTTGTAAATTGACTGTAAACGGTGGCTTCGGTTTTGTGTATCTCATGGAAATGAATCTTCCCATTATGGAACAGGAAAGAAAGAATGTATGCATGCAGTCGTGCACCCTAGGTTCAGAGATCTTCGGTGATGACCTTCTGATGTAGCAACAGGTGTTTGATGATGCTAGCAGCGTTTTGACTCAAAAGTTGCATTTCAGGTGTGGAACAACAGAGAAACGTCGAGTGGCAGGAATACATATTGGTGTTCCAGATGTAGGCAGTCTGTGAGGATTCGAGGTCGAGCTTATGTCTTGCCCTCATTGCAATGGGGGGATTTTATTCAAGAAATCACTGAAATGTCAAGTATCGATCCATTCGATGTCTTCAGAATTCATCGTGGTGAGGCCCATGACCCTAGGTATGGAATCATGGGAGCATTCTCGGCCTTGATGGGGCAGCAACTGGCTGACAGAGGCTATATCCATGATATCAGGAACGGGTCGGATGCATACACAGATCATGACGGTTTTGGCCTTGTGCTGATCTTTGGCGGCCAGGTCCTGATCAGGCTGACTGGAAACTGTGGGATCGAGGCTCTTTCCAATGGCGTTCCAGGGATAGAAGTGTTGAGGGGCAATGCTGGCAATTACTTCATCGGCCCAGGCCTTGAAGAGCTGTTAGAGCAGCTGGCTGCTACTGATCATAGGGGAGGCACTCCCCCCGCAGCAAGGTCTTCGATTGAGGCCATGCCCGCTGTCAAAATTTCACACAGACATCTCTGTTTAGATTCTCATTGCCCAATTTGTAAAGATAAGTTTGAGCTGTGATCAGAGGCAAGGCAAATGCCATGGAATCATCTGTACCACTCTGATTGTATTGTCCCGGGGTTAGAGCAGCACAACTCATGTCCCGTCTGCCGCCAAGGGTTGACTGGAAATAGATCCAGTGTCATCTGTCACCCCAGGACAACAAGCAGCAGTTACAGCGACAGTAATATCCAGGGAAGTCGGTCCAGAAGGAACCTGTTTTCGTACCTGTGGCCTTTTCGCACTCCAGCTCCGGCTCAAACCCGAGTCCCCAAATCAACAAAAGCAACTCGGACAGAAACTCGATAATCCATGAAAATAATCACCAGTCGGGTTACATTGGATGGCCCTTCAACTGAAAAATCATTGGCCTTGCCTGAAAGTTTCTAGGTTGGGTTTGAGATGCCTGAATCTTTTGCAATCTGTCCTGGATAACATCTTCTCCCAGCAATCTCTTTTCTTTAGGCTTTCAGCTTAAGCTTATTCTTGTAGAAAGTACTCTTTCTTTGTTAGAGATTTCCAGTGCGTGCAGCTGCTGCATTTTGTAATCCAAAAGCTCCTAAGATGTACATTGAATTTCGGAAGGGATGATTACGATAAGGGCCATTTAATAATGTGCTTCTATCAGTGGCAGGTTCCGGCCTTTATAATAATTCGCCATCGCAACATAGAGTGCAGCTCCAACCGAATAATAGCAAGCATGTCTGTTGCAATGATCTGGTTGGAGCGGCAGTCTACGTTACGTGATGGCATATTTCTGTTAAGTAAAGACCATCCACTTGCCTCATCGCAACTGAAAGCCCAATAATTTGCATGTGTTCATTCCACAGATACAGCATTACATAGCAACGATAACAATCCACCACAAGAACCAGGGCAACACATCCCATCAATCAAGCACTACATCAACAACCCCGTCCAAGCATTCCTCCACCGCACGGTTTGAACCCCAACACAGGCTTTGGCTTGATACTAAAGCAGAAGAATCCATGCTGGGTTTGCCAGAAGAGCAGCAATCTTTATATCACAAGCTTCTACCATCGGAATCCCATGCCTTGAAATGTGATGTGAAATAGAATGATTTAAAGAAAACGGGTTAAAATAGATAAAATCAAAGTTGAAACTGTAGAA
The DNA here is from genome assembly GCA_023653495.1 of Melastoma candidum. Taxonomy (NCBI): domain Eukaryota; kingdom Viridiplantae; phylum Streptophyta; class Magnoliopsida; order Myrtales; family Melastomataceae; genus Melastoma; species Melastoma candidum. Next base: position 5,173,300 of record CM042889.1, on the reverse strand, counting down.
GAATTACAGGATGAGATAAAAATCTAAAAGAGATTTCAAATGAAGCAGTAATATCTACTTACATAGATGGGAAAACACAACAACACGAATATCGAACGGAATCTACCCAAATATTATATCTCCAAGATATACGAAATCTAACAAAAATAATCCTGAAACCAAATCATGCGTTCTGAAACATGATCGAATGAACAAAAATGGCTTCATAGAAATCATTGAAGCCTAAAACCATCCTGGAGGAGAAAACAAGAATCTAGCACGGACCAACAAGAAGCAAAATGCCCCCAATTGCCAAAAACATAGGGTCTCTAATCATCTCGACACCAAAAAGATGGGGCAAACCGGAGTTCGGATCAAATTCCCAGCAATTGGATAAAAAACATAGACAAAGAACACGACTATTTCAAATACAACGAAAGGCAGGGAGGAAGGATCAGTACGGAAGTGTGATCACTGAAGGAGAAAAAACAGCTACACATGGCGTTTCTTGGCAAAACCAATGTAGGGCAGAAGTCTAGGTCAAACATTCGAAACTCGGAACGAGACCCCGAAGCCTTTTACAAAATCCCACCCCATGGCATCCGCTCAATGTAGAAGAGGTTGCGACAATCACGATGCAATAAACTTTAGCAAAGGACTGGAGCCCTCTACACAAACCAACGATTCTCCTCCTCAAACCTTTTACTATTCAACCATCACACCCTTCTCCCCCGCCCCTCCTCGTCATCAAAAAACCAAAACCCTAAAAACTCCAAAAGACGAGAATACAAGAGCACGCGAAGAGAGAAATCAACGACACACACAAACAGAGGATAGGATGGGGCGACGCCGAGGGTGCCCGAAGGTGTGGGTCCCCCTGCCGCCGGCTGCGGCGGCGAAGTTTGTCTAGGGTTGAGTTGGCGGGCGAAGGGTGGTATTTATAGGCTCTAAATCCTAAGCATCCATCAAGAAACAAAAAAAAAAAATCAAACCCGATAATATCTTTTATCATATATTTTCTGTTAGATTAAACTAACAAAATAATAATAATTTTATTGTGAATATGACGATGCAAATAACTCGTGTTAGTTTGAATATCAAAACAAAATCCAAAAAATACATTAATTTCGTAAATTAATTTATTATCTTGTAGAATATTATTCCATATCTCCCATAAAGTTAGCAGGGGATAAACTTAAATCTATCCTGTTATGATTTTAAAATTATCAGGTGTGATTCATCATGAATTAAATAATACCTTTTTTGGGGGAGTGGGTTAAAAATTGCCACTGTTGTTTCGATCAGGTATATCTTTATTATATTCCTTATCAGGAGGTTATGATTTTATACAAATAGGGATGTGGGCTGGGCTTTCGGAATCTGATTCCGGAATTGGGGGCCCTGACAATCCATCCGAATTCGACAGTTGATGATTTAATACGTCCGTACATTGCCGTTAACATCATTAAAGTGAATATTTCCACCCGACTCTCACGGGGGAGAAGGAATTGGGGGGGGTGCGTGGGGTCCACTTCGTGATTTCCCCCCGTGACTGGCGGCCTCCCCTCATTTTTGCGGTTGGGATGGTTCGATTTTTTTTAATCCAATGGGCAGGACGTTTCTTTGTTTCAAGTTTACTTTAGTTATGATAAAAAGATACAATTTACATTTTACTCTATAATTATTTTTTATGTTTTTTAATTTTTAAGGACGGGTATGCTTAATTGGTGACGCGGTAAATGTAAAGCACCCCCGGTCTATTCATTTTCATGGATTTGGAAACAAGCTATTCAACGATTGCCTGCATATTTTTCAAAGAACGTGTACTTTTTTGCTCTTCTCACATGTATAGATACGCTAAGGGAATCCTTTCTCACGTACTACTTCTATTATTCTCGCTATCAACTCGAACCCAACGTAAATTTACGTCATATAAAATACAATAATCTTGAATAGCTTCTTCAAACTGTTGTAGGGAATCAAATCTTAACCCGATCTCAAACTTCGTACTATAATTTAGTGTTATAAATTATTTCCAAAATCCATGGCTTAAAAATAGCATCATCATCATCATTAGCTATGTTTCTACAATAAGTTTAGCTTTACAATTGGCATACTCATTTTCAACAAACTCGGCATTCCCTGTGATTAATTCATCCACCTCATCATTACCATCATGTTCAACAGATTCATCCCCTTCCATTCCATATGTAAATTTCACCTCCGTCAATATAAATATCGTTACACTTAATTTCCAGCAACAAACTAATCATGTCGCTCGCTTGTGCATCGTTTAATATCTCAATTAAGACTTTAGCCAGACTCCATTTATATTTCGCAAACCACATCTTATTAGGCTCGCATCCAGATTGTCTCGATCGTAGAATACCTTAACTTATCCACATCACCATCGTCAAACTTAGTTGTCTTCCCACCAACATAGCAAATTCTACGAGTTAGGATCACTTCCATTTCTAAATTCAAACAACAACAATTCATATATAGTCAAGTAACAAAGGGGGGCCTATAGAACCTACATTACCAACAATCAGCTAAAATGACAAGTAGCTTGAAGGTCGAAGCCGAGTGCGAGTAAGAAATTTGAGAAATGGCCGGATGCGATCGTTTCAGGGTGTAGCTAGTAGTTAGGGAAATGTTTGGGCGGATTAGATGTAAACGTACGAGGATTTGTGAAACTGTGGTTAGGATTTGAGTGTGGAAATTGAAGAAAGGACTCTTTCACGTTATCGCCGCAGTGTTAAGATATACAAGGAAATTTTAAAAAAAGATTAGGATAAATTATATTTTTTTCTATCGTAAAATCTAGACGTGTACAGAGGTAGAGGGAAGTGCTATATTTTCTTGGTTTCCCGTGACTACGAGAAAGTGATGCTACAGTTAAATGCGGGGGTTGGGGTGAATTGACCCGAGCCCACTTTCAAACAACCCCATCATCCTCGTCAATCCTAATAACATTAATCAATTTTGTTTTCTTCGTCCACTTGCTCTTTTCAATTAATTATTCGTTGGCCATGGCGATGCCCAGTTTGCTACAACGTGAGTTGGGGAATTTTCGGACAGCCTATGTAGTTTTGTCCCCTTGTATGATCAGAAGTTAAGCCATCCAACCTCCCACCCAAATTGCTTGTCCGTTTGTTGACCTTCTTACACGACCTAGTTTTCCGTCATTTAATTTAATTCGTCACCATCCTTCTGAGGGAGAGGGCTTAGAGTTTTATTCAAAAAATGGTAAGTTGCAAAATATTTCTCGTTTTATTATTAAAATTTTTTACGATTCGAAATCTTGTAATTCGACTTCATCAAATAATTTTTTTTAAAAATTAATTTTTTGTCTCCGTCTGCTCTCTTCCACTAGCCCCTCCCCACCCACCCCCTCGTCCTCCCCCGGAAGGGCTATTCTTCCTTAGGGAAGATTCCCCCGATTATTTTGTACTTTACGAAATATTTCGTATTATAGTACGAAATAAGGTAATAGACTTTAGAATTTTGCACGGCCCATTCGTAATATAATACGAAATATTTTATACTATATTACGAAGGGTCTCGTACAAAAGTATAAAGTCCTTTCGTACTTCACGAAAAGACCCGTGCAAAAGAACAAAACTCACGACATTGTTTCGTATTATAGTACGAACTATTTCGTACTTTAAGAAGTATTTCGTACTATAGTACGAAATAGTGTCGTGAACTTCGTACTTTCGTACGAACTTTTTCGTAAAGTACGAAATGACTTTATACTTTTATACGGGCATTTCGTACTATAGTACAAAGAGATTTATACTTCGTATTATAATACGAAAAGCCTGCATAAAAGTACAAAGTTCGTTCATACTTCACAAAAGGGTCCGTACAAAAGTACGAAGCCCACGACATTGTTTCGTATTATAATATTAATTACTTCGTAAAGTACGAAAATAGACACTGTTTCATAATCGGGGAATCTTCCCATCGCGGGAGATTATCCTTCCCCCTTGTCCCCCGTCTACGCCTCCCCTTCGCATTGTTCTTGCCCTTGTCTGCCCTTTCTTGAACCTTAATTTTTTTTAATAAAGCAAGGAGAGTTCGACATTCTCAAGGCATTAAAAAACTCGTACTCTATGAGTTCGGCTTTACGTGGAATCATGAAGTCGAATTAATAAAATTCGAGTTTAAAACTGTAAACCAAAAAATTTGAAACTTTCGATCGTAAATTCAGAAATATTTTTCAGACTAATGATATTTCGAAATAATGTTCCATAAATTTAGAAATATCTCCCGGACTAATGATATTTCGGAACAAAAGATCGAGGGGGCAAGTACGAGAGTGGGCGGGGGGGGGGGGGGGGGGGGGGGGGGGCTGGGGTTCGTGCGTGTGTAATAACAAAATTATTCTATAAATAATTTAGTCCTCACGAGTCAAAACTAACCTCAGCCACCCCCCACATGGAATTTTCCCTGGAATTCCCTTGTCCGACAATCCACCTCACCACCCACTTTTCTTTTAATTATATAGAAGATAATTTCCTCAAAAAGTGGGAGAGTCGTGCCATCCCATAATCACAATCCTCCAAACACCCAATTCCTCCCCATCACCATCTAATCAAGGAGAATTAATTAATCAGTCACAATTAAGATAGCATAATTGTCTGCTTTTGTCGATCTTGATGGATCTATAATCTTTCATTTTGATTTATAATGAAGTGTTCTTATAAGACCACGGACTAGTAGTGAGATAAATCAACAAACTTTTTTTAAATATTGTAAGAATCGTAGAGAAAATGATTTCAACACGAAATCAATCAAATCTCTCCGCCGATGGACCAACAGAAAGAAGGAAAACAGATAAACCACCACACAACTAAGAAAGAAAAAAGAAGACGAAACGGATGTGTAAGAAGGAAAAAGAGAAAAAGGACCGTGGAACAGACATCACAAAAACTCGTAACTCAAAACTTCACTGGGAGGCATGTGATGGCTGTAACTGAAAAGGGTCTCCAAAAGGTGTTTAATTTGATTCCCACCCAAACCCCCGGTATCGGAAGTTAATATCCGACTGACCCACCAAAAAAATTTCGATTTTTAATACTCTCTCCAGTCCACCCAGCATCAAAACCCACAAAAAAAGAAAAAAGCTGGGTAATTTGCCAACATCCCGGGTGGGGGCAAAAATCCCTACTATCTGCCCCTAATGGGTGTCTCCGGTTCCTTCCCTTCGGTTAGTGGAGTTTCGAGATGGGTTTGAGGGTGTTTGGTTGTCTGCATTGCTGTCCCGGAGGATGGGGAAGGGATTAGATGAGGAGGAGGCGTTGCCCTCCACGGTTGTGTCGATTGGTTCCGAGCAGGGCTTGGAGGGGAGGAGTAGGAGCAGGAGGAGGAGGATATGTGGGTTTTTCTGTTGTTGTTGCGGCGGCTGCGGTGGGGATGGGATTACTAGGCATTTGGGCCTCAAGTGTGCCTTGGTGCTGTTGTTGTCTGCTGGGGTGTTCCTTTCTGCTATCTTTTGGTTGCCCCCTTTCTCGCGGCTTGCGGATCGGCAAGATCTGGATCTGGACCCTAGATATAGAGGTGGTTAGATTTTTCCGGTCTTTGTTTCGATCCTAGTTCTTTTTTGGGCTGGGGGTGTTGATGTGTGATGATGGCATTGTCTTATGATGGGTTTAGATCCAGGGAAGCCATTCCTTGGAATTTTGGCCACGGGGTTAGAGGATCCAGGGGTTGGAATCGGTAATTTGGTTCTTAATTGCAGGGTATTTGAAGGGTTTTCTTATGAGGGTTTGAGAGTTTGTGGCCAAGGACACATGTCCATCATGAGATCGGATGAGTGTAATTTCGTTTTTGGTTAATATCCAGGGAGTGAGGTTGATGTTGCAGAATTGGGTTTTCTTTCTTTGGAAACAAATGCCTGTTGTTGCTAGAATGGCTGAAAGTGGGTTTATTGTGGTTGTTGAGTACAGTCTTCTTTTGCTTTGATCATCTCCTTGGTTACAAATGGGGTAACAGATGTTTCTAGTTGGGCAAGGAAGGAAATGTCTTGTGCTAACTTCTTATTCCTGTAGAACGGGTTTGGTTGTTTCCCAATTCGGTGAGATTAACATGGATGTTCCCTTAGAGGAGATGTTTTGATTACCTGGTTCATTGGGGATAACCTGCTTACAGTCTATACACGTGAGGGCAGTTTACTGGGCTAAATGTCCCTTTGGTCAATTTGTAACTCATTTGATGATGTTGATTTGACGTTGCCAGCAACTTCTTAGTTCTCATCTCCGTGGTTTTTCTCCACTATGTATGTTGAAGAGGGAATCTGATGCACCTGTTCTATCAATCTTCCTTAGCTAGTTTGGTTATGGGACAAGAATCCTCTTTGTTACTTTGTTTGCATTCTCTCCGGGCATTTGATAAATTCTGATGTTTAACTCTTATCTTTTTATCTTGATAAGTTACTCTATCTGGTTTTGAGACTTGAAGGAGAGTATTCTTTAGGGAAACATAGAACTAGTGGCTTTTAACAGTGTTTTGAGTCAGTACATCAGTTTGTCTACTGGCAAATGTGCATGTTCCTGTAAATTGATAATGTTCCGGAAGTTCATGCTAGCTGTTATGATAGGAGTTACTCCTATATCCATTCATGGATGTCGATGGCTATAGTCGGACACATGAACCTTACCGTTTTTTGGTATTGCCACGTGTTTCCAAAGAGGTTTCATTGCTACCCTAGTAAGATGCTTGAATGAGTTTGTCTCACTATTTTCTGGAGGTTGTTTTCAAGACCTGACAGCTTTATTATTCAGGGCACGAAATTGTTGCTTCTTTCAATGTTGAGAAGTCAGTCGCTTTTCTGGAAGAAAATATTGTGCAGCTTCATGATGATATACTTTGGGAAATTGGTGGGGCCATGATCAAAGTAAGCATCCCCTTGATTTCATTTAAAGCAAATACCAACCCTCTTGAATTCCTTTGATTCAAGTTCTTAGAAATCGGAGTAATTATTTCTCTTTGTGTAGGTGAGTATGTTGTCTGTCGAGCAAGTGAATGGATCAAACGCAGCTAAAGTTGTGTTTGCAATCGATTCTGATGCCAAAAAGACAAAAATATCAACCGCAGTTCTCAGCTTGATAAGGGAATCTTTTGAGTCATTTGTTACTCAGCAAGTGACCTTACGCTTGACGACGTCATTGTTTGGCAATGCCTCTTCTTTTGAGGTTCTAAAGTTTGCCGGTGGAATAACCATCATCCCGCCTCAAAGTGCATTTCTTCTCCAGAAGGTGCAAATTCTGTTCAACTTCACCTTGAATTACCCCATCGAGCAAATACAAGCGAACTTTGCGGATCTCACCACCCAGTTGAAGTCGGGATTGCGTCTCACATCCTACGAGGTATGACAACCTTACTTGATTATGTTAATTCGTGCTAACACGTGGATGCTGAGCCCTTTCATGTCGTAGCCTGCTACTACCTTCAAACTCACTGTTTTCGTCTTCCTTCTTTGCATGTGAAGAACCTATACATTAGTTTATCGAACTCCCGAGGTTCAACAGTGGCTCCTCCGACAATAGTACAGTCCTCTGTCCTACTGACAGTCGGCAACACGCCTTCTATGCCTAGATTGAAGCAGCTTGCGCAAACTATCACAGGTTCCCATTCTGGAAACCTCGGCCTTAACAATACCATATTTGGTCGAGTCAAGCAAGTTCAGCTCTCTTCGATACTGCAACACTCCCTCAACGGAACTGATCAAGGTGGTGCACCTGCTCCCTCTCCTATGCCCCAACTGCAACATCCACGTCATCACCACCACCAGAGCCATGACCATCGCCATTCACCTGTTGCTGCACCTACTATTTCTCCATCACCTGCAATTTATAGGGGTTTGGCACCAAGACACAGAGGCAGTGTCTCAAGTAGTCACCATCACTCGAGGTCGCCCGCACCCGCACCGGGTCACAAGGCAAAGCCTCCTGGATGCCGGTATGGCTATAAAGGAGGATCTTCAAAGGGTGGGAAAAAGGAACCACCGGTTCCTCCAGCTCCTGCGCCTTCACTCCGTCATCATTCTCCCATTAGTTCACCAGCTAGACTGCCATCCCACTCCCGTCATCCGGCGCCAGCCCCGTCTCCTCATCGTGTTCATGCTCGGACACCTCTGCCACATGTTTCGTTGACACATGCTCGACCTCCATCCAGCAGTGAGCCTGCTGTGCACTATCATGGCCTGACACCCGCATTCTCTCCATCCCCCGAGTCATGTGAGTATATATTTGAGTAATCTTAATATTATCATTGTTTCCTCGAATGATTTTCAGTTCCTGACGGGACATCTGGCCGTTTTCTGTAGCTTCTTCAGGGAGAATAAAGGTTGCTCTAGGGGCAGTGTTGTTCGCACTGATCTCCCTACGCTTGTGATGAGCCCTGAAAGAGGGGAAGAGCTCTTTACGTGCTGCTGCAAATCAACACATTTGCACCGTTTAACAAAACATGATGGTGGGGTCGGGTGCAGGTGACGGAAAGGGGAGGAGCGGCGGCCATTAATCACCCAAGCTGGGTGAAATGTATGTAGCTTTTTTGGAGAGCGCGTGTAAATATTGGGTATTTGATGCGAAAGATACAACCGGGTCAAAGTCACAGAGGTGGCAGGCCCTGGATCGCGCTCGCATCCTCGCCGCGGCCAGCGGTAGACAAAGCCAAGTCCCGTGTTGTGTATTATTTATTTATCTCATGCTTTGTAAGGCAAAGAAACGAAAATGGTTAATAGAAATCACTATGCAAAGAACATTTCAAGCTGGAAAACCGTCTACTTCTAAAGTAGAAAACATTTTTAGGACTGAAAATTATAGCTAAAAGCAATAAGGTTGTGTTTGGCTTAGTTAGATTCGATGGCTGTCTGTCGGTGGTCCAAATTCTAAGTTTGATGACGTCCCAAAAAGATTAAAAAAAAAGGTCACCAAATTAAGTTCCAACTTGTGTGGTTGGAGTTTGGAGGGGGGGAGTGAGGATATTCCCATTAAATACTTTGGATGATGCCATGCCATACACTCAATTTTGCTAAGCCCTCATGTAATTTGTATTTAATAATTTTATTTCCTCCGAAGAATACTGAGCCCAAATTTAGGTCCAAGGCCCGACAGTCCCAGGCCCGACCAATTTAGACAGCTCTAGAAAGGAGTAAAAAACGCAAAAGATAAGATGACATCGGTTTCGATTGGAACAGTGATTGGCCTCCCCGTCCTCTCTTTGTGGCATCCTTTCCTTCGTGCCTATCTTTCTTATCATATATGTAATTTCTATTTCCCGCTACTAACTTTTGTTATATGTGACAATTATTGGTCATATTAAGTTTGCTTACTAACAAGCTCTACCCGATGGTGCATAACACGAATTAATGTATCCCGAAATTCGTCGAACAATTTTCTTAAAGCTAGAACATAATGCTCACAGCGGAAACAAGCAATTAACAAACAACGCCAAGATTTAACGTGACCAAAACTTTCACTAAACAAACAATGAAATTGGTACACAAGTATTCTTCAACAATAACTAGCACTGAAATCTCTTCTCTACTCAGCGTAACATTAAGTAACTATCTTGGCAATCACTACTCTTAATAACACGAAGAGAAGAAGTCGAAATAGATGACGCCAAATCTGGGAGTCTCGAAAATTGGACAACAACGCAGAATATGAAACTCTAATTGCAATCTCCACCATACAAAATGTAAAACTTCAAGTCAATGAATACTCGCTCAAAATTTCATGAAGTTCCAATGATGCGATCGGCGGAAACTCCCGATTTAGTGAACATCGTGCAAACTGAAATGGAGCTGCGATGGAAATTCGAAAATCTCCTTCTTCGGTTGCCGCTCCCTCACATTGGCTGCGTTTCTCTATTGACTTATGTCATCTGAATCAATCCTAGTTGACCGCTTGAAGAGATGATGGGCTTTAAAGAATCACGGGCTTGGGCTGCTCTTACATAAGGGAGAATAACCCAAAACTACCACCCAGTGAAAATACCAGGAGTTGGAGATTGAAATTGGTGTTTGCTCTATCTGGTTGGGATGGATGTGAATGAATCCTTAAACTGCGATTTCCTCGCCAATAGTCTCAGCACCAGGCGTGGCGATGTGATCCAACTCTATGCGTATATATCTTGGTAATGTAACTTCGCGGTGAACTCCTTTCTAGTGCTCTCAGTTCATCCTATACAATCGAGAGAAATCCTATTTCTGGAATCGTATGATACTTATCTTCTGTTGTTGATGCCGTGATGCCAAAATTTTCTTCACAATTTTTTTTTTTAAAAAAATATTTTTCGTAAAACAAAACAGGCCCTTAAGCTTCTCGTCATTGGCCCAACATAGGAGCGGCCTGATTAGAAATGGACTTGAATGAATGCAGGAATAATTCTGCTCGGCAGAGAAAACAAACGGATAAGGGGGCGCCAACGTTCCATCACCATCCGCCATTTTAGCCAAGTCATGAGGGCAGCTGTGATGGTTGCACGGGCGCCGCTCCGCCTCCCTTCCTTCTCCGCCTCGAGCTCCTTCCCCGAGCCCTCCCCTGGGATTGATGGCCGAGGCGGAATCAAGTTCAAGCAATCGAAGAAGCCGCAGTTCCTGATATGTCGGAGGGATGTACTGAGGCAGGCTTCTTACCTGATTCCCCTGCTTGCACCCCTGCCATCTGCTGCGAAGGAGGTGGAAGTAGGCTCTTACCTCCCCACTTTGCCTTCGGACCCTTCCTTTGTGGTGTTTAAGGCCACCACTAAGGATACTCCTGCTCTTCGCGCCGGTACTGCTCGCCCTCGTGTTTGCTTGCTCAGTTTTTCCTGATCAGGCCTCTGCTGTTGTCTGGAGTCCTTATTTTCTGTACTTCATGTTTGAATGGAGCCTGTTTACCTATTTGGTACTTTAAGGACGGACGTGTATTGTGGAAATTCGTTCTGTGAAATGCACAAATTCTGAACAACAACGAGTAATCCAGTGGAGAGTGTCCGCATCATGTGGATTGACATTGTTTTTCCTTTAGTTGATTCCGAGTCGTGGTTCTTCATTGGTGTGGAACTCGTTTCAGGTTGAAATGATGCTTGAAATTTCTAGTGAATTACAGGGAATGTGGAGCCCTACCAGTTCATCCTTCCACCAACATGGAAACAAGCCCGGGTGGCTAACATCTTGTCGGGCAATTACTGCCAACCGAAGTGCGCCGAGCCGTGGGTTGAAGTGAAATTCGAGGACGACAAGCAGGGAAAGATCCAGGTGGTTGCCTCTCCTCTCATACGATTGACAAACAAGCCCAATGCCACCATCGAAGATATTGGAAGCCCGGAGAAGGTCATAGCTTCTCTGGGTCCATTCGTCACTGGAAACACATTCGATCCTGATGAGCTCATTGAAGCAACTGTGGAAAAACTCGGAGATCAAACGGTATGACCATATTTTAGCTGCGTTTTTCATGTGGTGGCTCAATATGGTGACAAAGATCGGAAAGAGATCGATAGAAGAGGATTGCTTTTCTTATCACTTTCTCTACTGTGCAGTATTACAAATACACACTCGAGACTCCATATGCCTTGACCGGTTCACACAACCTTGCGAAAGCAACTGCCAAGGGGAACACTGTTGTGCTGTTTGTCGCTAGCGCGAGTGACAAACAGTGGCCGACATCTGAGAAGACCTTGAGAGCGATGCTCGATTCCTTCCAAATTTGAGGATTCACCCGGTATGCCTACCCACCTGCCAGGGCATTGAACTATCTTGGTGGCTAGACAGATGCATTCTTTCCCGTCGCTCCGGATATTTTGTATCGTACTAGAGGTGTCATTGCCGAAAGATCTTCTGGGTCAAACATAATCTAATGGAAATGACTCCACATCTTCTGTAACGTATAGCGATTTTCTTCAATCTAAGTTGCAGAATCTCTTGTGGCCTGCCGGGTCGATTTCAGCAAGCAATAGCTAGGTAAGATTAGAACCACCCTGCTCTCATTACCGAAATCTCGAAAGAAAAAACTCTTAGCTTTAGGTTTAAGTGACTGATCCTGAACCGTAAACTAGTGGTTGACTTGTCATTAACTTGGATCACGATTCTTCCCGCGTGAAAAGTCTTGATTAAAAAGATAATTTTTGTATTTCTAATAATGAGAAAAGGTGACGTTTGCTCTAAAATTTTGCTTTTGGTTAACAGGTGTTGGATCTGATCCGGGCATAACTCCGGACTCATGTCAATGTTTTATGGGCGTTGGATCCGATTCGGCCTTTCTAGGCCCGAACTCGTGTGTGTTGATTTAGCAAACAACATGCGACGATAAAATCTTAAAAGCCTAACAGCATGCACTACAACCACAGATCAAGTATTTAGATCAAATGTAACGGGGAAGGGTGGTAATCGTGGGCCTATGCACTTGGGCCCACGACCCGTTAAGAAATAAACTTCGAAAAGCTCGCACTTTCCTTTATACCTTAAGCCCGGCCGGGAGGGCTTTACATCGGCCGAACTCGTCAGTTGGGGCCGCTTTTGAGACGTGCTTCCACCACAGGTTTCCCCGCGCGCCTCCAGTCTTCGTGCTTTGTATTCTTAAATCTTCGGGGTCGTTTTGTCGAATCCTCGAAATCATTGGTTGATTTTTTCATGTAAATCAATAATGAAATTGGGGAGGTTAGAAATTCCAATTGAGATAAGCCGGATTACAATAGCCCTTGCCCACAAACACATTATTCTTAGTTATTACGATCTTATCATATTTGAATGACACCTTAATTCCAACCTTTCCCAGCTGTGACACTGATATGAGGTTTGCTCTCATATCAAGGACATGAAAAACCTCACTCAAAGATAGAGTCTTGCCAGACGTGAGCTTTAAAAAGACTTTTCCTTTTCCCAAAACTTTAGTAGTTCCAGAGTCACCAAGATAAATAGACTCTTCACCATCCTCCACAGATGAGTAGGAGGTAAAAGCATTTCTGTTTGTACAAATGTGCCTTGTAGCACCAGAGTCTATTATTCAATCATTCACATTGGCAACAAGGTAAGCTTGAGAAATGACTGCAGCAATAACATCACATGTCTCAGCCAGATTAGCCGACTTAGCAGGATTGTCACTTCTCATTCTCTTCCTACATTGAGCAGCATGATGCCCAGGTTTTCCATAAACAAAGCATGCCCCCTTTTTTTAAAGTTGGAATTATTGGCTTTGGGCTTGTAGTCAGGCTTTCCATACCTTTTTGAAACATTACCTTTAGATTCATGAACAAGATTTGCTTTTGATGAGAGATGTCTAACTCTTTCAGCCTGTATTTCCTTTTGATTAGTCTCTTCTATGATGATGTGAATAATGAGATCAACAAGAGATATATGTTTATGCTTGTGCTTTAGCTGCTACTTGTAGTCATTCCATGACGTAGGCAGTTTTTTAATCAATAGACCTGCAACAAAAACTTCAGGAAGGATGATATTTTCGGCTTTGAGTTCCTCCACTAGTTTGTGATAGTCGAATATCTTTGTCCTCTGTCATCTCCCATCGATAGTATCTTCCTATTGTAAACTTTTGTCAACTTACGTCCTCAGCAGGGTATTTGAGAATCATGGACTCCCAAATCTCTTTAGCTTCCTTATAAGTCACATAGACATCAATTAGTTCGTTTGAGAGAGAGCTGATTATAGTATGACGACACACTTTGTTAGCTTGAGTTCATGTAGCCAATTGCTTTGAATCAGTTGTGTTGTCTGGTTTAGGATTGGACAACGCAACTTCCTGAATATCAAAGATAGATGATATTCGTTCTTGCCATCTCTTAAAGTTATTGCCATCGATTTTTGAGATATCGGGAAAAGGCTTCACATAATGGGTAGATGGAATGAGGGAAGCAATGGGTTGAATAGAGTTTGATGTATTTATACCAGCTTCTATTGTATTCTGCGCCTCAACGAATATTGAGCAATTGAGTTATAATGAGTTCGAGGAACACTGAGCTAAAAGAATATTTCCGCCCTCTAGGTGCAAAGTTTTGCATGCGGCGGTTCCCCGTACTATCAAAAACCAAGTACTAAAATCCCTTTATAATCTAAAGATGATTTAAGAGAGTAAGGGTGGAGGAAGAATAAGCAAGAAAAAAGGAAAATGAGGCTCTTTTATATAAGAGTTGAAAGACTCCAGGTGTCTTTCCCAATCAACGTGGGACAAACGCACTTACGCCATATGGGCCTCATGAACTTCAAGCCCTTTTGAAAAACAACATTAAAATTAAAAACTCAACTACACATGCTTTCAGGCTTATTCTTTTTTACGGTAATTTGCAACTTGCAGAATCTTGACTTTCAGATAAGTGATGGACAAAACTTTGCTTTGCCCCACAACGGGGCATGTATGCTGATGGGGAAGAGGAATCCTCTTCTGGGCTATTATACTTGAAAAGGTTGACTTGGGAATCTGATGGATGATGGAGAGCAATTGATTGTTGGGATTGGGAAAATTAGGGGATCAATAATTGCTTGCAACAAAAACAACAATATGATCATGACAGATAATCCTGTCTTGCCAGTTAAAAAATCTGTTCTTCTTGTCATGATTTAGATCCGGGGTTAGGATCAATTTCCAAATGGGAAACCTTTCTGAGAGTGGGGGTTATCCAGGGAAGGTTCTTACAGTAGTGGGGAAGAAAAAGTAGTTTGGTGTGGGTGGGACTTGTTTCATGAGACAGCAACAAAAACTGGGGAAGCATTTCTTCATTTCAATCCGATCTGGGTTTTCAAGTCGTCAGTGACTTCATTACCAAGCCTATGACATCATCGTGTACCTTGTCGGTTTTAAGTTAAATATTCAATCGTGGATGAATTCATGAACCATATGAAGTATTGATGCTGACACACAAAAGAATTGCCAGCAGCAGATACATCCTTTCACTGGATCACAATTTGTTTTCCTCTGAACAATGCCCCACTTACAGGGTGGTACAAGAGGAGGAATTACAGTTGGAGTGCATAAGGCGTCGAGTTCCGTTTGTATCTGCCCTTTGTTTTTCTACATTTCCTAATCTTAGGATCTGATAAAGTCTTCTCTTCGCCGAACTGGTTTCGCCCGAGGCACCATTTGCTATCCAGAGCTGCAGGTAGAAAATCCTATGACCCAGATGGACATTTGTTTGTGCTTTCCCGGTGATTCGATCTCGAAACACAATTCCATGTGCCAATTAACAAGTACACTGACAGTCCACCCTTATTGCGAAGAGAAGTTCCAGGATCAACCTAACTCGACATCCAATGGCTCCGGGGACTGATTACTTCTAAATCATCGGCAGATCAGGCAAACCAAATTATGAGCGAGACACAGGTAACTACTCAAACTTGACAATGTCTTCCGGGAAGAAATCCAACACAATATCTCCCATTGTGTAAAGCTGCGACCATTGCCAACCCAAATCAATCATCCCCAGTTGGAAACAAGGTCAAAATCTTCCTGTTACCATCACCGTTGCCATCTGCAGACTCCAAATCTTCCACAAAAGTCTGAATGCCCCCAACCCTGACTCCGCTGATGCTATGATGGCTGCGCTTCCCTCCCTGGGAAATGATGATGAAGGTTCTCATACTGTCCATTCGCTGGAGCCGCACCGCCAAAGTGTCCCCCTCCTCCCTGCCTGTAATTATTCATCTGCATCTGCATATGCGGATGCACCACTGCCTCCACTCCACCAATCTGCGGATGCTGATGCATTGGCGCCACTGGCAAAAATGGCAAGAAATGCGGCGGCACAGGGCCACTGGCGAATAAATGATCTGTGGCGGGATCAACCACTTTGCCACCGCCGTTAATGCCCAGAGCACCTTTCCCGCCGGAACCCGACAACCCCGGCATCCTCTTCAGGTAAAGCCGGTACTTCTGCAGGTGGCTTGCAACATTCTCCCTTGTGAGTCCGTCCACGCTCATCAGCTGCATAATCGTCTTGGGGACGGCGTTCTTGATTCCAAGGCGAGCCACCGCGTCCACGAACCTCTTATGGAGCTGCGGCGTCCAGACAAGGCGCGGCCGCTTGAGGGTCCTGGCGGGCTCATCCGAGGGGCCAGAGAGGGGGGTCCCAGACCCACCGAGGTCACTCGAGTCGGCGAATTCCGACGAGTTATGGTTATTCAGGGGAAAGATCAGCGAGGGAACACAAATGGGTGGAACTCGCATGTCACGACGTAGGTGGCCGTGGTTTTGCGAAGGGGAGGGGAACATCGGGGGCTTGATGTCGAAGGCGAGGGCGAGGTCGGGGGTAATCAGGGACTGAGATATGGGCATGAGGTCGTCGGGGGAAGGGAGCTGCTCTTCCCACTTGGAGAACCAGTTGGTGTCTTCTTCGATCATTTTCTTCCTCGAAGATCGAGTCTTTCCGATGAATCGAAGTAACCCAGAGGAAGAAGCAAATAGCACGGAAGCCTGAGAGCGAGAACTTGATGACGTAGATGATTGATTGGGCGGCGGATCTTGTATGAGGAGAAAGAATTCGGACAGGGACAAGACAGACCAGACTGCGCCCTGATTCTTTCCCATTTTTTTCTTCTACCAACTTTACTACTGTCCGAATGCTCTCTCTTGTAAATTTTCCCGGTAAAAAAGTGGGGCTGTGTGGGGTGTTGATCTACGACTTTTAATCGGATATCGGATATCGAAATCGGGTCTCCTGGTAATCACAATTATTATTTAATTCACTATTTTTTATTGGAAACAACTTTGTCTAAATCGTATCTAATAATTTTTCCCGTATTAGAAGGAGGAGGAGATGAGGTGGGGCGTGTCGATCAACATCCGAGGTTGAAGACATTATTTGGAAGTAACTCTCTCGGACAGTTCAAGATATGTTCAGTAGATGTTGATGATAATGGGGCCTAACAATAGGCCTTTTCTTGCTTTCTTACAATTTCCACAAGCAAAAGAATCATGGAGGAAAGAGACCCCCATGAAGAAACAAACAAAACAAAGTTTCCTGGAAGAACAACGCCTACTACTAAACCGACCTGGAAGAACTACTCGTGGCATCGCCTCCTTCGAGGAGACATCTCGCTGGCGGTATCAGAGCCACTGCTTCCCTCTCGGATTTGCTGTACTTCTTGTACACCCCCTGAAGCTTCTCGTCCTTTGCCTTCGCGTGGAGGCTCGCCAGAGATCTCGCACAACCCCTGGTCATCATTCGGTCCCCTGTTGTTAACTAGAAGAGGAAGGAAAATGAAATGTGGAGATGTTTTGATCTGCTTACATGAGTTGGGCTTCGGAATAGCCAGTGTGGAACTCGAGGGTCTTGTTCCACAGTGGGGCAACGTTTAGGGAGCATCTCGCCGCGTAGACTGCCGAGGCAGCAACCATCGACGGGGAGTTCCGGATCGTCACTCCATAATTCATCAGCCCCAGCTCCGCCAAGAAGTGCACCATGTGCTTCAACTGTTGGCAGGAGGACACAAAATTTAGGGGACAAACAGACAGTGGAAGTCAACGAAAAGGAAACGGATAAAAGGATGTTCGTCCGACCTTATCATCCCTGAGGGATGCTTTGATGAAGCGAGCAAGGAACACGTAATGGGTCGGCACTGTAAGATACCACTCGAGCTTGCCCAGTATGGTCTTCTCCATCACCAGAACCTGTGTGTTCGTGTATGCTCTATCTGCGATGCATGCAAAGTCGTTCACCTGGAACAAGGATTCGTCAAATTCACTTCGAAATCCCATACAAGTAAAGAAAATGTTAAAGATCGATTGGTGTTGTTACCTCGGGGGCCCATATTTCCTCATACTTGGAGGCCGTAAACATAGCCCCCATTCCGAGCAACTGTAGTTCCTTCCTAGGAACAACCTCTGCAGAGAGAAACCTGTCTATGATGTTGATGGTGAGGTAGAGCGTCTCTGGCATGAGCTCAAACTTGTGATGGATATCGATGAGCCAGTCAACTAGAATCGCCCGCATCTTCTCGTTTATCTCAGGCTGTGACAACATATAGTCTCTAGGGCGGCACTCATTCTGCATGGTTTACAATGATCTCATCAAATTGGATCCCGAAATGTTTCAGAGGTTACTGAAATTCAAGGCAAGCAGTCCTACCTCGGCTTCTTTGTAGAACAAATAGAGGTCCTCGACATAATCAGACACAGCCAATTCATCGCCGGCATCCGCCGCGTCAATGTCAACGATGCCCTCGGGTCTTCTAGATAATCCACAGGCAGCCTACAGACACCAAACAATACACGCTCAAATTTCAAAACTCAATAATCTCCAGGACTTGTTCAAAGGGAATAATCGCCCATCCTTTTACCTTGCTTCGAGCAGTGAGGACTGAAGTGAGGGTGGGAACGTTTCTCCTGGCCGATTTATCGGCTTTCTTTTTGTTTTCCAAATCCTTGTCCGCCACCTCCTTGGTCTCCTCCTTCGCCTTCTCGACAGTATCAGAATTTATTTCTATTACCTCCACAGACTTAGAAATCTTCTTTACTTTAACCTCCCTCTTCGCTACCCTTTTCTCTGCCCCGACAGCTTTATCTCCTCCGTTCAGATTAACGCAAGCTAATTTCTAAACCCACACGAAACAGATCAACATTCAGAAAGGTTCCATCACTAAACATTGCCAAATAGAAAAGAAAGGTAACCTTGTTGTTCTCAGCAACTGCTGCAGCTTGCGCATTTTCCAAGAGTTGTGCACCGAATCTCCTGAAATGATCATCAAGAAGAGAACTTAAATACCCAAAAGCACAATCGATGAAAATTTAAAGAAGAAACCCAGATTCACGAACCCAAGAACAAACCTCGTGATGGGTCGAGAAATCTGTTGCGAAGGCTTGCCTTCCACAGGAAGTTGAGCGGGAACAAGATTTCCAATGTCACCGAGCACCCGACGATTCTTGCTTTGGGCAGCCCCAATCTTCTTCGTCTGCTTCATTTTTCCTCTTCCCAATGCTGCTTCCTCTCCTACGCCATCACACCACAGTACGTGCACAGATCTTGTCAAATGCGATCAAGAAAGCAACCCGGATATCAAATCAAACAGTAACAAAGGGCTTCACTGGACAACCCCATTTAATTAAAATCACAACAAGACGGCATCTTGAAAAACCCCACACCCGCAGTAAAAGGATCCAAATCGAAGCCAACCATCAAGACGTCCGTCCATTCGAAACAAGAGACTAAAAAAGGATCAATCCCATTCAAATTCATCGAACATCCACAAACCTGCAGCCTGGACAACAGGGACGATCGGCCTCGACGCCATCTCGACTAAACCCTCAATCGCTTACTCTCCCCCTCCCCGCCTCCTCCCTCTAAAACGCCGAGTCGCGGCCGTAGATCAATGAAAGAAGGGATTGGATGATGAAGCCTGGCGTCGTCTTTTTATGAAGAAAGGATGAAAAGAAAGGAAGGAGGAGAGCTGGTTAGAAGCGGCGCTTCATTACAACGGTCTGATTGTTCCCTCGATTCTGCACCATCAGATCGAGGGCTGATCTGACGGTGATATGGGGTTGAAGGGGGATATAGCCGTTGGGACAGGAGCAGGGGTCAAACAATTCCTTAACATATTATTATTATTATTACCTTTTAGCGGTAATTTAAATAACGTTTGAGATTGTGCTGTCATAAATATTACCGTTGGATGTTACCGCGAGATCTTATTTGCCATACTTAACATTTCCCGACCATTTTTAATAATTAATTAAACATCATAAGAAATCGTAATTATCGGGTTATAATTAATATGGAAATGATCCCGTTTTTTACCGGAATATCTTCAAAATCGTAATATGATACGATAGCCTAAAATTATGTAACACAATTAAAAATACAAAATAAAATGTAAAGGGAAAGGAAAACAAATCAACCACCAAAACATGAAGAAGGAATCAAGGAAGCTATACACACGAGCACACTCCTAAAAATCTAAGTCGAGCAATCCAATCATCCTCGCACCCAGCAAACCAAAACAAAAGAGAATCAGGTGGTCAGCCTTCGCAGAGTTGCCAGCGTCTGTTCAGAAGTTATCGTGCAGTCCGGCAAGCATGACCTGTGGTTAGAACGCGAAAAGGAGTAAGCACGATCAAACATGAGGGAAAAAACCAAACGGAGGACAGGAATGGATAGGTACATTGGAATCCAGGGCGTATTTCCTTGCAATCACTATGGCAGCGTTCCTTTCACGCTCCGAGTTAAATGTCAGCACGAATGATAGCCCCTTCCTCGCCTGCCAGAACACCCCCTTGGCCGCATCACTGTTATCGCTTCTTACTCCGCATAGCTGTGAAATGGATTTCAAAACCGGGAGAGAACGTTAGTCAGTACACGGTTTTACTTCTTTACTTCTCCAAACACGTTGTATGCCAGGGCTTGAAAATCTTTTTGACCTGCATTGACGAGGAATATATTTCCCGAGCTTTGGATATCCAACCCCTGCACAGCTTCATCCTCGTCTTGCCGACGCTGAGTACATGGGAGGAGTGCGATGGATAGCCTTGCCCGTTCATTTGCGAAATAACCACCTTTGCAGCGAATTCAGGAAAATTTCATCACAAAACACGAGAGTTCATCAGATCAAGCAGCCAAGATAAAGGGAGGGAGTTGCATACGTTAAATTCAGCATGAGACTTCCGCATCAAAGTCTCTATGTAACTATCTTGCCCTGCAGCTGTGAACAGCGAACATTATGTTATTACGACGGAATTGTATGGCATGCACTCATATATCGAAGACGGAAAAATGGGGTGGGTTCGTACCAGGTTCGATGGAACCAAGTGTTGTGAGTGAATCTTTCTTGCCATTTAGGCTTATCTCAGCTTGCAGGACTCGTCCAACATCCAGCGGCTCGGGGGCGTACCACGGTGTAGTAGCACCTATTGTGGAGGGGGAAATGAAGGAATGACGATGGCTCAAGTCCCTAGAATATTATGTGTAATGAGCAAACAATGCAAGGACTATCGAGCTTTGTGAGCATGCCTGAAATCGCATCCTGTTGGCTTCCATCGGATGATAGGCGGAACCACTGAACAGTGCATCTAGAAAGAGCAGGGGCATTAGCGGAGCGTGGCTGGATTTTCAGGTAAGACCCAAGCGTCTCGCTACCGTCAAGGAAATATAATCGGGATCTGTTCTCTTCAGCCCTTTTGCTCATCGTCAACTTCAGCAGAGAAAACAGAGCAAAAAATTGCTTGTTAGATTTCCTGGTAGCAAGTTTTATTGACCCAACCAAGATCTCGACAACAGGTTTGGTGTGCATTACCTCTTTCTGGAGTTTGAAGGAAAAGATGGACTTCTCGCGGATCTGGATTCTGAGGGCACGAAGCTCAAGCTCCATATCCATCACCTGACAAAAGCAGTTCATGGTCATACCAATCTTTAAGAGATGAAGTTTTTCCACATCTCAAGGCCCGACAATTTGCTAACAGAATCTGTTATTTGGCGGCAAACTTAGTCGAACTCAAGAAATATATATACCTTGCTTGGCTGGTGGAGCAATTTGATTCTCCTCGCTTCTTGGACCTCTTCCATTAGCTCTGCCACATCCTGAACACCAAATGGACATTTTATATAGAACCATTTCTCATGCTGTTATATTCATAGATGCAGGTGATGGAAAATATTCCTGGGACAAACAGGTGTGATATCGTGGCGAAGATTACCTGCTTTTTTGATGATTTGGAATTCCTCTCTTCTTCCTCGAGCGCCTCACCGAAACGTTGCACGACTGCTCTTGCACTCTCAATCTCAGCACAGGCAAAGGACTTTTCCTGACCCACCAGTTTCTTGGCATCTTCTGAAGCCTACAGACCCAAAGAACCAAAGACAGGAATAAGTCACTGGGATTAACCCGGCGAGATCGATGCCGTGAGGTTTAAGCACGATCCATCTGTTCAATATGAACCTGTTTCAGGAAGTTCACGAGCTTCTTCACTTCGAACTTCTCCTGGATCAACTCTCCCTCCTTTTGGGTCAACTTCACTGCTAGCACCTCAACCTTACGAGACCAGAAACAAACAGGACATCTCAAATCTTTGGGTAGATCGTTGTGGATGCCAAAAACTTGGTTTGGGAGGATTTAACCAACCATTGAGATGGCTTTCTCGACGTCCTCCTTATTCTTTCCCGTCAGACGACACCTCAAAGATTCCAATGCATCCCTGAGTTTCTTCAGAAGTACATGCCCCTCTAAGGAAGACACTTCCCTTAGCTTTGCCTAAACAACGTGGCGGTTTTCTTATCAGTTGCCTAACCAGTTTTGCCGTATAATGCCCTTATTATGCAGGAAACAAGGTTATTATACCTCGTCGGACAGCTTAGCTGCCGCGGCCAAGTTTTTGTCGAACTTGCTGGCGAGATCGCGAACTGAGAGCCGCTTGTGCTGCTCGGTCAGCTGAGACGTTTCCTTTTCGACTACCTCCTTCAACGATGGACCCTTGTCTTCGTCCTTCGGCTCTTCCAAAATTCTATTATCTGGTCCTAACTTGTACTTAGGAAAGCAATCCAAGGCGAAACTGACATCGGCGGAAACCGAGAGAAGGGCCGGAGCAGTCACGATCTCGGGACTCACTTTCGTCATTACTCCGACAATCTGCGCACAAAACACATACATTGACCGATAACTATCGAACAAGGAACCACGAAACTGGGAGAACTTTTCCTCGCCAGTTTCAGTTGTCGCCGGAATCTCGCTAACGAAATAGACAACTCAACCTCCCCTGAATCGATTAGACTGGATTCCCACAGCTTTCAACCGCACCAGCGATTGACCGCGATGGGTCATTCGTGAACAAGAAACAAGTTCCAGAAAAGTTCAATTCCACCGAGTAAACAGAAACAGAAAATCTGCACAAATTACACACATGCCTGGCAATAACAATTATTTCCAATGCAGCAGTAACTCCGAGACAAACAGCATCTTCTCTTTTTACTTTTTCTCCCCAAGAAAGCAAACGCCGGCATCCCAACCCGACAACTCAAAACAATCACAGCCCAAAAGGAGAAAAACAAAAACGAAAAAACTACCCAGAAGGAGAAAAACAAAGAATTCATTCACACCATGGGAACGAGAAAGGAAGCACCTTTTTTCACTCACAGGAGCAGAAAATACCACGACGACACCCGGAGAGCAACCAAAAAAAAAAGACGCGATCAAGATCACTAGCTGCTCGCCCCTCCCCACCCTTTTATCTTTATTACAGGGAAGGGACAAGGACGGTAGTAGGAGGGAGGAGGGGGGGAGGCAGGCAGACTGTGAAAGCTGGGGATGGGGGAGGGATTTATTCAGTCACTCACCCAACCCATCGGGGCCGAGCCCTTTCCAAAAGCACAGAATGGGAAAGGGAAAGGGAAAGGGAAAGGAAAAGGAAAAGAAAAAGGCAAGGCACTACTTCCATTCGACGAGAGGAGAGAATTTTTAGTCCTTCCTATTTCCATCTAATTATTATCTCGATGGGACAAGTATTTTCATCTTCGGACATCGCCGTTACAAAGTCTTCGTTGGTGGGGGGAGATGGAGGTTGGCGCTGGCGGGTCCGGGTAGCACTTGGTAATAAAAAATAATAATAATAAATAAAATAAGTAATAAAAAGCACGACCTCGTTCGTCTTTCCCCTTGCCACTGAATGGAACTGAAATTATTGTCCCCTTCTTTTTGTAGTTTAGTCAAAGCATATAGTCCAGACCTGACCAGACTCTTCCCCTTTTCCTCGGATATTATTAATTCGCCGCTAGAAATCAATGCTTGGGTTAGAAAGATGATTATTATTATTATTTTAGTATGTATTAAAAGTTGATGAGAACGAAATGAGTTTCACGTCCTTGTGTCGGAGAGGAACCCAATAAAAAACATGCAAAGGAAAAATGTGTGAAGCTTCTATTTTTGTTGATCGCATTCATTCAGTTCATGGAGGAACTGTAAGAACAAATACAGGTCTTTGGTCTGACAGACGCGAGCTATGAATCATGATGGGGGGTGGGTGATGGGGGTGAGAAGAATCGTTCCCTAAATCATCACATCTCATTAGGGAGGTTGAAAAAAGGTAAAACCTAAAAAGGTTTTGGTGATAGGGGGAGGTGGGGGAATGCGTGATCATGACTTTATGGGAAGAAATATAATACTAGTCCCACACGAAAACACGGCTGTCCGAACGCTCAATGGAGCGGTTAAGATGTTAACGAGTACACTCACCAAACTCATATTTTAAGGCACACGCATATAAAACCCAATGAAATATGAACCAATCAAAAGTAAAGAATAAATTAAGACAATAAACAACACCACGTTCATTAACTAATGAAACGAACTTAGAGGCATTAATTATCCTATG
This sequence comes from Melastoma candidum, assembly GCA_023653495.1. NCBI lineage: Eukaryota > Viridiplantae > Streptophyta > Magnoliopsida > Myrtales > Melastomataceae > Melastoma > Melastoma candidum. Next base: position 5,149,034 of record CM042889.1, on the reverse strand, counting down.
GGAAGATGGTTAACCGAAAGCATGGATCAAAGTTGGTGAAATGGGAAGACGACGTGAGGCGAAAAAGTATAGAAATGTTTGGGCTTAGTTACTTGTCTTAAATGAACTTAATTATACTAAAAAAAGCTAATTCAAGATATCAATACTCCGTCCAATATTAGGGGTAATGTCATAAAACTACGATAGAACTTTATAAACGTCATAAATCATAAGTTGATGTCCGAATTTTCGTATATTTTTATCCTCGAACACGACTCGTTTAAGACTTCATGAACTCAAGCTCAATTAGTAGTTGAAGACCAATCTCCCAAGTCCTCTTAAGGCTTATGGCTTCTCCCTCATCCTTGATTCTTTGAATATGATGGGAGAGGACCTCTCGAATCTCCCTTATTTTCTGAAGACTATGGAATATAATCCGATTGATTTTATTTATTTCTCTCTCTCCGATTTGCCTACGCAGTTCTTTTTTTTTTTTTTTAAATCAATGATTTATTTCCTTTCTCCAATCAGAAATATTTTACTTCCAATAAATTCTCCATCGAGTGCCCGTAACCCAAAACTACATGCCTATTATCGGAAGCGGCTAACGGTACGTGCACGTAACGGTTACGTAGTTTACTAATTAATACTAACGAAAAGTAGTAAATTTTACTAAAAGTTGACCGTTACTACTCAAGTCAACGCAGAAGTAGTAAAAAAAGTAGTAAATTTTACTACTTTTTGGTATTTTTTTAGTAAAGTCAACGAAAATGTAGTAGAAAATGTCGTAAATTTTACTACTTATGAACGGTTCACCGCAGTGCAATTTTATTACTTTTACGCTGACTTTACTAAAACCTCATTTTTAGTAAAGTCAACGTAGAAGTAGTAAAAAAAGTAGTAAAATTTATTACATTTTTTACTATATTTGCGTTGACTTTACTAAGAAAACCACACTTTTAGTAAAGTCAGCGGAGATGTAGTAAAAAAAGTAGTAAATTTTACTACTTATTTTACTACTTCTCCGTTGACTTTACTAAATTTGTCGTTTTTAGTAAAGTCAGCGTAAAAGTAGTATAAAAAGTAGTAAAATTTACTACTTTGAACTGTACAAATTATGTCGATAAGTAGTAATTGTTTACTACTTTCGTTGTGATTTTTAGTAAAATTGTGTTTGAGTTGGTAAAATTGGTAGTAAATAGGTAGGGTTTGTTGTAAATGTTTACTACTTTAAGCATGTTTTTACTAAAATAAGTAGTAATCTGTTACTATTTTGTAGGCGTTGACTAAGAAATTTTACTACTTTGAACAGTGTTTCCGAACCTAACTCCGAACCTAATTATTCTAAATTTTGATGTGAAATGACTATTTTACCCCGGTTACTAGTATTATTACTACTTTACTGAAATGTGAAATAGTCATTTCACATCAAAATTTAGAAAAATTAGGTTCGGAGTTAGGTTCGGAAACACTGTTCAGAGTAGTAAAATTTCTTAGTCAACTCCTACAAAATAGTAACAGTTTACTACTTATTTTAGTAAAAAACATGCTTAAAGTAGTAAACATTTACGACAAACCCTACCTATTTACTACCAATTTTACCAACTCAAACACAATTTTACTAAAAATCACAACGAAAGTAGTAAACAATTACTACTTATCGACATAATTTGTACAGTTAAAAGTAGTAACTTTTACTACTTTTTATACTACTTTTACGCCGACTTTACTAAAAAGGAGAAATTTAGTAAAGTCAACGGAGAAGTAGTAAAAAAAGTAGTAAAATTTACTACTTTTTTTACTACATCTTCGTTGACTTTACTAAAAGTGTGGTTTTCTTAGTAAAGTCAACGCAAATGTAGTAAAAAAAGTAGTAAATTTGCGTTGACGTTACTAACGGAAATATTTTAGTAAAGTCAGCGCAAAAGTAGTAAACTTGAACTTGAATGAACAGTGAAAAAGTAGTAAAATTTTCATACTTTTTTACTAAGTTTGCGTTGACTTTACTAAAAGTTGACCGAAAAGTAGTAAATTTTACTACATTTTTTACTAAATATGTGTTGACTTCGTTAGTATTAATTAGTAACGGTCAACTTTTAGTAAAATTTACTACTTTTCGTTAGTATTAATTAGTAAACTACGTAACCGTTACGTGCACGTACCGTTAGCCGCTTCCCCTATTATCACATATATTGTCTCCTTCTAATTAAAGAGTTTGTGTATCATTTTTACGGTGAATATTCGTTCCAGATTAAGGTTGGGAGAGAGAATATCATGACCACTTTGAAAGGGGGGGGGGGGGATTTTCTCTTTTTTTTTTTATAAAAACTTTGGGCCCAACACTTCTATTTCTTTTTCCAAACAAAACCCCAGTGAAATTATGGAACCAAGACATGATGATGATTAATGATGCCAAAGGAACCTCTGCCCCCGCCCCCTCCCATCCCTCTCTAAAGACTAGTAAGGAAAAAGGAATCCAATATTATTTTTTTTCATTACAAATCCTACAACAATGTTTATTCACAACTCAATCTCCTTCTTCACATGGGTTCAAGGGTCCCATCCCCCCCCAATCCCAAACCCTTCTCTTTTGTAACATGTTTGTTTTGATTGTTGCTCCCCCCAACCATTTGCAAAAGGAATTGCCCCTCCTCCCTCTTTTTTTTTTTACCCTTCTATTCTCTACTCATCATCTTCCACAACCACCACTCTTGCCCAATTTCCTAACATCGATAATAGTCCTAATTCCTAACACACAATAAAAATGCAAAGATATATATATATATATATTATATATATAGGAGAAACAGCCAACATGACATTGTTTGTTCTTTGTCCCTATCAAATTCGTTGTCAAATTGTGTCACGTGGCTGTTGGGGTCAGACATGTCCCAAGGAAGAGACTATTTGGATTGTTTTGACATATGTGGAGTGAAGGAAATCAGCACTACTTATGAATTTTGATCCGACAAAGACTTGTGTTGGTGCTGAATAAGAGAACGGACTCACGACGGGCCAAGGCTGAGAGGCCTTGGAATATGAGCCCAGTAGGCCCAATGGTCTTTTATGACGTTGAGTTTGGGTTTCGGAAGGGAAACGAACGGCATCCAACCCAGAAATATTTTCTGGCGGGAAACGACGCTGGCCGTCCGATCACACTCTCCCCTCTTACCAGCAGAAGCAGTCGGATGCTTCACTCTTCGGCATTTGGATTAATTTTCTTTGTACGATGGATCTGTAGGAGTTTCGTCAATTAGTAACTGTTTGATGCATGCAATTTGCTTTTCGTCAGTCAGTGATTCAGTGTCGGGAGTGAGTTGTTGCCTGGCTGGGCATACATCTTCATGGTTGGATTTTCCCCTCCGACGTCTGTTAGTATACCGGACCGGCCCATATGCCGAGCCCAGCATACAAGTTCAGCGAGGTTCCTCTCTAAAATCAATTGGCTGTAGAGGGAGTAGCCCGCTAGGCTATATATACTAGGCCGGACTCTTTTCTCTATCCGATGTGGGATTGGGTTTGCTATATAGCAAACCTTTCAACACGCCCCCTCAAACCCAAGCCCACATACGGGCTCACAAGCCGGCACCCTTTTTGGGTTGAACCAGACCACACACACGACCCACATACGGGCCCACAAACCAGCACTCTTTTTTTTTTGTTGAACTGATCCACACACACGGGCACCCTTTTTGGGGTTGCACCGCACCACATGAGCGAGAGGGGCCCACCATCGGTTTTACTGGGCTTAACCTGGCTCTGATACCATGTTAGAATACCGGACCGGCCCATATGCCGAGCCCAGCATACAAGTCCAGCGAGGTTCCTCTCTAAAACCAATTGGCTGTAGAGGGAGTAGCCCGCTAGGCTATATATACTAGGCTGGACTCTTTTCTCTATCCGATGTAGGATTGGGTTTGCTATATAGCAAACCTAACAACAACATCCCGCGTTTCCCAGCAGTATCGTGCCTTGACCGTGCCAGAGCTCACACAGCAAATGTGGGATGTAAAGAACATGATGTGTGCCGCTGACCCAAGGTATGGCTCAACACATCAGTTCCAAGTCAAGATGAGTACCGGGATGAGCAGACGATCGACATGCAGAACAAGAACTCATCCTACTTCATCGAGTGGATCCCAAACAACGTCAAGTCTAGCGTCAGTGACATCCCGCCAAGGGGTCTCTCGATGGCGTCCATGTTTGTCAGGAACTCGACCTCCATCCGAGAGATTTTCCGGAGGGTGAGTGAGCAGTTCCCGGCCATTTTCAGGAGGAAGGATTTCTTGCATTCGTATACCAGGGAGGGCATGGATGATGTGGAACTCACCGAGGCATAGAGCAACATGAACGACCTCGACTCCGATTACCAAGATGCTACTGCTGACAATGAAGGCGCGTACGATGAGGAGGAGGAAGAGGAAGTTGAGGACCATATGTGAGCGGTTCATCAATCTTATCGTGTTTTCTGGGTGTTCGAGGGCCAATCATACGACTCCGGGTGTAAAGAATTTGCCATGTACGGTTGTTGGTTCTCTGGCAGGGGCTTGTGTTCTTGTTTGGGCGCTTGTTCCACTGCGAATGTAGGAAACTGTTAATTTTAACATTAAAGCTGTGCTTGGTTTGCCCGTGTACTCATCTGTTCCTTATTCGGCCTAATTGAATTTGATCGATTGGCTCCGTCGATCCATTCTTCCGTGAACTCTCTCCATTTCTAGTAATTGTGGATAAGAGCCAAAGCACAACCATTTGTTCTTATCAGATTATATATTTTTACACAACTAGGGAGAAAACTTTGGCAGCCTGAATATCTTTCAGTAGTATATCCACTTCAATGTCATGTAATTATTGACATTATCGTTAAAGATAACATTTTCTACCAGAGTTACTGTCCGTAATGAGGGGCTTTGAATAAACCACCTTTGCAAATATCAGCAAACCGTGTTTTCTTCTTAGGCACAAATCATTCGACAGTGTCAGCTTTAATAGAACTGCAGGAAGCCGACCTGATAATGTACATCGATAGTTGAGGAATGTGTGGCTGGATTCGAGGGGGGGTAGCATCAGCAAGATGCAGCGGCCCGCATCAGGACTAAACGTATTGAAGACATGCCCAGCTCCACACAGGGCCACATTTCTTACACCTTGCCTAATTCAGGTAACTCCACATCGACTGTATACACATGGCTAGCATCATCCTAGGTAGGTTTCTTTCACCTTGCAGGGCAAGAGTTATGGTGGTGCACAGGCGCACAGTCAAAAAACAAACATTCGAATTCGGATCCATTCCTCAATCAAAACAAGGTTAATATTGTTTGGAATGGATTGGCAAGGGCAAACACAGTCCCGCCAGGACTCGGATCAACAATCCTCTGGAGAGATTCCTGTGATTTTGCGCCAACTGCATTCCCCATCAGATCAATGGGAATTCACCCACTGTTTCAGCTGCTTCTGATCCTGACAAGTAAAACGCACCCACTCATCAGTTACAACAGAGACGAGAGTTGAAGTTCAACTCTGCAAACCCAACCACACCAGCAAACCTGGTTGCTTGCCAACGCAGATCTCTCCCTCCACAACTCTCGAACTACCGCAGCCAGGGCTTCCGGATTGATTCCTAGATCGCAGAGCGGGATCGGGACCGAAAGCGGTGGCGATCCAGCCCCGTCTCCAGGATGTTTGACATCTGGAACGCCAGTTCCAAGGATTCCCTCGCGGTCTTCGCCGACTCCATGTCCATGTTGGAAAATCCTCCTGTCGTGTCGCATATGACCCAGAAACGACGATGGAATCAAACATCAATAAAGACAGGTGGGATGCGAGCGACGACCACTGATCGTAAATGTAAGCAGATCGCCCCGGAGAATTCAAGTCAAATCATATCATCGAACCAAATCCTGCTCCTGCGGTCGTCGCCGGCGATCCGCAGCTGTCCACGGCGGAGAACTAAACGGACCGGGGGGTCTCTCCGGCTGAGAACTGACCGATCTCGGCTTGACGAGGTCGGGAATATTTGTGTAATTTCACCAAACGTTGGGCCAACCAAGGATCTGAGCTTCGGCCCGACATATTGGGCCTAAAAAACTATTTGTTTTACCGCCCACTTCTTCATCGTGAAATTACCAAAATAGCCCTTCCGGTTCCACACCTCCCTCCCCCTCTCCATCTCCTCCAGTCACCACTCTCTCACGAGCGGCGGCGCAACCGCTCTTCTCCGCCCCCGCCATCGCTCCCGCTCCCCTCCACCGCCCCGATAATTTCCTCTCCCGGCCACGTCCTTCTTGCTCCTTCTACAGCGTTGCGTTCCTATCCTTCCCCTTCCCTGCCATCCGCTCTCGCTCTCGTGAATTTCCAGAAGGTCAGGCTTTCCTCTCTGTATGATGTTGTGCGGCCTTTGCATGGGTTGATCCGGCGCTATACATGGTGGATCGAATATAGGGTTCGAGGTCGATTGACAATATCTGCTTTTTGACTGTTGGATCTGGCGGGGTTTATGGTCATTTCAGTGTTCGCGATAAATTGCCTTGTCGTTTCCTGTATCTGCCGATAAGGGAATTTAGTTATGATCATCATTTAAAGGAAAGAGCTGAAGGAGAGTGGAAATCGGTTGCTTCTTTTTGGTTGAATCACGATGATCTGTTGATTCTGAGATGCACGTGTCTTCTTCCCCGTTGATTTTTTTTTTTGTTTTATTCTTTTTTGGGATTCGGCTGAAATAGGAAAAACTTTTACTTTCGACTTAGTTGACTTTTGATGATGATTTTAGTCCCCTCTACGTGGTCATCTGACGGGACTGAAACTGGCATGCGTTATCTTGAGTTGCTGAATCTGAGGGGTGTGGACAAAGAGTTGTGATTTCCGGGTCATCGCCAGCGAGGACTATCTGTAATTATCATGTCATTGTCCATGGGGGAACTGATGCATATGTGAGGAGTTTCTCAGTAAGACCTACTGATATGTTTGGTTTGCGGGATCATGGATGGAAAGGAATGGAGGAGATAGGAAAAGGGGATGTAATGGAATCGGCGTTCCTTCCCGGATAGGAGGAATGCAATTCCTTTCCAGGTCATTTGAGTATTTTGGTCTCGGTCTATCCATTCCTTGGTTTGGTTACTGGGGGACCTCAATGATTTTCCATTGATCTTGATCCCAAACATACCATAAAAGATAGGGGATGGGGTGGTGAATCTTGGTGGAGTGTTTCGCGGAGTATGCATTCAGGATTTTTGTTGGAATAAGTGAACTTCGAGGACATGTTTAGTATTTGTAACCTGCTTCAGTTGGGAGAGTTATTGTTCCTGTTTGTGATTAATCCTTTGATTTGTCTTTGCAGTTTTGGGTAGGTTGTGCGAATCTTTTATTTCCGCCAATACTCGAGGTGACCACTATCGCCTCTGTGATTCTTCTGAAAGATGGAGGAGGCAGCGAAATCGTCTTCTCTGCACCAGCAGCAGCAGCCACAGCAGCAACAACAGCAGCAGCAAATGCTCATGCAGCAGCAAAGGCAGCAACAGCAATTCCTGCTTCTGCAGCAGCTTCAAAAGCAGCAGCAACAGGCTGCTGCTATTTCGCGCTTTCCATCAAACATTGATGCACACCTACGGCCCCCGGGGATGGCCCACCGTCCAATCCAGCCAACCCCTGCCCCAAATGTGCCACATCAGCAGCACCCACAGCAGCATACAAAGCAGCATCAGCAGCCACAACAGCAACAGCACGTACAACAGCAACAGCACGTACAACAGCAACAGTATCAACAGCAGCAGCAACAGCAGCAGAAGACAATTAGACCGGGGAACCAGGCGGAATTTCAGATGGCATACCAGGATGCTTGGCGCGTGTGCCATCCTGACTTCAAGCGGCCGTTTTCTTCTCTCGAGGATGCTTGTGAGAGGTACACATTAGTTAAATGCATGCATATTACCAGCATGTCGGGTTGTTTCTTGACGTGTGCAATCACAATTAGTTTTCTTCTCTAACAGTTGTTTAACATTTATATTGTTTTCATCGCCATGCTTTTAACCATTTGTTTGTAACAAGTAGATGATCTGTTTGGTGGACAATCTGGGGAGATATCTTAATAGTGCCCATTTGTCTTGTTCAAAACTTTTGTATCACCACGTAAGTTGAACGAAATAACGTTGATTGAGGTCTGACTATTTTGCCCAATTTTGGAGGGTATTTTTTCCAATGCCTTTGTCCCAGTATTAAAAATAAATTGGTTCGCGAAGTTGATTGGAGGTCATACATCTGAATTGACTTTGTATTATGATGTAGGAATATGGTGTCTTGCTAAACTCTTATATCTAACAATTCTCCAGCAGACGTCGGGATTGTCCATATAGAAAATTTTGTGAACTGATCACGTGCTTTATTGTTGTGAAATAGTTAGTGCACTTCATCTTTTTTATCTACTTCTTTAAACTGCATGTGTCCTCGGAAAAGGAATGATGTTATTTGATGCACCTTGGTCGAATCTGCCTTGCCTCACGTGGTGGTTTGCTGATCCGACTAGTTTATAATGTCACTTTGCTATTCTGTCTGTGTAGGTTGTTACCTTACCACGTGATAGCAGATTATGAGGCTGAGGAGGACGATAGGATCCTCGATTCCGACACCACGGGTCAAGTGCTTTCTCGTTCGCAGCAGTGGGATCACAACATTGCAGCCAAAGTTGCAGAATTCACTTCCACCTTTGAGAAGCAGGCTCTGGCCTTTAACATAATAACTCGTAAACGGGCACAGGGAGAATTTCGTTCTGAGGAAAGGTTGATGATCGAGCAGACCTTGTTGCTTGAAGAGAAGAGAGCCATGGTGGAACTGAGGTCGGAGATCGAGTCCCGCGAGAGGGCGGGGAGGGATGCCCACGAGGCCCAAATGCGGATGGCTGCAATGGCACAAGCCGGACAAGCTCAAGCTGAGCCGCAGGCCCATGCCGGGATGATGGCCCGAGGCCCAATCAGGATGGGTGCTCATGGATCCCAGGGGAATGACATGTCCATGAACCACGACATGGAAGATCAGGAGAAGGGATCTAACCCGGACGAAATGATGAACGGATGGCCGAACAACGCCCAGAAAGATGACCGCGAACCATCTGAGGATTTCCTAAATGATGAGGAGACCGAAAATGGGGAAGGGGGCGTCCAGAGCGAGTGGCGCGAGGTAGGCCAGTTTGATCTGAATGACCGGTGATTCTAAGTAGCACTAGGCCATCGTTTGTATGGAGTATGCATGCATGATCTAACCTTTGGGTGTGCGGTTTATTTGATTCTAGAGACTGCTGTGTTTTCTTACATTCAAGACATTTGACAAAAAAGCCAAGACTTTCTAGTATTCTCAAATTGCCCTCCCCCTCGTCCCTCCAAAAGTAAGAAAAACGTACTATAAGAAATTTGGATTCATTTAAGGATTTGAATTCGTTCAAGGATTCGAAACTTATTAGTCGAGACGAAGCCCACACTCAGATGTGCCGTCAGGGTCGAGACCGTAGTCAGGTGTATGCTATCAGGGTCGAGTCTGAATTAATTGGCTTGGTCGAATTTGAATTCGTTCAAGAATTCGAAACTTATTAGTCGGGACGAAGCCCACAGTTAGATGTGCCATCAGGGTCGAGCCCGTAGCCAGGTGTGTGCTATCTGGGTCGAGCCTGAATTAATCGGCTGGATCGAACCTGGATTCGGTGTGCATCTAACGGAAAAACAAAGACGTTGAATATAAAACACAGACACCCAATTGCACTCGGACTTCTCCCCCAACAAAACTAACCCAACATTTTCTCCCCACTACACAAAACCCGCGCCACGGATGAAAATCCATCCCATTACTTGAGAGTTCAAAAGAAAGCTGTGATGGAGGAGGAGAAATTTGTGGGTGTGAGCAAGTTGAAGTTGGGTTGCATTCTACTAATCCTTCTGCTGCTCCTAACGATGATGCCATCCTTGGAGCCGAAGAAGGTTAGCATGGAAGCCAAGGAGTCCTCTGCTTTCCGGGGCGAGTCCTTACGGCAAGTCCAGAGGAGGTGGCAGGGGAGGAATGGGATTCCAGAACAACGGTGATCCCGATCAAGTCCTGGGAGATGGTAAGAGGAGAGTCATCACTAGTCCAAATCCCCTTCACAACAGATAGTCTCCTTCCTTCCCCCTTCTTTTGTTATTTCTTAACCCCCCCATTATTTAACTAAAACTCTTGTCCGAAGACGAGGAGAAGTGTTTGTCCGTGATTCCTTAGTACATTCCCAACAGAGAGAGCTCTTCCAGTTGTTATTCCAAAGTCGGGGAAATGAACCAAAAGAGCGAGCCAATCGAACCATCTCCTTAGTATCTCATTGAAATGTAATAACATTTTCTCAACCAAAGAGCCGAGAGCAGATTCGTTCATTCATCATGGTCTTTTTCCTCTCTTTCTCTCTCTTCATCGACAGAGGAATTGAATGGCGATACTTAGTGGGGGTTGGTGGAGTCATGAATGCTATAATTTTCAGCTTTTCTTGTTTGTTTGAGTACTGTTTGGTTGGTAAAACCCGGGGAATGAATGATCATGCACAGTTAGTTATAATCAATCCCTCAGGAGATGTTTCGTTAGTATGAAATCACGTATATCCGAAATTCACTCTACTGTAATCCATACAACGCCATCTAGATTAAAAGAACAACTTCGAAAAGGATTCAAAAGCAAGAGCCATTGGAAAGCAATCGCAAAGGGTATTGGTGGGAAAAAAAGTCAAGTGATTGAGCAAACTGCCGATTCCTTCTTCCAGATGGGAAGTGGTACGAGCGATGCATAATTTTGGCAAATCATGATTTTGTTAAGTACAGGTGAGGAAGGGAGGGACAAGAGAAGACTGGAGTGAATGATATGGGAAGCGGTTAACGTCGCACGCACGACGTCTCCCATTTGTACTAATTTTGACCGATTTTTAGTATATTTGTACTAACAAAATTAGTACTATTGTAATAATATTTGTACTTACGAAATTAGTACAATTATAGTAATTACAATAGTACTAATTTTGTTAGTACAAATGTACTAAAAATCGGTCAAAATTAGTATAAACCGGGGATGTCCCGTGCGTGGGACGTTAGCCGCTTCCTCCCCGTAGATATTAGATAAGAATGAATTGAATGTGTTTTTTATTTTATTTTTTCCTTTTCGTCGTTGTGAACACTAAAATCTCGCGAACAAATATCAACGTACAAAGAATAACAGTTGTGGATGGTGATCTTGAAGCTGTGGCAGAATTTCAGCAGAACTTCGGGATGAAATATGAATGATGTCGTCGGGGCCTATGGGCGTGATCCGGTAGAGCTTCGGTAATTTGATGAAGTCGTCGGGGCCTATGGGCGTGATCCGGCAGAGCTTCGATAATTTGATGAAGTCGTCGGGGCCTATGGGCGTGATCCGGCAGAGCTTCGGTAATTTGATGAAGTCGTCGGGGCCTTTAGGCGTGATCCGGCAAGACCTCGAGGCGCGTTGCAGAAGAACACCGGGCGATGGACGTCGGCAGAGCTTCGGCGAGCAGGAGGCGGCGAGAGTCTTCGAGAGCTTCAAGAGTCTTCTCTCCATCTATGTGTGTTGTTGTCTTGTTGTGTGTTGTCGAATGAATGAGAATGGCTCTATTTATAGGCCTCCAGGGTCGATTTATATTAGGAAGTTGGTCATCCCATATTAGGCAACCTTCCATGTACCGGGCCATGGGCCGGACTTGAATAGCTTATTTCGGCCAAAAACACTTTTGTTTGGATTGGGCTTGTGGCCTTCATTTATAACCCAATATATATATCTTTGTGGACTTGAGATTAGATCCATTCTAACTTCTTTATGGGTTGGGTTTATAGCCCATTTATAAATCATAGAATTGGGGCCCATGATTATAGTAGACAAAAATTTGATGTCTACAGTCGTCGTCAGTTGTTGTTAGTGGGAACTTCCTACAACTCTGCACCATGATGAATTGTTTTTTTATTGGGACACCTGTAACTACCCAAGTTTCTTTGTAGTATCGAAATAATAAGATGTGATGATAAGTGCGTATTATGAATAGGAATACTAAACTATTAGGCTACTTTTGATTTCCTTGAACCATACTTTGAGAGTGGGGCTATTTGACTAAATCCCCACCGTTGAATCTAAAGATGAGCATTTTACTCTTAGAGGGATCTTGGCCCTTAGATCATTCTTGTTTTGAGAGTGGGGAAGCTTTCCCCGGCAAGCCAAGAGGTGACAAAAAAAATCCCATTAGGACATTCCCCATTTTCTTCTCATGGCTTGAGAGTACGCCCTCCGTCCCCTCCTTGCTTCTAGTGGAGGAAAGAAAAATTCGAACACCATTCCCCTTGCATGAAGGAAGATCGACTAGAAATTTTGACTGAAAGGAAGAGGCTTGACTGAATATACAAGACGGAGGGTGGCATTAGAAGGCGGCGAAGTCACAAGGGGCAGCAGAGGAAAGACTCTTGCAATCACCCCACTCGCAAGGAGATTGTCCAGAGGAGATGAGAGCTCACGCGATTGTGTGAAGAACGAGACGAAAGGTACGTTCCCCGTACTCCCCATTTCTTTCCGCAACCGGCCATGATGATTGCTGCCATATCGTGTTTCCTGGGTATCATCGCTGTGATTTTTCTGCATGAATTTCGATCGTGAGATACGTAGACAGGGGAAGGACGTTCGGACCCTTGGAGAGAGATGGGAGGGACGTCTGACCTCTGGGGAGAAAGGGTTGGCTGATTCCTTGAAGTTTAAGGCAGCGGCGCCCCGATTCCCGAACCTTGTGTGACACTCTTCATGGTCCCACACAGGATGTGATGCCGGGTGGATTGAAAGGGTCGAATCGTGTGTTGAATGCGTAGTTTGGTGACTGACCCGTGTTTGGAGTGTGCGATTTGTTGGCTAAAACTCATGTGCTGAAAGTAGTTGAGATCGTGTGCGTTGGGTGGAACTCATATGTGCGTCATTTACACCTAGGACAGGGGCCGAATAAAAAGAACAAGGGACGACGGGAATAATGTTGTTTTCCCTGGGTAATTCGGAAGGAAATGAATATGGTTACGATGAGTTGGTTGTGTCTTGCATAGGGGGATTTGGATGAGTCTTAGATCGTTGAATGGGAGGAATGAATGGCCGGAAGTAATGTCATCTCCTTGGAACTACTTAGACAAGATTTACCATGAACTAGTGAGGGAAAATGACGACGTTATATACTGAAAAAGGGGCATATGACAGTTGAAAGGAAAGTGACTATTATGACACGCATATGAGTAAGGGCGCGGAAAAGTTGGCGATCCCGAAATGCTCAGATATAACGCCTGAAGGGCGGGTCAAGTTGGCCTGGAATAAAGGCCGGAATGATACGACGGAATACAGACGAATGTCGTGGTCGATACGATGGATGATCTTAATTAGAGAATGATGCGAAATGAATTCGCGTAGAGCTTGGCAAGGCGGAATGATCTTGCACAAGGTTTAATGAGCGAGTTAGGGAGGTCTCGTCTTACGTCAACAAGTACGAGACTGGTTCTCCACACAGGCTAAAGTTGATTGTAGCCTGGCACATCCTGATAATAGGCCCATGGATCCTCAGCCCATTTTATCCTACCTTCCGTTCGTATTTGGGCCTAGGCTTTTGACCCAGAAAAGGGGTTTCTTTTATTCATTGCTGTGTGTGTGGGGGGGGGGGGGGGGGGGCAGACATGATGAAAAAAAATGTAATAATCCCCCAATAATATAGTGGGTTGGAGTTGGATGCATAATAATAATGATAGTTACTGGTCCACTCCATCATTGTTACTCAGTTACCCCCACCCACGACCACACACACCTTCCCCCCAATATAATAAATAAATAATGAAACTTTTGACATCAGAGAGAGAGAGAGAGTAGTTGTTGTGGTACTAGTAGTAAACTTGTCAAACCGCCCTCCCCCCCCCCCCTCCTTTTCTTTTTATCCCTCCCAAGCATTGACATGGTAAAATTCGGGATTAAATTTGCCCATTGGATCCTCCCCAACTTAGTCATTATGATATAAAGAACACCAGCCAACACCCCCTCCTCCCATTATTATCACCAACAAAAAAAAAAGGATTGAAATTTTAGAGGGGCTTTGGTTGGGTTAGAGGAATAGTTGCACATTGCAAAATCAAAACACCTGTGCTGTGTGCTCCATGTTCTCTTACATGTGTCCCACCCTAATCGAATTATTTATAATCCCACCGACCCTAACCCTAACCCCACCCCCCACAAACTCTTATTACTTCATTAAATAAATTAATTCATAAACAAGTACTTGCCCCATTCGGGTCAAAACCCTCCCCCCCCAATAAATGGTTGACGGTGGAATAGTGGCGTGGCATGATAGACTTTATTCTCTGAAAAATATTGGAGGGAGGAGAAACACAAGCCAAAAGAAAATGGGTATCGAGGAATAAGAATAAGAATAAGAATTCATCTCATGTATTTTCTCCGTTCTTGTAAAAGCGAAACTCCACTTCCTTAAAGGGATGTACTGGGGGCATCTCATTCTCCATTCCACTCATTCATACATAAACTAAATCGTGCCCTTAATTAATTTTCACTAGTATCAATTTCAATACACTGAACGAGATATAAGATAGGGAAGATGTATTTGGGTCTTTTATATTTTTGTCCGATTCCATGAGAAAGACAAAAGGAACTGTTTTGTGTGTTGGGTGGGCGATGTTTTATGTGGGTGCAAAATTATTAACCTCTTTCTCTGTTGTTCACCTACTGTTTGGCATTGGCATGGTGGGAGGGATGGGATGGGATGTAAGCTCATCAGACATGACAATCTCAGACAATTAATTAATAGTGCCATTGACCACAACACTCTACAACACGGCACTCAAATTGGGTTGGCATCTCTCAAATAGAATACCAATAATTGTGTTGCTTGTTGGGGTTGGGTGGAAGGAGCTGTTTGTTCTGGGTTTGTGTGGATGGTCAATGCTTATATTTTCCTCTTTTTCTTCTTTAATAACAATCGGCTGTTCATTGATTCTCCCTCTCCTATTAAGAAAATGTCCCTTTTAAAAAAAAAAGAAGTATACAAGCAAGCGAGTAATAGAATAGCTGTGCTTGCACATATAAACCATTTTCTCAAAGTGTTCGTTTCAAGATCAGATCACACATGACATATGACGTGTGTGTTGTGTAAGAGAACAAGGAATTTTTATAAAAGGCGCTTGTTGTTGTTGCCACGCTATGATGATGAAAATCTACAAACAATGATTGATTCAACGCCCCTTCACTCTGAATTTTTTAATATTAAAAAAATTTGCAGATCCTTGAGTCGTCGTTATTAGGATATTTTGGCTGGCACCACATGATTACGTTAATGAGACTTAATGATATAATTACATCGCACCGCTTTCCCCACTTAATGATAGTCGTCGCCCAAAGCTTAATTATATTTATATATATTTTTTTTAAAAAAATTAATCTTCTGGGTTAATTTTCAAAAATTTGGCGATTAAATCTGACGATGAAATGGCGTGCACCTTTTGGTGTTTTTAAGGTGTTGGTGAATGGTCTAGGGTTATAGGGTTTTTTACACGAGGAGGAACAAAACCTGAGCTTCTTTTTATTTGAATCGAAACAAACTAAAGAGAAAACGTTAAGGAACAATAAATATATTTTGTGGGGGTGGATGATGGATGAGAAAAAAAGACAAAAGAGAAGAAAAAAGAAAATTAAATAAGAGAAAAAGAAAAGAAGTCTTTTGGGGGACCCAAGGAGAGACAGCCAAAGACAGGTCAAATGGTGGTCTCTAATTCTGCTTATCTGCTGCTGTATGTTTGTTTCTTGGGTGTCTCTTTTTATTCTCCCCATTACAACCGACAACTGTCAACTCCTTTGTCTCAATTCGTTCTTCCCTTGTTAACCAAAATCCGTAAACAACCTCCGATCTCCATTTCTCCTTCTTGTCAGAAGATCAGAAATTCCACTGTTGCTTTTGCCCCCCACCCCCCAATGCCTTCTCTTCTCTTTTTTCTATGTAAACATTATATACTTCCCTTGCCAAAGGTTGTCTGTTTCATTCTTTCCAGCTGTTATTTTCGATATCTGCAACTCATTCTCATTGATGGGGGGCGCTTCCATTTGGTTATATTTTGGTGGATGTTGTGTTCGAGTGGGAAAAGCTGTACTCGAGTCTTGTCTTAAACCATGCTAATTATTAATATATAAGCTAATATATAGATATATATAGAAATTTATTGGATAGGAGCTTCAATTCAGGAATTCGTAAGACAACACAGAGACACATTCATTCATTCAGACAGAGAGACAGGCAGACAAACACACAGAGAGAGAAGAGAAGACCTTGTTTCCCTTTCCTTTTCTCCCTCCCACCCTCTCCATCTCCTCTCTCTCTCTCTCTCTCCCTCCCCTTCTTACTCTTACAGGAAAAGCTTTTCCTACACCCCCCACACAAACTTCCCTTTTCCTTTTCCTTGTTATCTCTGCCAAAGCATCTCAATTTCTTTTCCCCCCCTCCCATCTTCTCTCTTGCGTTTACGTTTGTGTGTGCGTGTCTGTGTCTGTTTTTCCGTTTCAATTTTTTTCTTTTAATCTATCCCCTTCCATTCTCCTCCTTCATCCACAAGATTTCTCCCCTCGGTTGATTCCATTGTCATTGGCCACCCCCACCCACCCACACCCAACCCCCTCTTCTAACCCCACAAGTTCTTCTTGTCCTGCCTCGTCTTTCGCTTGTTTCTGGGTCCAGAGTGGTGCGGAATTCGCTTCTTCGGACTAGCAGTCTGCTGTAGCTTAACTTGCTTCTTCCCGGAAGATGGGAAGCAGTCTCCGTGGGGTCGCTGATCACGGTCACGCCCTTGTCCGAGCTACAGGAACCTGCGGATCCGGGCTGTTCTTAGTTCCTGACCTGGTTTAAGCTCCTGCCTTTGAGGTTGCCTGGCTCCGGTTTCTTACCATTTCGTAGGTTTGAGCGAGTTTTGGGGTGGTTTTGATCCCCATGGGACTCTGTCATGGGAAACCAGTCGAGGCCCAGCAGAGATCGCGCCCTCCCAAAGACGACCCGGTAGCCGCCGAAGTTCGGCACGCTGCGGGCCACTCGTACCCTACTCCGATTTCCTCGTCCCTCCACAAGAATTCAAAGTCCTCGAATTTCCCCTTCTACAGCCCCAGCCCGCTTCCCAGCCTTTTCAAGAACTCACCCGCGGTCGGGAACTCGAGCAGCGTTAATTCGACTCCTTTGAGGATATTCAAGCGGCCGTTTCCTCCTCCGTCGCCGGCCAAGCACATTAAGGCCTTCCTTGCAAAGAGATACGGGGCCGTGAAGCCTAATGAGGCGAGCATCCCGGAGGGGAGTGAGTGCGATATCGGACTGGACAAGAACTTTGGGTTCTGTAAGCAGTTTTATGGGTGCTATGAGTTGGGCGAGGAGATTGGGAGAGGTCATTTTGGGTATACTTGCTCTGCTAAGGCTAAGAAAGGGAGTATGAAGGGCCAGGAAGTTGCTGTGAAGGTCATTCCTAAATCGAAGGTGGAAAGGAATCTACTGTCGTACTCTTGCCTTCTTTCGTGATAGCATCTACTAGTAGTCGTTGATCTCGGTCGATTTGTTAGTGAACATCGCCTGATGATTGAATGCTCCTCTTGATTGGTGAAAATTTTCCATGGTAGCTGTTGATTGCTCATTCTTAGTTCCCATAGTTGCCTTTCTGCCAGTGGTTTCATTTTGTTGATACCACGGTATTCTGGGTATCTGTGCCTTACAGAGCAAGCAGTGCTTGTCCTAGCAGAAGGGATTCGTGCTTTGGGGTGAAAAGTCTTAAGTCGTGCTATTCGTTGATGGTCTTGCAGCAATGTATGACCGATTCTGTGCTTGTGAAGGCGTGTTCAGCGATAATTTTCCCGCTCGTTCTTCTGGATTGAATTGATTCGGTTCGTGCATTTCATTTTTGTGCTCTTCTGTTCATAAGAACCATGGAAGTGAGTAGTCTTGATTTTGCTAATGCATTGAATACCCAACTTTAGTGGACAGTGGAAACTTCATAGTGTTATCAAGCAACATCAGACGAAATTGACTTTGGTAAACCTACTGGTCTAACGCCTTTTAAAAGTGGGGTCTTCAAGTTTCTACCTAATTTTGAAATAAAGTGGTTTGTGGCACTTTTGAACAACCTGTTTGTCGTTTATCGCTTCACAGATGACCACGGCCATTGCCATAGAGGATGTAAGGAGAGAGGTGAAGATTTTGCGAGCTTTAACAGGACACAGGAATCTAGTCCAGTTCCACGATGCCTATGAAGACGTTGATAATGTGTACATTGTGATGGAGTAAGTCTTTCTCATCTGTCGTGGGCTAATCCTATTCATCACTGGTTGGAGCTACAAGTCGGAGTAGCAGACGACATGACATCATTTGTAGCTTGTGAAATGTCCGAACTTGGTTATTATTGTCATGTAAGCGTTTTACTAAAGCACTACTACATATTCTCTATTTTCCAGGTTATGTAAAGGAGGTGAACTGTTGGACCGGATACTCTCCAGGTAAGATGAATAATATTCTTGTTTTTTTTTCATCCTCCTTTCTATTTAGTTCTTCATCGTGGTGATTGAGCATGAGTTGCCATCTGCAGAGGTGGGAAGTACTCTGAAGAAGATGCCAGAGTTGTTATTGTTCAGATATTGAGTGCTGTATCGTACTGCCACATGCAGGGGGTCGTTCACCGAGACCTGAAGCCAGAGGTAAAGTGCATGCAAGTGCAGCCTTCACTTCTCTCTTAAATGAGATATTAACTCTCAATGTCTTCTTTTAAGTCAATTGATCAATTCTTTTATCCAGAACTTTCTTTTCACGACAAAAGATGAGGATTCCCCTTTGAAGGCAATAGATTTTGGGCTCTCAGACTACGTCAAACCAGGTCAGCTTTTGGACTATGACTTAGTTTGAGATTCTGTTAATTTTCTATGAATATCATTTTGTAGTGATGAGTGAAATCTCTGCAGATGAAAGATTGAATGATATTGTGGGAAGTGCGTATTATGTCTCCCCTGAGGTTCTGCATAGAGCTTACGGCACAGAAGCAGATATGTGGAGCATTGGGGTCATTGCCTATATACTACTGTGTGGAAGCAGACCTTTCTGGGCCAGGACCGAATCAGGAATATTCCGGGCAGTCCTCAAGGCTGATCCGAGTTTCGATGAAAGCCCTTGGCCCTTGTTATCTCCGGAGGCAGTAGACTTTGTGAAGAGGTTGCTGAACAAGGACTACAGAAAGAGACTAACTGCTGCACAGGCTTTATGTGAGTAACCTCGTCTAATTATGGACTAGCCACAATTTGATTGTAAGAATCGGGTGGCAATTTATTTTCCTAGCACTCGATTGCACCTTTATTGACCTTTATGTTCCAATATTTTCAATCAGGTCATCCTTGGCTGGCTGGTCATCATGATGTCAAGATACCGCTAGATTTGATAGTATACAGGCTTGTGAAAGCTTATATATGGTCCTCTAACTTAAGGAAGGCCGCTTTGCGAGTCTGTACTTTCACCAACTCTTCTACAGACTGAATGTCACATGACAAGTTGATTTGAAGTTGCTTACTACTGTTTGTTGCAAATTCCGACAGGCTCTTGCAAAGACATTGACCGTGTCTCAGCTGGCATACCTCAAGGAACAGTTCGCCATGTTGGGTCCAAACAAAAGTGGATATATCTCCATGCAAAATTTTAAGATGGTCAGTCTCATAATTTCCGTGGCTCCTTTTGGCTTCATGACAAAAATGTTTTGATATGGTTGGGTTGAGCAGGCAGTTATGAAGAATGTCACTGATGCCATGAATCATTCAAGGATCCTTGATTATGCCCACACAGTTCGGCTTTCTGTCATCGCTTTTCTTTTCATGATTCTTGTTGCTAGCTTTGGTGTGACTGATGTTTTGCTTGCTCGAATTTGTTGTTCCCCAGGTTAGTACATTTCAGTATGGAAGAATTGATTTTGAAGAATTCTGCGCCGCTGCTATTAGCGTGCACCAGCTGGAGGGTATGGCAACCTGGGAAGAACACGCAAGGAGAGGCTTTGAGCTTTTCGAGAAGCACGGGAACCGACCTATTATGATTGAAGAACTAGCATCAGTAATCTCTCTCCCCTTCTCCTCACTACCCGTTCCAGCAAATGAATATATTATCGTGGCCAAGTTGCAACATCCTCAATTCATTTCTCTGCCTGTGTAGGAACTTGGGCTTAGCACTGCGGTATCAGTGCACGTTGTTCTTCAAGACTGGATAAGACATTCAGATGGAAAGCTAAGCTTCTTCGGCTTCATCAGACTCCTTCACGGAGTCTCATCCAGGACAAAGTAAAAGGTTTAAAACCAACATAATGCAGCAGAGCAAGTCCCGCCTGAAATTGTGAGTGGGATGGTAGAAGTCATGCACAGGACTCTCTAAAGAGGGTTCGACGATGCTTATCCGACTATGCCCACTACAGTCTTCTGATCAGTAGACTCGGCCCATCTTTTTCCCAACGAAGCCAAATGCCAAAGAGCAGCAACCTGATGTGTTGAGTATGCTAATTCTCTGTACTCTTCTTTTCCAACTATTTGAGTTTTAAATTACGTGGGTGTTCGTTTCCCATTGTTACTATTGTTGCTCGGGGATCGGGAGCCCTGTACAGAAACTACATCTCGAAATCCATGTAGGAGATCGTCAACCACTTGACTTGAGTTCCATGATGTGAGCTTCTTTCCGAATTTTAGATGGTTGGTCTTTTTGTGCATCAGACATCCAATGAGCTAGACGTACTCGAATCCGGTCATCGAGAGCGACTACCGTCCGGACTGTCGATCTTGACCATTTTTCGTACTCACAAGTTTGGCGAAGGATGTAGTTGGGTGGTTGTTTCCCGTCTTTCCTTTTCGTTCATCACCACCTCGTCGTTTTCACGTGAAGACATTCAAAACTGGGGAAGTCGGGGATGAAAACGTGCTTAAAGGGACAACACCCACATAATCTGTAATTAACGTAGTAATTAATTAAACAATCTTCATCATCATAGTCACTCAAATCTCTTTGCTCGGTAGTTGACTGGCAAAATCGGATCGAGAAATGATCTGGGTTTGGCCCCATTCTTTAATCATCGCTGTTCGTCGTTGATTTGGAGCACCCACCTCGGAATTCAAATGATGTCGATGCCATTCTTGTCTCGCCCTCATCTTCGGACAACGTACTGTTGAATTCTCCGTTCGAAGGGCATTATTTCCATAATTCCGGTTCAAAGATTGGATCTTTCTTTCATGGCAATCCCAAAACATCTTGCTAAGCCCAAGCCCAGGACGCCCCGGTCGCCGGCGTTCCTCCTCGGCGTCGCCATAACCCTAATCGCCATCGTCTTCCTCGTGTCCTCCCTGAACTACGCGTCCCTCACGGCGTCGGGTATAGTGGGTAAGATATCGGGGATTGGCGGCGGGAGATATGGTGGAGCCAGACGGCGGCATTCCCTGAACGACAAGTACTTGTATTGGGGAAACAGGATTGATTGCCCGGGGAAGCATTGCGATTCCTGTGAAGGGTTGGGTCACCAGGAGTCTAGCCTTAGGTGTGCTCTTGAGGAGGCAATGGTACTCCGAAGGTGAGGCATTGTTGGGTTGGATTTGTTTGGATTGTAATGGGATAATGAAGCGTAGGATGTGACTGTGTTTTTTGAGCGATGGTGAATGATCAGAGCTTGAATCCGTCGGAAGGATTCACTCGTGTTGTGAATTCTGCTAAAACGGTGATTGGCCTTGCTTCAGATTTGAGTAAAGTGATGGTTGATTACAGATGGGATTGCGATGGTTGATAGAGGATTCACCATCCCCATGTGATGCCATAGAGAGTGTTTTTTATGGTTGATTACTGATGTTTAGTGTTTAAGAAAGTGGATGCTTTAATGTTGTAAGAGATGAGACAGATTAGATTTGTCATTTCTGCTACAATTTTGAGTACTTGTGGGGATTTATTGTTGTTTACGAGTTGGAGTTGGATGTTGAAGAACTTGCTCTTATTGCAGGACTTTTGTGATGCCATCAAGGATGTGTATAAATCCGATCCACAATAAGAAAGGGATACTTCATGAGGCAGACAGTGCGAGCTCTGAGGAGAGGTGAGTGGTGTGCGATGTTACTGGGCTGGCTTGAGAAAAGCTATTCAGAGTCCCTTTTATTCTGATTTGTGGGACTAAACTTCATGCTCATGCTGAATGGCGCGAACTTGTAGATTTATTCCATTTTGGATGATCTTTTTGTTTGGTGCAATTTAGAAAGTCAGTATTTGGGTTCTAGACGACTCAATTCTTTCCTTCCTTGTTTTTTTAGGTGGGCAGCTTCTTCTTGTGCCATGGACAGTTTGTACGACATAGACTTAATCTCTAATACAGTACCCGTGATACTGGACAATTCAAAAATGTGGCACAAAGTTTTAGCTACAGCCATGAAGTTGGGAGTTAGGGGAGTTGCTCATGTCCAAGGAATTAGCAGGGATGATCTTAAGGAGACGCAGTACTCGAATCTTTTGCTCATCAACAGAACAGCAAGTCCTCTTTCATGGTAGGTTCTCTTACATTATCAAGGTATGCCTTTGATTGTGGAAAATTGGGTGGTCCAGTTATGTTTTCAAGTTTTTCCTGTCTCCTAATGCTGCAACAAATAAAACATCATTGGTTCCGATGCAGGAAAACTGCTTTTTTTTGTTGTCAACCACAAATAGGGAATGTAAATTAAACTTAGTTGGCTTCTGTATCCATTTGCTTCCATATTCCAGCTGAAATTTCTTGTCGTGAATTTGCATAGGTTCATCGAATGCAAGGACCGAAAGAACCGGAGTGCCATAATGCTACCTTATTCGTTTCTCCCCTCCATGGCTGCGAGGGAAATAAGAACTGCTGCTAACAAGGCAAGTGGTAAATTATCTGCAAAAATTGTCCACCAAACCCTAATCAAAATTGATATTGTAAAGTGTCTCTTTAACTACAATTCTGACTGGCATGTTTTCTTCAGATCATAGCTCGTCTAGGCGATTATGATGCCATACATGTTCGCAGAGGCGATAGGTTGAAAACTAGGAAGGACGGATCTGGTGTAGAGAGGAGCTTGTTCCCGCATCTGGACAGGGATACCCGTCCAGAATTCATATTAAAGAGAATCGAAAAGTGGGTGCCCCCTGGACGGACACTTTTCATAGCATCAAATGAGCGGACGCCTGGGTTTTTCGCCCCGATGTCTTTAAGGTTAGCTTGATTCCTGAGTCTTTCCGTCGAATTGTGCTGGTCGTAGCTCAATATGTTAACTAGA
This sequence comes from Melastoma candidum, assembly GCA_023653495.1. Classification (NCBI taxonomy): domain Eukaryota; kingdom Viridiplantae; phylum Streptophyta; class Magnoliopsida; order Myrtales; family Melastomataceae; genus Melastoma; species Melastoma candidum. The sequence goes on along the minus strand of CM042889.1, from coordinate 5,125,739 downwards.
TTAGAGACTTGCCATTGCTTGATAAATAGATTTCCTGTCTGGCGGCTACAGGGAAGCGTAAAAGCGAAGATCGTGATTTCATGTTTTCAGGTACAGGATGGCATACTCCTCGAACTTCAGTGAAATTCTGGATCCTATGATTCAGAACAATTATCAACTATTCATGGTCGAGAGGCTAATCATGATGAAAGCTAAAACATTCATCCGAACATTCAAGGAGGACGCAACAGACCTCACCCTCACCGATGACCCGAAGAACACGAAGATCTGGCAAATACCCGTATACACCATGGATGAGACGGAGGGGAACTAACTCGATTTCAAGTATTCTTCCATCGACCCCCTCTGCGAAACCGTTTCATACTGGTCGAGGTTGGTTGCAGTGCATGTTTCGCGGCCCATTTTGTAAGCAGCAAGATGCACGGCTGGCAGGCAGGCAGGCAGGCGGGGGAAAAAGCGATCTCTGTTAACAGGAGAGGAGAGGTTTCTTTGAGATGGTTGAACAAGGGCTTCTTATTGTTTCTTCCCTTTTGGCATCAGTTTAATGTTGTAACACTTCACGTTGGCTTTAGTTGATAGGATTGTGTAAATGGGGTTAAAGCCTTTTTCCTGTCAGGTAATGGAATTAGAGACAAACAAACCGAATTTTGTTTTCTGCAATAGAATAGCAAATTTAAATATTTTTAGATTATAACGAATTTAGTTCCAATTAGTTAATTTTTTTTTATGTTTATTAACCTCATCCCAAAACATTAAAAGTAAATGGAACACTTCAAATTAATTTTCAAAACTCTTCCGTAGCAATTTGAATCTGAAATATTATAATTATTAAGTCCACCATGCTTTAGGCTTAAAATTATTGGCTGAGTTGAAATGACATATAAATATAAAGGGATCAACGCATTGATTGTATAATAAGTAAATAATTATATAAAGAAACGTTTAATTGTCTCCCTTTTCCCGACCAAACTTGATTATTAAATTTTTTGGCTTATTTATCCAATATATCCTCAACTCTACTCAATTTATCCGATTTATCCTATCGTTTAACTATTATCCTCTTCTATCCTCAAGTTTTGCCCAGTTTCAAATTTTATCCTGTTTTAATCTTAAGATTCTCACAGACAATTAAGAATAATTCTTCTTAAGCGGCTCTGATACCAATAATCTATACAGGAATCGAACTTAAGATAGTTTTCCCAATTGTCGTTGGCGTCGGCGTTCTGCCAACCTCGAATACTCGTTGGAGTACTTCGAACTTGCCGCAAACCCAAGATTGGATTTACCTTCAAGGAAATATTCCTCGAATTCACTCTGAACTAGAGTCAGCTCTTCTAATTTTTTAGAATAGCTTTCTATCTGCTGTGATATTTGTGATATCTGTGCCGATAGATTTTCAAGACGATCTACTAAGGTATTGAGAAGACCAGTAGTAGAATCCTTGCCTACCCCGTGATCCAAATGTAGAAGATCTGGGTTAGGGCAATCAGTCATAGGATGACTCGTGCAGTCGCACCACCTTAATTAAGTTGCCTTAATCAAGATCTTTTCTTTCGAAAAGCATAAACGACCTTAAAAGATAAAGTTCTTTACCATACCTTAATCGAATTGCTCAGAGGGTCCACCAAGCTTCCGCACCAAGAGAACTCAAGGAGTAAAACTTCAAGAGTCTTCTTCTCAGGAACTTAGAGAAGGCAGTGGAGAGGCTCTTCTGTGTCATCCTAATGCCCATAATATGAGGGACTTATATAGACACTCCTCATCCCAAGTCTCAGCCAGATGGCTTAGCCTTACAAGGTTTAGTCAGAATGACTTATCCTTCAAGGTATCGATCTTTAGATCTAACCTTTAGCTAGACTTAATCGGTTTTGATTAATTCTAACGTTCTTGGTTTCTTAAGGTATTCGTCGAAGACCAATCAGGGAAAACTTTAACTCAGATTTTGAGTTTAAGGTTTTCGTTTAGATTTTTCTTCCGGAGGACAATCAAAGAATTCTTGCTCAAAGTTTTGAGAGAGAAAATTCTCTATTCAGATTGCCTCCCCAAATGAGGTAGAGGGCTTGTGAATATATACACAAAGGTGCTGGTGCCAATGCACTGTTTGCCAGCTCAAAAGTAAAAGGAATCTAGACTGTTACAAAAGTTAGTGGGGTCCTAGTGACCGACAAAAATGTCCTAGTCTAACTTTATACAGTTGTCTTCTCCCGTCTGCATGGGTGCGCTGTCTTGGGAGATTCCTTCCTTGTTATTGTTGGCGTTTGAAGGTTCGCCAACTCCTTCTTTCTCTGAGAGTCCCTGCGGGTTTTGGACCGCTTCAAGAATTTGTTGTGATATTTGTTGGGCTCTCTCATCATGCTCGATTTGCTGATTCAGGGTCTTGTCTGTGAAATCAGCAATCTTGCTCCAAACCTCGAAGGTGTCGGTTCGGAGGTGCAACTCAGAGTTCTCTCGCCTCCAGAAACTATCTAGAAGGTTGAGCATCCTCTACCATCCTCGGTCTCCTGCTTGTTCATCTATGAGACTTAGATCAGACCGAAGAATCGTGACGGTTATTATGCCATCACAGAGCACGTAGTAGTCATCCTTGCGGGTTAACACATGCTCTAGCACATCTTTTAGGAACTCAACTTTTATGGCTTTTCGGACTGTTTTGTCCTTGTAATATTTCCGCCATAAACCTCTCTGGTCAAGGTCCTGTCGTTGAGGTTCCATCAGACGTCTACTTTCACAAGGGTGGATATTCCATACTTGCAGATTCTGCAGTATTACCTTCCCATAGAGCGGATGGTCTTCTTCCTCCCTTATTGTGCTAGTAATCAATGCCGTGGCGTACTTTGGTCCATAGCCCAGACATCCGAGTACATACCTCACCAATACCGGCAGTGTTTCCATACACTCTGGTTCAGATCTATCGATCTCCAAAATGTCTACAAACCCAGCATGTATGTAAGGTGCTGCTACTCCCACCATCTCTGAATGAATTCTCAAAGACGGCCACTTCCCCGATATCCAGTGTAGATACGGTTGAAGTACAGCGTTTTCCTCCAGCGAGGATTCGCTCATGTCTACTACCACTTTTGGGACTTCATAATTTTTGACATCCCCTGCTATGATCGACATCGTAGTGGAGAATATCTGCTGTCTTTCTCTTTCGACTTTAGACATCTCCTCTTCATCTGAAGCCATAATCGATAGCTTAAACTCCAGATCTTTGATGTACTCAACTGTCTTCTTTGCGAAATACTCAACTTGGCGCTTGTCATCATGTTTGATGCAGCCTAGGAGTCCTCCACAGACTACAGACGCATCCCAACTCAGGGATCCATCCTCGAATGAGTCTTGATCAAAAAACCAGGATCCTTCCAGATCCTCTTGGGTTTCCCCAACATGACCTTTGCCATCGTGACTCCTGCCACCAGACTCTTTAACCGAGTCTTTCTCAGGAATTGCTTCCTCAAGGTTCTCTTTCTTCTCTAGAGTTCCTTCCAATGCCTCGTAAGCACTTCCAAAGTCGAAGTATTGCTCACACTCCATTGCATCCCCTTCCTCAGGTTCTACCCTTGGTTCAGGGTCTACCTCTTGGACTGGCTCGCCAATTAAGGCCTTGAACTTAGCCTCTTCCTCAGCATAATGTGTCTCCATTCTTTCTTTCTGTTCCTCCTTGCTTTGTAACAAAGCCTTATAGGATTTCACAGCTTGATTAATGGAAATCTTTTGCTCTTTGGCTAAGTGGTTTCGGCAGTAATCGAACTGCTCCATGGTCAAAGGAGACCACCAAGGTTTTTCAACCTTACCGTCCTTCTTAGGACCTTCCTTTACAGAAACTTCCCTCACGGGACCAAAGGATCTAAGCCTCTTGGCTTTCCTCTTCTTCCTGGCTTTCTCCTGTGACTCAGTTTTCGCCTTATCTTTCAGATCTGCCATTTTCGCAGTTCCTCTGGAGCTTTCCTCCTTCAGATCTGCCATCTTCTCTTGAAGATCTTTCTTCACGTTTCCTTCAGAGTTGGTTTTACCCTTCTCTTCCAGATCCGTCTTTCCCTCCTGGGAAACACTTGCTTTTTCCTTAGGATTGGTTATTACCTTTCCTTTGGATTCAGCCATCCCCCCCTTCTGGGATTCTTTTGCCTTTCCCTTAGATCTGGCCTCAGCCTTCTTGGGATTAGCCATCTCCTTCTGGAGATCTGGTTTCGCCTTACTCTTGGAGTCAGCTTTTGCTTTCTCCTTAAGTTCAGCCTTCCCCTTCTGGGAATCCGCAGTTTTCAGCTTCTTAGGACATTCGTAAGAACGGTGTCCCAGTTGCTTACACTGCCAGCAGAGAACTGCTGCCTTCGTTCCTGAAATGGAACCAGCATCACTATGCTCACTATCTCTCATGTTAGGACATACCTTTCGGGAGTGTCCTTCTTTCTTGCATCCCCAGCATATCTTTCTCTTTGCAGCAGGATCCATCTGCAGAGTTTTTAGAAAGAGAGGTGTTTGCAAGTTCTCTAGAGAGAGAGTCAGCTATTATGTTGTAGTCGGACCGAATGTATTCGACCTCATATTTATAATAGCTTAATTGTTCCTGCAACCTTAAGAGTCTAGTTTGCCTAGCTTCCTTAAGGTTCAGACTCATAAACCTTTTAACATAGGTCGAGTCAGAGCGCACTAAAAATGCTTTTGGTGCCAAAAAGATAAAGAAAGCCTTTATTCCATATTTTAAGGCTAACACTTCTTTTTCATGTATCGGGTACCGTAATTCGCACCCCTTGAAACTTCCCGACCAGTATTTGCATACCGGTTCTGGTTTGCGTCCTTTAATTTTAAGGACTGCTCCCCAATGTTCTTCAGAAGCATCAACTTTCAAGACTAACTCATCTTTGTCAGATGGTAAAGCGAGTTGTGGCAAATTCTTTACCTTCGCTTTAATCCTTCTAATTGATCGAGTGTCTTCATCTTCCCACATCCAAGGTTTAGTCGAAGAAGTTTTCTTCGAAATTCTACTTAGATCTCGGGAAAGATCATTCACAAACTTTCTTGCATAGTTAGCACATCCACAAAATCTTTGGACTTGCTTTCTATCTTCAAGTTTGTCAGGAAAGTTAATTATTTTCTCAGCAATATGATTTTGCAGTTTAATCTTACCCTGCTCAATCTCCATGCCTAAGAAGTTAACTGACTCCTTAAACCATTCTATCTTCTTTTCAGATAGAATCATACCTTCCCTTCGGAAGATATCAGTCACCTTATCTAGGTGCTTCATGTGGTCGTCTTTAGTCTGACTGTAGACTAACACATCGTCAATGTAGACCGCACAAAATTTTTGGATCTGCTTGAAAGCATTATCCATTTTGCGCTGAAAAACGCCTGGAGCATTCTTCAGGCCGAACGGCATTACCAGCCATTCAAACATTCCTTGCGGAGCATTGAAGGCAGTTAGAGGAACCGATTCTTCCTCCATCTTGACTTGCCAGTATCCACTTTTCAAGTCAAATTTAGAGAAGAACTTTGGTTGGCTCAGACTTACCCTATCAATTAAATCTCCCGCAGTGGGAATCTTATAGCCATCGTCCTTTGTAGCTTTGTTAAGCTGACGATAATCTATAACCATTCGTGCTTTACCTCGCACCTGCTCGGCATGGTTAATAACCATAAAGGCAGGACTAGAATGTGGACTGTAGCTGTCCCTAATCAAGCCTTTTCCAAGCAACTCGGGAATTTGTTTATCAAACTCCTCAACCATTTCAGCCGTATACGTTATGTTTCTGGCTCTTATAATGGTTCCGGGATCTTTCAACTCTAATCTAGCCTTTAGGCTATTTCGAGTCCATAACTTTAGTGGATCTTCACTAAAATTATCGGTCAGTTTTATTAGGAACTTATCCCATTTCGTTCCTGTTAACTTGACAGCCATACACACTTCTTGTTTTGGAAACAAGTCGTCATACCAGTTAGAACTCCTGGTATTCGTTGGAGAAAACAGGGTTTGTTCCCATGAATCGTTCTCATCCAACCGTATATCACCACATTGAGCTCGCACTCTGAAAGCTCTTTCACATGGGATATCTCCACAGTATTATGTCCGTTTTACCGGATAAAAGCCAAATTTTAACCGCAGTCTAGGCTCTTGTAGAATACTTATTTTTACGCCCCCGATGGTTACATCGTTTTCATTCTGTACAAAAGGAAGGGTTTCCTTTTGACCTTTTAAAAAGGCGTTACCAATAATGATGTCGGCCTCTAGTAAAGGATGTGCAAGAATCTCTTTAATGATGAACTTTTGTCCACCAATAAAGACAGGCACGTTGCTTGCCTTGTGGCCATACCATCGACGTTAACCATGTGGATGGGTTTCTGCAGTGGTTCCCACCACTCATCTGGCAGAGCATTGAGTCTAGCACAAGTTATGCTACACCCAGTGTCTATCAAAGTATCTAAAGAATACTCATAGTATCCAGGAAACTTGAAGGTTAGAGCTACATATGTGCTCAAGTCTTCCTTCCTGATACTAAACCCAATATTCTCAGGTACTTCCTGGGATGGTTCTATCATCTTCCAGATTTCGTCTATTGGAATAGACCTTTGCTCGGCTATTTGTTCAATAACCTTACAAACTTCAGGAATCTTAGATAAAGAATATTCCATATTGGTAACTCTTAACATCCTTATGGATTCCTCTCTCGTTTGGTCTACGGGGTCTTCATAAACTGGTAATGATACCTGTCTATACCCTACGATTCTACCCGTATGTTGCGACGGGGCTCTTGAATCAACAGACCTTCGAGACATCTCTTCTATTAGTGGAGGTGCGCTTGCAACCTCTGGTCGAGAGACTATTACCTCTTCTCCCACATCACTAGCTCTTGAAGAGACTTCAGAGGGCGCTCTATTGAGCGACTCTCTCAGGAGTGGCATCCTCACAGGCAAATGCCTGTCAGCTCTTTCGCTAAGCATAGGCAAGTGCCTATCAGCTCCAATTCTGTCTCTAGACGGTTCACCCAACATCAAAGTAATCTCGTTACCTCTTTGTCGGATGTTGGCCGCACTAATAGGCCTAGTGCTACTACCGGGTTCAGTCATAACCCAGTTTCTTGGCCAGGTTAACTCCAATGGGTTTACCTCTCGCCTGTGAAACTGTTGGTAGTTATTATGACCTTCTTCGAACAACTCAGTAAGTCTTGAGATGTTCCTCACACCAGGACTAGTGGTATTTACCAATTGGTAAATCACTCTAGTGTGATACGCCAAAAACTTGGCCTGGGAATTCATCCTATCCATATTCATTGATTTGATCCTTAAGGTCAATGAATTTCCCAAACAGCGATCGTTCAGGGCCATCATGAAATTTGGATGGACCTGGAACCATACAGGGCCATGTGCCAAGTTGGCCTGTATTCCTGATATCAGCTGATCTCTAAACTCTCGCCAACGTTTATCGATCACTGCTGCTATCACAGGACTATCCGCTGGTAAATGAAATAGCGGAATTAATCCTACTTGGATCAACCCAATATGTATATAATTATATACACCTCTCGCACGTTGCATGGTTTCCCGAATGCGTTGTACGTTGAGTAATGGGATATCCAAGGTCTCAAGTTCCGTACTTGTAACTTGAGCCGTTGCTTCTGTTTGTGAGATGTCTATTATCGATCTAAAATTAAATCTCGATACATTATAGACTTCCCTCACATTAACATTAGGCAACCTCCATTCCAGCACTGACTGGGATGGATCTTCGTACTGGTGGGATTCTTCCAGTACCTGATTCGATGCTTCTAACGGAACCATCTCATCACCATCTTCGTTTTGCACTGCTCTCATCATGAACAGATGCATCTTCCAAAGATCAGAATCATCTTCCGAGTCTGTATCATAATCAGACACTACCTCGTAAATTGATTCTACTTCCGAGTCTAAGTCGGAAATCTCTTGCTCATCTATTGGTTCATAAGCAAGGACTTCTTCCTCATGACTCCTGTCATCTAAGAATACCATACGGAGTCTTTCTCTCCTCTGGTTTTTCTTTGGACAACTATCCGCCTTGTGGTCTTTTGAACCACAAAACCAGCAGCAATTGCAGCTGCTCAACGGTTTACCTTTAGGACATTTAGGTTCTCTGCCATGCTTATGCTTGAAGGCATCGATCCTATCTTTGTCTTTTAGGTTATCCCGTCTCCTTACAAATCTTCTAGGTTTGTAAGCAGGACCTCCTCTTTGCTTACGCTGAACGTCCTTCTTGGGCCAAACCTTCCTTTTGTTGTACCCAACAAACTTCCTCTTACGAGGAAAGTTCCTTCTCTTCAAGGAGTCCACTGGAGTACTGCGAGTATCGCATCCGTACCTCCCAGGCACATACTATATCTGAGAACAACAGCTTTTGTTTAGGTATGGCAGCTTCTTAGCTGCCTCCTTAACTTGGAGCTCAGTACACGCCTTTCTCATCGCGTACTTAACCGCCTGAATTTTTCCTCCGAGTCCGGAGGCAATTTTCTCCTCACTTTAGGAGTAATTCGTAAGCCTTTTGCGCAACTTCCGGCCAAGGTTCTGGAAGCTTTGCAAAAAAGGTTCCCAATATGAACTGTTGAGAGACTACGTCCAGATTATAATAATACTTCTGGAATTCGCATACGTAGCTATCAAACAAGCACATATCGCAGATCTGTAGTTTAACCAGAGCGGTCTATGACTGCTCTTTTTCCACAGTCTCAGTGGATAATGAAAAACCACAGAACTCTCGTTTCAGGGCATCAGCAATTATTGCCAATACTCCATCAACCGTTAGCGCTTGATCTATTTTTTCTTTGATGTCAGTATGAACCACCAAAGATTTCCAATATTTCTGCGCCGTCCCCATGAGGGCTGCCACACATAATTCATAGACTGATCCAGGGGATAATATCCCAGCAGACGCAGTCATTCGAATTAGTGATAACCACTCATCTATCTTTTCAGATACATGCTTTTCACAGTCTATGTCCAGAAAAGCACCAGGGGTAATTATAGGCTTCAAAACATTATCCCTAGGAACAAACTCTTGTTTAGTTCTATGAGGATAATCGGGCCTGTAAATTTCCCTCTTCGCAGTTACCAGCTCATTAAACGTTCTATTGTCTAAATGAACCGGAGCATCTTCTGCCAGACCTAAGGCTTTCCTTAAGTCCTTTGCCAACTCTCCACTTTGAGAGTTCAAGTTTGCACTTCGCTTTTGTGTATCTAAAATGAAAGGAGCCACTGACTCCTTGTACATTTCTTCCACACTCTTGCCTTGATTCTGTTTGGAATTTCTTCCTCCCAGATTCAATCTTTCGACTGGTTTTCCTGTTGTACTTTCCAGTCCTGAGGTCGCCTCGGCTTCAGGCTTTTTTAAACCTCTTTCTCTTTCCAGAGCGTCTAGTATGTTATTAACATAAGCGCCTACTTCCCTTGCCATTTGGTTTCGGCTTTCTAGACTTTTTGTACTCCCCTGAATGGTTAGCTGAGTTAAAACATCATTTATACTCTTGCTAATCCCAAAAGGAGACAATCTAGATTCTGGAACAAACTCCAATCGAGATGGAGTCCCAGAAGGATTTCCAGAGGATTTTCCTTCTCCAGCCATTCTGATAAATCGACTTAAAACTTTTATGGATATTTTTGAAAAAAGGTAAAAGCTTAGGTTATCTGAGGATATTATCTAAACCCTAGGATAAATTAGAAGATTTTTGTAATTTTGGGATATTTTGGATAAAGTGGCCTAAATTTTTTTATTAAACCTGAAATTGGAGAGAAAAGATGGAAAGATAAACAAATAAAAAATAAAAAGGAAAATAAAAGAGAAGGGGGAAGTAGGGTTTTAGTGTCGGGCGTGTTCCGAGAGAGTGAAGCGGGGTGAGGCCTAGGGTTTATCACACCAGGGCATCGAACGCCTCCTCCTTCTATCATTCCTCCGACCCTTCAAAAAAGTTTCGATTTTGATCCCAACCCACCAAAATATGTGGGCGATTCAGAGAGCTTCTCGCCCCTTCAAGTAACTCCATTCCTTTTCCCGCTTCGACGATATTCTCTGTCCGTCCAGAATCAGAGTCTGTTCGTTTGTTTTTAATTTGCAATTGCCGAGCCCCTTTTTCTAGCTTTGTTTGTGGGTTGAGCATTACCAGCGTCATCTCATTTTCTTTGCGGTGCTGTGGTTTCCCGGTTCTGACTTATTTTGTTTTCTCTTCTGTTGTTAATTATTTAGTTAGTTCCCCGCGGGTGAGACGTTTGGTCAGGCTTGTTCCGGGTTTGCGTTGTTTTCTCTCGTTTCGGTCGATCATTGATTGCTGGTGACCTATGAATGTTGGAATAATCAAGTCGCCTTCATTCTCAAGTTCTGCTTTTGGATAGTGAATAGGGCAGCGGTTCTGCTTTTAAAATCTACGACGCTTTTCTTTTTTCTTTTTTTTTTTGTTGCATTTGGAATTGGCATTGAATTGATCCCCTTCAAATGTTCATCCTGTTAAGTTACTTGTTTGGTACGCTTACATCGGATTTTTTTCTGTGTTTTTTTGTCAAAATGTCAGTTTTAGTATCAGGGTTTTGCGGTCCACTTGTGCACAGAGTACTTTAGAGATTGGTGGTGGAATTAATGGGGTTTCTGGTCTCTTAATGCCACAACAAGCACCGACCGTGACATCTGTGCCTTCCGGGTGCTATTACCATGGAGCTAGAACTATTTCTGTTCTGTCTTTGTGCTGTCATAGCCTCTCCACCCAAGCTGGTGCAAAGGATGCTGGGGATGAGGATGCATTCTCCGAACTGGAGGAACCTGTGAGTGCTGTGGCCGTCAAGGAGACCACCACAGGTGAAGATGATGGCGATGGTTCGGAGTCTGAGTCAGATGACAATGAGGATGTTGGAAAAACCTCTCACGATGACCTTGATCTACCTGAGCACGAAGCAGATTCCACGGCGAAGAAAAAGTCAAAGAAATCCGTTTCAAATTTGTTCAAGGCCATTTCTGCCGCTCAAGGTAGCTCAATTCAGCATGTCATGGAAAAGTGGATTGAGGAAGGGAAGGAATTGGATGAAAAGGAGATTGCAATGGCCATGCTGAACCTTCGTCAGCGAAAGATGTATGTCAAGGCATTGCAGGTGAGTTTTTCAGAAGATTTTTTCATTTTTCTATCTTCCTGGGTTTTGTAGGGCATGTTTTAGCTTGTCTTGCTACTCTTGTTAGTTTAATTGATTGGAAGTGTTATCCTGTTAGTGAGGTCATCTCAGAATAGTTGTAATGAATAATGATTACTGTTGATTTCTAGTATGATCTAAAAGGCTTGTGGATACTTTCTCTTGTTCATAAAATTACTCATAGAGTTACCTTTTTGGGTCAAAAGTTAGTTATGATACCTTTTTGGGTCAAAAGTTAGTTATGATCTGGGATTCTTGGGTCATTGCTTGTGCTTTACTTACTTCCAGAAAATTCATCGTATCCGTTGTTGAGTTCTTATTTTCCTCGTTGCAGTTATCAGAGTGGTGGGAGAAATCCAGAGAGCTCGACTTTACTGAAAGACACTATGCATCTCGGGTTGATTTGATTGCAAAGGTACGCGGACCACAAAAGGCTGAAGGCTATATCAGTCAGATTCCTGAGTCCTTTCGAGGGGAGGTTGTCTATCGAAGCCTGTTAGCAAATTATGTAGCTGTCAGCAATGTCAAAAAAGCGGAGGACACTTTCAACAGAATGAAGACTCAGTTCCCAGTGACAGCATTTGCTTGCAACCAGTTGCTTATTCTCTACAAGAGACTCAATAAGAGGAAAATATCGGATGTGTTATTGCTAATGGAGAAAGAGAACGTAAAGCCAACTTTGTTTACGTACAAACTTTTAATAGACGCCAAAGGGCAGTTGAAGGACATTACCGGGATGGAGAAAATTCTTGAGACTATGCAAGCTGAAGGCGTTGAACCGGACAAAAGCATAGAATGTTTACTTGCTAAGCATTACGTGGCTACCGGGGAGAATGACAAAGCAAAGTCCGTTCTGAAGAAGATTGAAGGTGATGAATTGGAACAAAACCGATGGGCTTACCCTGTACTGCTTCCTCTTTATGCTGCCCTGGGCGAGACTGAAGAAGTCGAGCGGCTTTGGAAGGCATGCAAAGTGAGCCCACGGGCCTCTGATACTATTGCTGCAATAGAAGCGTGGCTCAAGTTAAAGAATCATGATGCCGCAGAGGCTGCTTGTGAGGCGTTACTGAAATCAACTAAACTTATGTCAAGTCATTACTCATCACTGTTGAGGGTGTTTGCTAGCAATAAGATGCTGGCAAAGGGGAAGGAAGTCGTGAAGCAGATGGCCGAGAGTGGATGTCACATTGGTCCACCTACCTGGGACTCACTCGTGAAGCTCTACGTTGAAGCAGGCGAAGTCGAAAAGGCAGACTCCATTCTGCAAAAGGCGTCACGGCAGAACCAGAGGAAACCGCTATTCAGTTCGTACATGACTCTCCTGGAACAGTATGCCAAGAGGGGGGATGTCCATAATGCTGAGAAGACCTTGCATCGGCTGAGACAGATGGGGTACAATTCTCAGGGCCGCGCGTACCAGTCCCTGATTCAGGCGTATATCAAGGGGAAGGTGCCGGCTTACGGATTAAGGGACAGGTTGAGGGCGGACGGCATTGTTATAAGCAAATCGCTGGATGGGCAGCTGACATTCATCGACCCTTTTAAGAAGTCTGCCGTCACTGATCTGCTTGATTGAGAGTAACTAAGAAGAGCCGGCCTAGTCTACTTAAAAATGTTACTTTCATACTATTTGCTGGTAACTTGTATTTGGCATTTTTGAACCCTTTTAGTCTTATTTTATGATCGCCTCCGTGTGCCTCATCCCGCAACCGCATAAGTGTACCCATCGATTCGGAATGAGGCTCGGCGGTACAAGCCAAAGAGAACTGAGAGCTCGGAGTTGGGAGAAGTAGTCACCTTCTCCTCGACAAGGGCGTGTTCGCAGTTCGGCACGGTGATTCCATAATGGGTCTCAAGCCCAACAAATTAAATGGGCCGTAAGGTAAAACGAATTTGGGCCCACGACAATAAACCCGGTTCATGCTTCTTGTTTTATTAATTATTAATTATTAATTGGTTGGGGTTGGATGACAAGACTGCAAAAACAAATCCCCAAACTCAAATCAGGGGGTGATCAAAAAAAAAAAAAAAAAAAAAATGAAAGAGAAAATTGTCTCCCCAGAAACCCTGGTTTCTTTAGCACACAGCTTACCCTTTTTGACTACCAATTTTCTTTGTTAACCCAAGTGGCCCACAACTTCATACATCTACCATTCTCATTAATGAGAAGGATCTAACGGGGAATTTTCTCATTAGTCAATCGGATTCATAATTTAAACAAAACAAGGATTCCCCTCTTCGGGATATAGATTCAATTATGGTTTTTGGGTTCGAATATCGAATTTTATCCCAGATTCAATGGCATTAAGCTAAACGATATCATAAACCTATGTACAGTTACAAAAAAAAAAAAAAAAAACACACCCACATGGTGGTCGGCGGTCGGAGCTGAAAGGACACCGTCTGTTCTGGGGTTTCCCTTGGAAATTCCTTTGTCGGGCGGACATAATGGCCTACTAAGTACCGCTACAACCACCCCCCAATGGAAGACAGTCGGAAACTTCCCTGGCTTATACCGACGGACTCCTGCCGACGAAACTGGGTCGGTTGCTTCGCCTACCCGGATCCTGATCTTAAAACAAAAAGGCATGGATCGTTCACCTCGAGATATATTACGAACTGCATCGGCTTGAACATGTTCTGCATCGAGATAATGAGGCATACCAATGCCAAGCAAGAGCTTCTAAACTGCTTGAGATCGGGCCAAGACTAAACCAACCGACGGTGGACGAGAAAGAGGGAGAGAGAGAGAACTCCTCTGAACCTTCAGACGGGAGCAACGACGACCAAGTCGGGGATCCGACGGGGCGAGAAGGCGAGCAGGACGAGGAAAGCCAAGATGAGCACGGGAACCAGGAGGAGCAAAGCCGGTGGAGGGGGAAGCGGCGGGAGTAGCACAGGTAGGACGAGGAGGGAGATGGCGAGGATGACCATGATCGTGACGGAACCACGACTGAAGGAGGGACCTGCCGTGTGGGTGCTATCTTTATCTTGCAAAGCGGGGTTGCGACGGTGAGTCATCGTCGTCGTCGCGGGGAATACACCTCGATCTCGAAGGTAACATCGGATGCAGTTTCAGATGGATCTTTTTATTAAAGAGAATGGAGGTGGGGGGAGAGAGAGAGACACACAGGGGGAGGGGGGGAATACATAGTTATACTTGACGTGATTTCGTGCGGACACAATGCAATCGACTTTTTTTTTGAAGGTTGGTGAGATTAATTCCGGGGGGGGACATAATCTATCCAAGTCTTTCAACCCCGGGGGAGATGAATCCCGTAAAGTAGTGATCATCCCTCACCAGCCAGTCATTGTTGGTCCTGTCCCGTTTACATTATTAGAATTAAAATCCTAGATTATTACAATGTGAATACATCGATTATGTGTTATAATGTTTGTGTTAATTAAATTTAATGTTCCCGATCGTTAACATAAATTAAAATTTTTCGGCTCGAGATTCTATTTCTAATAACCCGGTAGACTTAATCGGGAACAGTTCTAGCAATGTTCATTTTGAGATAATAGTGACTCTTTAGAAGGGTTGACAATGGTAGGTAACCGATGATTTCATTTGGAATCTCCTATCCTTCATTTTGAGATAAAAAGAGTCTTACGAGGATCTTATAAAAATGTATTGAATTTAAATCGGACAAACCCTTTCAACTTACTGATCAACTTCTTAGTTATAAAAAAGACTTTGTTTATAAAACTGAAAAAACCGAGGTAAAATTTGAGACGTGGAAGTTGCTTTTTTTTTAACCACAATCATTAATACCATTTTAAAAGTTTAAATATATAGTAAATTTAGCATGTAAGTATAGATTCAACCGTATCTTATTTGCACAAAGAATAAGTGGGACAATAAATCAAGGCGAAAAGGTGGCGTATACATGTCGATACAATGCACTTAATGATTTCATGTCTATCTGGGTGCATCGGGATATTTGTTTTCGGTGATATGGGGGTGGGGGATGTTGTGTTAGTCAGGAACATACTTTGACTCGTGACATGTCCTCCTCGTACCAATCTTTCGGAGGTTTAAGGGTTAACGTGGGTCCGAAATGTCGGATCCCGTTTGTCGTCCCCTCATTGGTCAACTCACCCACCCGAAACCTGATGATCATTCCCGGGTGTGAAATGGAGAGGAAGGCTTGCCCATTCCTTCAAAAAGAATTCTAGACATAGTTTGAGGTATCAAACCAAACTTATATCACGGTTAGACTTTTAAGGGCAGTTGTATTTATTTGACAAGGGAAAAAAAAAAGCACATTCACCTCTGTATTTCACCCATGCATGCATGCATTTGTCAACGAAAACCCTAAATATCCACCCCCCCCCCCCCCCCCCCCCCCAATGCTCTCTAGAAAATCATTCAGATTCATTCTCTTTATTTCATTTTTTTTTTAAAAAATAATGATGATTTAGGGGAGTTTGGTCTGAATTCACGAAATGTGAGGGAATGGTGGGATATAGGAAATAACAGCCGCGTGCACTGTCTCCAAAAAAGTTGTTTGTAATTGGTGGTGGGAAATTAATAAGAAAGAAAAGGGGGGGCAAGTTGATTATTACGTTTGGATTTAGGTGGTGGTGGTGGTGGGTGACTAGATTCATTGAATTTGATTTCTCATACCACCCGACCACGGTTTTCTGAGTCACAAGCACACATTGGTTTGAAAATTAGCAGCATTGTCGTCCCTGACTTGAATCGTCTCTCGATAAACACCTAAACCCAACATCCCCATATTTAATTAAAAATAATCACAGTATCATTTCTCTAATTCCAAATGTTTCCTTTGTTCCCATTAATAATTGGCAAAAAAAAAAAAAATACATGAATTTTGTTCCTGGCCTTAGAATGAAATATTTAATAATGGCAGACAAACGGGCGGAATCGTGATCCGTTTAAAACAAACCCTACGACGATTGGGAAAATATAGGATTTCGGCCCTTCCTAAGGCTAAATTTCTTTTATTGTACATCTTTTGAAGCTTCTTCTTTTTCTTTAAAATGAAACATATTATAACGGTAGACATAAGAAACTTTTTGAAAGATGAGTTGCACTTAGTGATGCACCACCACAAGGTTTCAGCTTCCGCTTTGATTGACGACGACTTAAACATGTTTTCTTGCATCCTGATATTGTCAGGAACAAAACCTGGTCTAATCCATGTTCATATTTCCAGAAAGATGTTCATTGGCCATGTAAAACAATGATATAACATAGATCCATAATTGTCGTTGGAATCATTCTATGTACACATACATAGACGACATTGCTTGTACCTCGCTAGTATGAATTATCAGCTAATATGTGCACGGACGAGAAATTTTAAGCTGCTAGAAAGGAATATATGATTTGTTTTAAGGTCATAAAAAAAATTTATGAAAGATCATATCAAAAAAGGAAGTTAGTAGATCATATCAAAAAAGGAAGTTAGTCTTAAGGTAGGACCAAAATTGTTTATTTTCCCAATTGTAGGATTTATTTTAAACGGCGTACGATTCCGTCACGACGACATTTGTCTGCCGTTACAATAAGGCTAAAAAGAAATGTATGTTTCATTTTAAGGCCATAAACAAAAATTTTGAACGATCGGACAAAATAATTGGACCAAAATCGAATATTTTTCGAATATCCCAACAATATAATAAGGATAAACGTTTTCTAAGTAAATTTAATTACAGTCTTATATTCTCCCAAAACATTAAAAAGGAATCCCCAAATTAAATTAAATCATTACTTAAACACACTCGAATGAATACAGAGAGTAAAATCTCATTTACATGAGTAATGAGAAAAAATTGAAGCAATCCAGTCACCACTTTAACGGTGGCAGACGGCGTTACTTGCTACCCGTGCGCCACGTAAAATTCTATAAATCTGATAATTAAAATTAATATAACGGCCAAACGTTAAAATGTACTATGATATTTTAAAAAGTTTAGGGTAGATAAAAAAAAAACCAAACTTTGGAATAAAATAGATCATTTGACCTAATAATAATAGCAACCTGTTTGACTAAATACACGAACCATGATGCAAAAATCATGTACAACAGTCCCAAGCTTTCTTCATAAACCCTGAATTTCCGTAATCCCGAGTCCGTACGAATTGAATTATTTTGAATAAAATCATAATATATATGTTAGTGGTTTTCCACAGGAATAAATAATTTAATAACCCACCCACCCCAATTAGACTAATCCGATATTCTTAACCCTAAATGGAATGTAAACAGGGCATCCATCATCATTAATCCCATTTACAGTACATGTGATGGCCGACAGCCCTGTCCTGCCGGGAACCGGCGGATTTCGATGACTGCATGACCCCCACCCAACGTCGCCTATGCTCGAACCCTTCGGAATCCCCGACATGGTGTAGGGTTCTTCTATGGATCGACGCTAATGGACTAACCCTAATTTCACCGATCTCTTCCCCTCTGCCTTCACGTTTGGTACTCACTCGCCGTGTAAGTGTGGAGTATCCACGGACAGCCTCATACGGGAGCTGCAGAGGCCATGGAACCAGGTACCTGGCTCGTCGAGAAGGCAAGAAGCACGAGCAATGCCATTATAAGCACGGGGACCAGCAGTAGCATGGCAGGGGGAGGGGGAAGGGGTGGGAGCACCGCTGGGAGTACGAGGAGGGAGATGGTAAGGACGACCATGACTGCAACAGATCTCGTGCCGAAGAATGGCCCCGTGTCTTCGCGGCTATGTTTCTCCGGAATCACGTCGTTCGAGTGGTGGAACGCCGTCATCGCCGGATGACATAGTAGTCAGTAAAATCAAAAGGCCCGACCGATTCCGATGATTTCCAGTGCAGGGAGAGAGGAGAAGGTTCAAAATTGGTAGGTGGCCGAGGATGGAGATGATTATTTATACCCAGACATGAAAGTGTATTATTCAATTCAACGAACGTAGCTCCTTTTTATGTAAATTTATTTCATGACAATATGCGTCCTAAATTACGATGATGTTCAATGGAGGATAGGGTCGGTAAAAAACCTCGTCCTTCATCACGCACTTCCTTTGGAGTTTGAACTATGTTCTCGAAAGTAGTATTTTTTTAATAATTTTAAAATTCTTCAAATAAAATATAAACTTTATTATTTTTTTTGAAAAAATAGATTTTAAATAATTCTAATTTTATGATATTATTTGATGATTTTTAAAACCAATAACGCTGACAAAATATTTTGGCAACGGTAAGGAAAACTCTACGTTAAATAATTGGTATTTTTCCTTTGACCGGATGTGTATATATTTTTGTTCAAGGGGTCAAGGCTACAAATACATGCAGACATTGTATCCGGTCACAAAAAGTTTCGAGGGGAGGTGTTAAATTTGGAATTTATCAGACTTTAATGGTCATTAAATACAAAATATAGATCGTTTACGCGTTCTATTTTCCTCTCGGAAGCAAGTTGCACGTTTCCGACAAATGTCATCCTCTCCCTGCCGTAACCTCATGCAGATGCCATGGAATCGAATACCCCACTTGACCAGATAGTCCGCCAAACCGAAAGTCCCTTTAAAAATCAATAATATAATAAATTGAATAAAGGGAAAAGAGAATGGTTTTTACGTGCGCATTACGAACGAAACTTCAGAATAAGTTTTTTCTTTTTAAAATTTGAGAATATCTAGGAGTAGCTAGTCGTGGGAATTAGGTCATCACGGATAATTATTTCTTTACTCCCTAAAAAGGGTGGTCGCCTTTTTTTTCTCTCGTCTGTCTGCTCCTAAAAATTCCTTTACAAGTTGATGAATCGTTTTAATCATTAAGCTCGTTTATGTCTGAAAACGATCATGCAATTTGCACCTCTCAATGACACCCATCCTCCTTTATCAAATCGGTGAAAGAAATAAAAAATATATATTTATACATCGATCGGGGACCAACCCTAAGCCCTAAGGGCCTATACCCAAGTTGGCGATGCCCTGCCAAACTGATAGATAAGGTTAAACAAACACGTTAAAAATGATTTTGAAGGAAACGTAACTTTACCCTCTCTTGAGAAAAAAAATATAGCAAGAAAATTACGGCTGAAGGTATACAGAAGATGTTAGGGTTTTATTATTCTAATCCTTTAGACTTACCAACATGCAACAACTTACTAAATTTGTAATCCTTTCTTAAACTAATCCCATGTTTCCAATCCTAGTCCAAAATTGCACCACCAGCGCAAGTTGTTGGAAAGGTGGTGTAAGGAATTGTATTGTTTTTCTGACAAGTTGGGGTTAGAAAAACAGGAGGAGCCGGACAAAGGAAGGAAGAAAGCTTAGCACAAGGGAAAACATGCGTTGCACCTTACCCAACATGTCAACTAAAACTAAAAACCAATCATTTACATACATTGCATATGATTTGTTCCCAAACCGGACCAAACTTTTCCCCTTTTGATCATGGCTGTCTCTTCCTTTAACCCCAATCCAACATATATAATAAGATAAAAAAGGAAAGAAACCATCAAACCCTGGTCACGGTTTTTTTTTTTTTTGGGTAGAGCAGGTCACGGTTTTTAGTTCCCTCCTTTCTTTCCTTTCAACCTTTTAAAAAATATAACAGGAACAAACTAGACAAGAACGTCCCCGACACAAGTGGGAGATGGGGACGTCCGACCGGATCCGATATCACCGCTCGTGCGTGCACGCATTTTCGTACGGTGCCGTGAGGTAGCTGTCTTGTTGATTGGTCTGAGGCAAATGGAAGAATATTTGGGCAGCGTGTGCTCCCACTTGGAAATCAAAGCAAATTATGGGTTCCCCTATTGGGCTCTAAAGGCCCATTATAACTGGGCTAAATTGTACTAGGCCCATGAAAACCCAGGCCCGTCTGTCGTCTCGGAGAAAATCCCCAAAACCCTGAAATCCCGAAACCCTAGCCCCATCCCCACCGCCCTCTCTGCTTCCGGCCACCGACGACGGCGCGCCGACATCATCCTCAACGCTAGCTTCTGGAGGGCAAACCCTCAGCTTGTTCACTCGTCTCCGGGAAGGTGAAGATTCTGTGGGCGGTCGAGCGATGGTTAGGCCTTTCGGGGTTAAGGGTCGGAAGAGGAAGCACAAGGAAAAGTACGACGCTGAATCCGGAGATGAAGGAGGGCAACCGGAGAGGAAGGAGGTGAAGTTGGATGAAGAAGAAGAGCACAGAGGTGGGGCGTCTGGTGAGGGAGAGCAGTCGCGGCAGGAAGACGAGACTAAGGCCGAGGAGGCGCTGGAAGGGATACCGATAATTCCATCTCAGAGTGGTGATGAAAAACGGAGCGGAGTCACTTTCGTCCTGGAAAGAGCGTCCTTGGAAGTCGCCAAAGTTGGAAAGGTCTCAATGCTCGAACGCCTGTTTCTTCTGTGGATGATGTTTCCTTCTAATTTATCTCGAGCGCCTCTCCATTGCTTGTTGCTTATGCAGACTTATCAAATACTGAATTCAGACGACCACGCAAACTTCCTGAAGAAGAACGGCAGGAATCCAGCTGATTACAGGCCCGACATTGTTCATCAGGTTCGATTTGCTTCATTCCCTCCGGATTCTCATCTGTTTGATGCAATCCTTGAGTTAGATGTTGAGCATTAGTTTTGTAACAGTGTCGACGCTTAATGTAAAGGACTAAGTGCAGTTTGTGCTAGTGTTTTGTTTTTCTCTCTGCCATATGTGAATTTCACAATCCAAGTCATTTGTCTAACGGGGTGTTTTCATTCAGGCTCTCTTGGCAATTCTTGACAGCCCCCTTAACAAGGCTGGAAAAGTGCGAGCCGTGTATGTGAGAACCGAGAAGGGTGTGCTTTTTGAAGTTAAACCTCATGTCCGAATTCCTAGAACTTATAAGCGTTTCGCGGGCATCATGTGTATGTAGATTCCGCCACATCTTTTTGATTGGTCATTATTCGGCTAGATTTGTTTGAGAGTGATGATCTTGTTTCATCACCATTGTCTCGTGACTGAACTTGTTTTTTCTACTGCAGTGCAATTGCTGCAAAAATTAAGCATAAATGCATCAGGGAAACGAGAAAAGCTGTTGAGGGTAATAAAGAACCCAGTGACCCAGTATCTTCCGGTTAATGCACGAAGGATAGGTGAGGGGTTTATTTTGAAAGTTTGTCTCCCCCCTTTCTTTATGTCCGTTCTATCAACTGAGTTTGATGTGATTCTGTTGCTTCCCAGGCTTCTCGTATAGTTCAGATAAATTAGTTGAGGTCCATGACTATGTGGCTTCTGTCGGTGACGAGACGCCCCTCGTCTTTGTGGTATGATTGCATATCGTTCATTAACTCGGTATGTGACAGGTGTCTGTTGAAAGGACTGATATTGTTGCCATCATTCAGGTTGGTGCAATGGCCCATGGGAAAATCGAGCCAGAGTATGCTGATGATTTCATCGCAAGTAAGTCAATGTCTGACTTTTATTGGCTTGTAATTGTTTATTATTTGTTAATTTGTCTCTTCCGAATCCGAGATCCTTGCTGTTACATGTCATATTTTAAAGAGGTTAATCATTCCAAGCTGTTCACATTAATATCCCGGCCTTTTAATTCCCTAGTCTGCCGGGGAGAATCGTTCCGGATTTCGATTATGATATGTTATGACAAAGTCGTAGCGGGATTTGTTTTTTCTCATAAACCCGTAGCTTTCATCTTCGTCGTCGTGAACGGAATGTTTGTTGTGTTGGCATGACTGCAGACAAAACAGTCGTTCAAACCTTCTTGTTTACCACTCTGAATTCGCAGTTTCCAGCTATCCCTTGAGCGCCGCATGCTGCATAAACATGATCTGCGATGGCGTGCGCAGACACTGGAAGTTCATTTGATCCTTTCCGCGCGAAACTCCAGACGAACCCAGGTAATCCCGGGAAGAATTCCAGCCTTCCATCTTGACCTTTCCAATCATAATATTATTTCCTCTGTCTGGGGGGGAGGGATAAGGATCACGGCGGTGTTATCTGTTCGAAATGGAAGGGAGGTGGTTGGGGGGGGGTCCATTTTGACCAGAAATTTTCCAATATCTCAAACCCCCACTATCATTCCGAATCTTCATAACATCAACCTGGGAAAAAGGAGAAATAAGTGGGGTCGTAATCTCTTATTCCCTTTGACGATTGCGCGTATCTCTGGGATGTGGCTGTCTGGTTCTCCTCGGCGTGCTTATTACTCATTTTTCTAATGGTTGAATATTTTTGGTTTGTTGTGTACGCGATATCTCTGCCCCAACCGACGAGGGCAAGTCATGGCCCCGCCCATATCCGATCCGGTCACATGTTTGGAGAATCATTTAGCGTGTCACATATGTTTTGTTTTGACGACGATTATGATGGCTTTCTTTCTTTCTTTGTTTTTTCTTTTTCTTGAAGGGAAGAATCCTCCCACAACCCCTGCCAGTCAAAACGCACCGTTGTGAGTTTATTACATCTGGGCGTAGGATCGTGTGTTTTGGGTCAGTCACATTGAAGGTAAGAACATGCATGGATATACACATATTATGTGGTACGTGTTGGTGGAGGTGTTATTGTTGTGGGATTGGATTGGATTGGATTGGATTCTTCGTGTGAAGAAGAGTAGGTCGGAATTAGAGAAAAAATTTCAAGTAAATATTCATCCTCTATTTGATTTTTGGGGAAGGGCACACCCTATCTAAGTGGTTTAAGGATATGACTCGGTTGGGGGCTTGAACTTGTGACGAAATTTCGTTTAATATCATGATGAATTAATTTCCTCCTTCAAATTATTCTCGTTATAAAAACAGCATATGTGTCTTTTATGGTTGCGTTTTGGTAAAGTTAAAAACTCGGTATCTTTGTTTTTATGATTAGTTTCTAAATACAAAATAAAATTCATGATCAAACAAATTTCTAAACAAAAAAGTAATAATCAAAACTCTGTCCTTTTTTGTTCAAAATACGCGTAACGAGTATTAATTGTTTCAATAAATATGAAAAAAAAAAATATGCGACAACAAGAAAAGCTATAAATTTATTAGGAATATGGCAATAACGCAATCACTTGATTATCAATAGTTAATAAGTTGTGGCGAATAGCTACGAAAACCTTTTGAAAACGCGGCAGCATCAACGAACTCGTTCCTCTCTTGCCACCCCAAAACTTAGCTATCAAACTCACTCGTAATTTAAAAGAAAACTTAGACAATGAAATAAAGATGCGATCGCCAAGAGGACTACGCAAAGTAACAACGGCCGCGAGCCTCGCACACCTCCCGGGTCGTAATAAGAATACTCTACACAAAACGAACATCATGGGGTCGGGCCAAAATCTATCCAACCATCCATCCATCGACTCGTGCAAAAGACAGCTCAAGTGCTTGGGGTTTGCGGGGCAACAAAATATTTGGGTCCCTCTAAGACATAAATATTTTCTTACACGGCAAAAATATTTAAAAAGTGTGTACCGTTTCTATTACGCGATAAATAAAGTCCTCCTTTCGAGTGAGCATATAATTAAGTTTTTGGACGTGAAATTTGGAATTGGTTGTTTATTTTTATAACATATAATATACATAATTTCAAAAAATCATCTAAAAATTCAGTATCAATTTCGATTCCGAAATTTATTAATGATTAATTTCTTCATCCTTTATTTGACATCTTCGTCACTTTTTCTAACAATTCATAACCGGATTAGCCCCTCTTGCTTTGTATATCAAATGTTTGTCTGAATGTCTTGTCATGACAGCCTTCTTGCGATTGAAACCCATCGTCGTTCGACGGTCTTCTTACGGTTGGAACCCGTCGCTACTTACATGTCAATCAGATTCGATACTTTTTGTGATTACAATTACGATTTTGTCGTGACCATATTGTACGGATAGTAGTCACTTCTCTAGAAATTCTAAGTTTTCACAACCTAAAATTCACACACGGCTTTACTCTAATTCTTCCCCTAGAAACTTGCATAACATGTTATATATAAATTCAGGATCACCCCTCCCTAATCACCCAAAATGCCAAAGACAATCATTTTCATTTTTTACCGATTCAAACTCCAAATACAAGAAAAAAACATTTACATAAATAGTTGAAAACAACTCATCTGCCCCCACATTTAACGGCGTCCACAAGTCAGTTAATACGGATGAAGATAAACGTAAGAAGAGAATGAAATGAACAGTGTAAATCGTCACCTTTACCATGTTTCAGTTGATGGTCATCTCGTCTTCGCCATCGTTTGTGACAAATGTCAAGGCATCCAAATTTCGCCTAGGGGAACTCGAAATCCGAAACCTAACCACGTACCAGTTTACGCACTCGTTCTACATGAGATTACTTACGTCAATCACAGTTAATAACACCAACTTCGTGCCTTGATGTCGCTACTGTGGATTTCACCTACGGAACAGTGGTCCTTGGACAGGTAAACATACTTAAAAGCAAGGCTAAAACTTCAAGTTCAAGTTCTACAATTTTTAGGTCAATTTCGAAGTGATAATCCGAAACCGTACTTTAATCGAAAATTTATCTCAATACCAAATATCGAATTTGGACGGTGCGAGGACATCATCGACTCGATTAGAAAAAAGTGTAGGGAATCTTCCTTTCCCACTGCTTCCCGTATTTTGTTTTTATCCGAAAAGCAAAATTGGCAACAGTACTTGTACTAAAAATCTCATAACGTTCCTCGCTAACGCTGTGTTTGGGATGGATGAAAAAAAAGGTATTTTCCGACCTAAATCAAATTCGCCATGTAATAATAGTTTACAATATTTTTCTAACATGGGAGGAAATTACCAACCGGAATAGACACGCGTCGGCGACCCACCTGTTCGATCCCTGGTTTACGCAAAACAACGAGTGGCAATGGCTCTTTCTTACATCATGCGAATCTTGTGGGAGGATTTGGATGGGCCCACCCCCACCCCCATCACCACCAGCTTTTGCTTTCGTGCTAAAAAAACCTTAAAAAAAACTGACTTTAAACCCAATTCACTTGTTCAACTAACCACCACCACCACCCGGATCAACAAAAAGATAATTATCATCTCAGTCTAACAAATTTTTTTTCAAAGTATATATTTTACTGGAACAAAGGTTTTATGGGATTAACTAATGGTGGTTGTGGGTGTGTGTGTAAACCAACAATTGGATTGATTGACTCTGACTTGATTCATTGTACAAGGATGCCCTACTGTTCTTATTAATTGATTAAGAAGCAGCAATTCGGATATGTTATATGGGGTGGGGGGGATTTGGCTTAGCTGTACATGGATTTGGTGATTTGGTCTTGGTTTTTCTCCCAGACATATTTATTACAAGGGATTGAGAGGGAGGGGCAACTTTGGGTGTGTGTGGGGGGTGGGAGGAGGAAATCTGGGTCAGAAGATCTTGCTTTTGTTGGGTGCGTGGATTTTGTGTTTCCTTGGTGGGGTCTCACTCTTCCTCTTTCTTTTTTTATTGTCAATTTTCAATTTTTTTCTGGTTTGTTTGTTGTTTGTCAATACAAAAACACCTTTCTTTCTTTTTCCTCCCCCCACCTATTCCCTCCCTCCCTCCTCCCTCTCTTCCTCCTCCGTTCAATTCGATTCTGTAAGAGATATTCCTTAACTTGGGGGTGGGTGGGTGGGTTTGGTGCTGCTGTTATTGCAGAGGTTATTGTAAGAAATGGTGATGGCAGAGGAGTCAGAATTCCATGTCCTTGCGGTTGATGACAGCCTCCTCGACAGGAAACTCATAGAGAAGCTCCTCAGGACATCCTCCTACCAAGGTAATTGAGAGAGGGAACCCGTGAATCCACCAGCTTAGGATCCGGGTTTTTTTGTGTGCTGGGTGTGATTGAAATTGTGGGAATTGATAAACAGTGACGACGGTTGATTCCGGGAGTAAGGCCCTGGAGTTCCTGGGAGTTCACGAGGATGATAGCACTAGCCCAGATTCTTCACCATCTGTGTCCTCCTCGGACGGCAATCACCAGGTATTGATGGTTTTCTTCAACCCCCCTCTCTTTACTTGTAAGGACTAGTCTATTTTTTTTTTTTTTTTGTATAAAATGGGCTTTCTGGGATTATCGTGTAATTTGCAAATTCCGAAATTGCAGGTGGTGGAAGTCGATCTCGTAATAACGGATTACTGCATGCCTGGAATGACTGGATATGACTTGCTCAAGAAAATCAAGGTTGGCCCCCCACTCCCCCCCTCCTCAGTGTCTGTCTTTTGTCTTTGCTCTTGATTTTTGGAATTGGGATTTTGTTGTGGAAGAATGTATCGATTGGATTTGTGCACCTGAGGGAACATCATGATTGGGGTATTACTTTTTAGGGCAGTGTTGAGATTGATTTCAATTTTGAGATTCTCAAATCTTGGCACAAAGAGTAGAGAAAAAAAGGAGAAGAAAGACTTGTCCTTTCCTCCTTTTCTTTTTCCCATGCCCACTAGCTTTAGGAATCTTTAATCTTTCCCATTTTTCCACTGCCAGAAACTGTCCAGTTCCACTTCATTGGATCCCAGATTTGACAATCACCCTACCTTTCCCATTTCGTTACTCTTTATAGCAAGCGAACAGATTCCTTGCCCAAAAAGGTTTGTGTGATCTTGGGTTGAAATCTGAGTCTTGGGATGTTTGTTCCTTGTGGTTTTGCAGGAATCCTCGTCTCTGAGGAACATCCCGGTCGTAATAATGTCGTCTGAGAACGTCCCTTCAAGGATAAGCAGGTGGGTTGAACTTTCTTCCCTTGTTTTTGTGAATTATGAAAGGCTTGAGGTTTGCGGAGGCCTGAAATTTCATTGATTGGGAGCAGATGCTTAGAAGAAGGGGCGGAGGAATTCTTTCTGAAGCCAGTGAGGCAGTCGGATCTCAGCAGGCTCAAACCCCACATGATGAAGACTAAACTCAACGATAGGACACAACGGGAAGAGGTCATGGAAGAGCGAGGAGGAGAAAGATGCGGACGCGAAATCGAAATTGAACCAGAAGCCTCCCAACAACATCACCAGCAACAGCAGTTGTCGAGTAACAACAGTGCCCCGAAGAGGAAGGCGATGGACGAGATGGCACTGTCGCCCGACAGGACCAGGCCAAGGTACGCGGACATTGCCGCCGTGGTCTGATCATCATTACACACGTCTCTGATACGGCGGCCCTTCGTTGTCCTAAAAACAGAGCGACCATAGCATCTACTACCCCCTAGAAAATGATGCCTTTTTGGCACAACCACCAGGGATGAACATTAACTATGATGCCAAATATGAGATGTACGAAATGACCTTGGTTATGATACAACGAAAGATGAAGCGAATTTGTCGGAATAGGAAGAGCAGAGAAGAAAGAAACATTATACATTCAGGACAGATAGTTAATTGACGGATGAAGTCAGACTGGGATTCAGTGACATGTAAAGGCTGATTATTATTCATCTCGCAAGCAAATTGTAATTCCTAATTCTGGGCCTAGAATGTAAACCAGTTCATATTCTTTCCATCATTGATATTCTTTGTATTTTTAAGTTAATAAAGAAGAAGAGGAAGAAAAATAATAATAAAACTTTTTGAGCCGACGCTTTTATTCATTTCCGCCCGGACAAAGGAAGAAGAAAGGAGACCGTTGCCGTCCCCGCCGCAGTCTGGTCGGAGATCGGCCGAGGAGTTCGGATCTGTACAAGGATGTCGAATCCGTTACAGCAAGTCCCAGTGGATGAATCCGTCGTCCTACGGGTCACCCATTCCAACCTCAAGACTCTCTCCACTGACCTCCGCTTCTCCCTTCAGGTTTTATTCGACGGAAAAGATGAGAACTTTGCGTGCTAACCGACTTTGGATTTGGATTCTTGTTATGGGTTTGGTAGTTCTCTTACGATCCGTTTCTGGGCACCGGTTGTTTGGGCGGGTTGGGTTTCTTGTTTTGGTTTTGTGGCAGACGACGGTGGAATCGGTTAAAGAGAAGCTGTGGAAGAAATGCGGGACGTCTGTCGAGTTGATGTCGCTGGAGCTGTACGACGACGCGGGATCTAGAGTTTGTAGATTGGATGATGGATCCAGGCCGCTCGGTTTCTATTCACCGTTTGATGGGTTAGTGTTGATTGTCAATTATCTCTCGATCGTTCCAGTGAACGTGGTGCTAGATAGATGTGGTGTGTTATGGAAATGAGTAAGTTATAGGTAGATCGCATACTTTCAAATGTTCATGAGGGGATGGATATACACTGTTGTATTCTTGAATCCGTCTTTTGGAGAAATAAGTGGATGGCGATTGTTATCATGTAGTTCCTAGTGCCTATCATGACGATAGATCCATGCCCATCCTTATCCAATTGTTGTGGTTGCTGGATGTTTACAATGGTCTTGCTTTTGCGATCAGTTTTGAAGTTTTCATATCACAGTGAAGCCCTTTCTTCCTTGTAGGGTCTTTAATGCATGCATTTAAACTCCACCTCTCTGATAATCATTCTTCTTTTTTCCTTTTTTAATCTTTGGGATGTCTTGGTCTCTGTAGTTGTCTATGGTCCATTGTCCCCTGGTCTTCAGAATACATGACTATTCTTCTTGCAATGGAGGCATGTGATGGTGATCCATCCTTTGGAGAATAGGGTGAATGGAATTAATACTTCATCACAACTCAATGGCAACAATCATCTCTCATGACTTCTGAACATGAATTCTTTAGATCCCCTCTGTTTAGCCCAGAAACACTTCTCATCTGTGCAATGAATTCGGTATTTCGTGATGGAAGGTATCGGCTGCATATTATAGATCTCGATCCATCTTCTGTTACGAAGGGCGGATGGCTTGAAGATACATCATTAGTGAAAAAATACGCAATATCCGAGGAGGCTTATGACAAGCTCGATGGTGAGTATCAAGGATGCTTTTTCTCTTGAAAGGTTGCTACGGCATAGTCAGTACCATTTATTTTAATTGTTCTTGCTTTTTATCGCCTCCTGCTTCATCATATGGGAATATGGCATGTAATTTCGACAAGTTGAGTTAGTTCAGAAAGGAGAAACAGATAGTTTTATTTTCTTACATTCAATTGAATTCTCTCAGCAGTGAATCAACTTGTTTCCCTGTATGCGGGCGACTGATTTGGTGGTGATTATTATCTATTCTATGTTTGTGAGGGATGTAAATTCTCTTCATTCTTGATGTAAATCGAGTTCAAAGAATATTGCCTAGGGCAATCAATTCTGTTAGCTTGTGGGAGTTTTTATTTTCTTTTGGCTTTTAGACTGATCACTTGAGTTTTGTTAGAATCAGATAAATGAAAAGCTCACAGGGCTGCATGCGCTCCTTATGGGGACGTAGTCGAATATGTACGTTGTATGGACACTTTAAAATGTAGCACAAGAATATTCTTACACAGGCTATGATAATTGCACTGAGATGGGTTCTGTCCAATAGAATCCTTTCTTGTATTTACTACAGTTTTATTTTACTTGCCGTTTGGAAAAATTACGTTGTGACAGGGAGAGAGGATGGAATAAAGGCAAGTAATCAGATAGTTATCTTACTATCCTATGATTTACCTTGCAATTGGATTATTTACTCCGTGCTATTCCCTATGGTTCATCTACCATGTTTAAAGATTGTGTATATTTATCTTCCAGGAACATTTAGAAAATTTAAAGAAAGTATGGCATTGCAGAATCCATCTGCTTTTGAGCCTAAGGTAACCATTCTTCATCATGTGGAAAACACTACAGTTACTTTTTGGTAGATGTACTACAGGTTAATTGTTTGGGACATTCACGAGGATTGTCCCATCTGCAGATAACGGACAACTACATGGAAGAGCTCTGTTCAAAGATTAAGGTTGGTGCTATCTAGTTTAATTTCTTAGGTATGCCATCATTATTTGTAGTTTTATCTATATACTTAAGCTCTTAGAGAGGTGAAGGTTGTGAATGACAGTATGCATTGTCCTTGCTTTAAAGCTCTTTACTTCAATGTATACGCTTATGGAATTTTTCCCATTTCTTTGAAATCACTTTTTTCTTGTCGAAACTACACAATTACAAAGTTATACCCGCTGGTGGTTGTTTTTTTATTACGAATGATAAAGGACAAAAAAAATAGACATCATTTATCTTATATAGCATGTTGTCGTCATCAGAGCTAAAGATGATTTTCTTTAACATCTTCTCTTGACAGGACATAATTTCCTTCTACTTGGTTTTGTGTTTACAAAATAGGTTGGAGACAGGTGTGAAGTTGAGCCAGGGGCTAAAAGGGGAGTTGTCAAATTTGTTGGTCAAGGAGCATCCCTTTCACCTGGATTCTGGGTTGGAGTTCAGTACGATGAGCCTCTCGGAAAGCACGATGGCGTGTATGTCCGCCTTGAATTAAAAATCGCTGTGAATACTTCTTGCACTTCTTATCATAGTATACTATACTTTAGCCGTGATTCAATGTCGAATGCCCGAGATGAGGATGGTACAAGCAAAGAAACATTGAACTAGTTGTTTGTGGATTTTATCCCTTCCATTTATCTTAATGCGGGCCTTCATTAATAAAATAAATGCAAAGTCCCCTGCTTTGAACGTGATTACATTTCAATTGGAAAGTGACGCATCTATAGTAAATTCCATTGAACATTTTCAGTAGTATGTTATCAGAGAGATGTGACTATGGGTTTTGAATCGTTTTTATTGTGTTCATACTGATGTAATATGCTTGTCGTCTTTCTTTCAGGGTGAAAGGGACACGTTACTTTGAATGTCCCCCATTAAATGGCGCAATGGTTAGGCCAGACAAAGTTAAGGTATGGAAGCAATGCAGGGTTCAGGTTGCAACCATGCGTCTGGTGGCAGTTTCTTCTGAATTTTTTGTTTCCAACGACGTACGCTTTCTTCCATTAATCCTCTGGTGTAACTTTGACGCGTTTTCCTCGTTTTTTGTTGTGTAGGTTGGGGACTACCCTGAACGAGATATCTTCGAGGACGATGAGATATAAGCAGGATGATTTATTGTACATCTTCGTTTGGTATGCGATTGCTTACTTGAAATCAATTGTGTTCACTTGTATCGGAGAGCTTAGTAATGTTAGAAACAAACTTGCAAATTCTGTGCTCATCCTATTTGCCGTCTTTGCCACAAGGGCCCAAAGATGAGTTGAGATATGCTGTTGGATGCATTTTGCCCTCGACTTTCACCAAGTCTATGGGAAAGATAGTTTTGTGATGAGTTTGAGTGGTAGCTCTTTATGGTCAGATAGTTGAATGGAAAGGTCTGAATTGCTGAAGCAATGACAACTAACAGCTGCCAAATCCCTCGATGGCAAGAATTACCAGAAATTGGAAATTTCATAATTTAGTATAGATAACGCAGGCGTTGAAGCTCTACGATCTTTGCCACAGCCGAGTCTCCAATCTTTTGGAAGACCACAATACGGTCGCCCGGCTGGTGAAGTCCCATGGACTTGCAGTGGTTGATGGCGAGTTTCAGACCGGATTCCTCACTTGATGTTGCCTGCAATGTAAGTATTGCCTGTAAGGATTTGAATCTGGAACAGAAATTCAAGATGCATGTGGGTTCTAAGCCTTACGATCTCAGGACCGGCTAAGATGGGATGAACGCCTCTTACGCCCAGCAACTGTCTCGCCTGCAGCATCATTGCAGCAAAGGAAGATTAATTCTCCCGAGATATGGCTGTGGCAGATGAAGATGTGTCTTGCATTACCTGTTGTGAGCCAGTGAAAGTCCATCTTATGGAGTTTGCTTGGAGACGAGGAATTACTAGCGCCACAACTGGCATCGGTGGCCTGTACTTTGCTATAAGCCTGAAAAATGTATGCGCAAAGAGTTACTGCTACTTACTATTATAAGAAATTTGAAACTGATGGGTAGGTACCTTGCTGCTCTGCCGGATGAAGTGAAAACTACTATTGTGGAAGCCTTAACCTTGATGGCAGTACCAACCTTCAAGACGAACAAAGCAATGGCAGTCCTATAGCTGAATGAAAACTGAAAAAGTGTCCAGAGGCCGTACCGCTGATGAAGCCACGGATTCTGCATCTGAAGTAGGCTCTCCCGCATGCTTGGATACTTTCTTGAAATGAAGAGGATGGTTGTATACATTTTCAGCCTAGTATGACCAAGACAACTGAACTATTAACAACCGGCCTCAATCTTTATTCCGGAAGTCTTGTCCGGATATTAAAACTCTTACTTCTGCGCAGATTCTCTGCACGGTTTTGATCGCCTCAACGGGGTAAAGACCAATCAATGTCTCTGCACCCAACATGATGCTGTCCGCACCTGTTACCGGAATTCCCAGTTAGAAATCTTGATTCAAGTTCTGTGGATAAAACAGGTGTAGCTTGACTGATGCTCAAACCATCGAGGACAGCATTGGCGACATCGGTTGCCTCTGCTCTTGTTGGACGCAAGTTCCCAGTCATACTGTCTACTACTCGAGTAACGACAACTGGCTTTCCGACCATGTTACATCTCTTGATGACGTACTTCTGAAAGAGGAAGACCTACGAAAGAAAGATCGTATGAGATTGAGGAAATGAGGAATGGCCAATAAGCTAGTCGCATCCTTGCATGTGATAGATACTCTACTAGGTGATACGAACCTTTTCCGGGGGAAGGTCGATACCCAAGTTCCCTCGGCCGAATATGATACCATCCGCTTCCTCAAGGATCTCATTGAAGTGCCTCAAACCCTGAAGTGGCCATTTTAATGAAGTCTGAAGCAGAAGAAATATCTTGCTAGTGCTAGGCAAGACGTACCTCCACAGTTTCAACTTTTGCGTATATTTGGGTGTCCTGGAGATTCTGAGATTTCAGGAAGGCTCTCAGCTGCACAGACGTATACACAAGACTGATATGGTAGGAATTGGGTATTGCTGTCTCATAACCATCAGGAACTCAATTCATCACTCAATTGATCTATACATACCTCCCTCACATCATCAACCCGGCGAGTGTAAGAGAATGAGATGAAGTTGACATTGTTTCGAGTCCCCCATTCTGAGATTAACTGTTCCAAATACGTGAATTTGTGACAGGAGACAGAAAATGAGCAATTGTAGAAGCTGGAAGCAAACAAGGTTATGGGTGCTGATACCTGTTTATCGTTCTCGGTTAGAGCGGGCATGTTGCTCTGAACATTGGGTGCATATATAGTGAACATTGAGCCGGCGAGGGTCGCACCGTTCTTTGCCTGGCAGATGACATTATCATCCTTTATCTCCGAAACCTGGAGATTACAGAGCATAAGTAGCCGAAGTAATCGCAGTGGAAGTCTATCAACAGCCTTACTTCCAGCCAGACGGATGTGGTTTCGTGTCCCGTAAAGAGATGCTGACTGAGAAATATGGTGTCGCCCTTCTTGACCATCTGCAATTTCAATGCACGAATGTTAGGAAGATATCATTTTCATAGATGATGGTACTGCATTTTCCGCTCGTGTTTTTTGTACCTTAGCCAAATCTGGACTATCAACGGGTACAACTTTGGATGAAAGCTTTTTGGAAGTATCTGAAGTCACTGTGACTATGTCATCGGCTTTCAGTTCCACTGGCTTCCCGGACTCATTGGTGACTCGCAGCTCAGGACCGGTTGTATCCATCATGATCTGAAGAGAAACCAGTTGAAAACCTCCAATCATTCTCAGACAATCATTGAATAGCGCTTCGGAAACATGATTTAGCTGGAGATACTAACTGCACAGAGCTTCCTAGAATTTCTCATGGCCGTCTTCAAATTATCGAGAGTCTCCTGATGGTAGTCAGCATCCATAGAAGAGAAGTCGAACCTCGCAACTAGGCAAACAATCCGAAAGTCAGAAGTAAAGTCGTAGGAGGGACAATCTACACCGAGTGAAACACATTACTTGACATCCCGGCCATCAGACATGCCTCGACCACCTCCACAGAGCGAGATTTTGGCCCAAGGGTTGCGATTATCTTCGTCAGCGACTGCACGGGGCCCTGCAATACAAAGAACCACCAAACCAATCATCTCAGGGGAACAGAACTCCTTCCAGCATGAAATCCCGGATCGCCATCGCAAAGCGTCCTAGAAACAAGCTGAAGCCTAACGAAACAGAAAAACCTCCGTGAAAGGATCTCGAGGAACTTTACCGGCCCCGTCGACAGGAGCACGGACGAAAGCTTGGCACTGTCCTCGACTAACATTTGACCTCCTTGCATGACCGGGTATTTCTTCCTCCTCCTCTTCTTACAACTAGGGTTGATGCCTCGGAAATCGAAGGTAGTTGAAGATGTGGATGGCTAAAGGCTTTTGGTAGGGGAGGGAGCAACTTGGGTCGGATTCAGTAACTAACTCGGGGTTGGTTGGCTGGGAAGAGGCGCGTGCTGTGTCTGAGTCCTCACCAAATATTCAATCCGAAGTTAAAAAGGGCCCCCCCTCATTCCATTCCTTCACCCTGATCCATTCATTTCAATCTCTCTCTCTCTCTCTCTACAGACGATCCATATATGATTTCCTTACAACGTGGTCGGATTGCCATCGCCGCTGTTTCGCAAGAAGACGGATTTCAGGACTACAATTAACGATTGAATCATGTTTGGGCAGTGTATTTGTAAAATCTTGGGGAATCAAATGGGAACACAAAGTGGGATCGAGGACGTCGTCCGAACGGGGGCGCTGGAATTCGACCCCGAGAACAAGGCTGAACGACGGGCATGTATTCGGGTGGGACAAAATAATAAGAACAAATTCTCAAAACTTCATCTTTGGAGGATTATGCTTGTAAAGTCCCGCGCATTTTACAGGAGAAGAAGGGATTGGCAACTCCCTACGTTGAAGCCCAAGGCGACCAACGGACCCCATTTCCACAAGACTATTTTTTTTCTCTCTTTATTGTCTTTGTTTGCCAACGATCTCCCTCTCTCTATTTGTTTTGTGCCGCAATGGCCGCGTAAGTTCTTTCCTTTTCGTCCTGTTGATTAAAGATCTGCTGTGTTTTCTTCTTTGTTTTTATTGGCGATCGCGTATCGTTCCTGTGCCGAAAACTTGTTTTTGTTGGAAACACAGCGATTGTGATTTTGTTGGTATCATCTAATAATGATGATAGCGCTGAGAAGATCGTTGCAGACAGTTCGTGGATTTTCGACCGCAACGGTGGCCAATGGATTATGCGCGGACAGATTGCATCACTTTCCGGGGGAGGAACTGCAGCCTAGAATTAGCTTGCCCGGTAGATATTCCACCGCTGGTTCTGAGGTTGTGAGGTGCAACTGGAGGATCACCCAGCTGAGCAGGGATGGGAGGATGGATAAAGCGCGCGAGGTGTTCGACGGAATGATCGACAGGGATGTCGTCACCTGGACCACGGTGATATCCGGATACGTGAAATGCGGGATGCTGGATAAGGCGCAGGAGCTCTTCGACAGGCCAGATGCCCGGAGAAACGTGGTTACTTGGACTGCGATGCTTGGCGGGTATGTGAAGTTGGGGAGGTTGAGCGAGGCCCGGAAGTTGTTTGGGGAAATGCCGGAGAAGAATGTGGTCTCGTGGAACACTCTGTTGGATGGGTACGCACGGAGCGGGAGGGTCGATGAGGCTTTAGATTTGTTTGAGAAGATGCAAGAGAGGAATGTGGTGTCATGGAACACGATGATAACGGCCTTCTCGCATTGTGGGAGGATCGACGAGGCACGGGGATTGTTCGAGCGAATGCCACAAAGGGATGTAATATCATGGACAGCAATGGTCGCAGGATTATCTAGGAACGGGATGATTGATGAAGCTAGGAGGGTCTTCGATGAGATGCCCCAGAA
The DNA here is from genome assembly GCA_023653495.1 of Melastoma candidum. NCBI lineage: Eukaryota > Viridiplantae > Streptophyta > Magnoliopsida > Myrtales > Melastomataceae > Melastoma > Melastoma candidum. Next base: position 5,089,919 of record CM042889.1, on the reverse strand, counting down.
GAACATTGTGTCATGGAACGCGATGATCACGGGGTATGCACAGAATATGAGGGTGACAGAAGCTTTCGGTCTTTTCAAGAGAATGCCAGAGAGGGACTTGCCTTCATGGAATGCGATGATCACGGGGCTAGTTCAAAACGGGGATTTGAAGAGTGCGATGGATTTATTCGAAGACATGCCACATAAGAACGTGGTCTCTTGGACAACGCTAATCAATGGCTATGTGCAAGATGGACAAAATGAGCAGGCCCTGAGGATTTTCTCACTAATGTTGGCTGATGACGCCGTTAAGCCGAATCAAGGAACCTTTGTGAGCGTGCTAGGGGCATGTAGTAATTCCGCCGGTCTCAGTGAAGGACGACAAATCCACCAGATCATTAGTAAGACGACGTATCAGGACAATCCAATGGTCGTGTCGGCTCTCATAAACATGTACTCCAAATGCGGGGAGTTAGGAACTGCGAGGAAAATGTTTGATGACAGATGGCTGGGCCAAAAAGATATAGTTTCGTGGAACTGTATGATTGCAGCATATGCTCATCACGGGAGAGGAAGAGAGGCGATCGGCATGTTCAACAAAATGAGAAAAGTAGGATTCAAGCCTGACGATGTATCCTACATAGGACTCCTCTCGGCCTGTAGCCATGCTGGATTGGTGGAGGAAGGCTTAGCCTACTTCAAAGAACTCACTGAGGAAAAATCCATTAAACTGAGAGAGGATCACTTGGCATGCCTTGTTGATCTGTGTGGCAGGGCAGGTCGGGTCGAGGAAGCGCTTGAACTGATCAAACAACAGGGAAATGAGCAATCCGCGTCTGTCTGGGGGGCTCTTCTGGCCGGATGTCATTTCCACAGGAACACAGATATCGGGAAACTGGCTGCAGACAAACTCTTGGAGATCGAGCCGGAGAATGCCGGCACATACCTCCTGTTGGCAAACATTTATGCGTCTACAGGGAAATGGAGGGAGGCAGCGAGAGTGAGGTTGCGAATGAAGGGGGATGGACTGAAGAAGCAGCCTGGTTGCAGCTGGATCGAAGTGGACAACAGGTTTCACGTCTTCGTTGTCCGTGACAAATCACATTCGCAGAAAGAGGTTATTTATCACGTACTCTGTGGTCTTCACCGAGAAATGGACAGAAACGGCCGTTCGGCATCAGAAGAAGAAGAATGGAAGACATTCTTTGAGAACTCTGATTTTTAGAGCACCCAAGGTGTTTTCTAGCATGAACCTGGGCTTAAAGGCCCAGTCTTTCGGTTATTAATTGGGTAAGAACGGAACAGGGGATGAAAAACCCAAGACACCCCTCCCCCACCCCGGGCGCATCAGCGAAATATAGGACGGGTCGGGAGGAGAAGCCATGGAGACTGACGGGAACGACAACGGGATTCGGATGGAGGCGAAATCCAGGGTACCGAAGGCTCTGGGGAAATGCATCAGAAGTTACGAGGATGAAGGCAGCGTTGAGAGCCACCGCTACTACCTCGCCCATAGGACCCTCCTGGAGATGCTCCGTGATCGGGGCTACGCGGTTTCCTCATCTGAATTGTCCCTATCCCTCGAGGATTTCAGGGCCAAGTACGGGCAGATTGTGGATACCGACCGCCTCCGTATCTCCACCGCCCACCGCAACGACCCCTCCAAGCGCGTGAGTTGGGATTTTCTTTTTTGGTTATCTTTGTGGGTTCCTCTTTTTTGTTTTCCTTCTGTTGGGTCCATTAACTGTTGTTGGAGTAGGGAAGCGTTGAGTCTGGGAATGGTGGGTACGTTGGGGTTGTGTGTGTGTGTGGGGGGGGGGGGGGGGGGGGGACCCGGGGGGGGGGGGTTGGAGGGGTGTTAGGGTTTTGGGTTTTGGCTTCTAGACTTGAGAACAGGTCTCTGCGAAAGGGCACTGATGCAGCCACAGTGATCGAGTGTCGGTTTATTCTAAGATGGTGATAGAAGAGTCCCTTTGTAATTGGGTTTTAGGTTTTTGTGACTGCAGGATTTTTCTTTTCTTTTTTCCTTCTTTTTTAAGCCATGTCACTGCTTTGATAGCTTGCTTGGTTCCGACAACTGAATGCTGTTTGAGGGAACCATTCTTGCTTGTTTTCTAGGATAAGAATGTTGTGAGGATTGTCTAGTGGTTTCTAGGACAAGAATGCACGGAGTTTTGGAAGAAAGATGGTTGACTTGCATGTTTTATGGTTACCGTTAGAAAACTTCAATATGATTGCATAGAGGTTCTCTTAGTTTGAGGTCATCAAACACTTCTTTTCTGCTATCATGGCTGAAACTCATTTTTGCTAGAAGTTCCATTTTGCTACCGTAGTTGAATTTATTTTTCTTGGTTGTTTTATGTCAGAATCTTGCAACATTACTAATTGTGTTCCTGCAGATTCTCGCTATCTTTTGTGGATCAAAGACCGTCAAAGTCAATGAGATCCGCAGCTTAAGTAGTCAAATCACTAACCAAAGTGATTTGAGCAGCCTCATTGTTGTTTTGCAAGGCTCAATTACAAATCAAGCCCAGAGAGCCCTTGATCTTTTTCCATTCAGGATTGAGACCTTTCAGGTTATGGATCTCTTTCTCTTTATCCTAGTGGTGTGGTAAAGGCAGTTCAGTAGAATCTATTGCTGATTGCCATTTGCCTTTTCTGTTCATGAGATTGAAGAAGAGTGATTTCTCATGTCTTCAATTGCCAGTATACTGGGATTGGGGGATAATTGGGTTAGGTTAGGATTAGAAAAAGTCTATTATCTTTGCATGCATTGGCCTAACTTTTTGGAATGTGCACAGTGCTAATATTTTATGTATTCGAGGTTACATTCTTCCATTGGATTGATGAAAGTCTTTATTGTTTCGCGTTAGTACGACTAATGTTGGTGTTTGACTTGATCAATTTGATGAATAAGCTTTCCTGGATCAAGACAATTATTTTAGACGCTTGCATCTGTAAGTTTAAGCTCATGGTTTTGTTTAGGCTCAAAGATCTCATGCGCGCAATTCTTTTGCAGATAGGTGACCTGCTTGTAAATATCACTAAGCACGTCCTAAAGCCCAAGCATCGTGTTCTGAGTGATCAAGAGAAGCAAAATCTTCTGAAGAAGTACAGTATCTTGGAGAAGCAAGTAAGTTCATTATCATGGAAATGGTTTCTTTCTTCCTTAGAAATGCTCATAGATTTTACAGAAGTAAAACTTTGAAACTCAAATGAGCAACTGGCATTTTCTAAAAAAGATTTTGGTTACAAGGGATCGAATGTTGCTTGGTAATCAGATAGTTTTAGCATGATACCCTCATGAGAGTGAGTGCCTCGGGCTTACCTTATTTTTATATTGCTATCTTTGGATTTGTGCGATAGATAATCTTGTTGATTTTTTTTTTGTTTTGTAAATTTCCAGCTCCCTAGGATGCTGAAGACCGATGCCATTGCAAGATATTATGGGCTGACAAAGGGTCAGGTTGTCAAAATAACCTACAGCGGAGAAATCACTAGGTCTCATGTCTCGTACCGCTGCGTTTGGTGATCTGTTGTGGGCCTGGGATTTCTCAATACTCTTCTAAGACTAGTGTTTTGGTTAATGTCCGACAACAATGACGATAGCTCCCTCCGAATGTGCCGTGATACGAGTGGAAGTAGAAGCCTTGAAACTTGGTTGCACCCCTTTTGCAGAAGTTACGTGAATTGTCTCTTTAAGGACTTTTTATTATCTAAGGGCACTGCTGGTCTTAAGCTGAGAAGGTGTGCTTGTTTTTACCTTCTTCAGAGCATGTGATGTTGTGTGCCGTTCAAACCTCGTACCTTAAGTCTTTCCAGTAGCAATGGGATATGTCCGACTAGGCAGCGGCTAAAGTTACGAAAAATTATGCGATGCACAAAAGTGTTTCGTAAAAGATTGATGAGCTTAGTAAAATCGTTCGAGAGGTATTTCGTAAAGTACGGATTTGTTTCGGAAAATTACACGGGCTTTTTATTCGTTCGTAATATATAAAATAATTTTCGTAAGTTACGAAACAATATTTATTTGTAGTCCTGTAAATGGGTGATGAGCTTCGAAGCTCATTCATGTTTTATGAAATAGTTCGAATAAGTTTGAAACATATTTTATAAATTATAAAGTTTTCTTACTATATAAAACAAAATTAGTGAAATTTTATGAAATTCATTTCGTATGTTACGAAATGTCCGTTGATTTAATGAAATATATTTGATTCATGAAATCCATCGAATCTTTCAAAACACTTACGTCCGTTAAGAAACCGTATCGTACTGCTTCATCAATCACGGAATCTTTCGTGCGTAGCTTTAGCCTTGTCTGTCCGGCTATTGTTGTTTTGTAGTGACGTGGAATGAGGATTCCAATTCGAATTACGGAAGTCTCCTGAGAAATAGACAGAGGTATATACCAAAATTATTTAAATTTTTTCCTAATAAATAAATTGATCAGTAAATTGAATTATGGAAAGTAAAAGGGAAAAGGAAATTGAAAACGAGGAAGGGCGGCAATTGCAAATGGAAATCAACCTCAAAACACTGTCCGAAGTGATCATCCAACCTAACACATTTCCTCGCTAATCCTTTTTCGCCTGGATCCTGCCGACCCATGAGCGAATTGATTCCCGGGTTTCCCGAAACCCCCACAGCCTCCGGATCCGACGCCGCCAGGCTGTCGGAGGTGAAATCATGGCTGTCTTCCCAGTTCGAGGCCGCCGGAAGGGAAGTCCCCGAATTCGAGTACAGTTCCCGGAGCGTCTCCCACCTTTTTAACCTCGCCACCGTGTCCCAGGCCAAGACCCAAGCCGCCAACATCGTCGCCGCCGATTTCCGGCTCAAGGCAGCGGAGTACAGATCTCAGGGTGGGTTATAAAGCTTGGATCTTCCATGAAGTTTTGATGATTTTTGTTTTGGGTTTGTTTTCTTTATGTTTCTCTGATTGTTTGGGATCGGTTATTTGCGGTTTATGCCTGTCTACCCCGAGAATTCAGGTTAGTATGTTGTGGTAGATTGGTTTGGATTCTCCTCTTGCGGACGGACATGGCTCAATCGATGTGTTGACATGAGTAGATTATTTGCTCACTGAGAGTGAGTTTGTTATCGTCCGCACGGTTGGCGTGGTCGTCATTGTTGCCACAGGTTTACGATGATTCTAATTGAGTTTATTTTTTGCCGGCTTTATTGATGAATGTCTTGGGAATGCATAGATTGTTTGTTTTAGGGTGCGAAATTTTAGCTACAGGGTATTGGAGAGTTTGAGGTGATGTAGAGATTACTTATGCAGCTGCACGGATTCGGGAAATACTGGATAATGCTGGGCTAGCAAAGGATAGTTTGCCATCAAATATTGTTGGGTCTGCCCAGGCAATGGCCAGAGTTGCGAATTTGTTGAATATAAGGGATACCGAGCTGAGTAGGTGAGGATTACCACCATTCATTTTTAATCATTACTTGTTTTCAATTTTGGTTATGATTGGATTTTGTTTTGGGGCTAGTGCAGCTTTCTTATAGCCATGGGAGACATTTCTCTGCGGAAGACTGCTGTAGAGGAGAAGAGGGCTAAAGTAGAAAAGGATTCGAGGATCCTTCTCGATTTCACCAGGAAGGCAATCACGAGGCTCACGTATTTGAAAAGGTAAATTCCAAACAGAAAAAGCGTCAACTATTTTATAAAAAGTTATCAGATCGCATTTTGGGGACTAATGTTAATTTTTGGGTCCTATTAGCAAGTTTGTTTGAGGTATATTGTTATCATAATACTGAATTTTATTTGTAATTTCGAGTCAGAACGCTTGTGCAACTTGAAGATGATCTACCTCCATGTGAGGCTCAGATGGAGAAGTGGAAGACGAATTTGGCAGTGATGGCTTCTAAGGAGCATCAATACATGCAGCAATATGCCAAGTACAAGGTATAACATGCGGGTTTTCGTACATGCTATTCTTCTTGTGGTTTAGCTTAGTAAATAAATTTAACTGTTCTTGGTGTCTGATTCGCATATGTTGGGTAGCCTGATACAGTGGAACGGGGCATTTTTTAAGTGAAATCCTTTTAGGCCAGCTACAGGTGAACCTTACAGTTCTTGAGTGTTGACACCTACTTATCCAGGAGGTGATTAACCAAAGTTCTACTAGAAAATTATCAACTTTGCGTTTAGATATACCTGTGTCAACAGTGGCAAGTCTGATCTTGAGTGACATGATTGCCGTAATGTTTACCTGTGGTATTGTTAGATGTTTGGACATTATGGATGGCAGTATTGGGTGTTTCTCATACTGCACACCTTCTGCGTTCTTCTGTATTGAACAGTCGGCGCTCAATCGTGTGGGTTACACACCAGAGATCAGCCATGGAGTTTTGGTCGAGATGGCCCGGCATCGTAAGGATCTGGAAAAGGAAACGAAGCCCATCCTGGATACTCTGAGAAGCTACCAAGACTTGCCCCCGGTAAACATTTGTACTCCCTTACTGAATTCAAAGCTGCATTTATCCAACAAAACTCAAAATCCAGCATGGTGTTTTGCCTTTAGGACAAAGCATTGGCTGCATTGGCCATTGAGGATAAGAAAAGGCAGTACGCAGCTGCAGAAAAGTATTTTGAAGATGTGTTGCAGTCGGCTCTCTCGACAACGGATTAGCACTTGCAACCCGTAAATTTTCGAAATCAAACAAGAATGTGGAATTCATGCTTTGCATAACATTTTTCAATAGCTCTTCAGTCTGGGATTGACGAAATTGTATGAAGACATCAATCCCTTTATTGTTGTCGTTATCATCCTCGTCCTAGGAGAAATTGCCAATCCATCCGATCCTAAGATAAACAGGATTCTTGACCAATTTCGGAACCAGTCCATCTGCATTCCAGGTGACCTTAAACTCCATGACCTCCTCGTTCAGCATATTGACCCCTTGCTCTTTTGCTGTCTGGAATGAAGACCACGACCTTATGTACGTGAAAATCGTCCATGTCCACCTCTCTCTGTCACGAGCCAGGCCGGGCCCGTTTCGTCAAACCCACTGCTCGGACAGTGCAAGCCTGTCCCCAGTGTTCACTCTTTAATTCCATTTGCAACTATCTAAATGCCATCACTTAGTTTAGACGGTAATGTCGTTGATGCTGGATAGGTAATGGGAGCGGCCAGCTTGTAGCGTCTCCTGGTGGAACGACTATCGCTGGCATACACGAGCCATAGAATGGGTGGGGTGGGGGTGGGGGTGTTCGTGGCACTAGAATGAACACGGTCATTGCAGCCACCAAGCATGGACAAGAACTCTCGTGAAAAGGAAAAACCAAGAAGGAAAAGGTGTAGTCACTCCCTAAATGATCCTGAGACTTGGGGCCTGGGTTTAGCGTTTAAATTAAGCAGTCATTGTGCCTTCCCTCTGTTTCATTGTCAGATCTTTCCTTCTCTTATTCCGGTTTTGCTTTCATTTTAGTTAGAGGTGTAGTCACGCAGTTGAAGTCGCTCTTGTCTAAGAAGCAGCTTCTGGTTTCAGCAGTCGCTGGAGTGAAGTTGAAGGATCAGTGTGTTCGTGTCAAGGCATTGATACATCAGTAAAAACCGAAATTTTGGAACTGTCCGTTCGTATTTCCTTAGTTAGGCCTATCTTAAGTGATGCGGATTTAAACATGATATGCGTATGGTATTGCAGCTATCCGAATTTTTTTTGGTTCAAAGTTGAAGTCATCGGATGCTATGTTTCCTTTTGGTTTTGTTGGCCTTAAATGGAACAGTTGTTTATATAGGATTGGGCTGGTCATGACCGATTTATGTGGGCGATGCCAAATACTCCTGCTGCCATCCGCGAGGCTGTGCCGGGTATCTGACCTTTTAATCAACATTTATAGAAAATCAGTGCCTCGTCTAGTCTAGCTTAGGTGCTGCTGTTTCTATCACTAACCTATTCTTGGCTGTAAGGATGTGTAGCCAGATTATATCTGGTGTTTAGTTGAGTAATTCTATAATTTTTGCCTAATGTAAACATTGGGATCGCGAGGCTTCTGCCTTGAAGGTGCTTGATTAAATCCTAAGTGTTAGTGCCAGTCTACCATTTCAATCTTACATGCACAAGCAGCTTGTGGACATTAGGGAACTTCTTGCGGAACCTAAAAGACAAAAAGGGATGAAAATCTTCAGATTAGCGTTAATTTTGATTTGTGTTTATTGCTAGTTTTTGTTGTCACGCATTGAAATCTTCTACAGGACCTTGTATAATCAGATTAAGAGATACCTAGCTAATATCTCTATTAGCCTGAGTTAAATTTAGAAAAGATACTCAAACTACTATTCATACTCTTAATATAGTTTTTTATTTGTCTAGTGATGACTGATGAGCCCAGTGGGAGCTACGACTTATGAAGATGGAGGCTCTTATTTCTTTCGTTATTTGGATCTACTGGGGAAGTCTGGAAAGCCGAGGAGAAGTACTTTGATGCAATTACTGTTGTCAGGTATATGTTGTGTCGACGGTTGGAAGACGGAACCATCCCTTCCCGTTTCTGTACCACGATGCTCAGTTTGATTTTCCATTGTAAATGCAGCGGCAGTGGTCCAGCTTATATATTCATGTCAATAGAAGCTCTTGGAGATGGAGGGGTTGCCGCCGTTCTCCCCCGTGATATAGCCTTCGGCTTTTAGCTTCTCAGACGGTAGGTTCACAGGTGCAAACCCGTCCCCTGTGTGCATTCATTCTTTAATTCCGTTTGCAACCATCTGAATCCCGTATAGACAGTAATGCCATGACGCTGGACAGGTACTTGAAGCGGCAACCATGGTAACAAGCATTCCGGCCAGCTGGTAGCATCTCCTGGTGGAACGACAATCGCCAGCATACACGAGATGGAGAAGGGACAGTTTCGCAGCAATAGAACGAACGCTGGTCGTCGCCGCCAACAAGCACGGACAAGAACTCTTGTGAATAAGAAAAGGCTTTTTTTGTTTCATAGCTCAAACTGGAGAGATCCGACTCCAGTGTTTAATTTCATTTAGATGTCGACATGGGCAACTGAATCCCCCTCTTCAAACATGTTGAGCAGCTGAAGACAATGGGGAGTAATGAAATTGGAAAGAGCATCAAAAGAATGAAGAGTACAGAGGTGCGTGTGGAAGGAACAAGTTTGTATGTTATCTTTGGATTCGGTGGGAATCATATTCCCTCAATCTCAAAGTGGGGGTAGTCAGTCCCACATCGATGGGAGAAGTGAATTGTAAGAGATTTAAATAAGAATTTCGGGACACACTAGGGCACGACCTTACTTGAACAGGATCTGTTCTATAGGCTCGTACTACTGCATCCTTGAGCATAAAGGAGGCAGCAACCCAAGTCTGGTGGATGAATTCAGGCCGCACGTCCAGAGCGTGATTAGTGGCCAGATCCGGCCCTGCGGGCTCGGATTGGCCGTAGAGGATCGTTCTTGGCCATGGGCTTGCCCTGGTCAGGATGGTCGTGTGGTTGTCTGACAGACCCTAAATTATTTTTTTCTTTTTCAACTACTGAAACGGGAATACAGCGAAAAACCAAAAGAAGAGCTTGAGAGCGTGACTATTACAGAGCACAGCATTCCTCACAGACCCAGCAGCAGCAGAGAGCGAAGAGGCTGCAATCAAAACTTGAAGAGGTTATCTTAAAAAAAATGCATCGTGATCATTGGATTTGCTTTGATCTTCTATTTTTACCATCCTTGAATGAATCCCCTCCGCTTGGCGGACTTCTGACCCCAGGCGGATACCCCACTTGCAGTAGGCGATGCTATCAACAACCGAGGGGACAAACATACAGAAAATAAAAGGAAAGAAATATGACAAGGGCAGTTGTACCAACCAGGTGGAGATTGATTTCCTTGGGTTTGTTTTTGAACTTTGGACATTGGCATTGGCTTTAGTGTTTTTGGGGTGAGGAATAATATAAAAAGGCTTGTGAAATAAGGCTTTTTTCATCAATGGGCCTTCCTCATTGCTTTTGAAGCCCAATTACAATTTATTATTGTTCAGTATCGACGGCATTTCGGACACATTCGCAGCAAACAGCCCACAAATCGAATTTTGTCCAAAGGCCCCGGGATTTGTTCGTCACATACGCAACCTGACAATCATTACTCCTCCAAGTAGTCAGAAGAAATCATATGAGGAAAGGGAATCGGACAGATTACAAGCAAGTTGAACCAACCGGAGACCCGAAGAGACGATAGTCGAGGAAGTAAAACGAATCTAGAGGATGACGATGATATTTGATAGATAATACACTCTTTTTTTATATGACTAGGTAAGGGTTAAGGTACGATGTTTTCTTTGCCCCCCCGACCAGCAGAATTTCATACGTATTCGATATAGAAAGAATAATCCAATTCCAATTCCGAGTTCAAGCCCCGATCTGAAGCTGCATCATCCGGGTGAAGTCCTCGAAGCAGACGAAGCCGTCCCTGTTCCCATCCACCCCCGCGATCATCCTCCGGCAGTCCTCCAGGGTGCAACCTTCGTCCCCCATCACCCCTCCCATAACCCCCAGCAGCTCCTCCGCCGTTATCCTCCCGTCCCCGTCCTCGTCGAAGAACTCGAAAGCCTGCCTCAGCTCCTCTTCTTTCCCACCTCCCCCGCACACCGCCCCTAACCTCCCCACGAGCTCGTCGATGCAGACCCCGTCCTCGACCCCAAGACCGATGTCCCTCAGCATGGCCTCGACCTCGTCCTGGCTACACGCTCCCGCGCCGAGCCGGCCGAGCAGGGCCTCGAGGTCGCGGCGGGTGAGGACAGGGGCTGAGGCGGAAGAGGAGGAGGAGGAGGAGGTGGTGGTGGTGGAGGAGAAGGAGCCGTCGAGGTGGTTGGAGGAGGGGGATGATCTCCCGCTCCTGCGGCTGCGGAAGAGGCGCTTAGGGGAGAGGGATAAAGACTTGAAGTTGATGAGCTTCATGGTGGAGGAGGAGGAGGAGGAGAAACCCCAGTTGAGACAAAAAAGAGAAGGACAAGGCGATGGTTAGGGGCGGTGCAGGTGGGGATTAAATGGTCGTCCATGGCTGTTGGAGTTAGGAGAACAAAGGCAGCTTCCTCGAAGCTTCCTTCCTTCATGATTATTGTTATTATTTTGTCTACTTGTTTCTTTCTCGAAATTAATAATTCTCTTGACATTTTTTTACGGGGATTTTGCGGCTTCCTATGAAATGGAAATAAATCGAGGAAAAGGACGAACAGCAAAAGAAAAGAAAATTGGGTGGGTCGGGGGAGATAATATTATGAATGGTGTAAAATTAAGCTATATAAAAAATTATTATCAAACTTTTTATTTTATTAAAAATTTAATTTTTATATAATTTTGTCATTAAATTTTGTTTTAATATTAATTTTGGTCAATTTTAAATTTTATCATAAGAAAACCAAACGGATCTTAATTTATAAATTTTAATTATTGACTAAAAAAGTAAAAAAAAATGATAATAATATTGAAACAAGAATATGTAAAATCGATAAAGGTCTGGCTCTACTGTGGGCTTACCATTACATGTAAGGTTGTGCAAGATGATACAATAAGAGGTTGGAACTCAACTACTATATGAGAAATGTTAGACAATATTAAGATCTTGTTTGGTTTTCTCACAGTAAAATTTAAAATTGGCTAAAAAGAATTATAACCGTGATAATATTAAGATTTTGATAAAACAAAAATTTAAGATATAATTTATGATATCTTTTTGGAGATCTTTTAACTTACTTCCCCTTATCCTTTGTGAGCTTTGAAAATGTACTTTTTTTGTACTTACATGGTCCGTATTTGACTAAAATCTAGCCACCCCTCAAATATTTCATATTGCTAAAGCTTCCTGGTTTGAGTTTTGTTTCATAATGACGAAATTTGGCAAAATATTTCGCCAAATGACGTCTTAAGTTTCAATATTTATCTAATGACCTACCAAAGTCGGCCTTTATAAGGCCGACTTCCATCTTCAAGGGAGTCGGCCTTACAAAGGCCGACTTCTCTACACTTAGTAAAAAAAAAATTTCAATGGTCATTCACACGAGGAAGTCGGCCTTCCTCACTTAGGCAATTTTTTTTTTAATGCGAAAAAAAAGAAAATTCACACGAGGAAGTCGGTCTGGCCTTTGTAAGGCCGACTTCCGTTTGTCAAGACCGAAGTCGACCTTACAAATGTCGACTTCGGTGGGTTATTACGCGAATTTGGTAACTTAATGCGTCATTCAATGAAATATTTCGCCAAATGACGTCTTTAAAGAACAAAACTGGGGATGTACACCTCATCAAGGGTGTAAAAGGAGTACGAACTTTTAAGCAACAAATAAACAGGAGGAAATTTTTATCTGTTTGATTAATAAAATATTACATCGACTCATTTCCCATTTCACATGATCAACAATCTTCTTTTATATTACAAGATAGATTGATAGATAGAGAGTGCGGACAAAATCATTGGGAGAAATAAGAATACTTACCCCATGTGATATTTGTAATTAATTGTCCCAATCTTGTCCTGAATTCATGAGAGAGACCAACCCCCCACCCCCCATTCATGGGATTGTTCTTTTCTTCTTTTTACCCACTGGGAAATTATTTCGACCCTTTATCAAAATCCCTCTCAACGTATTATTACAAACCCCACCAAGCACAAGTCTCATGTGGCCCTCTTATTACATCCATCGAGGGTAATAATCCCAATGGACATGGAAACTAACTAGGCCTGTCCCTACATTAAAATTCAAAATTAAAAAAAAAAAGGAGGAAAGGAAGAATAAGTTAGACGGCTTCCCACTTTCACCACCAATCCCGCGTAAGAGAGTTGATCGTTACAATTCCATCATTCTGTTCTTTTACTTTATTGTTGGCATTGGCATGGCATGGCATGTCCACAGCCTTTGTAAAAGGGTAAGAACCAAAGGAGGAGGGGGGACTAAGGAAAAGGTGGCCACGCCAAGTTCCTCGTGTTTCTTCTTCTTTCTTTCTTTTAATAATATAAAATTTTTGTTAACACGATTTCTTCTAAACATAGTAAATATTAAATCTTTAAATTTAAATCCATCCAGAAAAAGAGTAAAGGGCGACGACAAATAGTGTATGTTCCCGAGAGTTGGACCGGGTCTTAATTATAATAATCACGTGGGTTATCTCCCCCCCCCCCCCCCCCGGGGAACACGTTCGAGGTTTGTTCTCCAAAAGAAAAGAAAAAACATGGAAAGAAATGACGACGTTTGACTCGTTCTTGATCACTACTCTCTTGTTGGTCGGCCTCTTTTGGTCTCGTCTTCGTATCCCATGTGATGTGATGTGATCCTCCCTCAACCCCTTCCTCCACGTCTCATTGTCTCATCGCCTCTTCTTTTAGAAAAACCTTTCCTAATGATTTTGATCCCCCGCCACTCGTGAATTTTTGGGCTCTTCATGGTCGGGCCTTCTGCTTCCTGACACCTGGAATTGGGTTAGCTGCTGCAAAGCACTTCCTTCGGTTATTCTTCCCTCGGTTGATCTTCGTCTTCGAGCAGACGTCCATGTCCTTCTCCGGGCAGTGGAGCTGTAAACATCCGGCAACTTCTGTATCGTGTCCGTGGCTCCCTAAACCCGCACCCTCTTTCCCTTACATCGCTGAATAGTATACAATCATCTGTTCTTTCCGCGCGAAGGAGATCCCCTCCCGTCAACACAAGGCTGGAATTACTCCAGTTGCTCATCTGATCCATCTGTGCCCGTTGCCAGATGGGTTGCTGTGTCCGTTTAGGACTCGAAATTCGGGTCTCTTCCCGGTGAGCTAATGGTGGGACCACCGAATCCGGCTCGAGGTTCAGACCCTGGATGTACACCGCGATCCCCACCACATCAATATATATATATATATAAGAACGTTTAAATTCATAATCAGATGCCAAGAAATGCCGTCTAATTCTAAACTCCCTTAAACAACAAAAACCAACACAAAACCAAAACCCACCAAACCCTAAACACCAAATGTGATAGGTTGAAGATTTATGAGCGTCTGACAAGTCTTAAGGGTTTCGATTTTAACTTCTTGGAGGAAGAATCATAACCCTAAATTGATGCTATGATTAGAAGATTGTGGAAATGAGCTTGTGGGTGCGGAAAGAAAAAAAAGTATGTAACTGAGAAAGACTAAAGAAAAGTGCATATGACAACATGAGGAGTGGTCAAGTAGTTAAGACACTTCGGAGGTTCATGCTTTCTTGGAGAACAGACCTGATGCCAAGAACTCGAACCGTCGAGTTGTAAGATTCCGGAGCATCCACTGTAACCGACGAATCTAGTGTACGGCTCCTTGTCTCATGACTCTCTTAACGATTGCCAACAAACCTCCTAGCCGATAAAAGAACTTGAAGGACGTCCAAGACACCTCAAAGAAACTCTGCAGCTCAGGCCAAGAGCGAGTGGCAACAACCGAGCACATTATTGATCCTACACTAGATCCAGCTCCAATCCTTGGCACAAGCTTGTGCTCAATATGAAATTCTGCGAGGCGGTTTCCCTCAAAATCAAAGTCGTGCGCAAAGGCGTGTCTGGTTTCATGCAAAAAGGAGAGCATCTCTTCTAGAGACAGCTTATCTCAGGCGGAGTCACACACCATCCTTAACAGAGTCGAGACCTGGTCGATGCAGTTTTTTGACGAGCTTGGGAACATGCAGCCTATTCTTATGAAGTCGAGGATTGTACATGTATCAGCCCTCATGCAAAAGATTATATCTCTCAGAGACCCCTCCCGGCAACGAAGGCGGAGATCCTCGAGCTTGTTCCTCACGTGGGGGAGGGAACAATCGATCGGGCAAAGAACCGGGGGGGATAAAATAATAGGGTTCGGCGTCCGGACAAATACAATACACGAGTCTTGAGTCCAGACAAGAAAAGGTGAAAACAAACGTGTGGGAAAAGGAGGAGCCAATCAATGTCTTCTCTTCTCTTCTCAACCACACCACACGACACGGACCGCTGACGAAAGACAAAGACGAGGCCCATTTGTTGCATTTGGGCCTACTCATGGGCCTGGGTTTAATTTAGCATGACGAACCCAGGAGAAGGGCGGGGGGGGGGGGGGGGGGGAATCCTATATTAAATGCTTCATTTACAACAAAATAAACGATAAGGAATCATTTCATTTGTCGAGCTTTAGCGAATCGATATTTTCAAGAAAGGGGTAAGTATCATACGCCGGCTCCGACATATTTGGTATTATTGCGGTAGAAGTAGAAAGGGCAGAGGAGGTTAATTAATAACATTCAGGAGGAGGAGGGGGCGGGCCTTCTAAGGAAACCAACCAACCCATCATCACTCCTTTCATATCATGTGCTTTCCGACAACGGAAAGAAAGCGCGTTTGCTTTGTTCCTTTACCATAAAAATTTTGATTGTCGTCCGACTCAGGAAAGAAAAGCTGTCGCCCTCTCTCTCTCTCTTTTATCATTCAAATGGGACACCAACAAAGACAGCCCCCGAGAGAGTCAGTCTTCCCCAAAACTTCTTCCTCATGCCCAGATTTTTGACTTTGTCCAAGTCTATATAATTTTCCAACCGATGGGAGCTGTTTGGCCCGACGATCCCGCGGTTCAAAGACCGACTTTGTTAGCATCAGGCACTAATTCTTATGGACAAAAAAAATGGGTTGAAGAAATTATTCTTTAAAATAAATAAATAAATAAATAATTCAATTTTTCGTAGTCATCCAATCCATCCTTCTGACCAAAAGAACGAGTCAAAAATACTACTCTATTATCAGTTTTGGCATATTCTAAAATCACCGACGTACCCAAAAAGACAGACGATTGATATTTTAACAAGAAGTAAATGTAATTATAAGATATCACGACAATGTGAATGAATGGTAGCATCAAACACGACGTTGTCTGGTCAGCCCTGCTGGTTCCAAGAGCAGCTGCCACCCAAAACAAACTTTCCAAGGAATTGATCTCTGTTTCTGCGCTCAGTTCATCCACTGTTTCCCTCCCCCCTCGGGCCGTCAGCCCATGGAGTCTTCGGGAGAGTCCCCCTCCGTCGGACGCTCGGTCGACTTCCCGGAGCTGTCCGTTTCGCAGGCAAGTATTCATCCCAGATGCGAATCCGGGATTTTTTCGTGGTCCGATTGGTTTTTTTGCCATGTTAAGAGGTTTGGATTTTGTTCAGGCTACGAGGAGGAGATCGGGCGTGCTGTTGGCGAGAACCCACAGTTCAAAGTACAGGAAGGCTTCGACGAAGAAGATTGTAGCCTCGGCCGATCAAACGACCAGGCTGAGGAGATCCAGATCAATCAGGCTTTCGAGGCAGAGCTCAAGGAATGTTTTAAGATCGGTGGCACGCCCTGTCATCAAGAAGGTGAGTTTTCATTGAGAATCTTCGCGATGTGATCCTAACTACTGCCGCATCGATGAGATTGGGATAGTACAGAGGACTGGATATTTCATTGGTAGGGATTTCCATGGAATGTTGAGGATATCGATGAGGTTGAAACCGACGGGATCTTTCAATTTGCAGGACTCAAGCGTTGATAGACCCACCTGTTCTTCGGCTATTAAGGGATCAAAATCTATCGGCCATTGCCTGGATGGCAGAGATCCAGCATGTGATCTGCCCAAGAAGACGTCAGCAGCAGAAGTTTGTCCGTTTAGTTACTGTTCTCTTCACGGTCACAGGCACGCTGTTGCGACAGCTTCCCCATCACTGAAACGCATGAAGTCATCAAGGAAGCGTATTGCCGTGAGGGGCAAAAAACCAGGAGCCCGTTCCCCTTTAGACAATGAGCTTAACAAGGAGACGGATTCCAGTTTTGCAGGAGAAAATGATGAATCGGGCGAAAAAGAAAGGAAGGGGGACCATCCTCAGCCTCCTCAAGGAGTTGAAATCCCAGATAGTCGTACTGGCGTTGCATTTAGCAGCATGATAGGAGGGCGGAAGTGCACCGTGTTGTGGATGTTGATATACGAGAACATGGTATCTGATATAGCTTCTGAAACACCCATTCGAGGGAATGTTATGCGAGGAATGGAATTTGCAGAATCCAAAGACACAGGAAGCGAAAGTGGCACGACCGCGTCGACTCCTGATGAACAGATGGGAATATGCCAGGGTGATGTGGTCATGCTCCTGCAAGGAGCTCTCGACAAATTACTCCTCGAGCAGAAATCAAATCGATCGTCTGATACTCAGTCGGTAGGCGATGACAGCAACTTAAGCCGGGCGTCTTCCTTTTCTGAACCAAAAGATGAGGTGGAACCGGGTGCTAATACGACACGAGCCCTCCAAAATGATGAAGGTTCGTCAAACAGATGGAGCAGGCTAAGGAAGCTGATTCTCATGAAGAGATTTGTCAAGGCACTGGAGAAGAACAAGAGGTTTAATCCAAGAATGCGGCAAGGTCAGAAATCTGAAGCGGGCCATGAAGCAGAGGTGGTAAATCTGAGACCTCCGTTGATTGGGGAAAGGAAAAGGTCCGAGGAGTGGATGCTCGACTACGCGCTTCGTGAAGTGGTTTCCAGGCTAGATACGGATCAGCAAAGAAAGGTATCTCTCCTCATCGAAGCTTTCGAGAAATTGTCGCCGATGCAGGGAGGCAATCCTACTTCTGGCCATAAAGCATCATCTAGGTTGCAATTGAACCTGGAGCAACCAGAGGGCACGGGCTGCTTGCTTGAGAGCAATGATAAGTCGACAATATTCGACTCATCGCCTGCTTCTCTCGAACAAAACGTAGAGTTATTTGAATCAGAACGGAAGAATGAAGAGAGTGTGGCTGATCCAGAATCCTGTGCTCTTGCCTCGGAAAATGATTCGGAATGGAGTACAGAAGAGCCCACGGCATCAGATTCTGCTTCATCAAGCGATCCCGAGATTGGAAATTCTGTTGAAGTGGCAGATGAGGCACCAAACACAGATGACGAACAGGAGGATCACACAGAGAATCACACAGGAGGACTCGTAGGCCCAGATACTGGTCCACACGTCGATGTTCCGTTCAGTACAGAATTGGGACAAGGGAAGAACAACGGGTTATGGTCCTTGATATATTCACACATGGTTTCCAATATTGAGGAGAACTCCGAAGGACGCCTACCCGTTCGAGGAACTGCAGACAATACAACAGAAGACGATAATCTGGCTGGTGATTTGAATGTCGCTGTCGTTTCCAAGGGGGAATCTGAAAGCGATCGCGACACAGCTGCATCAACTCCTGATGAACAACTGGAGATCTGCCAAAGTGACGCAGTCAAACTTCTTCAGGAAGCACTCGTCAAATTACTCCAACAACAGGAAGCGGTTCGGTCACTCGGCAGTCAAGATGATGCTGTCAATGGAACTGTAGATGAGAAAACTGGAAACGGCACCGACAGGAATGACACAAGATCACCCGAAAAACCCGTGTCGGGTAATCGATGGAGCAGGCTGAAGAAACTGATCCTCCTGAAGAGATTCGTAAGGGCAGTAGAAAAAGCCAAGAAAATCGATCCGAAGCTGAGGCGGCGCCATCAGAGACCAGAAGCCTATCCTGATGCAGAGATGGTCAGTTTGAGGCGCCAGTCCATAGAAGAGAGGAAGCGATCCGAGGAATGGATGCTCGACTACGCTCTTCGTCAGGCTGTCTCGAAACTTGACCAGGAACAGAAAAGAAGGGTGTCTCTCCTCGTGGAAGCCTTTGAAAAGATGTCTCCAGCACAGGGAAACATCCCTGCCGCTAACCCGAACTCGACAAGTGTATTATTCCGTGGGGAGAGTCTGCCCAGTAGTGTAGCGGACGAAGAGCAGAATACGTTAGTTTCAAAGAACGACAGTGAGTCGAAGAAAAAGGAACATGAGACTGATCTGTGTCCAGACCCTACAGAGATTTCCAGGACGGTAGAAGAGCCGCTTGAGGCACGTTCGGAGAACAAGAGATACACGAAGCTATGGTACATGGTATACCAGCACATGGTGTCAGGTTTAGAGGCAGAACAAGGCCAGGAGAACACATCACCGGACGGAACAGACACGTCTTGTCCTCGTCAACTCTCGCCTGATCAGAGCGCAGAAGGCATTGAGCTCGAGAAGATCGAGGCTGTCAGGCTAGTGCAGGAAGCTATTGATGGAATCCTTATCTCTGAAGGCGAGGAAGACTCAATTAACGATCAATCTCAAGCTTCAAACCAGCCTGAGGACGCCGTGGAAGATAAAGGAGGAGATACAGGATCGAAGCCGGAGGCCAGGTTTGAGGACCGTGGGGGAGTGGCGAAGAAGAATTGGAACAACCTGAAGAAGGTGATCCTGATCAAAAGATTCGTAAAATCCCTAGAGAAAGTCGGGAAACACGATGACCCGAGGCAGAAGCCAGGACGCGTCTGTCTCCCAACCGAGGATCGCACTCGCTTGAACAGAGAAGAAGAGGGGGTAAAGCTGAGGCGCAGGGACACGGACGAGAAGAAGGACGCGGAGGAGTGGATGCTGGACTACGCGATGCGTCGCGTGGTGTTGGAGCTGACGCCGGCGAGGAAGAGGAAGGTGAAGTTGCTCGTGGAGGCTTTCGAATCCGTGGCTCCTCCTGCTGAGGTCGTCCGGGATTTGAAAGGAAAAGAGGAAAGACGTTTGTAAGTTAATAATTTGTTTTGGCACGTGTGGATGTGAAGGTGGATTGGATACGGACTTTACGCGTGGAAAGGATTATTTTCCTGGGCCGATTGAGGCCCAACCCATCACTCCCTACTCTCTCTTTTTTGTTTAGTTCGAGAGTTGTAATAAATGGAAAAAGTTTTACGAGTTTTGTCGCGTTGCGAAAACATTTCATGATTTATGAAATTTATTTTCAAAATAATGTTTTTGGTTTTTCTTAAATTCAAATTCGGGGAATGCTGCTTCTTATTTGTTTTTTCTTTTCGTTTTTTAAATATTAGATGGAGGTGACCGCGCCATCAATCTATCCCTCCTGCCATACTGAGTCATAAAAAAAAAAGGCAAATTATCGATTTATGGCCTCAACTTTTGTGGACCAACGTCAAAAAAATTTTTAATTTGACAAAATCGGAGATTTTATTTTATATTCAGCCTAATAGACGACGGCCGTTAAGCGGAGACGACGTGGATTTGACGGACATTTACCAAATCGTACGTCGCTTCATCTTTTTTCAGGGAAAAGGCACGTGGTAAAAATTAAAAAAAAAATTCGTTTTCGTTTAGCATGTGCGCGTAATAGCGTCCTGCTTTCGTCCCTAGCATGGCTCGAGAGAAACCCTCGGGGAATAGAACTCATCTTCCTCCTCAGTAGTCCCGTCGGCTTCTCCATGAGCTCTCCTATTCCCCATGTAAACCCCAACCGAAGCGGGATCTCGCTCGAAACCCTTCGCCTCCCCATGTAAACCCCAACCGACTACGGAGGAAGAGGAAGAGGGCGAGGGAGAGGAGGGCGAGGGCAGCAGAGACGGAGACGATGGCAGCGAGGGTGAGCTTGGAGGGAGAGGAGGAGGGGGAGTGGGAGTGGGAGGAGGAAGGGGGCAGGATGAGGGGGAAGGAGGCGTAGGAAAAAGAACCCTAATTTCCCAATTTCTTCCTTGCGTTATAACATATCTCACGTGAAAAAACGGATTTTTTTATTTTATTTTTGCCACGTTACATTTTCCCTAAAAAAAGATGAGCCACGTAGGATTAAGTAAATGTCCGTCAAAGCCACGTCCGTTCCGCTTAACGGCCGTTGTCTATTAGGCCGAATATGAAATAAAATCTCAGATTTTGCCAAATTAAAAACTTTTTTAACGTTGTGCCACAAAAGAAAGTTGGTCTATAGTTGAGGCCATAAATCGATAATTTGCCAAAAAAAAATACATTTTACAGATAATTCGTTATTTGAAATTACAATTTCGTTTAAGCTGCATTAAATTATTCGAGAAGATATTGTGAAGGGTGAGTTATGCCTTATAAAAGTCGATATTCTAAACTCCGATTTTAATCTTAAAGTCACTATTTGAAATCCTGATATTAGCATTAAAGTTGAAACTCCGACATTAGTATTATTGTCGCGGTATGAATTCATAACTTAGGCGTAGTTAGACAAATTTTTATCATCATAATGTACTATGAAAGTTCTGATTTGAAAACCCGACTTTAGCCTTAAAGTCACGGTTTAAAACCTCGACATCAGCTTTAATGTTGAGGTTTTAAACCGTAATTTAGGCATGCTTAGATAAATTTTGCCTCCCTAATATAGTATAAATTGCGGTTTTAAATCCCAACTCAAACATATTTAGACAAATTTTACCTCCATAAAATATCATGAAAGTTATAGTTTCAAACCACGACTTAAATAAATTTTATCTAAGTCGTATTTTCAAATCACAACTTCTTTATAAAATAAAAGTGATTGTTTTAAACCACGATTTAAGTGTAATAAAAACTAACTTACAAATATATTTATACATGACATTTATTTAAGGTTGGTCGAAACACGCAATTTAATCACCCCCGCCCCTTTTTTGTTTCATATTTCGTAAACGAACATTAAAATTTTTTTTTGTCTATAAAAATCTAAGCCTACCCCCTCATTCCCCATCCTCCCCCAAAATCAAGTAGTTTGCTAAATTTTCTCCTGATGGCAGGCCTCCAGCACTACTACTTCCCTACCGACTATTTCTACCCCCGCACCTCCCCCACTCCACCTCCTGCTGCCGTCGACACCTCCATGTCCACCGTCTCCGTCAAGCCCGTCAACGCTATCCCCCAAGATTACGCCTCTGGGAAGGGCGACAGTGGTAACACTCTCGTCTCGAGCTCTGGATGTTCATTGGTGTTGAACCGTTCGGAATCCCGGCAACAGATCCTCCAAGGAACGCCCTTGGTCATGTGGAACAAGAGCCTCTAAAGGGATCATCACCGGGGAGCCGAAATCGTGTCGTATGTATACAGGCAGGCGCGCGAACCCCCTTGTTCTCTGATCTTTTGTCAGTTGTTATCGGACAGACTTTTCTTTTTCTTGATTCCTGCCTAAACAATATGGTCTCGACATGCCTTGGACATGTTTCGTTTTAGCGGTTTATTGTTCGATGGATGTAATCAGCCGTAGTCTCCTCCGTCCCGGTGGTGCTACCGGCCAAAGTCGTCCGTGCGAGGAGGACAGAGGTCCGAATAATCCACCATCCCTGAATGTTTTCATCTTTTGGAATTTTCTACGTCTGGTTTCGTTTTGTTTTCTTCCTCCTCTGGCTGCAAGGTAAAGTTTACTACAGCAGCGATGATCGCAAAGCCGAATGAACCTCTAACTCTCCGACATCCTTTCCTTCCTTGACAAGGTGCAGCGCAGACGACCCTACCGTCGACAGGGAGGGAGTTGTCGCTTGTTGATGTAGGTGCAAATCACGTGGAGAGTCTATTCCTAAAAGAGTTGTTTGCTCCCCCAAACAAATCTAGAGTTTCAAAAGCTCGCAGAAAGTCGTTAATGAATTTACAGCGTGAGCACCCTCCCAGCCAAAAAATGGAGATACAAAACAGCAGTTAGCGTTTCCCTATTCCATTCCATCCCAAATCTAGAGTTTCAGGACAAGACCAACTGGGCAATGATCGCTGCCGGTGACATCGGGGAGGATGTAGGAATCATGAATGTCGCCTGCAATTGACTCTGAGACCAGGAAATAATCTAGCCGCCACCCTAAAAACCAAGCAGGAATTTTAAGCCTTAATTCATTTTCAGGCAGCCGAAGTTTGAAGGATGATGAGATGTCCTTGTATCCTACCTTTGTTTGTCTTTCTGCCGCCATGTCGATAACCCCAGTAAGTATAACCAACGGCATGAGGATGCTGCCTCCTGAAAGTATCCACAAAACCCTTTGACAGGAAGTTCGCCTCGAAGGATTGTCTCTCTTCGATTGTGAACCCGGCACTTCTCTTGTTTCCCTGGAGTGTTGAAAGAGAATGACGCAATGCATATAATTACCGAAAAAGGGCAGAGAGCTATGATCAAGAACGGTGGGTTGGATTTTTGCGGCACTTACAGCGGGGTTATAGATATCAATCTCTTGGTGAGCGCAGTTTAGATCGCCTGTTAAAATCACCGGCTTCGACTTCTCTAGCTCCTGCTAACATTGACAGAAAGGCCCCAGAGTCATTATAATTCAGGAAATGACGTTCATGATCATTGATTACAAACTTGCCTTCATGTATCTTCCAAGAGATGGATCCCACTCTGATATCCTGTAAGGCTGAATATACACAAGATGGTTTATTCAGAGACCTGAAATTCATTTTGCGAGGCCTCGAGAAAAGATGGAAGGCATGTTACCAGTCTCTTCAACCCATCCCCAGAGTTAGGAACATAGCTGCACAGCAGATAAAATGAGTCAAATTCTGCCGTCACCAGTCGTCCCTCGCTATCATGATCTGGTATTCCAAGGCCATAAGTGACCAAAAGCGGCTTTACCTGTTGAAAAGCCAGATCCTATAAGATTGTCTGATAAGAAAAGCTCATTTCCAACAGAATTGGGGCAAACTAGCTCCCACGACCCAATGAAAACAAACCGGGGATGAGCTGAAATTGATCGAGAAAAATTATGAGCTTACCCGTGAGATGACTGCTGTTCCGGAATACCCGAGTTTTGATACACTACAAGTCCAAAAGCTGTTACTGTAGCCTTCTAGCAGATTTTTCATTACCTCAATATCCTTCTCCTGATTTAAGCACAAAGCATAGACAGGCCACTTTAAAGAGAAAAATTACAGAAAAAAAGGCAAATACTGCACACAACACCACGGACCTTCTTAGTAGTTTTTTTCTAACACAACAGAAACCGTTCAACAACCTCCAAGAGATTGCCAGACTAATATTTAAAATAACTATATATGGATTTAAATAGTAGTATCAATATTCACATTCATGATAAAAGTACAGTGCAGCATTCTTGCCTGTAGCTTGGTTTCCTGAATGCACAGCACATCAATGTTTTCTCTCTGAGCAAGTTCAAGGGCACAAAACCCCGGATTCTTCAACAGGGATCTCAAACCATTTACATTCCAAGACAGCAACCTCATACAATTTCCATTTTCAGCAAGAGGAGGGCGCCTCATTGTCCTGGGATTGTAAGCTACCCAGTGCTTCTGAGGCTTTTTGTGTGTAAGACGTATCCAAGGTTCATCTTGATCTAACTTTACACCAACTTCTTCTATAGAAACTTCTTCCATCACTTTCTCATGACCCAAAGTCAACTCTCTAGAAATTTTAGATTTTACAATTGATTGCACCTCCTGTTGCACAACCAGCGGGGAGTCTATTTTACCATGCGGCACTTGTTTCGTCCTCTTCTTACTCCTTGGAAGTCCATTAACATCTGATGATGGATCGAGGCAATGATCCCTACCGGCAGGGGATGTAAATCCAAACAAATGGTTTTCTTCCTTTGCTTTGGAGCAATCACCTGCGGCAGTGACAACCATAACAATGCAATCAAAGACGCTGATTCTCGAAATTGAAATTCAGGTACACAAGACAATCTGAATGCAATTTTTGGAGAACGCCAATTCCTGAAGAAATGTCAATTCTACAACAATACACTATCATAGTGAATTTAGGAACTGAGACAAGTGAAGGAAAAAGCCCGAATACCGTCCATCATTTCCTTCACGTAATTTCTCAAGGCGGAAACTAGATCCATCTTACGGCCTTTGGCTGGAATACCAATATTCCTAATAATAAGCACAAGAACATTACTACCAAGGTCTGACAATCCTGTCAACCACCAAGTTTTCGTTTCAAAGTTAGCAGAATGATACTCACGTCGTAGCAGAGAAGAACCCAACATTCCAAAGCTCTCACAAATGCATCACCACATTATAATTTGTCCAAGCTTTACTAACCTTAGTGTGGTTCTGAGCTCCTGAACTGTCATTCCCTCGATTCTCCAGGGTTCATCCGTAATGCTCTCGAGTATACCTTTATCTTTCAGTGTGTCTCCCTGCAGTTCACCAGTTCCGCAGAAAACCATCACAATCTCAGGCCCAACCAGCATTCACGCCGATAACACAAGCAAAACATCACCTTCTTGCCAGCGCCACCCTGCAAATCGAGCCGTTCGGCAGCCACAGCTCTCGATTTCCTCCTCCTCTCGTCCTCAACAACGGCAGGCACGTCCCAATTCGACGAATCAGAAAACAGCCTCTTTGACCCCATTTCCCGAGCCCTAGCAACAAGCCTTCTCCCCAAAGCTACCGGAGGAAAACCTGAGAATCTAAATACCCGCCAAAAGACAAACGGGACAGTAACCCAGTTAACAATCACCGTAACCGACCAAAACCCAGAAAAGCAAATCACCGGGAATGCCGACTAAAACGGGGACCTTGATCGGCGGACGAAGGTAGTTCTAGTTCTGAACCCCAGGGATTGCTGCAACAGCTGCTTGGAGGAAGAAGAGAACAACATGGTCTGATTTTGAGTGGGGGAAACTAACCTATTATTAATTACCAAAAATGACAAAATTATACTAATTTCTTTTTCACAAAAAAGAGAGCCCCCGTCGACCAGATTAAATCGAGCGGGTTGCTAATTCAGTTCTGTCGCTGTCGGAAGGGGAGTGTGTTGGTTTTGGGGTTGGGGGGACTCGGGCAAAAGAACATCGCGAGCGACCAGCCGCTATTGTCGGAAATCGCCACTCTGACCGTGACAGCTTTCCCTGCACTGAAGGGGAAATACATCGTCGCTTCAAACAATTGGAATTTTGATCATAATGTCGGCAATTTTGACCAATTTGCATGTGTTCCGACACTGCCGGCCATAAACCAGCCAATGTCTGCACCGAGAAACTGCATTACATACCCAACTGTGCAGTGGCTGCGGATCACTATAACACCCATCTGCAGAAAGTCGTCCTCCATCAAAGGGATGGGAAGCAAAACACGCTACTTGCATTTCTTGCTAAGATCATGTCACATACCCGTTCTCTTGATAAAAGAAACCAAAATAGAACATAGGAATTCCTAACTGCAGGGTTTCAGGGCCTAATTACAATAATCAAATGCCCAAACCCAATCACCTGCTCATTTTGGCAACGAATTTCAGATCCCAAAACCGAAGCATTCCACCCTGAGAATGCTTCACTTCGAACAAAAATGGTGGGAATTTACAAGATTTAGCGGGGAGATGCCGACTTAGCGGCAGGAGAGAGGGGTTTTCTAAGTCCTCAAGGCGTTGGCAAGGTCACCATTCCTCTTCAACCCTCTATCATGTTTTCGGTTCCTGTGATTGCTGCTGCTCCAGTTGTAACCCTGCCCGAAACTGCCTGAGAACCTTTTCTCGCTCGGGTTCCCGCATGCATTGCCAAACTCGTTGAAGTTGCTATCCCCCATCTCGTTCCAGCCCCAGGAGTTGTTGACTTTAGTGCCCCATCCTTGATCCTTGCTGCCCCAGGATTCCTTACACCAGCTGTTGCCGTGATATTCATGGAATTTTGGGTTTTTGGCAAGCCCGTCATCCCAATCTCCTCTCCGGTCTTTGGCAAAATTTTCGTCACAATCTCCCCACCCCGTGCACGAAAAGGACTGATCCAGCAGGACATTACCAAATATGATCTTCCCCCCACCACTGATATAGCTCTCCGGTATGGACTCCGGCTCACGGTCCAGATCCAGCAGCAGTTCAACATCAACCGCAGAATCCCAATCCACTCTATCAATGTACTTATCGGGGTCGGGTAAGGATATGTTGCAAGGGAGGCGATTGATCTCCGCCCAGAACCGGTGTTTAGCATTCCAGAAGGCCTCTTCTCCAGCAGAATCATCCCAATCGACGATGTTCTTATACAAGTGCATGAACTTCTTGGCTTCCACTATCTTATGCCAGGGGACCGAACCAACCACGCTGCAGAATTTCTTCTCCCATGCCGGCACCGTCGGCTGCCAGTTGCCTGCATACAGAGACACATAAGCATCGCCCCACCTAGATAAACCGAATGCAAATTCCAAACAACAAATCCAAACAAAACAAGGGTTAACAGCTAGCCATTCCACGACAAGAACTCTAACATCGCTAACAACACAAATCATGCCTTAAACATCAGCAATTCAAGACACCCTCAGACGAATCAACAGAAACTACACTACAGGTCGACAACAAGGATGATCGGAACCACCTCGGCCCAAAGGAGTTGCAGATTCCACGCAAGAAAACATGTATTTCCCCGATCCTTCAATCGCCAAAAAACCAAAACAGAAGAGGCGAACCACGAAGAACAACAATCCAAAAAAAAAAAAATTGAAGGGTCGAACACACAAACAACAGCTTCGCGAGGCGCAGCGGATGGGGGTGGGGAACAGAGACAAACAGAACAAGAGGAACAACAAAAAACCATGAAAACCCCCAAGAAGAAAAGGAATCCTATTCTGATAAAAAGAAAAATAAAAGGGAAGGGGGGCGGGGGGAAGATCAAAATAAAATAAAAGAAATAGTTACATGGAGGTGGTGGATTTCTGTTCTGGGATCTTGTCCCCTGAAAACCTTGACGACGACTTTCTCCTTTTTGTCTCCTCCAACTACCCATTCCCCCTCCCTTATTATGAATGCAACGAATGATCCCTCACCGACAAGAAACTCCCCCCCCCCCCCCAAAAATAAAAGAAAATGGCAAAGAGACAACCCCTCCCAGAAGGATCGAAAGAAAGAAAACCCCTTTATCCCCTTTTCGAGTACGAGGATTTCCAAAGACTCCCCTAAAGAAAGAAATAGAAAGAAAAGGACTTCAGGAAACCCTCCCCTAGAAGACAGCAATTATTACGACCATCCCCTTCTACCCCGTACTCCTGTTCTCATCGTGTAAAACACAAAACGTGGAATGGAAAGGAAACTTCCCTCTATAAACAGTGTCAGAACAGCAAAACCCCCACTCTCCCACGACTCCACACCACGCCGAACACACACCCACGACAAATTTCTCAAGAAGAAAAAAAGAGATCTTTTTAGGGGAAGAGAAATTAAAAAAAAGGGGGTAACTTTCTTTATGAATCCCAACTCCCACACCGAAACAAAATATGGGTCTTCCCCTATGAAGCTAAAGGGATCGGAATGTCGCAGCGATCGCGGGGAGGAAGAGAGATACCGCGTTTCTATTTCTTGTGCTTTTTGGTGATTTTGTGTGTGTGTTGAGAGAGAGAGAGAGAGAGATAAAGAGAGAGAGAGAGAGATGGAGGAGTGGGGACCGAACAGAACAGAACAAAAACAAATAACAAAGATTTCATCAAAAGACATGTTTAAGGATGATGCTTTGATCATAATAATCCTTAAACATGATACAAATACGAAACAATCATAATTAATATATAGGAAAATTATGGAATGTTTGTGTATCAGCCCACATGTTCCATCCAAGACAAATTAAATAACAATTCTATCTAGGAATATGATTCGGAATTGGATGACCCAGTTGTTTTGGGACAAATATTGAATTTTAATCAATATGTATATCAAAATTATTTATTTATTATTAGTTTTTATAAGGACTGGTTATTTGACTGATATGCAAAAGATAGGGGATGATGGTTTCGGGCAGAATCTAGGGTGTCCCCTCCCTCGGGACGGGTCAATTCTTTTACGCTAATGGAAGACATTTGGTCAAATTTAGCGGAGCACACAATTAATTTTTTTTTTTATTTAAAAAAAAGGAGATAATATAAAAAAAACTGGCTCACATTCATCACGTGAGTGGGGTTCCCCCGCATTTGATTTTTATTTTAATTTTTGTCGTCGTCAATTTAAACAACGCAACCCCCAGGTTGTGTGTCGGGGCCTCCTCCTCATTCACGATCATGAGTAATTGGTTCTTCCTCTAAATTACATGAAATCGGATGTTTAGTCATAATAATATAAATGGTATTTTGGTATCGAGAAGAATGAATTAAATTGACTGAATTTAGTCCTTAATATAGACACGAGGTCAATTTGGGGAGGATGGCTGGGGGAGGAGTAGACAGACAGACAGGGCTGTGTGTGTGTGTGTGTTCTTCTTTTGAAGGCTAGAAAAAAAGAAGGGCTTTGTCCTCCCGACAAGTGTACGTCCCAAAACCAAAGTCCGGAGACAAAAGGACAGAAGAAGCAGCAGCAGCAACTGGAACACACACGCACACGCCCCTGCCCTGCATTCAATTTTTCTTTCTTTTCTTTCTTCCAGCATTAAAGTGATTGTGGGTTTTGGTTGGGCTTGGTTTGAGCCCATGTTCTCCCTCTCTTGGGCCCAGATACATTATCATTCACGTCGAGTGATCGATCATCCCTGTTTTCGGTATCCCCTTAAAAGGGGAGAGTGAGACACGCCTAAAGGGATTTCAGCTTTGTGAATGAAATAAATTATTATATTCGAAATGAACTCGATGGATTCTTTTTATCAATATCATTTGGAATGAAATCATCCGTCTATTTAATATTTATTCCCTTGAACCGAACTCAGATTCACCGTTTTCCTAAGATAACCAACTTACAAAAACTAACCATGAGGGTCCATGATAAGGTAAAAACTTATGATGCCATCCACCGCCAACAAGTGGAACGGCGGACATGTTTGAGAAAATAATAATGTCCAAAAGAACAAAGAAAAGGAAATAGAGGAGCGCAGCAACATCCAGCTCAACTCCCCCCCCGGCCCTTGTTTTGTGTACATGGCTAAAGTTTCACACCAGTGATTTCGTGATTATGAAACTGTAACGTACCATTCTTTTACTTATTTTACGAAATTGTAACGTACGAAATGATTTGTAAAAGGTTTATGTGCTTTTTACTATTTTACGAAACAGTTTCGTACATGATCGATGTGTTTCGTAAAAAAGTACGAAGCACATATAAAATTTATTGACCTTTCACGAACTATTTCATAAAATAATACGAAACTCATCGACTTTTTACGAACCATTTCGTACATTATAAAACGATAACGCATTGTTTCAATTTTCGGATACGAAATGATGAGTTACTGTTTCATACTTACTGAAAATGAAACTTTAGCCTTGTACCTTGTTTTATACATAGGGATTGAAAGTTCAATCGTTTTAGAGAATTTCAATGCCTGGTTTTTGATGATGATGATGGTGGTGGTGATCGCTTCCTTTCCTTCTTGACAGCGGTTTTGATGAGCATTAGATTTTAAGTAGCATCATTGGATCACGTAATCTTAACCCCACTTTTTTTTTTTTGGGTCACCCCTGGGAAGAGATTAACAAAAGCAAATGGTTTTTCCATTTAAATTGGGGATCTTGACCGATCAATCATGTCATCACATGCACCCATAAAAGATAACACAAAACAATTATGCTCCCATCAATAAAACAATAAAACTAGTGATCTGTGATGGGATGTTTTTCTTTTCATAAACAACCAACCAGATGGAATTGCTGGTACGTTTGCCCACGAAAAATCTAGTTAACACCTCTTTTATCAGAAAGGAAAACAATATCAATCACAGCTCAAAAGAAGGATGAGGGAGAGAAAGAAGAAGGCCACCACAACTTTGGGCAAATTCGGACATGGGTGTAGGATTACGAAGTAAGAAGCTTTTCACATGGGTTTGTATTTGTGGTGGTGGGGTTTTCTAAGTTCTTTCCCATGAATGAGACCAATATATGTCTCTCATGACCAGGGGGTCCTCATTTTTGAAAGGATGAACCCAACCCCACATTTTAGATTAGATCAAGAATTGGACCTATCCCAAAAAAAAAAAAAAATCGCCTCTTTTCCTTAATCAAAACAAAAGAAAAGCTAACAGAAAGGATGGTAATAAACAACAATGATGATAATTCCTCACTGTGTGTCTCTCTTGGAGCAAGCATGGCCCCCTCCCGGAAAAGAAAAATGCCCCAAAACTAGTTGTGCAACCCTCGGCATGCCTCTGATGAACTGTATTGCATCCTTATAAAAGGAAACTGTCTCCCATAAACACGTGAATGAATTATGCTTAGGTTCATGTAATGAGCGAAAAAGGCGGATGCCAAGCCGGCCCTTTTCCATTCATTCTATTTCTACACGTTATATGGGGGGGGGGGGGGGGGGGGGGTGGTTTCGGGGATGATATCGAACGTAGTCGAAGCACTCGGACACGCGACGGGGACGCGACGTGGACGGTTGCATTCTTTTCGTGCTTAGATCGATCTAGAGAGTGAGGAGGAGGGGACAATTCAGTGGTTGCTGGTAGTAGGGGTGGGGGCTGATCTATTCGAAGGTGACCGGGCAGACCATGCTTTCTAAGGACACGAATTGGATTGGTCCCCCTCCACCTCCAACACCCCAACGAACGAAAAATGTGTCGTTTTTTAAAAGCCTAGAATCTCTCCTTTATTAAATCTTTACTATTATCATCGTCCGCAAACTATATCATTCAATTCTCCCGTCCTCGTCGAATCGTCGTCGTCCTCGTCGTTAATGATAATCCCCTGCTCTGCTCCACTCCCACCTTTGGTTTCATTACATCACATCACATTACTTACGCAGTCGTCCCCCTTTTAGTTTTGTCTTCATGGACCCAACGCTGGCGTTTCCTGTAAGGCTGTTACAGTGGTTCGTCCGTTTTTGACGTGACTAGGTTGTTGTCCCGATGGCTCGGAAGAAAAGCAGATTGCTCGTCTCGATCAGGAAGAAGTTGTTCTTCCTGTGCCTCCCGAAGCCCGACCCCGAAAAGGTATGGCGTTAAAGAACTGATCCGCCTGTGCTTCTGTCGTGTCTTGGTGTATATCGGGGCGATCGATTGTTTCTCTTTTTAATGATAGAAATCGAAGAAGTGGAGATTCGGATGGCTATGGAGCTGGCCGTTCGGTATGCCGAAGATGAGGCGGCGTCATGCGCCTGTCCTTGTCCTGCAGCCAAAGACGACTCTGGATGAAGCCATAGAGGAACAGAGGAAGCATGCTCTGACTGTCGCCATAGCCACGGCCGCGGCGGCAGAGGCAGCGGTGGCGGCAGCTCATGCGGCCGCCGAGGTTGTTCGCCTCACCGGGGCTTCCTCCGAGATGAAGTTTCGAAGGCGGGGGCTCGATCCGGATTCAGCTGCGACCAGAATCCAGAGCGCATTCCGGGCATATCTCGTGAGTACCTCTGTTTGTTGACCACGTGAAGTTTGTAATATATTTCTCTTGCTGTGATCAGTAAAATAATCAAAGATGAGATCAGGCAAGAAAGGCATTGAGAGCACTTAAAGGGCTGGTGAAGCTACAGGCCTTGGCGCGCGGGCGAGCCGTGAGACGACGGAGAGAGCATGGGCTGAATTGTTCGCCGACCTCTTCTCCTCGGTCAAAATCTGGTTCAACACATACGAGGGCATCTCTAGCAAATGAACGCTCTCGAAAATGTGCAAATGATGAGGCGATTTCGAAGTTTAAGAAGGGATTGTCGGAAGGAAGGGAGTTAAGGGTAGGTTTTCAGTATTTTCCAAAGGATCATGTTATGGGCAAATTGTCTGAGTTTCATCGTCCTTAGATCGGATGCGATGGTTGGAGGAATTGGGATCACAGCTTGTACTCGAAGGAAGATGTGGAGAACAACTGGTTGCGGAAATTGGACGCAAGGAGCAGGCGCGAGCGCATGATGCAGTATTCATATTCCCAGAGGGTACGCTCGGAGGCATCCGCTTTATTCCTTAAACGATGGTTGCTTTTGGCTTCTTCCAATCAAATTTACGCTTCGGGGATCTTTTCATATCGAAATTAGGAGTAGCGGGGAGTTAATTGTCTCGATTCTACTGTTGAAAACGATGCCTCAGGAAGGGAGGAATGCTCGAATTCCAGAAGATCCGGCATGGAGGAAGCAATACACCAGATGGAGTTTTCGAGACGGGCACTGGGAAGACAACGAGACGGCAAAACCAACCGTGCGCTCGACTTCCTGTAGAACAGGAAGATTCGAGATGGCAGCTGGTTGGGCAGAGCCCGACGAAGGACCGATCACTCCCTGTTTCCTGTCGAGGCGATCATTCGGGCACGCCAAAAAGTCCTCCCTGACGGATGAGATTGCCCTCCCTAGTTCGCCGGTGTTCCCTGCATACATGGCTGTGACCGAATCCACCAGGGCAAAAGTCCGGTCGACCAGCACGCCTAGGCAGTGGATCGGCCATTTTGAGGGTGGTACTAACTACAACTCCTCCATGAACAGACTGAACATCTCGTACCAGAGTGGCGACTACACCGGCACAAGCTGATAGCTCGGCAGACTCCGCACACAACATGCCTCTGCAGCACTTGATTGCGTCGCGTCCACCTGCTAATTTGTTTGATTCTTACTATTACTACATTTCCTTAAACGCTTGTGTTATATTCTGTTTCCTTCCTGGTTTCATGTTGAATGATCTCTTTTTACATTACATCAGTCGATCTGCAAGAAACATGATGTCTTCGTCATCAATTAACGGAATTCGAGAAATCGCTCCAGCTTTAAGTTTTATTCAAATCATTGCGAGTAATGACGCGTTTATAGGCACTTACAAGCGCGCATAGCGCTGCTTTAGTTTAATTGAAATTGATCGGGTACTTGGGCTGCTTGTTGGGCAGGAACAGACCCCAGTTCTTCTCATAATCCGGGGACTTCTGATTCTCGTCGAACATCGAGAATATGTATGTCTCGAGGTTCCCACGCCTCTTTGGGGTCCCATTCTTCACGTGTGCTACCAGGTTTGTGTTATAGGTCCTCGCGTTGTCTACCGTTGTGGCAGTCCCGCCGGCCGACGGCCACCCCGACTCCGATACCACCACCCCGAGTGACCCGGCCCCGATCTTCTCCAGTGCCGCGACCAAGGAGTCATACATGGCGTCGAACAGGTTCTGGTACTGGAGCCCATTGTTGGGGTCGGTGACGACGGTGGACGGCGACGTGAAGAGCGCGTACGGAAGAGATATGCTCTGCTGGTTGTTGATGTATGCGAAGTAGGGGTAGATGTTGACGAGCAGGGGAGATCCGTTCTGCTTCAGGAACTGCACCAGCGGGTTGAGGATCGGGAGGTATGACTGCTGGAACGCACCTTGGGAAGGTGGGAAGGAGACACCGAGTGCCCCGGTCTCGATCGCGGTCGTGACCTTGATCTTGCTCCCTAGCCCCTTGTTGTTGAGCGAGTTCTGGATGTTAATCATGGCGGGGACGAGGTACTGAGCGAAGTTGTCGGAGGGCTTCACCTCGTTGCCCACGGCGATGTACCTGAAGTTGACATTGGCGTGGTTCACGACGTTGTTCTGGACCCAGTTGTCGGCGTTGGCCTGGCTGGCGGCGATGCCCTGGAGGTCGGTGTTGAGGATGCCGAGCATGAGCTGGATGCTGGTTCCCCCAAGCGCTGCTAGGGTCTGTGCGTCGGGGCTGTAGATGCGCATCCTCTGGATGTTGTTTTGCTGGTAGAGGGCCACGACATCCTGCCTGGATGGGAGGTTGTTTCCGAGCATCCCATAGCACACTCCAGTCTGAGCCTCCACTCCTGCGAGACCAAAAACCATCATGTAAGACGACCTTAACATCAGAATCATTAAACGTTTAGGACAAACAAAACACGGTTCGATAACTCTTTTGATGTAATAATATGTGAATAAACACAATAGTAATTGCATGGATGGGGGTGGAGGCATTGCATGCATGCAAAAGGGCAGCAAACGGTGGATGGAGACGAGACGATATTAATTAAGAATAAAACCTGTATGAAGAAGGGCATTAGCCAAGATTAGGAGGAGGAGGATGGGAGTGATTAAGGAGGCGGATGAATTGGCCATTGCCCTTTCGTGGATGATATTATTTAGTGTAGTGAAGGAGATGATGATGATGATGAAGGGATTTGGAGGGAGAGGGTGTTTATTTATAGTGTGGTGTGGTTGTGGTGGTTTATACAGTGGGGAGATTTTTCCTCGTCTTTAAATTATTAGGCAAAGAAAAATTAACGTCATCGTACAAAACAAGGGAGGAAGACTTGGACCGGGTCGATATTTGCTAAATGGGTCATGAATGAAACCCTAAACTCAGTCGTGATATTATACCAAAAACGTAGGGCCCGGTCGATGATCAAGTATGGGAAACAAAACAAGTTCCCCCGTATATGAAAGATTAAATTCTTAAGCAAACAGAAAAACAATATGCTTGATTTTCTTTTGTTTTCTCTTGTGAACCCAACTGTGACGATGACGATGACAATGACGGGCAGTGTTGTATTTAGTAATAAGCATTGAGTCGTACTCGTGGCGAAATTGGCTTTCCAAGAATTTCCATGGGATTGCAAGATTTGCCTAACAAATCCAAAACCACCCCACCCCAAAAAAATTATAAGAATGATCTGAAAATAACGGTAGCCGGCGACGATTTTGGATTTTGTTGTTAGTAGTCGGTCAGTCAGCCAGCCACGGGGTTACAAATTGCGAGTTAGGCACGTACTTTGGGATTTATCATTTACTATTATTAATGTTAAAAATGGACCAGGGGAGAAAATTTGAAGCAGGAGTCGTCCTTGTTATTGTAATTGTCGTAGGCCAGTGGTAGACAAGTATGACATTAACATTAATTCTTCTTACACCAAATTGCTTCTCCTCCTCCACCCATTTTTCATCACCATCATTCTCCACATCCATCGCTAAGAAGAAGACATTTTCTTTTTGGGTTCGGAACGAATAAATCTCGGCGTGAACAACGGACGGGTTCATAACACCATTTCCAAAATATATTTGAGAGTTGTCTTTCCTTCTTCTTTTTTTTCTGCCAAATCTCTACTTTTAGATTGAACGACACGGCAGAAATTAATCCAACGTTTTTGACCCGGCGAGGATGGGATTGGAATTGAAAATCGCCGGGATAGAATACGGAAATCTAAAACCTATTTTACAAATTATTAACACAATTTAAAAAAAAACATTATAACGAATATTATTTTAAATTTATTAAAATTTTAATTCTAATTCCTTGAATTCTAGATACCAAACATAACATTATATTCTTTTTTTAAAAAAAAAATCGGCTTCCTTAATTATAATATATATCACCTCCATTAACATTTCATGGTCAATTCCCTCATTTATGGGCCGGGCTTTTTCCTTTTGGGTACTAAGAAATGGGCCCGAAGGTCCAATCCCTTCTCACTCTTTGAATCCACAGGAATTGGCGGAAGGACAAGCCGACCGGGAAGAACCCTTCGGATGAGTTTTTTTAGGTCGATAACTCCGAGTCACTGCTGGCCCTGATTAATCTGCGACTCCAGTAGTTTGCGTTCGAACACGAGACTCGCGTAGATCGGAATTACGTTGATGTGAGCTCGTACGCATCCGATACCTAACACGGCCGAGAGCTTGAACGTGATATCTACGGACACAATGACCCGTGGGTGGGTCAGATACATTATCAGGACCAGACCAGCGCAGGATTGACTACAAGTCACTGAATTGCTTATGGCAAGATTGTCGGCGCTAGGTTTTGAGATCTCCAAAACAACAGCCCGGGGGGAACAAAGAGTCTGGGAATCGAGACATGATTGATTGGATTGAAATTAAAAGTATCAACTTTTGGATTAGTGGGAGGATTAATTATTTAAACTCGAACCTTTGGACTTGAGGAGGAGGAGGGGGACCAAGAATCCTGGATAGACGACGAAAATGGGTTGTCTTTTTATTTATTTCTCTTCATCATCATCAACAGAAACAACATGTCATAGAAAAATCCCATCCAAACCCTCAATATCTTGCACCCCAACGTTTGTCCCATAGAAACAACAAGAACAAGAACAACAACCACAATCTCATTTGCCTTTCTGTCCGCTGGAAATCAATTGATAAATCGCCCGGGGATCGGACACGACATCTGCGGATGATGTCCGTTTATTGTCTCCCACCAGCACCAACAATTTTTCGGCTTCGTTCATGGATCAAATGATACGTGGCATGATGAATGTGTCGTACCCAAGAACCAATCATGTCATGAGATTTACTCGCTTAATGCCGGATTGAGTTTACAATCCATTCTACTACGCTGGCAACACTGTTTCTCCCGCACACACATTTCTTTGCTTCCTTCTTTTCCCTCGTTGACTTGGCAAATATAGTTTTGCTACCAAGTCCACACCATCACTTACCTCCTAGTTTATATGTTCATTTGCTAAGAAGATAACTGTTGGCATGTTTGCACAGTGAAGGTCGTGGCTGAGATCGGTGCAATTCGGTCGTAATTCGTGAGCAGACACATGAGCAAGTGGGCGAAGAGATGACTGTTAACTCTAAGAAATTAGAGTTATATGTCTCATTTAGGAGCCTAATTATTGATAGATATCCGATATTTATTGGCATATATAGTTAGTTGCATGTTATTTTCGGGTTAGTTGTTTTGTTTGGATATGTTTTGCACTTGTGAGGTTCTTTGCAGGAAAAGGGGTTGATACGACGGGAAATCTATATCGAGGAAGACATCTTGAAGGAGGAGTGACAAGACGGTAGATGGTAGAGTTGCCGAGAGGGAAGCTGTGGACGAGGATTTCGTGCAGCCACACGAGGATTTCGTGCAGCCACAAGACGAGAAGATCTTTTTATAATATTTCCAAATCTTTTGGGTATTTTGGGGAAGATTTACCCTACATATAAAAGGGTTTCAAAACGTCAAACGAGGGGAGAGGCGACCTAGACGACGGCTAAGGAAGAGATTGGAGAAGACGATGGAGATTATCCTTTCTTTTATTTTCTTGTTTTGTTTGTCTGTTAGGATGCTGAACTAAATCTTTTATCTAGGACGGTGATGAACCGACTCGTGTAGTGATTGTCTAAACTCTTTTCGGAATCAATTCGTGAAGTTTCTAGTTTGCTTATATTCTCTTGTGCTTAATGCTTGCATATTGGGTTGATCGCCGATTTGTTCGATTTCTTATCCTTTAGTAGACTCGAGAGAGGAACTTAGGATTAGAAGAGGGAGAATATAACCTAGGTTAAGTCTGAGAGATCAGATTAACTCAGAGGAGTATAGAGATATACGCTCGTAGGTAACCGAGATAACAATTGGCACTTAAAAGGATTATAGTTGTTCGTGCATCGCTATAGAGATATAGGTTTACGGATAATCTATAATTCACCGCTACAAACTCGAAAGAGGTCTAACGAACAATAAGAATTGTGGTTAGTAAACGGGAAACTGAGAGAATTGAGGAAGAGAGAGTGCCGATGATTCACGAACGATAGGGGATTCATAGTCCTAGGTTTTTTCTCATCCATTGATTTATTCTACACTTGCTTTTATTTAGTTATTACTGTCATTCTTGAATCAAATCTTTTAAACAATTAAATCTTCACTGGCTAGATTAAGACTTGTTAGATTGATAATAGGCAAACTATTCTGAACAATCTCCGTGGGAACGACTTTTACTCACTACTTTATTACTTGTGCGACCCGTATACTTGCGTGTGCGTTTCTGCGAACAAGTTTTTGGCGCCGCTGCCGGGGATTGTGCCAGAATATATTTTGTTACTATTTTTCATTTATCAAGTGTTTAAATTTAGCCACTAATTTTCGTTTACATTTCGCAGGTGTATGCGACACTGTAGAAGTGAAAACGAGCTACTCTTTGACCCTGAGATTGAACGAACTTTTCGGATATTGAGAAGAGGTCAAAAGAAATCAATGGCGAACGCAGATAATCGTCTCAACGTTGTAGATCCGCCACAAAGAAGGACGATGCGGGAATATGCGCAACCAACTCCGCAAAATCATGCAGGATTCCTACGTCCAGAAATTCAAGCAGACACGTTTGAGATTAAACCATCTATTATTCATATGATTGAAAATTCTAATTTTGGTGGTTTGATTAATGAAGATCCACATTGGCACCTGACACGTTTTGAAGATTTGTGTGCAACTTTCAGGTACAATGGAGTATCCGCCGAAGCAATCAAGTTGAGGTTATTTCCGTTCTCACTTCGGGATAAAGCTAGATCGTGGTTATATTCGCTGCCCGGTGAATCAGTCAGCTCGTGGGATGATCTCAGAAAGTATTTCTTGTCCAAGTACTACCCACCGAGCAGGACTGTAAAAATAAGGAATGATATCACCTCATTTCGCCAACTGCCCAATGAGTCTATGTATGAAGCATGGGACAGATTCAAGGAATTGCAAAGGTTATGTCCCCACCACGACATACCTAAGTGGATGCTGGTCCAAAGCTTTTATGATGGGTTGGTGGAGCAACTTCAATCAACAATTGACTCAGCTGCTGGGGGTACAATAATGAACAAAACTCCAGAAGATGCTTTGGAATTGTTCGAAGCAATGGCAACTAATGGCCAGAGAAGAACACCAGCAAGAGGAGGAGGCTATCATCAACTTGATGCCATAACCGCTCTTAGTGCTCAATTGGAAACTCTCACAAAAGAAATGGCTGCATTACGCACCTCTTCTCAGACATCTAATAATGCTCGTGCTAATTTGCAGGTTATGGAAATGCAAGAAGCGGACGAGGTGAATTATGTGGGTGCCAACAACAGGAACAACCCGTTCTCCAACACATATAATCCAGGATGGCGGAATCACCCCAATTTCTCTTGGCGAAATAACCAAGACTATCAAGATCCAAGCCAACTAAGAACAAACCAACCACCAGGCTTTACAGCTCCAATGCGACAACCCGTAGGTGAGCCCAAATCTAATGTTGAGGATTTGCTGAGACAGGTACTTGCAAGCAATGAAGAAGTCCAGAAGCAGCATGAGGAGACTCAGAAGCAGCAGGAGTTGATGTTAAAGGACCATGCAACTTCAATCAAACAATTGGAGATGCAGATGGGTCAAATCGCAGGATCTTTGGTCATGAGACCGCCTGGAGCATTACCTAGCAACACGGAGCTCAACCCAAAAAATCGGGAGAATTGCAATGCTATCACTCTACGAAATGGAAAGGATCTTGAAGAAGAATTTGAGAGACAAGAGGCTGAAAAGGAACATGCTCGCGAAAGACGACGAGATAAGGTACGTGAGGAAGAATCTAGAAAGGACTCCGAACAGCTTGTCGCAGCTACACCGGTACGTACCAATCCTGTTCCTATAGTTCCAAAAATTCCTTTCCCACAAAGACTTAGAAAACACACTGACGAGCAACAATTTAAGAAATTTCTTGAGGTCTTTAAAAAGCTGCAGATTAACATCCCATTTGCGGAGGCTCTTGAGCAAATGCCGAGCTACGTAAAATTTATGAAGGATATTCTTTCGAAGAAAAGGAAGCTCGGTGGTCATGAAACAATCTCCTTAACAGAAGAATGCAGCGCAATCTTACAAAGGAAACTCCCTCCTAAGCTTAAGGATCCAGGTAAGTTTACCATCCCGTGTAACATTGGGAAGGAATTTTTTGGACATGCCTTATGTGACCTAGGAGCGAGTATCAACTTGATGCCGTTCTCTGTTTTTGAGAAATTGAATATCGGTGAGGTAAGACCTACATCACTCACTTTACAATTAGCCGATCGTTCTTATACTTATCCTAAGGGTATTGTGGAGGATGTTTTGGTGAAGGTTGACAAGTTCATATTTCCCGCTGATTTTGTGATTTTGGACTATGAAGAAGATCGTGAGATCCCCATCATCCTAGGACGACCGTTCCTAGCCACGGGGAGAACGTTAATTGATGTCCAAAAGGGGGAATTGACGATGAGAGTTCATGACCAGGAGGTAACCTTCAATATTTATAATGCTTTGAAGATGCCTAATGAATCTGATGAGTGCAGTTACGTAGACATAATTGAAGAAGCCGCCTACGGAACGTTTCTAGAATCTTGTGAGATGGAGTCAGAGGAAGAAATGCCACATGAAGATAAACCACATGACGAGGTAATTGAGAAAGGAGATTTGGCATATATACGTCAATTCCAAATAGTGGAACCTCTTGATCGTCCCTCATCGATAGCAAAGCCATCCATTGAAGAGCCTCCAAAGTTAGAACTAAAACCGTTGCCCGAGCATTTGAGGTATTCTTATTTGGGTAAGGAAAACACTCTTCCAGTTATTATATCATCATCATTGACTAACAAGCAGGAGGAGATGTTGTTACAAGTGCTTCGAGAGCATAAGACAGCCATTGGATGGACCATCGCAGACATCAAGGGGATTAGTCCAACACTTTGCATGCATAAGATCGTGTTGGACAATGACAAAAAGCCTACGGTTGAGCAACAACGAAGATTGAACCCGCACATGAAGGAAGTGGTAAGGAAAGAAATTATTAAGTGGCTTGATGCAGGTATTATTTATCCAATCTCGGATAGTTCGTGGGTGAGTCCAATACAATGTGTGCCGAAGAAAGGAGGCATGACGGTTGTTGAAAATAGCAAAAACGAACTCATCCCAACAAGGACAGTCACGGGCTGGAGAGTATGCATGGACTATCGAAAACTCAATGCAGCCACATGCAAGGACCACTTCCCACTTCCCTTTATTGATCAGATGTTGGATCGACTTGCAGGTAAAAGTTATTATTGTTTTCTTGACGGTTATTCTGGTTATAACCAGATAGCAATCGCACCAGAGGATCAGGAAAAGACCACATTCACTTGCCCTTATGGTACGTTTGCTTTTCGCCGAATGCCGTTTGGTTTATGTAACGCACCTGCCACTTTCCAGCGCTGTATGACAGCAATATTTTCTGACATGATTGAGAAGACCATTGAGGTATTTATGGATGATTTTTCCGTATTCGGATTAACATTTGAAAACTGTTTAGATAACCTTGAGGCTGTCTTAAATCGTTGTGAAGAGACAAATTTGATTTTAAACTGGGAAAAATGTCATTTCATGGTGCGAAAAGGTATTGTTCTTGGCCACAGGATTTCTGAGAGCGGTATTGAAGTTGATAAGGCTAAAGTAGAGACAATCGAGAAACTGCCACCTCCAACATCAGTAAAGGGTGTACGAAGCTTCTTGGGCCATGCCGGATTCTATAGGCGATTCATAAAAGACTTCTCCAAGATTACCAAACCGTTATGTAACCTTTTGGAGAAGGATGCACCTTTTGTGTTTGACGGTAAGTGTATGGAAGCATTTCTTGAGTTGAAGGGAAGGTTAGTCTCCGCTCCGATTATCATAGCTCCTGATTGGACTCTCCCGTTCGAACTTATGTGTGATGCTAGTGACACAGCCGTAGGAGCTGTTTTAGGGCAGAAAAAGGATAAGCATTTTCATGCAATCTACTACGCTAGCAAAACACTTGATTCAGCGCAAGTAAATTACACCACAACTGAAAAAGAAATGTTAGCAATTGTGTTTGCTTTTGACAAGTTTAGATCGTATCTGATTGGCTTTGCAGTTGTTGTTCATACTGATCATGCAGCTATACGATACTTAATTTCTAAAGCTGATGCAAAACCAAGATTAATTCGTTGGGTGTTATTGTTGCAAGAGTTCGACCTAACTGTTGTGGACAGGAAAGGGACTGAGAACCAGGTGGCAGATCACTTGTCAAGATTGGAAGAAGGAAATGTGGCTACACATTCAACAATGATTGACGATTCGTTTCCAGATGAACAACTTCTCACTATTGATGTAACTGCTCCGTGGTACGCCGACTATGTAAATTACATCGTAGCAAACATTCTTCCTTCGGACATTACAAGTCAACAACGCAAGAGGTTTGTACATGAAGTTAAGTTTTATATGTGGGATGAACCTTTTCTTTTCAAGAAATGTGCAGACCAGGTCATTCGGCGATGCGTCCCTGAAGAGGAAATAATGCCGATTCTTGAGCAATGCCATGCGGCTCCATATGGTGGACACTTCGGCGGTCACAAAACCGCAACAAAAATTCTTCAGTCAGGTTTCTTTTGGCCTACAATTTTTAAAGATGCTCATAATTTTGTTGCCCATTGTGATCGTTGCCAACGTGTGGGAAATATTTCTCGTCGGGATGAGATGCCTCTACAAAACATATTAGAAGTGGAAATCTTTGATATGTGGGGAATAGACTTCATGGGCCCTTTTGTTGACTCTTTTAAGAATAGATATATTTTAGTTGCGGTTGACTATGTGTCTAAATGGATTGAAGCGGTTGCATTGCCAACTAATGATGCTCGTGGAGTGTTAAAGTTTCTCAAACAGATTTTCACGCGTTTTGGAGCACCAAGGGTCATTATTAGTGACGGCGGAGCACATTTTTGCAATGGGAAATTCACTGCACTCATGAAAAAGTACGGAGTCAAGCACAAGATAGCATTACCGTATCATCCGCAAACATGTGGCCAAGTGGAAGTG
Organism: Melastoma candidum; assembly: GCA_023653495.1. NCBI lineage: Eukaryota > Viridiplantae > Streptophyta > Magnoliopsida > Myrtales > Melastomataceae > Melastoma > Melastoma candidum. Next base: position 5,046,827 of record CM042889.1, on the reverse strand, counting down.
TCAAATAGAGAGATAAAGAGGATATTGGAAAAAACGGTGAGCACTAACAGAAAGGATTGGTCAATCAAATTGGATGATGCTCTTTGGGCATATCGGACAGCTTTCAAGACCCCAATTGGAACATCGCCATACAAGTTGGTCTTCGGAAAAGCATGCCATCTGCCAGTGGAACTAGAACATAAAGCGTATTGGGCGATTCGAAAGTTTAACATGGATCCAACAGCAGCGGGAGAACATAGACTTATGCAACTGAATGAGATGGAAGAATTCCGGAAAGAAGCTTATGAGAATGCTCGAATTTATAAAGAGAAAACCAAAGCTTGGCATGATCGTCGAATCAAAGATCGAAAATTTTCTCCAGGTCAGCTCGTGCTTTTATTTAACTCACGTCTTAAGTTGTTTCCAGGAAAACTTAGATCTCGTTGGTCCGGACCATTCAAGATCATTCAGGTATTACCTTACGGAGTTCTCGAATTGATGGGAAATGATGATTCAAACAAGTTTAAGGTAAATGCAAGCCGAGTGAAGCCTTACTTTGGTGGTGTTGTTAATCGGGACCCGACAACACTCATGATGAAAGACGCCTAACATAGTCAAGCGTCAAGCCGATGACGTTAAATCAAGCGCTTATTGGGAGGCAACCCAATATTTCATTTTAGTTCACTTATACATTTTATTTTATTTTATTATGCTATTTTAGTTTATTTTACTTTTATTTTTTTTTATGCAGGTAATAAGCAAACACAGAAAATTCTGTGCGGCCACAAGAAATTTTCGTGTGGCCGCACGAATGGTGCCCACTAACCACAGAGAGTTCTGTGCGGCCACAAGACATTCTTGTGTGGCCGCACGTGTGGCAACCACAAATCCACAGAAGGTTTTGTGCGGCCGCAAGAAATTCTTGTGTGGCCGCACAGACGATACCCTTCCAACCACAGAATGTTCTGTGCGGGCGCACGACACTTTTGTGTGGCCACACGACTTTGCTTAAAAAAAAAATTAATAAATAAATAAAATTAAATTAAAAAAAATATCACAAAATCGCCTCGTGACCTTTTCTTTCATTTGTCTTTGCCTTCTATTCTAATTTTTGTTTCGTTCTTTCTCTCCAGCAAGAAGAAACCCACGTCGGCCACCTCCCTAATTCAACCCTCGCCGGCATACCCTCGCGAGAGTGCCGTCCATCCATTGTGTTGCAGCATCTTCATCTACAACAAGGATCGACTTCGCTAACCAGTGGCATCAAATGGACAAATTCATGCGTTATCAAGTCGAGTGCAATCGAAGGTTTGCGGCAACCTTAAATGTGGACATCACCGATCTTGACGATCCGTTTGCACCCATTCCATCCAACAATGATGAAGACATGAATGATGACTCCGACGATGATGATTAAGGCACGTCTCATCTCCCATTTTCCAATTGTTTTGTTTATTTTTTTATTTTTTATTTTTTTTTAAATTCCTTTACCATCGGGACGATGCTTCGTCTAGGTTTGGGGGGGAATTGCATTTACATTGTCCTTAGGTTAGATTAGCCGAATGCATGAGATTAGTTCTGCATTTTCATTTTAGGCAGTCGGAGTTGGTATAATTGTGTTCCATGATGTGATTAATTGGTTACGATCATAGTTGTGGAAAGATGAGAGTCCGAACTTTGACTTGTGTGAGGTGATAGTGTGTCCTTATCCAAAACTAGGAAGAAATTGTTTTTACGGCTGAAACAAGTCCAGATCTCCTAGAGTACATGACAGTTAGGGAGGAGTAGAGCTACCTTGATATCCTTGTGAAGCGAACCTTTAGGTGAAGCAACTAAAAAAAAAAAAAATTCTTGCCAAGGCTCTGAGTACCGCTGTTCAGGCGAAAAAAAAAAACGATAGAAAAAAAAAAGAAAAAAAAAGAAGAAGAAAGAAAGTTCGAAAAATCAATAAAATGCCTGAATAAGTACTTGTGGTGTGAGTCATGATGGTGGTGGCTTGAGTATTAGATCCGAGGGGTGCGTTATCACCTAATGCCTTGGACCAACTGGTTCGGGAGTCATTGGTCGAAAGCTCGTTACATGAGTCTCCATCATTATCGATAAGACATTTAGAGTCGAGTAAGAGAAAGAAAAAAAAAAGAAAAAAAAAGTTGAAAATGTTGTGATACCTGGAGCAAGCAGATTGAGGTGTTGGGGTGGTTTTGCAAATCATCTTTCTGAAGTGTGCTATTCGAGTGATGGACTTGTTTTAAGCTGCAAAAGGTGGTTGTTGAAAATGTTTTTTTTATGAGATGCTGGTGGAGGATAGGGACATGAGGTTGTCAAAATGCAAGTTGGGTAAGGACAGGAATCTGACTATGCTATTTGAGTAGCTGATATCTGAGAACAAAGAGTTTGGTTGACGACTCCGACGACCATGATTTGACTTGCATTAGAATGTTTTAGGTGCATTGTTTTTCTTTTCATTTTGCTCGGGACTAGCAAAAATTAGGTTTGGGGGTGTGTTAACTCTAAGAAATTAGAGTTATATGTCTCATTTAGGAGCCTAATTATTGATAGATATCCGATATTTATTGGCATATATAGTTAGTTGCATGTTATTTTCGGGTTAGTTGTTTTGTTTGGATATGTTTTGCACTTGTGAGGTTCTTTGCAGGAAAAGGGGTTGATACGACGGGAAATCTATATCGAGGAAGACATCTTGAAGGAGGAGTGACAAGACGGTAGATGGTAGAGTTGCCGAGAGGGAAGCTGTGGACGAGGATTTCGTGCAGCCACACGAGGATTTCGTGCAGCCACAAGACGAGAAGATCTTTTTATAATATTTCCAAATCTTTTGGGTATTTTGGGGAAGATTTACCCTACATATAAAAGGGTTTCAAAACGTCAAACGAGGGGAGAGGCGACCTAGACGACGGCTAAGGAAGAGATTGGAGAAGACGATGGAGATTATCCTTTCTTTTATTTTCTTGTTTTGTTTGTCTGTTAGGATGCTGAACTAAATCTTTTATCTAGGACGGTGATGAACCGACTCGTGTAGTGATTGTCTAAACTCTTTTCGGAATCAATTCGTGAAGTTTCTAGTTTGCTTATATTCTCTTGTGCTTAATGCTTGCATATTGGGTTGATCGCCGATTTGTTCGATTTCTTATCCTTTAGTAGACTCGAGAGAGGAACTTAGGATTAGAAGAGGGAGAATATAACCTAGGTTAAGTCTGAGAGATCAGATTAACTCAGAGGAGTATAGAGATATACGCTCGTAGGTAACCGAGATAACAATTGGCACTTAAAAGGATTATAGTTGTTCGTGCATCGCTATAGAGATATAGGTTTACGGATAATCTATAATTCACCGCTACAAACTCGAAAGAGGTCTAACGAACAATAAGAATTGTGGTTAGTAAACGGGAAACTGAGAGAATTGAGGAAGAGAGAGTGCCGATGATTCACGAACGATAGGGGATTCATAGTCCTAGGTTTTTTCTCATCCATTGATTTATTCTACACTTGCTTTTATTTAGTTATTACTGTCATTCTTGAATCAAATCTTTTAAACAATTAAATCTTCACTGGCTAGATTAAGACTTGTTAGATTGATAATAGGCAAACTATTCTGAACAATCTCCGTGGGAACGACTTTTACTCACTACTTTATTACTTGTGCGACCCGTATACTTGCGTGTGCGTTTCTGCGAACAATGACTTCCTCACACCTTTGAACAATGGTAAGGATGTCTCCCTGGCCGCAGAGAATGATCAGAATGACCCGACGCGTAGCTAATGTGGCCCTTTGTGCCCCCTGTTCCCTTCGGTAAGGAATCTTGAGTGTTTTAAGACCGATATGCGAGTGTAACCATGCACAGGAGTGAACGTAAGCCATACACGGGAAGTGCCAGATCGTGAGAATCTGCCCGTGTGTTGTTCGAGTACAACTTTAGCAGGTTCGAAAAACTTAATAGTATAATTATGTCCCTGTCTTGTACACCTTTCGTTCAATGGCTGAGATTAAAATAAAATCTTCTAGTTGGTTTAGTTGTAATTGTGTCGTAATAATCATTAAATTTGGCCTAACTTTTTTTTTGTTCCCCTTTCAATTTTGTCTCCTCTAATGAAAACATCTCCTCCCTTTCACTATTATTAATGATTTGTTTTCTACTTCTTTTCGATGATATCTTATAGTTGGATTTGGATATTGGGGATTAGACATAATTACCACAACAATTCTTTTCCCTTACCCCGTCAAAAAGCATGATCATTCCATTCCATCACGCCCTTTCTCGAGAAATTCTCCCCCCCCCCCCCCCCATCCCAATGAATATTACATAATCTAATAAATAATAACATTGTATCCGCAAATGATCTTACAATGAACTTTTTAGTAACACGTCTTATTCTTCGCTCGTGATTCGTGGGATTATTATTACATGTACGCTTAAGGCATTGCTCTAATGAATGTGTTCCTGTTCGACTGGGATACTCTTTTGTGGTCGCCGTTAAAGGAGTTGGAAAACGGAGAGTACTCATCGGTCGCCGGATGTCATTGCCGGAGAAGCGAGGAAAAGTGATTGTTCTCGTTTTTTGGCCACTAGTCACAATGTAAAAGGAACAAGGACTTCAATGAATTCACATGGAAATATGAGCAAAGCACAAAGATTGAAGATCGCCTAAGAACCGAAAAGAGGGAAGATAGATGTCTTGGTGGCTTTGCGCATCTTGCGAAGACAATATATTGGGGGATTTTATAGAGGCCCTTCAACCAAATGGTTAATACACGTTTTCAGGTCATCTAGCGGTTTTCGATCTCCGAGCGAGTAGTCGATACGCGTTATCCACTTTATCAGTTTATTTGAACGATTGTCGATGGTTGCTTGATACACTATCTCCTCATTTAGAGAGAATTTGATCAAATATTTCTTAATAATATTTTAATATACTATCAATTTTCGGTCGAGTGTACAAAATTTCAAGTCTTTATATATAATCAATCAATTACATTTTTATCGAGAATCACACACTCCACTAAAAAAAGTTCGAAATTAAACAGGCACCTCGGACATCAACATGTAATAAAATATAATTTAGGGCTTATAAAATGCGTGCTAGGCGAGATTTGAATACCTATTTTGGGGTACATAATCATCGATAGCCCACAAATATTCTAAATTTTTTTAAAAAACGCACTCAACTTTATCTTTACTTCCCAATTACATGCACGATAAACAAAAAAGTACACGACATGCTCGATTCGTAATGTCTCCCGCATCCCACTCGACCCCTTTCAACATGTTAACACCACCGTGTCCGACAGTAGATGAGGATGATTAATGATTAAGAGGGGACTAATTTTGTTAATCCCAATTCGAGATATGTCCACAAAAGCTAATACACACGACCGGGACATGAAGTTTATGGTAATCACAGTTTTCATTAGCCGGGGGAATGCAAGAACAAAGTGGAGGGACAAATTGGAGCATCCAGAGATCGACATAACGCCACTTCCAGTTTAAAAGAAGAAGCCAATGCTTTGACTGTTACAACCAGAATAACTGTACGAGGAATCATAACCTTACCATGTTATCCAGAATGGAAAAGCCAACTTCCTCGGACACAATAATTTCAACAACTATCCCTTTTTCCTTTAAAACCCCATTCCTTTCGTTGTACAATGAAGCCGTCGTACCCACTTACTCTCCGATGATATATACATATATATAAAATGGGTGAATGTTTAGTCTATGCAGACACCATCGTCACCCATGTTCGAATACAGAAGTCGATCGGAAGAACAATGCCCGAATCGTGTTAGAATTAGGGGTAGATGAGTTAAGGAGACAGATAATTCACAAGACTAATGGGACGAAGAAGAACACATGAAAAGAAGAAGAGGGAGACCGGTTAGTTTTGTCCATTTTGATAATTGGAAAGGACCGATAACAGTAACGGAAAAAGAAAATACTACATCATGAGTATCCGACAACAAGTTCGGTCTGATGTTGAGGACTTCTTTACCGGGAGCATTTAATGGATCAGTAGAAGAAGTAGAAGAAGAAGAAGAAGAAGAAGACTTTGGCCCTTGTTCCCCCCTCACCCCAAAAGTTATTTCCTCCTCCATCTCTGTTTTACCCTAAAGCCGACAAGATCACAGCAATCTTCCTAAGATTGAGTAGTAGCCATCGAAGCGTTTATTAACTCACTCCCCTCCCCTCCCCTACCCCCCCTACAAACTAACCTTGTTGACATGTCTTTTGTCATCCTCTCCCCTCCCTAAAGTCTTTCCCCAGCATAACCCACCTCCCTTCAACGTGATCATCACGTGGATCGGGACCCCCACGGAAACCAGAGACAAAAAATTATATCGCTCGCATGGAGATGAAAGAAATGAGTCGATAAAGATTCGTCGTACCCGTGACAAGCTCCGATCGAGAACTTGTCTGCCTATCTTCCCGCCTCTACTCGCTAAGAGACGATGGAAGAAGAAGCCAGTTGGGGCTCAACTGGGGTTTGTTGTTAGAAGTGTTACTGTGGCAAGCAGAAGACAACGATTCCAGTGGAATGTTGACTCCCTCCCTTTCCTTTCAACCTCCATCTTCGATGTGCGCTCAATAATCTGACCCACTTTGAAATACCAAAGGAAACAAAAGCCAACACAAGACAAATGTTTCTTTTTTTTTTTACTGGGGGGGGGGGGAGGGGCCAGTCCCGGGGGATGATTCTGCGACGAAGGCAGAACTGGGATCAGATGGACGTTTCCTCCGACAAACTTTGGGTGGTACATACCAAGTTTGAACACCTTTTAACATTAACATGAAATCATAAACTCACATGTACTAGATTTCCTCCAAGAACCATTTGCTAAAGTTGGCATCGTCCCAAGAGAGGGAGGAGCATCATCAGTGTCAGGAAAAAAAAGAAGAAGAAAATTTATGTATCTATATCAAAATAAATAAATAAATAAATATTTCGAGAAGAGAAGCAGAGAGACATGACAAAAGAAAAGCAGATGCAGCGGCAGCAAGGAGTAGTAGTACACTTCCACCACTGCATATGTATTGTTGTTTTTGACCATGCAGAGCTCCTTCGCCCTCTAAAAACCCCCTCATCTTTTGGTCTGTTCCATTCCCTCCCATCTTCCACCTCTCACCTCATCGAAACCACACACCTCCCACCCCGTCTCCCCCCTGTTTCTTTCAAAGCTCGCATTCCCCCACCGAGAAGCAACAAACGACGGGCCAAATGGGGTCGTCCCTGTTCAAATTCAAACCAAACAAGTATGCACTTCACAGGATTGTCCTGGTCTTGCTGTTGAGCTGCACTCCGGATAGCACCGACCTTTCCTCCTGTCATACTTCCTCAAACGGACTCCGATCCTCGTCTGTCCCCTCGGATTTCCCGTTGAGAAGGCTGACTCTAGACGGCCACTTCGAGTTCGAGGACCTTAGTCATGCGGCCAGGGACTTTGGGGGGAGGTACCACTACCTTCCGTCCGCCATTCTTCATCCCAATTCGGTTGCGGACATTTCCGCGACTGTTAAGCTTGTTTTCGAGCTGGGACCCTCGTCGCAGCTGACAGTGGCTGCCAGAGGACACGGACACTCCCTACAAGGCCAAGCTCAAGCGCACAAAGGCTTGGTCATATGCATGGAATCGGTCAGGTCGCAGGGGATGAGAGTCCACGCAGGGAAGGATCCTTTCGTGGACACTCCAGGTGGCGAGCTATGGATAAATGTTTTGCACGAGACTCTCAAACATGGGCTTGCACCAAGGTCCTGGACTGATTACCTTCACCTGACAGTGGGGGGGACACTGTCTAATGCTGGGATAAGTGGTCAGGCATTCCTGCATGGACCCCAGATCAACAACATCCTCGAACTCGATGTCATCACGGGTACTCTCCTGTTAAATCTGCAGCACCCCTTGCTTAATCCTAACACATGGGGTTGTAGGCATAAATGATCTTATAACTTTAATATCCGAGGATATTGAAATATGACAATGGGATCGATAATCTGCTGCAGGAAGGGGAGACATACTAACCTGTTCGGACAAGCAGAACAGTGACCTCTTCTATGGTGTTCTGGGAGGTCTTGGACAGTTTGGTATTATCACCAGGGCCAGGATATCTTTAGGCCCAGCTGCTGAAAGGGTAAAACATATTCCTCAAAAGGAAAATTTTCGTAGAGGGTTGAAAAGGAACATTTACATGACCTGCTACACTTTCCAGGTCATGTGGATTAAGATGCTCTACCACGAATTCTCCACATTTTCCAGGGACCAAGAGCACCTGATGTCCTCTGGAGAGACCTTTGATTACATGGAAGGATTTGTCATGATCAACAGGACAGGCCTCCTTGATAACTGGAGATCATCATTCAGTCCCAAAGACCCAGTTAGAGCCGACCAGTTCATCTCCGATGGGAAGATTCTGTACTGCCTTGAAGTCGCCAAGTATTTCGACCGACATGAACAGGATGTTGCCGAACGTGTGAGACTTGTGTTGCCTACGTCTATTATCCATCCCCAGTGAAACAGAATCTGAATCTTTTCCATGATGCAGGGTGTCGAAAGGCTGCTGTCCGAACTCAATTACATTCCAGCAACACTATTCCTATCAGAAGTATCCCTGGTGGAATTCCTGGATCGGGTTCATATATCAGAGATGAAGCTCAGAGAGAAAGGGCTTTGGGAAATTCCTCATCCCTGGCTCAACATTCTAGTTCCCAGGAGAAAGATTCATGGGTTTGCAGAGCAAGTATTTGGCCAAATCGTCACAGACAGCAACAATGGCCCCATCCTCATCTACCCAGTAAACCAATCAAGGTACCTATAAAACTAGAATTTCTTTACTGTATGGTGAACTCAACAAACTCCTGTACCATAAGCATGCTATTTTTTACTTTTGTTCTTGCAGATGGAACAATGAGACATCATTGGTTACCCCAGACGAAGACGTTTTCTACATAGTAGCATTCCTGTCATCTCCAATTCCATCCGCCTCGACACGTGACAGTGTGGAACATATTCTGGCAAGAAATCAGCGGATTGTGAACTACTGCTTCAGGATGATAACTGGGTGCAAACAGTACCTCCCGCACTACAGCACTCAGGAAGAGTGGCGAGCACATTTCGGTCCGAAATGGGAGGTTATGATGCGAAGGAAACTCCTGTATGACCCTCTGGCTATCCTAGCTCCCAGACAGAGGATATTCCAGAAGAGAAGACCCCTACGAGCACTGAACCCCAAAGATAAAAGCACATAGTAAACAATAGTTTCCGTGAAGATTCTTATGGATATGCTAACTGTAAATTTTGATAGCAAGGCTTTTCAGGCGAGATAGCACTAGCAGGAAGGTTTGGGACTCACTTTTGTGTTCCTTGAGCTTCACTGAATGTCAGCTAGTCGTCAAGGATGATGATGTAAATTACAAATAAGGACTGTTCTTCGTGCAGAGCTTTTCTCCATTGAACAGCATTCTTTGCCAAACTATAGAAACTTATTATGCCCACTTCACCCAAGTAAGAACAAATGAAAAGGTAACCACCGGTGAAGGAAATGAAGTAAAAACCCAGCAACATTGAACACACAGCCAAGAGTGATCCACAAGGGCACTTGTATCTAATTGCTTCCTGATAAGTTGCCCGCAACTAACGATTGTAGCATCTGGTCTGGTACCTTTGCTTCAGCTTACACCTGGTCTGGATGTCTTCTCTCATGGTTCATCGTCATCACGGACAACACGTAAAGAAGCTTCAAAGACTACAGAATCACTTACCACCGGCAGAAAGCTAGTCATATCATCCGTCTCAACTCTGCATATGCATGGTGGTGTCCGGATTACTTCCAGTTGATAGCACGATTTGTCCATCAAAACTTTGCTTCTTCTCCAGCTCACCAGATAGATCTTCATGCAGTTCATTGCATCGCCATTTTGAATAGTCTAATCCGGATTTTTATTTTGTACCAATCTGGTAAGAACAGGGTAAGCTAATGATTTTGGCAGTCAGGTCTCGAAGGACATGAACAAGTAGTCCTGACAGCAGTAGTAGCGAGTACTTTGTTGCGCACGTAACTTTACCCTTGCCATGACAGTCATGGTAATTGCATATAATTTAGTGGAGGAAGATTTTCACTCGTTCAAACAGAAAAGTCCACTCGGAGCATGTATAACTTTAATATTTCACCAAAGAGCATACATGTAATATACACTGATATAACGTTGCCATGGGAAGGAAAAAAACAAAACAAAATAAAACCAGCACGCAGCAAGCACAGAAGGGAAATCCTAATCACTAGAGATGGATCCCATTACAGGAATCGATGCACAGGGTCACACAATGAGGAAAGGTAGAACAGCCAGCATGAATGTATCGTAAGTGAAAGTCGCCGAGCCTGTGTATGCAGTATCCTTCTCTTTGAATTTCTCTGTCAAGCCCTGCAGCAAAGATGCTCTATGTTCAGCGATGGTTTGTCAAACCACATAGTAGAGAAATCGGAATTACACAAAATTTCTATTGAACCAGCACAGTCGACTGGAATTCTCAACCACGATACAAGAAGAAGCTTGTTACCTTGACAATAAGACAGCATCTGCACAGAAAGATAAAAGAAAACATGTCTATTAGATACAAAACAATGTAAAATAGGAAAAACTAATTTCAGTGGTGCGGCATTTGAGAGGAAAGTATTTATGCCACGTACTCGATAAAGTTGTCATATTCTATGCTGTTGTATCTTCCACCGGTTTTGTCATACTTAGATACCAGCAATTCCAGAATTGTGGGTGAGACGTAAAACCCTAGGCTCGAAAGAGCCTCCCTCAACTCATTGGCATCAATTTTTCCGCTCCTGTCTCTGTCAAATCTCTCAAAAATTTCCTGAAAGTTAAAAGGAATGAGATCAGCCGGTGCATCAAGCAGCAAAATAAAGTCATGCTGAAAGTCACAGATAAACTCTGATAATTACCCTCCAGTTTTGAAGACCATAAAACACTGATACAAATTCTTTTGGGCCTGCACAAGAACACAGAAACATATCATGACTGGCAGAACAACCACGACAAATAAGATCAGATGTTCTCTGTTTATTGACCCGGGAAAATTCTGCTGTTAAGTTCACGCAATGTCAAACCATATCGAGCCTAGGGGTGTAAACGAGCCGAGCCGAGCCTAAATATTACTGGGCTCGGGCTCGGGCTCGACTAAATTATAGTTCGGGCTCGGGCTCGACTAAATTATTTCAGGCTCGAGTTCGGGCTCGGGCTTGATAATATTTGAGATAGTAGAGCTCGAGCTCGAGTTCGTTTATTTACATGAAGCTCGAGTTCGAGCTCGGCTCGTCTATGAGCTCGGTTCAAGCTCGGCTCGTAAGTGAGCTCGGTTCGAGCTCGAGTTCATGTTCGAAGTAATGTTTTATAATTATTAATATTAAATTTTAAACACTTTTAAAATTTTAAGATAAAATAGTAAATTCATAAGGTTCTTCTAGGCTCGTGAACTATTCGAGCCGTTTATTTTCAAGCTCGGGCCCGAACGAGCTCGAGCTCGAGCTTTTCACAAGCCCGGCTTTTATAATTGAGCCGAACTCGAGCTTTTCACGAGCCGAGCTCAAACCGTTCACGAACGGTTCTGTTCATTTACACCCCTAATCGAGCCGTAGCAAATTTATTAACAAGAACTGCAACTACCAAATCCAACTGGCCGATTATTCACAACTCTAGATACAAAGATTACTTCGAGACCAAGTTTGAGCATCTGACAGGGTCTGGGTGTTTGTTAATTATGTCAGATCAAATGTCAAACAAAATCTAATTTCAATACAAGAATCTCTATCATTATAACCGAACTATATCAGACTACTCGATTTCAAAAACCATTAGTGGGCTACACCCTATCTCAAATCATCAATTATGGGCAAACCCCATCATTATCTCTTAGCTGAGATAACAGGGAAGACCCACTACTCCAACGCGTCCCACAAATGTCAGCATTGATGTCATCCAAGATGGATAGACATCCACCCACAGGCAGACAAACCATAGAGTCGCCACTCGCTACCTAATCCACCCCAATTCCACCATATCATCATCAATCTCGATTTCTATACTCAATCGCACAGGCGCCACCGAATTCACAACACTACCAAATCTTAACGGGAAGATCAAACTAAAACCGTTAAAAAACGAGGAATAAGAGATGGACGAGGATCCAAAATATCACCGATCTTCCGGGTGTTGGTATGTGTGAACATGTACATCAGCAGCCTAACCGTCCTCAAGCTGAAGCTCTGGTTATAAGAAGACAACGCCATCTGCAGCTCGTTATCGTCAATAAAACCGCTCCTGTCGTTATCCGCTATCTGGAAACATGCCACCACGTTGGGGTCGGTCCCGGGGGGGAACTGCGACGGCATCAGGGCAGCAAACGGACTCCCGTAGGGCGGGGGCGGAGCCCCGGCATGGTAGTCGTAACCTCCTCCGTAAGAGGAAGACGAGTAAGGGTGAGGCTGGGGCTTGTCCTTGGGCGGCTTCACGCCCAGCGGCGGATACTGATGTTGCTGTTGCTGCTGCTGCTGGTGGTACTGCGGTGGCGGGGCGTAGGGAGCGGAGGGAGGCGGGGCGTAGGGGGAGGCATAGGGTGTAGAGGTGGAGGTGGAGGTGGCGGAGGAGGAGGAGTACTGCGGCGGAGGAGGGCCGTAGCCGTAGCCGTAGTTGGGCGGCGGTTGGGGGTAGCCGGACATACTTTCCGTTACGGTCTTAATTGGGGGATTTAACGGAAGAATTTCAGGAACGGTGACGGGGTTTGATTGAGACTAGGGAAATGGAAAAGGGGGGTTTTATAGCGAAGGAGAGGGGAGGGGTGGCTTGGGAATTTACATAAATTTGGCCGACGTGGCGTTAAGTTTCACGCGGATATTTCTGGTAGAAAAAAAATAATGTCTACATATTTACATAATTATATACAAGAGGACGAAAAGCAAAGTAAGGAATTATACGTCGGTGTTCGTAATAATTTCTGCTTTGTGACCTTTTCGATGTTTTCGTAAGGGGGCGTTTGGTAAGTAGTTCGGAAAAGAGTTATGTTCCCATAATTGAGAAATTTTTTTTTAAAATATAGTAAATAATTTTGAATTCTAAAAATAAAATATTAGAATTTTTCTTATAAAGTTCTATTTTATTTAAGTAGTCCGATTTCCAAAAAATAGTTTTAAGGGAGTCGAAGTGGGACTAAGTCCAATTTTCCAAAAAAAATAAAAAAAGGGAAGTAGGCTATATTTTTTGGAAATTGGACCTCGGAGTTCCAATTTCAGAATCTTATTTCAAGAAATCCAAAATTATTTACTATATTTTATAAAAAAATTTTCCCATCAACTTTAAAATGGTACAAAACCCGTCAGGAAAGGGGTAAAAAATAAAGTTATGTGACCAACCCTTGGTAAGCAGGAAAAATATTTAAGAAATAAGGTAAAATACTTTAAATTTTTCGAAAATAAAAACTAAGAATCGGATTTATGAAGTCTGGCTCCCTTAAATTATCTTTTATAATTCGAACGCAATAAAAAAGAGTGAATGTTTGGCCTTTCCAACGTTTACACTGGATCCAAACACATCCTTAAGTCGAACAAGGTTGCCGTTGGGTTGTCTTATGATGTCCGAAGGGATGCTTCCAAATTTCAATACGCGTTTATTTCGAGAAGACACGTTTCTTGCAGGGTAGCAACTCCTTTTCCGTTAAGGAAGCTGTGATTAGTTCGGCACCGTCTTAAGCAGGTCTAGATAGAGATGTGAACATTTACCGAATGAAAACAACACCACCTCAAAACATCCTAAAACCAATGGACAGCTGAGTAGTACAGACATGCATGCACTCTCTATGCAACAAGAGGCATCTCATCACCATAGCAGTGGATTAGAGCTTCAGGGCTTGAGAATGGTGGATGATGTGCTCCTCGACGAACGATGCGATGAAATAGTATGAGTGGTCGTACCCCGGCTGCGACCTTACAAGCACTGGGACGTTGTGCTTCTTGCAAGCCGCTTGGAAGTTTTCTGGGAGCAGTTGGCCATCCTTCAGGAATTTGTCATCTGAACCCTGCAGAAGTGCGCGTTGCTCTTAAAATATGGAAAATGAAAATTCAAAGAAACTCGAGTTCAGGATCTGAATGCGCCGGGGTCGGTAATAACCAATTACCTGATCGATGAGAATCGTGGCTGACACGTCATGATACTTTTCGAGCAGACAAGTAGCGTCATATTCCTGGGGCGAAGCACACATTACACCATAAATCAAGTCCCAATAATTTAAACAGAGAATGATCCCCGTCAAAATACATGTAAAAAGTTACCTCCCAGTCGGCCTTATTGTCACCGAGATAGTTGGAGAAAGCCTTCTGGCCCCATGGACAGTTGATGGGATTCACAATAGGAGCAAATGCAGAGACGGACTACAAAAGCAGCGCAGCTATTAGAGGAACATGGAAACACAATTTGATTCATGTGCAAGTAGATGTGAAATACTTAATTTGAAGATTTGTGTATGCATATCAAGCTTTCTGCCAACGAATGTTGAACACGAGAAGACTAAAGGTAGATAATGAAGTGTGGGTGCAAGTCTGGCAATATGAACAGAGAACATCCATGGTACGATTGGCGTGGATATGTTTGAATCAAAGCCTCTGCAAAGGGAGCAAATTTCAGGCTGAAAGATGAAAAGGGCACCTTATATTTAAAGAGATTCTTCAAGTAGATCGTCAGAGCTCCATGTCCGCCCATAGAATGACCAAATATGGAAGCCTTTGAAATATCAAGCTGCTCAAAATTTTCAGCCAGAAGGCTGGGCAGTTCCTTGACCACATAATCATACATTTGCCAATTCTTCCATTTCTCCTGTTTTGCATTGAGATAAAAACCAGCGCCTGGTTGGATTGAACCAGAAGCAAATCAACACTTTCTGCTCTTAAAATATGATAAAACTACTAACACAAATCACGCCACACTTATTCCTTCATCTTAGTTCCCTTCCATCTTAACAATCATCTCAGTTTACTTCAATATCAACATATTTTCGACATTTCTTTTTGAAGATTTCTACAAGGAAAGGCAACGGAAGAACACAAATTACTGTCCTTTTCTTGACTTCAATGCGAGGAAAACCACTGCATTTTCGAGAACTTGCTATACACAACATCCATGTTAATTCAGCCCATTTTTTCTCGAAGAACAAAGACAGGTAGAGGACTTAAGAGGCACACACCTACACCAAAATCCCAGCTATCTGCCTCTCCTTCCACGTTCAGACCTCCTGCGAAGATGAAACAGCACATAATTAAGTATATTATTAACTTTAAGCAGGAATCACTCTAAAAGGTCGCAGACTTTCCCATACCACAACCCCGAATAGAAATGGCAGTTCAAATAAAAACAGAAAGAAAAAGCAAGACATACACATTGTAGCATAAAAATAGATGAAAAACAGAAAGAATCACTGAAGATAAGCCAATCTTACAAAAAACAAGCATTTGTAAATGAAATCTTAGAGAAAAGTCTAACTTGGAGATGTATCGGGCGCGATCAGCGCAATTCCCTCGCTGGCAGCTGTCCTTTGGGCCCCGGACTTGGTGATAAAGTTCTCATCATTGCAGGTAAGACCGGATAACCAGTACAGCACCTGCTCATTCACATTACAAGAATCAGCAAACTCAATCCATCAACCACAAGCCAAAATTCCACGTACCACTGCAAAATACACGATTCAGTAGCAATTATCATTGCATCCAATCACATTGAAGATTACAAATACCCAAAAACAGCCCCCAATCAGAGAACTTTCTCTCAATTACAACTATAAACTTAAAAACGATCACATTTTTCTACCTGGGAACGCGAGGTAAAGAAAAAAAAATACAACAACAAACAGCAGGAAGATCAAAACTTGGGATATGGGCAAGCAAAGATTACGCAGAAGAGACACTGAAAGGGGGGGGGTGGAAATTGGGCCTAGAAAAGGCGTACGGGGAACTTGTGGGAGGGGGAGGCGGGGGAAGGAGGGAAGTAGACGGTGAAGTTCATGGAACAGCCGAGGGTAGGGCTGAAATGCTTGTAGCGCTTGTTGTACCCTCCGAACATCTTATTGCTGCCGATCTCCACGGGCCTAGTCGCCTCCATGGTTTTCGGGAAATCAGGATACCGTCGCCGCAGATATCCGAGCTCCTCTTGCCTAGTGTGCGTTGTCTTCAGGGGAGGACAGTCTCTGTAATGCCTTTTAACGGTGGTTTTGGTTTATGCAATGGTTCAGACAATCATCGTACCGGGGACCATCTCCTTCGACGCCGCTCCGAGGATGATGGCATGGGCTCTTGATCGGGCTAGGCCCCGGCCTTTAATGCCTATTGGGCCTTAGCCTGGGGGAAGATGCCAATGCCGAACTTGATCGTGGTTTCCTGTTGCAGGACAAACTGCCGTGTAAATATCCCATGATGTGCTGACGGCAGCCGGTCGCGGGATCGTCGAGCTAAGAAGAGCAATGTTTTCCGTGATTCGGCTTTCATCAGTTCAACCTTGTTTTAGGATCTGTTGGTATATTCCCCTTCCCAAAACGTGATGCCTGTGTCACTCAGAGAAGTGGGGAGTGTACCTGGCCGACATCCTTGGTACCATTCATTCCTCCTTGTAGTACTATAAAAAATATAAGATGACTAGGAAAGAAATAAATCCACTCTTCTCCTCTCCTCTCTTAAGGAATCGGATTTCTCCCTCTCTTTCTTCTCCTCAAAAACTCCCAACCAAAACCCGATACACAGCAAAAGAGTAGAGAAGCATGTTCATCCCAACATCTCAGGTATGAAGAAAGAGCACCCCACCCCCCCTAAAGCTTTTACCTTCTGATCACCCCCCCCCCCCCAAAAAAAAAAAAATCTTTATCATCATATCGAAACACCATTTTTGGGTTCCCATGAAGATTCTAAGTATTAGTTGTGGGGTCCACACTTAAGAATGGGATAATCCTGTGCCTGGCCCACTAATCCTATTATTAACTTAAAACATGATATTAGTAACCATGAAACCCCCTGTCATAAATATAGCGATGATGGCCATAAAGACTCCACATTTAGGTTGCTCTCACCCCACTAATCCCAATCCTAATCTCACCACCTCCCCTAATCCCACCGGTCGCCTCGTCCCGTCCCGTCGAATTTTCACCCATCGGAGATTCATCTTCGTCGCCCGGAACGCCGACCCGGGCAACAAGCGCAGGAGGAGGAGGAATGAGAGGGAGGACGGGGACGACGACAACATTGTCACCGCCACGTTAAACTCTAACCACCACATCCACAACCCACGTTCATGTCCGAGACCAGGCAACGACAGCGACGCGCAATCCCGGGCACTGTCACGAGTCCTGTCAATGCCGATGATCATGCCGCACGAGCATAAGCCCCTCCTCCAACAACAGGGAGACCACCCGCGCCCAACAACGATGCCGTCGCCTTCTTCTGCCCCGGCGACCCAAGAATCTTCTTCTTCCAAGGCAGTGTTCGTGGCCTCGCTGACAGCGTTGTGGTACACGTCCAACATCGGGGTGATCCTCCTCAACAAGTTTCTCCTCTCCAACTACAACTTCCGGTTCCCGATCTTCCTCACCATGTGCCACATGACTGCCTGCGCGCTCCTCAGCTACCTGTCCATCGTTCTCTTCAGGTGGGTCCCCTTGCAAGGGATCAAATCGAGGTCCCAGCTCCTCAAAATCGCAACTTTGAGCGTCGTCTTTTGCGGGTCCGTCGTCGGCGGCAATGTTAGCCTTAGGTACCTTCCGGTTAGTTTTAACCAGGCTATTGGCGCCACAACGCCCTTCTTCACGGCTATTTTCGCTTACGTCATGACCCTCAAGAGAGAGGCTTGGGTCACTTACGCAGCCCTCGTGCCTGTGGTAGCCGGCGTCATCATTGCCAGTGGGGTAATTTCTTTCGTTCCTTAGTTCACCCGTGTCGTTGTTTGTGGAGTCTTGAGATGAATTGATAGGGCTGGATCTTCACATTGACGAAATTAATGCGTGTTTTGTGCGATTTATTATATTTATCAAGTTTGGTTTGTTCTGCCCCGGATCATGTGATAGTTTTTTAAGGCTTCGTGACATGTGGTTATGTTCCTTGGTGAATTTCTTTTGGGTTTACTGCATCCTAGGATGAGACTAGGGTTAGTTGCCAGGATTGCAATTGGAAAATGGAGCTTGTGTTGCTAGAGATGGTTGTTGCTGATGGTCTTTGCTTTAGTTTAACGTTGGGTTCGGGTGGGAGCAGTTGAAGTTCAGCAATTTAAGTGGAATAACAGTGAATTTAAATAGAGAACTGCTTAAATTCTCCCAACTGCTAGTAGTGTATGCTCTGCACAGACTAATGCAACCTTTATCCTCGTGCGGTGGGCTGACGGGCTAAAACTTTTCTCGATCACTTCAAATCACATAAACACATAGTTCTACTTCAAAGTCATTAACCTGGAAAGCCCTGTTCGTGTTCTGTCAGGGAGAGCCGAGCTTCCACTTGTTTGGATTCATTGTTTGCATCAGCGCAACTGCTGCAAGGGCCTTCAAGTCTGTTCTTCAGGGTGTCCTGCTTTCATCTGATGGGTAGGAGTCGTTGTCATTTAAATCCCAGTTAATCTGAACTGATGTTTCGGGTCCCCTGTTTCCTTTTGAATGTTTGAGTTTCCAATTCCAATTTACCTGACCATTGAGATTCATGAATGAGATGCCCTTAAGACGAGCTGTTTTTCTCCATATTTAATTATTTAAATGTGTAATGTCTTGCAGCGGGGCGAAACTACTACCTTTGGATTGTTTTTTCAGTATCCTTTTGGCTATACAACTTCTGATGTCAACTCTGTCTATATTGTTCAGGGAGAAGTTGAACTCGATGAACTTGCTGCTATACATGGCACCAATTGCTGTTGTAGTTCTATTGCCTGCCACCCTCATAATGGAGCCCCATGTCTTTGACTTGACTTTATCACTCGGGAAGGAGCAAAAATATCTATGGCCGCTTCTTCTCATTAACTCGTCAGCAGCCTATGTGGCCAACTTGTCGAACTTCTTGGTGACCAAATACACGAGTGCTCTCACGCTCCAGGTCTGATACGTTGCATGGCCCCTCTGTCTGGCATTGATATTTTATGATGGCTAAGACCGAGGACTCCTGACAGTTGAACATTCACTGAGAATAGTTGGCTGATATACTACTCTGTCCAACAGGTCTTAGGCAATGCAAAGGGCGCCGTAGCAGTTGTTGTATCAATACTCCTGTTCAGGAACCCAGTGACGGTCATGGGGATCGGCGGATACGCTGTCACTGTCTTAGGAGTCATCGCCTACGGCCAAGCTAAAAGGAAATTCAAATGAACCAGGGATAACAGCAACCGTGTAAATCCTGCAGGACGAAGTGAAGAGGAGATTCGAAGGATCTGTTTTTGGTAGAGATTCTTGATTCACTGGGGCTATCCTTTTCTTTTTTCTCCAAATGTATAATAATGATTAGTTTTTTGTATTTGGGAATTAATTGCGGGAGTATACTCCCAGTTTGATGTCCACATTTCTTTCTTATTGCCTTCTTTCAGTTGCATTGTTCTAAAAAGGAGCTAGCAACAACCGCCAGTCCACTCACTAGTAGGCCTGGGCATGACACGAACGGATACTGGGGGTAAACACTGTTCCCCAGACATGCTGTCGCTGCTCCTTTCTGTGCAAATAAAAGCAGAGAAACTCGATGAGATCTCTCCCAATTCCTTTTCCCAGTAGATAGTGTTCAAGTTGTCTCCGCAGCACATCGGCCAGCGAGCTGCAGAGGGGAACAGTAAAACGTTGGTAAGTTCAACTGAGTATGGACAGAGATTTTATGCCTAATCACTTGCGCACCAATTGGCAGTCATGACATTAGACTTCAGAAGCATAAACTTCTAGTATTTATCTGGACATGGGGCCAGATACTGCACAGGGGCAGGATGCAAAACTGTGGCTGCCACAAGTATGCAATATTCCAAGCATTCACTTCGGACCGGACAAATTTGGAAGGGTCGAATACCTCTAACTTTGTTTGCAAAATTCATGTCCCAACCAACACGCGGGTCGGACAAATGTTAAGGCGGTTTTATACAATTAAGGAGGTTTCAGGATCGAAACTTATTATATGTATAATCCAAGGTGACAAATTTTCAAATATAATGATGGATTAAATGTGGTCGTAAGTAAAATTTAAGCACATAAAACACGAGTAAGGTGCAACATATCAGACTCATTAGTCAGGCCTAAAATTCTACGTGTAAACACAATCTAACTAGAAATTGATTTGCAGTAAACTGTTGTAAGTGTCCATTCTTAAGCATTAATATTATTATTTTTATTCTTGATTCATGCAATCACATTATCGAACATTTATTAAAAAAAATCTCGTATTCGTTTAGTAAATATTCGACGTATTTGTTGATCAACAAAATCAAAATCATTCATCAAATTCATGAAACAAACCCCACACGCGTAGTAAGGAACATAGAAACCACAACACCATTACCTCGTTGGGGAAAGAGGAGAGCTCGTGGACGACTTGGAATGCAAGACGGAGAGCAGTTCAAGATCGCGGCGGACCTTCAGTCCCTACTATCCACATATTATTTTGTGAAATAGAATTTTAATTTCAAAATTATTTTATTAATACATTTAAATCGATGTTTCAAACATTAATTTTGTTAATTAAGAAAACCGTGATTCAAACGCCGATTTTATTGGGAAAATCGGTATTTCAAACCCCTGCTTTACACCTAGAAGCTAAATTCAGTGTTTCTGATTTTCTTAACTTTTTAACAACATCAGTATTTGAAACTTTAATTTCTCTTTATGTTTTAAGCACCTATTTAAGAATATTACTCATTAATTTTAAAACTTTATAGCCTATTTAGCGACAAAACCTAACAAAACACCTTTGCCGTTAACTTTTCGCGTGCTTGCTCTAGCTGGAAGTTAAATCCACGTGAAAACTAGGAGAATAAAAATTAACAATGAATTCTAATCGTTATTAATTAGTCTTAATTGTATCTAAAGTTCTGGACTTAAACCGGAGTCGGGCCGGGCGGGGGATAACGGCGACGAAGGGACGGGCGAGGGTTTTTAAACTTGTACATTTTAGGGCAGCAAAACCCTCCCCTCCATAGCCGAAGGCAAGCAAGCTCTTTGGTTCCCCGCTCTTCGTAACTACGCGGCTCGCTCCGACGGGTGGCCATGGCGAACGACCAGGAGATGAGCGGCTGGACCGATCTGCTCCACTCCTCGACGAAGCTTCTCGAGCAAGCCGCGCCTTCCGCTCAGTTCCCTCCTCTTCAGGTGGGTAAACTGATTGCTGGCGGTTTGTAGTCGATGATCGGGGTTGATGCCCGCGCGCTGTCGTGTCTTGCCTTTGGCGGTGTTGTTCTTCGCCACGATTTTTGGATGTCAGTGGTTTTAATATTGATTTACTGTCGGCGTTGCTTCAGAGGAACCTGGACCAGTTGGAAACGCTGTCCAAGAAGCTCAAGGCGAAAACTCAAAGGGCCGAAGCTCCGTCTCAGTCTATTGCTGCTACAAGGTAGAGAATCAACCTTACTAGTGACTTAAATTGGGTCCATTCCATATTACATAGTTAGCATTGAAAGGTTGCTCGAATGAGGTTACTGTGTATTGCTTGAAGCATCAGCTATTGAGTGTGAGCAAATGTGGGTTTGATAGGCTTCTTGCACGCGAGGGGATAAACGCCGAGCAGCTTGCCAGAGATCTGAAGTCATTTGAGTTAAAGGTGTGGGATGCTTGATTTTTATTTATTTTTTTCTTATTTTTGGCCTGCACTGTGCCATCTGGGCTGTACTGATATACGTATGTCTTGGGAGCGTATTCCATCAGTGGATGAGACTCAATGGCCCATTCATAAGGAAGTGAGATTTTCCTTGGCCGCTTCTATTATCTGAGTAGAAAGTTTCCTGCAATATTAGATTAACGAAAACACCGGGCCTATGCAATGTTTGAGGGTCGTGATTTAGACACGGTTTTTGCACCTTATTATTGCTATGAGTAGTTGCTAATGATTTGTTTTTAAAATGTCAGTGCGATGAAAAGTGCGTATCTAATTGTTCATTCTCTTTCTGTTTGAAGACAACATTTGAAGATGTGTTTCCTGTGGAAGCAACCAGCCTTGAAGAATATTTGCAGCAGGCGAGTTCTATTCCTAAAACCTTATAGTGGTTCACACAGTTGTGGTCATCTGTCTTTGTTATGCTTTGCAAACTTGAAACTGATCCGTGTATTCATTTTCCGGATTTTCTGTATGTTAGGTTCATGAGATGACAATGATCTCAGCTATCCAGGCAGCGCAAAAGGATAATGTCAAAAGTTTCAATGATTACATGTTGAAAGTGATGGAGGTATTTAATTTTTTTATTTTGTAAAAGAAAGCTGATCACTTTTTTTTATTGATTGTATTCTTATTTATGTTGGGTATTCTCCCTTTTCTCTGTGAAATTCCTATTTAGTTTGGGTTTGTGGGAATCGAACAACATATGGTAACATATATTCTCTCGGTATCCTGTAGTGCGGCGTTAGTGTGAAACAATAACGTGGCAGCACTTTTATCTTGCCTATAGGAATATATGTGACATGATTGATACTTGATCAACAATTGATGCCAATCTTATCTCATGCAGGATGATTGGCGTAAGGAAAAGCGTGATTTCTTGCAGAGCTTGAACCGCATAGCTTCACTGCCTAAGACTAACATGAGTCCTGCTGGTACTGGAGGTTCTCCAATTCCACAGATAGCATCAGCTGCATCAAGTCCTCAGATTTCATATGGTCCTTCGGGAATGGAAATCGTACCAGCCGTTAATAAACCACTTCTTGAGAAGAAAGCTGCAGCTTATGGTGAAGTTGTGAAGAACCTTAACAGTTCAAGAGAACGAGGCTTGCCTTTCAAGGTAATAGAGATTCCATTTGTGTATATGGCGTGGCTTGCATTACCAGTCCTTGTCTTGTATCGTGTGACTTGCAGATGTTATCATAGATCTTAGGGACGTGCTTGGTTCATAATATTTTGCTTTCACTGTCTTCATTCCCTAAAAATCAAGGAAATCTACTAATGTGAGTTTTCTTATAGGCTGGGTAAAATGAGAAAACGATCATTCACCAAGGAGACATTACTGAACTATATAAAATTTTTTAGTCACTTTCTGAGGGACTTTACCATAGAATGCGAAAAACTGTCTGCAACACCGAACGGTTCATTAGTTGATTCCATCTTCCCGATTCTGAATTGAGATCTATCATATGTTTTATTTACTCAGTATCTTCCAATACTGCATGTTCACGATCTGTTGCATTTGTTTACATAGCCCGCTACAGCTTTCAAGAGTGCTTATGAAAGCTTGGGTATTGATACATCTGGGGGGAGGTCAGTTGGTTTGCAAAAGATATGGCACCTTGTTCAGGTTAGTAGGGTGCATCCTCCCTTTCACCATTGCCATTAAGTTTTTATTTTTTTCAATTTAATTTTTGTTTTTTGCAGGCAATGGTGGGTGAAGTTTTAACCACTCAATATAATGTATCCAGAAAGATTTCACTAGTAATTGGCGCTAAGCGGCATCTTGAATTTGGACATGAGAAGTACATTATGGATACGATACAGAGTCATCCTGCTCAGGTACTTAATGCGTTCCTTGTCATTGTTTTGCTGCATTTAAGTTACTGCGTATTTTAAGCCTTGTCTTACTCAAGTAGTTGGTCATTGTCCTGTACTGCGTTGCAAGCTATTAGTCAATTCAATGTCCTTTCAGTTTAGAGTTTCAGTCCATGGAGAGTGTAGACAGTTTTTGGTTTTGAATGTGAAAGGGTTTCTGCTGATCACTTCGGTCACTTATATCCATGGACTTCTAGATCAGTATTTACAGTGACGCAATTGCCATTTTGTCATGGGTTAGTGGCATGGCTTTGCAAATCTTAACATTAAGGCTTCATACATATGGTTCATCCTTCCCTTGACTTCCACTTGCCAAATAGAATTTTGTCCCTGTGGACATCTAAAGATAAATCACTAAAGTTTCCAATTAAATCATATGTACGCTGGTCGTGTCGTGGAAATTTTTGCGTAACATTGCGGGTTTATATCTTCTTTCTTTTGTTCAGGCTTCTCTCGGTGGTGCAGTTGGAAATCTGCAAAGAATCCGTGCCTTTCTACGAGTTAGTGAAATTGCTCAATGAATTCAATTGATAATATTTTAATAGATTAATTTGGTTTGGATTGCCCTGTCCACATCACTGACATTCTTTACTTCTTTATCCGAAGATACGATTAAGGGATTATGGTACTCTAGATTTTGATGCAGTTGATGCCCGGAAGCCTCCTGTTGACACCACTTGGCAGCAAGTAAGATGGTTTATATATTAGTATGGTGGGGAAGTTGATGATATTGACTACTTCCAAAGTAAAACAACTTGTCTTCTCTTCCAGATTTACTTTTGCCTAAGGACTGGGTATTATGGAGAAGCAAGAGATGTAGCCCAGTCATCCCGGACAGCCTATCATTTTACACCCCTGGTAATTTACTTCTTTAGACTTCATATCCTGGTTTTCAGTGTAAACAATTCAGTCGATTTGGACAGCTTGTTGAATGGATCAATACTGGAGGCTTGGTTTCTGCTGAGACGTCTGCTATTGCTTCGGAGGAATGTGAGAAGTTATTGCGAACGGGCGATCGTGTGGGTCGAGCTGCTTATGACAAGAAAAAGTTGTTCCTGTATGCAATGATATCAGGTTCTAGAAGGCTGATAGAGAGACTCCTCAGAGATTTATCCTCTCTTTTCGGGACTATCGAGGATTTTTTGTGGTATATATTATCATCAATCAGGGACACACCTGTTGGATCTTCACCAGCCATTGCAAATGAAGGGCTATTGCCGTACAGCTTAGAAGACTTGCAGACTTACTTGAATAAATTTGAGGCGTCATATTACACTAAGAATGGGAAGGTTCCTCTTGTTTACCCTTATATTCTGCTTTTAAGTGTTCAGTTCCTTCCAGCCATCTTGTATCTGTCAAAGGAAATTGGGGATGAAGGGTATAACATCGATGC
Organism: Melastoma candidum; assembly: GCA_023653495.1. NCBI lineage: Eukaryota > Viridiplantae > Streptophyta > Magnoliopsida > Myrtales > Melastomataceae > Melastoma > Melastoma candidum. The sequence continues at coordinate 5,021,724 of CM042889.1, read as the reverse complement.
TACCCACATTGCCATTGTGCTTGCCGACTATGGTGTCCTTAATGTAGGCACGGGATCTAACTCTCTGTTGGGTGTGATGGATGCGTACTCTGAATCCTCTAGTATGATTCGTCAGTATGGAGCTGCATATTTGCGTCTTGGTAATCTTCCAATGGCACTGGAATATTACGCACAGGCAGCTGCTGCAGTGGGTGGTGGACTATTGTCATGGACTGGGAGGGGAAATGCTGATCAACAGAGGCAGAGAAGCTTGATGTTGAAGCAATTACTAACTGAAGTTTTGTTGCGCGATGGTGGAATTTATTGTTTGCTTGGTTCAAGAGGTACTGGAGAGGAAGGTGAATTGGTACGATTTTTACCTGATGTTAAAACGAGGCATCAGTTCCTACTTGACGCTGCTCGCCAGTGTTCGGAAGCTGGACTTTATGACAAGGTAGCATTTACTAAATTGCTTTTAGAAGTTTTGCGATGGACAAGCTGCTCTTCTGTTTTGTCTTGTGATATTGCCAAGCACTTCTTATCATGTCATCTCCCATTTGCAGGGTGTTTTAAGTGTTTAAATTGCGAAGTATGTATTTTTTAATCAACATTGAATCATGCACATAAACTTTATAGAGAGTCAAATGCAGTGTTATGCTCTTATCATTGGTTCAATCTGCCATCAGATGAAGGATAATGCTGGGCCAGTCTGGCTGCATGTGTTGTGACCCCAACCATCGAATGGGATTATATTGTGATCATTTTGAAGGATTCTGCTTATAGGAAGGATAATCATGTTTTACCCTCTGTTATTTGTTGAAGGCATCATCTCATATTCTCATTTATCCATACTATTCCAGTCTGTAGAAATACTGAAGAGGATTGGAGCATTCTCGATGGCCCTGGATACCATCAATAGATGCCTCTCTGATGCTATTTGTGCATTCTCACGTGGAAGATTGGATGGTGAAAGCCAGACTACTGGACTCATACACTCAGGAAACGAGATCCTTGAGACTTACAAGTATCAGCCGGAATCTAGGTACTCATTTCTTATCCACATGGCATTTGGTATTGTCATAGTTCGCGTTTCCACGTGGCTATGACATTCTAGATGTCTCTTTTGCTTGCTTTCCGAGTTATGACACGAAGTAAAATCTAAAATCTTGAGGGATTCTGGTATACAAAAGTAGCCTTGTAGATAAATGTATTGTATTGGCAAGCATTCTATTAGGTTTACTTTGTATGGCAAATATATGTTTGCTTTTCCTTGTGATTATCAATTTAATCATTTTAAACATTTTCAGTCCAACGGAGACGGAGAATGTTATGGAGCAACAAACTGTCTTAAGACAGCTTGAAGCACTATTGTCTGTACACAAGCTAGCAAAAGCAGGGCATCATGTGGATGCTTTGAGGGAGGTCGCCAGGCTATCATTTCTTCCTTTGGATCCACGTGCACCTGATTCGACCATCGATGTATTCCAGCAACTTCCACCATATGTTCAAGATTGTGTTCCCGACCTCCTGAAGGTCTCCCTCAATTGTATGGATAATGTAGCTGATGCAGATGGCTCGCTACGTGCTTTGAGGTCTAAGGTAGAGAAGCTCATTTAAACAATGTTTCCCATGAATGCAATTTTGCATTAGTACATCTCGGATATTGTAAGCTGAACATTTCTTTGCTGAGGGGCTCAGATCTGTTATATAGCTGTTTCTGAATGTTCTGAATTTTTGTAGATCGCAAACTTTTTGGCAAGCAATATGAAGAGGAATTGGCCTCGCGACTTATACGAGAAGGTCGCAAGAACCTTGTGAGAATAATGCAAGGTAGTGTGGACATCTGTTTTCATTGACTTTCTGCAGATGACATTTTGAGAACAAAGGGAAGTGTTGACCGGATTGACGTAGGGTAATTCGAGAACCAACTGCAGATGTATAGGAGGCAGGAACGGCAGCTTCTTGCCATATTGGTAGTAGTTTCATTACATGGGTGTGGGTTTGTAAACTTCCTGTAAGTTTTTTACTTGGCGAACGGCCAGTCATGCTTCCCTTGCTATCTATTTTTCCCTTTTCCTGACATGCGGCTAACTTCCTGCTGCCAGAAGTTGCCCACAGAATGAAAACATCCGCGTTTTCATTCATGTGGCTTCCAGGGGGTCGTTTTTTATGGCGAGTACTACGGGCGAATACAAAACAAGCTTCGAACTCGATTTTGAAAGAGCTCGACTCAGCTCATTAACGAAACGAGCTGAGTTCAAGTTTTTATACTTACAGTTCGGCCGTTCGCGAGTCGTATAATGTTATTTAATAAATATTAATAGCCAATCAAGTCAAGTTCGATTTTATTGAGTTGACTTTAATACGTGTGTTTTCAAACCAAACTCGAGGTGTCGAGCGAGTTTAGGCTCGGTTTATATTCGAGCCTTACAAACTAAATTCGAGCTCTCTATAGTTGAACCGAACTCGATTTCGAGCTTAAATTCTAACTCTGTACTAGTGTTATCCAGTCGAGTTTGAGCCTAAAAAAGGGTTTCGGTCTCAACTTGATTCGTTTGTACCCTTATTTTCAAAGATCTCACCATGTTCGCGCAAAAAACGGATCACGTTGGGAATATTTGGCACGAACATTCACAGGGGTTCGGATGTGGTCGCCAGTAATGAAAACAGATGATGTCAAACCCATGAAAAAACAAAAAGATTGATGATGTAGATGGTGCTGACATCGTAGACTTGCTGCTGGCGCCTGGAGCTTGCGGACTGTGGCGGTGGAATCTGGTCTCTGGTGGTATGACGGACGGAGTATGGACGAAGGTAACGATGGATTTGGACATTAAGGGCTCTACGAGCTCACCCTAGCGATGAAGTGAAGGTGGAGTTTAGATATCAAGGGTCCTAAAGCTCACCATGACGATGAAGTGATGACAAAATTTGGTTGTCAAAGCCCTAAAGCTCACCCTAACGATGGAGTGAAGGCGGAATTTAGTTGTCAATGGGCCTAAAGCTCACCTTGACGACGAAAATGATATCAAGGGCCCTACGAGCTCACCCTGGTCTAGACGCCTGAAAACTAAAAACTACGGGTTGACAACCCATGCACTTTTTGGCCTTATTTCGTTTTATTTAAGAAAGATCTTCTCCCTTTTATACTGACATGCTTGGGATGTATGTCACGTTCTTAGAATATTTTCTCAGATCGTAGCCCTCTTAACTAACTCCCCAAAATCTCAGTAACAGTATTTTTTCTCTGTCCCTCGTAGTATGGGGGCGAAGTGGACTCTAAAGGCACTACTACTAATTGATTGACGTCCTGGTAGACTTTGCTCTTACCCACATCGCCTATCAGTTTGGACTTGGGTAGTCTTAACAATTTTTCCTTCTTATATCAAATCAGATAACTAGAGATGTGTCCCCAGATTTTCATATCGTTTCAAATCATGGGAACGGGCCCCTAACTGTTTTTTCAAAAATCTCGGAGTCAAAATTTTTTCTGATCTTTCGTAGACTCTGACCCCGACGGTACTTCGTAGACTTAGTACTTCTCCTGGCGGGCTCGCATAACGATGGGCGATGGGTTCGTGGGTTTCTCGTAAAATGGCTTAAATTTACGGGCTTTACATAATTAGGCTCGAGATTTTGCCATGTCAACACACATGGGGCGAGAGTTTAATATGAGAAAATGTAGTAGCCGTTACTAACCGGTTTATGGAATGGCAGGTTGAATTTACACAGCCTAGACGACTGTCAAGCTCATCATCAGATAAGCCCAATAAGTAACGGACCAGGCCCTAACTATCACCCAGAACCCTTTTGCAGCTTCGCCGGATGTCATCCGCAGCGACAACCGGGTAGAGGCAGCGGAGAAAGCGAAGAGATGAGAGAGATGAGCTGCCTCAGCGCCGCCGTGGTGAAGGAGGTGGTGAAGAAGGCGCTAGGAGACATGGAGTTCAACACCGGTGGAGGAGCCATAAACTGGTTCCCGGGGCACATGGCGGCGGCCACACGCGCCATCAGGCAGCGGCTGAAGCTCGCGGACCTCGTAATCGAAGTCCGAGATTGCAGGTTTCCTTTGTCGTCTGTCAACGCCGACTTGCAGGAGCATCTGTCTAGGAAGAGGAGAGTCATCGCTCTTAACAAGAAGGACTTGGCCAACACCAACGTGGTTCACGTAACTAATCTCTGGATTCCTCAGTGATTTCCAGCCGCAGTTGTTGGTTATTCTCTATTAATCTGCGTGTCCCTGTGTGTATGATGCTGTAGAAATGGGTGGAGTATTTCGAGTCGCGCAACGTAGATTGTCTTCCCATCAGTGCTCATAGCGGCCAGTCCGTCAAGAAGGTTGCTTCCTGCATTCCAGCCTGCTTTGGTTTGATTCTTCTGTGCTGATGGCTCGAATCTTAAGCCTGCCGAATCTTTTGTTTTTGTTGTAGCTCCTTGATCTTGTTCAGGTAAAGCTGAAAGAAGCTATTTCAAGGGAACCTACTCTCCTCGTCATGGTTGTGGGTGTTCCTAATGTTGGGAAATCGGCTTTGATCAATTCGATTCATCAAATTGCATCGTCACGCTTCCCAGGTAATTCCTTTTTTTATGTGATGTTCTTGTATCTTGTAATGCGAGCATGTGATGTGTAGCAAAAGAAAAGGAATAATAGAAATGAAACATTGTATAGATCCGCTTTTGCCTCCGTGTAGTAAACCCAGAAGCATGATTGGTGATTGAAATGTGCAGTCACATGTTGTGGTTCCTTGAATCTGTAAGTGGGGGGTTATAACCATGGTTGAGCTTTTTGTAGTGCAGTGGAGAGAGTGAAGAGAGCAACCGTTGGTCCCTTGCCCGGAGTCACTCAAGATATTGCAGGATACAAGGTGATTCATTATATGGGAATATTCTCCAGATGTATTTCTCGTCTTTTATTGACAAAGATGAAGTCGACTGATTAAATTTTATGAAGATAAGATGCAACTGATGTGACGCGGGACTCTGTTGTGACACTTGATGAGTGTGTATTTGAAATTGTACTTACATGGCTTGCTATATCCCTAAGGAAAATGGTGTAGTACAAGTGTACTTAATTCAGAGCGTACTGCAAGTCCTTCATTTTTGTGAAATGACTTATTCATTTGTGATCAAATACTTTGACCACACTGCAGATCGCTCATCGTCCAAGCATATATGTTTTAGACACACCTGGCATATTGGTCCCTAGCATCCCAGACATTGAAACTGGACTAAAGCTAGCTCTTGCAGGTTAGTCTTAAATTAGTTTATCAGGCTTTTCTGGGGGCTCTTAATTTGGTTCTGTCCAGTGCCCAAGGCCTTCTACTTTATTTGTCTGACTTTATTCTTATCGATCCAACCTGCAGTCTACTTGAGCTGTGCCTGAGTTTGAAATTTGATGATAGCGTCCATTTCTTATTTCATTCAGTATTCATCTTATGAAATCTCTGGCCATGTAGGCTCCATTAAGGATGCTGTGGTTGGCGAAGAGCGTATCGTTCAGTACCTGTTGGCTGTATTGAACATCAGAGGTACTCCCCTTCACTGGAAACCGCCAACCAACTCGACAATGGAAAGCACGAGTGATGAATCCATGGGAAAACGTGAATACAATATCAAAGATCTTCTTCCAAAGAAGAGGCGGCAACCAAATGCATCTGATGTCCTTTATATCGAGGTAGCCCATCGCATATAATTCTTCAAGCACGTCCTTTGATAGATTCAATCACCCAATAAGATTGTCCCCCATTTTGTTATTTAAATGTCTGGATTCAATGAGATTTCTTTATGAGCCTGCATGATAATATTAATGACCATCCCTTTGTGTATATTTGCAGGATCTCGTTGGTGCTGTCAAACGCACTCTCTACGAATCCTTATCTGAATTTGACGGCAAAGTTGAGGATGAGAATGACTTGGAGCTGCTAATAGACAAACAATTTGATGCTCTGCAGAAGGCAATGAAGATACCGCACAAGTCATCAGATGCACGAATGAGGGTATCCAAAAAGTTTCTTACCCTGTTCAGATCTGGCAAACTCGGAACTTTCATCCTCGATGATGTCCCTGATGTAGACTTGCAAAACAATTAAGTTTTTTTTTTCTTTTGGTAGAAATGGAAATCATAAATGGCCGAAGCGTTTGGATTACACCATTCAAAAGATGGGAAACATTGCTGCTTTCAAAAGATGGGGAACGCGCACTGTTTTTTTATTGTAGATTAGGAGTAGTTCATTTCATAGATCAAAGCGTTCCCAGAATCCCATATCCAGGTTCATAGGCCATGGGATGTCCCCATATTGTAACATGTTTAGTACAAAATTAGGGAGATTTGTACGGAAATACGGTTAGTTTTAAAAAAAAATTGTAAAATACGATTGAAGTTTCCAAAATATCGAATTTACCGTTGATATGACGGATTTTAAAAACCCCTCTTTGTAAATTAAAGTCGTATTTTACGAAATTAATATCGTATTTCGTAAATTTTTTTTAAAATTAACCGTATTTCAATACAAAATTCATTATTGTTACATGTCGTTTTCCTTTTTTGTGTGAATTTGGGAGGTGGAGAATGAGGCTCCGATTGGATTGGAAGTTAAATTGGGTGGACGGAGGGTGATAAAAATAAGATGCAATAACATATGACGTCAGCAAAGGCCTCTCACCTTCAAATCGCAAAAGTAATAACGGGCAGGGGACTGAAGAGTTTTGTTCCTTAATGACGTTATTTGGCAAATTATTTTGCCAAATAACCTCGTAATTTTCAAAATTCGTCGATTCATCCAGTGAAATCGGCCTTACAAAGGCCGATTTCAGTCTCTAAAGAAGTCGGCCTTTGTAAAATGAAGTCGGCCTTATGTGCCTTTGATGTTATTTTGTTTTTTTTTTTTTCGTTTGAAATTTTTTTTTCCCAAAGTAAGGAAGGCCAACTTCCTCGTGTGCCTTACAAAGGCCGACTTCGGTGGGTTATTAGGCGAATATTGAAACTTAAGGCGTTATTTAGCGAATATTTCGCCAAATGACGTCATTAAGGAACAAAACTCGGGGACTGAAAGGTGGGAGTGAACCGCGTCGAGTCAAGTCACTCTCCACGTAGTATACAACGGTCGTGATACATATATTGTTTGAAAGTTTTAAAATATAGAATAAATCGAAAAAAATAATTACTTGACTTTTTTTTAGGAGAGGAAATGAAAATGTTGTTGGACCATTACCCACCAATTTGAATAATATTGGGTAAAATATTTTGTGGAGAACAAAGCTCTGAAACTTATAGTAAGGAATTAAAAAAAAGAAAAAGAAATTGAGATCCAAACTCATTTATAAACTCGCTGATGAAAGGAGTTTACCTTTTCTATACTAAATTCGCTGTCGATGAAATGGAACTACTTCTCATAGATTAATTGCAAAATGGAACAAACCTCCGGGGCTTAATGGTAGGTGGCTGTCGTGGTCGGACGACGGGAGACAAGGTTTAGTAGTTTTGTAATTGAGGAGGTAGGGTTCAAAGACAGATGCAACTGCAAGTGCCAATCATCCCCCTCCCTCCCTCCCTCCCTCGTCCCATTGGAATTTCTAATTTCTCGCATCGTGATGTTGATTTAAAATGAGGTTCATACTTTCGTACACTTAGTTGGAAAAGAAATTATATGAATAAGGCAAAAAAATTTGGAATTTTGAAGTGTACCGTCCTTTAGCTAGTTTGCACATAATGGGTTACCATTTTAGGAAAGATAAGTACTCAGAAGTATTATGTTCTTTCAATTTTTAAAAAGTCGTTAGGAGATTTCTTTCGTGCATTATCAAACAACCAATCCTCTTATACTTGTGAGGACCTCAAGTTGGCATAATACTACTCCTCTTGTACTTGAAGCAGAGAGTTCTATGTCCGCAATGAACTCAACTTCATATAGAGATTTTATATGAAGTTGGCATGATCACCATCAAACTCTTACTCAAAGTAGCGAGTTCACTACAGTCACATGAACTTGCCACTTTCAGTAGCGGCTTCGAAATTTCAAGCTTATCGCTATATTTGACAAATTTATTTCCCAAAACTGACTACACAGAGCTACAAATCTCAATTTAGGACGGCCACTTTTAATTTATAAGAAAATCGCTGTCGCAAAAGGTGATACTTCTCCATCCACTTAAATCACAATTAATTTATAGATGGTAAAGTGACAATTTCCAAATTTGCTAGCAAATTCATTTTGCCAATTAACACAACTACGTACAAAATTCATTCATTTAAAATACACGTCCAAAAATATTAAAAAATTCTACCAAAAAAATATTACTAATTTCGAGACTGCAAAACAGGATAGAACAAGAGATAGTTCCGTGTCAATTTCATTTCGACCACAAATGAAATATGAAAACATCTTCGAATCCATTCCATTTATGCTTCACAAATCAAGCCAGTACTAACAGTGATTGAATATTTCTGCAGAATGATAAACAAAATGCACACAAACCACAGGCCTTTAGCAGTATTACATTACCACCTGTTATGATGCAAATACATGTATAACCACCCTTCTATACAATAACTGAAACAATCATCATCATCAAAATAACTGAAGGAAAAGAGTGCGACAACGACAGATATGACATACTCTCAAACCAACAAAAGAATTTTTTAGCCTTTCCCGATCTGGTTCACTTTTTTTGACCTGAAAGTGCCTGGGACCATCGTTGGAGAGGCAAAGAACATCTGTAGAGGTAGAATCATCATCAATCTTGGAAACTGGCTTCAAGATGAGCATATTGATCCACCCAGGCTACAAAACGCACCCAGTACAGCAAAATCGTGGCAATCCCAGAAAAAGTGGCACCAAATAACTCGTGATTTTTAAGTGGATAGGTATTTCACATGAACCTGCATGCATGCAAGCGGCCTGAGGTTCCTGAGTTTTCTCTTTCGACTAAAATAAGTCGACTTTCTTCTTACTCAGGTCCTGCTTCCACCTGGGCAATTTGTAAAATGCCTCTTTTGCCATTCCAAAGACAATCATGAATTCCTCGTCTGAGAGATAAGCCTGCAGAAAAATGTAAACAGGAACATATGAATTGCATTCTAAAATGTGAATCCTGAAAAGATCTATCAGTGAAGGAAATCTACATACCTCTCTCCTTTTGAAATCAATTCCTGTCACGGGATTCTCTGACTTGGATTTTAGTTGATCGTAACTGAATTTTGTTGCACTACTTTCAGTGCCATCATTATCTTCCTTTCCTACATCCGGCTTCTCTTGCATGTCTCCATCATTATTGTCCAAGACAGGCAAAGCTACCTCGGATTTACTATCCTCTGATGTTTCTGGAGAATCTTCTGTCACATAAATAGTTTCTCCTTCTGCTTCCGGTGCAAATGCTGAATATTCCAAGATAATGCATCGAATTTAAAAATACAGTAAACAATCATACAACCAAATATCAAATAGAAACTCATATTTCAAATGCTAATAACCTGAAGTTTCTCACAACATGCCATCGGTTCTAAACCAGTTGTTGACATTTAAGGAACACAGATGCAATTGTTAACAAGAGGGATAACAGATTCTTATTTACAGGAATAAAACAAAGAATGCTCGAAAGAGAAGAAAAATAGAAACAGCGCTAAAGTTTAATCAAGTGGTGTAATGGAGATGACTTACCAAGAGGACTACCTTCAGAAGGTTTACTGGATTCCATGGGAGAGTTATCTGGTGAGCTTAACTCAGCAGTAAGAACAGAAGAAAGAGCTGCCACTGCTGCTGCTCGCTGTGATCCTCGATTAATTCCCATTGACCTTGGGGTCGAGGGCTTTGACGAAGATGATGAATTAAATGCGGATGACAAGGCAGCTAAAGCTGCTGCTCGTTGCCTTGGCCCACTGTGATCGGAACCATTGGATTTCTCCTGATCGTAAAGAAAAAAAAAATCTCAATCAACATACCAGAAGAATGGTCAGGAAATGATCTATGCTATTTCATGGGACAAATTGGAACCAGTACTTAATGAAATTTGTGGAAATTTTTTCCCTTTGCAGGAGTAAAGCGTTAAGGCATTCCAGGCTTCGATCTTTGTTTTGCAAAAACAGTATGTAAATCCATCGATACCAACTAACTTTGAAGAGCTTCTTTTCACGCCTTGAGTCCGTAATTAGGTTTATCTTCCTATCTATGGATCCGAAGCTATGAATATGGAAAAGGCTATCAGTTCAAAGTCAGTTTAGTAAGTCCATTACCATCTAGCTTGTATGTCTAAATACTTCTAACATGTTTTAGTAATAATGAATGAGCCAAGTCTTTATCAACCATCCAGAAGAAAACAGATGGGTCGCATCCAATAAATTAGTTGTTTCATGTTTAGCCCCACCTTTTTGCAGGAGTTTCCCCGGTATTATAGATTCTTGACAACTTAAGGCATGTATTAGAATAATGAAAACCCTAAAGTTTTAGGTCAGCGTAACCGTCTCTTACAGTACTGGATGGTTTCTCAGCCGATGAACTGAATGCAGAATTCAAGGCAGCCAAAGCAGAAGCCCTCTGAGTATTTCCTCCGGAACTCCCATTGAACTTATCCTAGTTCAGCAAAAGTAAGCACAATAAGGTCATCCAACTCAAATACAAATACCCGACAATAAATTTCATGCACTGAGCATAAAAGCGCATCCGCTCCACATCACAAGAAATAAATGAAGCATCCCTAACGATGCATCCAAATGATCCAATATTAGATACAGGTGCGGAGAGGCTGGGCTAAAGCATAAGCAACTAATCACCCAAAAGAGCTCTCTCAGAAGCAAGTGGATTATAGAGAAGAAGATAAAACGATGCAATTGGAGTTAACATAATTCAGTCAAAATGTTCCACCTATGCTTTTACTACTATTGCAAATACATTCCTGATGAAATCAGAAACCATGCATTACTATGATGAAACGAACTTTGCTACTGTCATGAAATAAACTACTTACTTCCACAGAATGGCCGATCCCGAAGAGCAATGCCACCTTTTTCTGGAATGAATTTCCATGAACCTGATGGCATAAAGAAGTACGATCAGCCCACAATTTAGAACAATAACGGACAATTCCTTTTCCTTGGTACTAATATGAAAAAAAGTAAAATAAACAGTCGATAATGTGCAATGGCATTTTAATAACAGACACTCCAATTTTCTGATTCTTTTTATGACAAAATTCAGCCAAAATCTCACTACAAGATGCATACATTGGCTTTGGCAGAATCCCATGAAAAAAAGGTGGTGAAGAAGCATGGTTCGCTGCCTTCAGTAATCTTGTAAAGAGGAACATCTGGGGCTAAACTTTCCAGGGATGCTGCCATGTCGATGTATTTCTGAGACGTTTAAGAAAAAAAGAACAAATCACTTTTATGTATTTGATAAGGATATAGCAAAGATACATATGAAACTTCCGCATAGTACCTGACCAATCTCAAAAGCATTCTGCTTTTCATTAGGATCAACTGACTGCCCTACCCAGACAAATATTTCCGCTTGTGTATCAAGTATTAACACATCTTCTGTTAGGAGATCGTCTTGGGTGAAGTTATATATCTCTTCAACCTATCAAGATCATGGTCACAATCATGACAAGGAAAGGAAAAGGAAATGATAAAGAAAGAACTGTTAGTAAATTTAAGATATACAGGGCATGCTTACCTCAAATTTTCCTGCAGTGTTCAACACCATCACAAAGGAAAGAGAGTAACAGTCAGAACATATGGCTATCAACAGAAACAACTTTTGGAAAGGGCATAAAAAGTTCAAATGCACTGCACCACCATTAATTATTAGTGTAATTAACCTTTATTTAGCGTAAAAGTGTACAAGTGTGAATCTCTAGCAGTTTCTGAAGTGATTTTTTTGCTGGTGTAATTCTGTTTCCCTCCAAGTGCAGACCAAAAGGCTGAGCTCTCAGTTCCTTCCTTCGTATGTTTCAAAGCAACTCCAGGCTGCAATGTGAGAGAAAATAAGAATCAACTTGCTAAAAGAAGGCCTGGGTCAGTGTTTGGGTGTGAATTTTTTTAAAGCATGTATTAAATAATAATTTCGGATAACAAAGTTTCTTCCTAAAGTTCAACCAGAGTCATAATGGACAAAAAAGGTGCAGCAATGTTGCATAAATTGGGTTACTAATTAACCAGCAATTTTTGGGAGTCTGGAATCGAGAAAGAGAGACAATTTTTTACACTGCCCAAACTATAGAAGTTATCTTTTCACATGATTGTTCAGCCAGACTGCAGGAAAGTAAAAATATAACTACGACCAAAATGGGGAGGAAACAGCCCCAAAGTTCTCAAACCTCATACACTTTAATGGTCAGACAAACTTCTGTACCACAGGGCAAAACTTCTAGTATTGACCATAACATTATTACAAACGGCCAAAGAATATATAACGGATGCAATAGAAGCTTCCTTATAAATAAATTAGCTGGCACGCCGATGGATACATACGCCAGGTATCATATTGGTTTAGTAGTCTGGTAAAAGGAATACTTTAAATGGTACCTTCAAAAATTCTGCAACTTTCACAGCATGCTGCTGCTGCTCAAAGGTACTCTGGTTTCCGTGCCAAATGAAAACAGATGACCCGGATTGCAGAATAAAGCACTCGGTAGAATTCAAAGATGTTGCTGCCTGAACCAATTTGAAAGAAAAGTTATGCATGAATATCAAGTTTCACGAATTACAACAATGAGAAAAAGGAGGTGCATAAAAGGAGATGCATAAAACAGAGTTTCTCACAGAAACTCAACTCAAGTGGGACTATGAGGGGTAATCAGAGACAAAGAGGGAGGCTGGATAGGGGGCTTCTGTAAAAAATCCCCAAACACAAGCAGCCTAGCCGCTGAATCTATGGCTCTACAGGAAGGCATCTTCCTAGCAAAGAGCCTTGGACTGAAGTCCCTAGCTGTCCAGATAGATGCTGAAACCCTAGTGCACTACATGGCCAGTACTAAACCATGCCCACCATTAATCTCACCAATTGTGGATGTTTGCAGGTTGCAATCAAGTGAATTCGACAGCTTCGAAATCACCCATATCCCACGAGAGAAGAACAGGCTCGCGGACAAACTAGCTAAGGAAGCAAGGCACCAAGAAGATAATGCTATCACTTTTCTTTTCCCACCGGATTTTGTGATAGACAAACTTCATAGGGATATACCCTCTTTTGGAACCTATGGTGATGTAACCTAAACGCTTCTATTATGATCTAATCTCATTTCTACCAAAAAAAAATAAAAATAAAACAGAGTTTCTAGAAAGTATCTGAAAGCCAAAAAAAATAATGAAACTGAAAGCATAGCCAAGAGCAGATAAAAAAGATCAGAAACTTATCAAAAGAAAAAAAAAGGAAAGGGCATATTGCTTAAGCTATAGGAAAACAACTTGCAACTGATTTTTGGCCACATATCTAATTCTCGATATAAAACTCCCGAAGATGGATATCTTACTGTTCCTATTCTACATGATATACATATAGCTTAAGCCAAATCAAGACGACATCAGGGATTCAATAATCTTTAGGCTGTCTCAACTCAAACAACAAGAATCAGGCATTGCTATGGTAGCTAAGCGTTTTTTCATGGAAAATCTGATTAATCTTCAATTCAAATGTATAAGGACATACCGCTTCTACTTGGACTGCCTTATTGTTATGTGATGCAGCTCCAGATATACGTAGGAGAGCAACACAGTTTTGAGTATAAGTGTCATCTGTCAAACCTTTCTCTGCAATTTTCTTTTTGTAACCCAAGCTCAAACCACCCTGAAATTAACAACACGAGATATTCTGAGTTTTCAACGTGAGGTACAATGATTTAATTATGCTGATTATTTATGCAATAATTTTCAGTGATTGATTAGCCTCACAAAGCTCAGTGTATTACCTTAAGGATCAACATAGGCTGAAAAAGAGCAATGAGTTGTGGTGGCTCCTTCCCTTGGAATATACGTCCCTAGGAGAAGCATATGTTAGTACTTAGATAGTTAGATTATCTATAGTCCATCTATCAACTTTAGAGAAGCCTACCTGAACGGGTCTCCCTTTTAATGTGTTGGATATGGTTTTAGCTAATCGAGCAGCCATTTTCTGGTCATCCTGTAATTAATTCCACAAGTTATCTGATTGTTCATAGCTCTAACAGGACAAAAAAGAAAATCAATGGGCACCCTTACAATAGATGAAAGTCTTTCTGATTTTGTTGGGATTGAAGATGTAATAAAAAAAATTGTTGCAAGCTTTAGACAAAAATAAAAGCATGAGGTGCAAACAGATGAAGTTGCCTTTGCGAAGGAATAGAATTTTGCATATAATCTCACACATAACATTCACATACTCATACGTCTGCTTCTCATCTACAGCTAAGTTTAAAGAAACAGCCTTAACTTTTAAAGATGGGATTATTTTGGTGTCATTAAATACTTAGGTTGTGACCATATTCGGCCCTTTTCAGCATCTAAGAAAGTTTTCCAAATAAAAATCCACAAACATGCACGATGATGAACTAAAGGTTTGGGAAAAAATTCTATATACATCAAGCGGCAAGATCTTTGTTAAAACTATTATGTCCAGTCCTTTTGGCATTTCCATTTTTGTTTTCAGGGGGAGGTCGAAGGGGGGGCTGAGAGACCTTGAGAGAAATTACAGTACCTCAACACTATCTTTTCCAATCCACCAGCACAGGAAATAATCCTCTTTCCTTTCACCGTTGTGATAAGTGTAAAGAATGATGTAGCAATCTCCATCATAAAATTTACCAATGTCCTCATTTGGCAAAGGAGTCTTGGCACTACCATCAATACGCCAAACCTGAAATGCAAGTGTTAATACGGTCGCGTAAAATCCGAATACAATCTCAGGGCCAAGACCATCATACTTCCATCTTTCCATCTCCTTCAAGCAGTGGTGGGACTTCCTCATTCACAGTAGTAACTTTAGCAATGCCCTTGAGACCGACACCCTGTTGCTTCAGCAAAGCTGAATTGCAATCTTAAGAGCATTACTAAACAATTCAATTACAAAAAATAAGTCTGTCAGTGCATAATGGACATGAAAAACAATCACCCGCTACTTTTCCTCTTCCCTCTTCAGGAGCAGGTGCAGCAGACCCAGATGGCCATGAGTCGAAGTTGGATTTGAATCCCTGAGTCTCATATCCCTGAATAACCCGGGTGACTCGAGTTGAATTCGGCCTGTTTTGGCTTTTTATGAATTCCTGGAAGAAAGTTGCGTATGAGGTAACAGTGACATGTTCAAAATACTTAATGAGGTTACTGTGATATTGCAATAGCCATCTACCTCAGCCACTTGAATAGCTGCTTTCCTCTCATCCACTTGTGTTATCCTTCCAACCCAAACAAAAAACTCAACACCACGGTCAAGCAGATAACATTTGTTGTTTTCTAGCAAACCTTTTGATAGGTCACCTTCCATGGGCTTTACCTCGCCATCAGTGATGCTGCAAAAAGTTGCCACAACAGTTCAGATCTTTTTAGTAGAAATGGGTGCATATCCCAGAAAATATTTATATCTTTTATTGTTCTGCTAGCTTACTTTCTCGATGGATATATATAAGATTCCTTTAAGGACACTTGACCAGAAATAAGCACTAAACTGTCTAAATACAACATAGTATTTATGAAAAAAGAGAGTAAACTTGTTTATTCCAACTCATGAAATCATTTCTTATTAAAAGAAGTTTGACTCCTCACAAAGAAAAAAAAAAACATCATAGGTAGGACTCCAACATCAGACTTTGAAGATTTATAACAATCAGGTTCAATAGTAGAAGCTGAGACCCAGGATAATCACCTGTACAGCTTAGCAGGGGTAGCTTCTGGAACCATATCATCGTCGCTGGCTACTTTCTTTCCAATTGGAGCAAAACCACCAAACAGGACCCAAAACTCGCCAGAATCTGATTCAGTGTCTAATTTTCCATCCTCTGAAAAGGGAATGAACAAAAAGTAAAGTCCCATTCAACAAGTTAGCAGTATGAAAGATTTTGTAAATTACCATCCCATTATCAGGTAAAGAAAGAAGAATATAAAAAGTATAAAGTTAAGCTCCTACCAACAATGGCAACATCACACACTCCCTCGTGATATGTATCCTTCAAAAACTGGACTACTTCTAGAGCCTTTGCCCTTTCTTGAATATTTGAGTTTGCCCCATTGAACTGATAAATCTTCTTTTCAGTGTCTAGGATAAATACATCATCATGATTCAATGAAGAACGTGCAAAAGGGGCCTGCATCAACCAAATGTCAGTGACAACATTGAATTTACATCTTCCAGGAGAAAGTGACAACCAGAAAAGTGGCTCTACAAAGTTCAAGCTTTGATGAAGAGGTCAGTTACCTGCTTCAACTTTATGGATCTCTTCCCCCGACAGACATAAAGACGTGTTTCAAATTCTTGCTCCTCAGGCTTTTTAAAGCCAGACGCTATGCCTCCTTCCAAAGGTACAATACAAGGCTTAAAATAGGACAAAAATTTGTCTGACTCATGGCCTTGAAGTTCCCTGTTTTGTACAGCACGTCCTCCAAGAGCTGCATCAAGCTCGATAGTTTTAATTGCTGCTGTTCCAGCTTCATCCTGTGGAGCACAATATTAGCGATGCTGATATTGCCTATCAAGAAGGTTAAGAAGAGAAAAATTCAATCAATGGCATACTTGACTGCTGTCTTTGCCAATCCAGAAATGTATGTCATGCAGATATTGTCCTCCCTTTCCAGATATTGTCTGCCAAAATTGGTAATCCAAATTACGAGTTAAAACTAAAAAAAAATTATAAACTGCTCCACATACCACATCACCTTCTAAACTAGACTGGTACTTTTACATTATAAGTTTCAATGAGATTGATATTTAAGGAAGCAAATCATAACACGAGGGCCATGAAAGTAGAGACTAATTGTATGTCTGAATTTTCTTTTAGGATTTCATGAAATTAAAGAGGAATCAAATTTGCTCAGCCAGTTACGAAAGGATATGCTATCTACAGAGTGTTCTGCTATTATGGTACAATCTCACATAGTCGAGGCCATTCGACATTTAATTGACTAATGTCGAATGTCTCGCCCATGAATGAAAGGTTATTAAAGATTATTACCCGCAGAACAATGTAGCAGTCCCCCATGTAAAATTTCCCATGCTCCGTCTTTGGCAAAGGAACCGGCTGAAAATTCTCGATGCGCCAAATTTCAGTCCCACTTCAAGCAGTTAAGGTCAACAAGCTTAAGCAAAAAACTCTCTCATAAACGGGCAAAACAGAACATAACGAATGTAAGAGCCTCCAATATTGTTCACATGTTCTGTGGCAAGCAAAAACCTACGCTAGTTTCTTGTTATAATCTCATTATTACTGTAAAACTTCTGCAAAGCATAAGGATACACCCTCTGACCAGCCCCTTGGAAAGCAGGGTCCAAAACCTTGGCAGAGCTAGACATGACTGGAAACCGTTGCTCTCAATATTTCTCCAGGAGAGAGAAAGCGTGAACTTCAAAGAACGTTCTGACGGCCGAAAACTCCCATGACAACTGCAAACACCAGGAAGAAAACTCGACATTCTTAAATGGGATTTCAGCATCCGACAGGATTCATCAAGAAAAACATCAATCTTTGCATCCGAGTCAGCCCAATCTCAAATCACAGCCCTGAGATAAGGCATCAACCCGCCTGACACACGCCAAAGACAAAGAACAACAGCAGCAAGGCGCACGATAATCCCCCCAAGGCAGCCGAATCATCCTAACGAGAATTAAAACTCCCATCTTCTCCCTCCCCCACCCACCATTTCGCCTCCCCCTCCCCCTCCCAACCCAAGAAAGGGGCAAGAACAGATCAACAATTGAAAACGAACTTGGGCTACGAATCAACAACACCTGGGGAGTAAAAGACGAATGAAGCAATAAGAGAACGTATAAACAGGGATCAGCCCTTCAGGAAGTACGATGAAGAGGGCCGAAAGGAGGGGAGGAGGATATACGAAACGGACAGACTAATAGCTGGAAAGAAAGGGGGGGGAAAGGGGGAGGGAGAAGAAAGAGAGAAATGATCAAAAAGTTGGGGAGGGGCGAAAAAAGGAGGGAAGGAGGTGGCTTTTCCTTTGCTCTCTCTCTCTCTCTCTCTATCTCCCCGACAGTTGGGAAATGAGGGGTCCCCAGTAGGGGGGAATCGCTTTTCTGGTTCTTGGGATTGAGATTTGGGGAATTGAGGATTGATGGGGGAGAGGAAATTCGGATGGAATTGGAAGCCGAAGATGATGATCATGATCATGGGGGGAGAGAGAGAGAGAGAAGAGGGGTGGGTGGTGGGCACCGGCCATTGTCGGCTTTTTCGGACAACGGCTGAAGTGGTGGTGGGGGCACTTCTTTCCTTTTTCGGACTGTGTCCTGTCCCTATTACCAATTATTAAATTAACTAATTAAATGTAATGAAAACGAATCTATTATTAGCTGATGGTATGGAAGATTTTTTAAAATTAATTCATTAAAAAAACTAAAAGAAAAAAAAATTATTGAAAACCTCTGTCATGATACTTGAACATAGTAACCTTTTCTACGTTACGATTAGATAGAAAAAGAAAGTACAAATCAAAACCCATAATCCAAGTTCAAAATTATACTCAATAGATAATTCTTTGAGATATTCAATAACCGAATATTGAAATAGGCCAGAATGAACGTAATTCCTTTGTGCCTAATTAATTAGTCTTAAAGATTTAAACTAAGTGTGCCAACCATTTGTCCGTTTTTGGTTCTTACCGTTGGTTTCCCGCGTTCTCTCTGTCTCGACCATAAGTCTAACCCTAGTCATCACCACGACACGAATTTCTCATTCAACCCCCTTCTGCACAACCAGACTTTGATTCCCCCTCTAACCGAGCTTGACCGCGATTCTCTCTTCCCCCTACCCTGGTGAGTCGGCCAGGGCGTGGATTTATATCCTGGAAGGTTTGCGTCGAGTGTTTGGATAAAGGGATTAGATCGAGTCGGCGCTGTTAATTATTTGTTGTTGTCTTTGTTCTTTATTATCTACTTAGACATCTGGTTGTCCGAAACCGCGAAGACAACTGGGTCTAGATAATTCAGTTTTGTCCGCCCCGAGCATAGAAGCCGGGAATGAACTCGGAGTAAATTAAACTGTGAATGCTGGTCGTGGTATCGCTCTTTTTAATAGTGGTTGTTAGAACTGAGGGTTGAGTTCGGTCTTTTGATGATGAGCTCCCTGTCTATACCTGGAAAGATAAAATTTCCTTTGTCGGAAGCCTGGAGTTTATACTAGAGGTGCATGGTCATTTAGTCTACAGGTATTTCTTGATGATGTCGTTTCATTTGATGTTAGTTCGAATTTTAACCGGCATTTCATGATCTTGATATCTCACGTGGGACGGACTATTCTGGGGATTTGCCATCGGAAATGGAGGTCGAATGCTTTAAGGCATCTCTTCCCTCTTTGCTTCTATGCAAGGAACCTTATTGGGGCTAGACCTCTTTAAAAAAAATGCAGAATACTTTGGTTTCTCTTTGTTAGTTAGTTTGTCCAACTTTCATTCCTAATTGTTTTATAAAATTTTTTGAGTGTTTTATGTTCATGTTGCATTGGCATTATTAATCTCATGGGCAGTTGCAGCAGCAGGTGGATCTGCTCTGGCAAAGATAGTTTTAACTGCAAGTTTCAATTTCTTTCAAGCAGTGTTTACCAACTTCATTACTTGTTTATCTTTATGTTTTCCTTTTTTTGGGGGTGGGGGGAGAAGGGGGTTGCGGGAGGTTTTCTCAACTTGGTTGTATGAACTTTATGAACCGTCGTGGACAAGGATATGGACTACGCTACTTAAAGTCTTCAAGTTTTGGCTTCGATGTTCTTTTCTCTATATGTCCTATTCTGATTTATAGTCCACTCACAATTCAGTGCAGACCATGTTGGCCTCTGTAAAGATGGAATTCATGACTCCTTTGGTGGATTCCCAGGCAATATAGGTTATTTTGTTTGTTGCTTGAGAAGTAAGACGGGAGCTGAGAGTACCATTTGTTAATGTTATTTCCTATTAACTGTCTCGGTTTGAATTTATTATCGACAGCCGTTGAGTACTACATGCCCCCCATATGTTCCGCAACTTTAGGCCCGGTAGGTCAGCTGAAGTAACAACTGTAATTGCAAAACAACTTTCCAATGCTTCGTTGAGGTGCTCTGTCTTTCTCCTTTTCATTTTACAGCTTTCAAAGGCTCGACTTTGAATTCGTATTATAACTTGAACTTCTTTCTGTTACGTTTCATCACGTGAACTCGTGAAGAACATTCATTACACCTGTAATTTTGTATTCTGAATGACATAATGTGAGAAAGATGTGTAGCCCCCGGCTGGTTCAACAATATGTTTCAGACATCCTCTTTGCAAGTGCATGTACTTTTCTTTGAGAGGCTCCAAAAATGTATTAACTTCCACGGATTTAGCTGTCATATGACATTACATCACCGTGTCATGACAGAAAACTACTTTCCGTGTCATGACAGAAAACTACTTTCCGTGTCATGACAGAAAACTACTTTCCTGTCCCTCAGCATAAGTTGTTCGGGTGTGCCCTACTAAGCAGAATCAGGAAACAATGAAAGGAATGGTGATAGGGGAATTTGTGCTGCTGCTAAGTGATGTTCCACTGGTTTTGTGGAAGTACTCTTGAAAAAGTTTTTGCTTGACATATGTGATGAGTAGTTCTTCCAAATAGATACCCTGCGTCTTGTAGATTTTCATTGTCTTAGCTTTTTGTTCAGATCAGGCATGATTGACTTGTAGGAATTGTCAATCGTCAATGGTAAAGCAGCTTGGATTGCATCCGGGTACTTGCTAGCTATCATTGATCTTTTATTCTTAGAAGAAAAACTTTGTTGTTGACTATGATATTTGATTTGGTGTTAAAGGCCGCAACTAAGCCAAATTGAATCTTGCAGGATATTTACTGTCTGGATGCCGATGGTGCTCTTTTACGGTGCTGCTTTCTGTGCTGTACCCATATTCTTCCATTCTTTACATCTAAAGTGAATATATTATAACATTTATTGTTGAATCATCACCAAGACGTGTTGTGTGATTCTTGTTCAAGGTTAAGGAAAACATACTATAGTAAATTGTAATGCTCATGCTACAGAATATAAGCAACCCTCTTTTTATTAATAAGTAAAAATTATACTGTTTTTATTAGCAACTAAACCGTGCTGGAATTTATCATATATTAAAAACATGTCGTGCACTTCTTTTTTGTGAGAATGTTACCTAACGTGAAAATATTTTTCGAAATAATTTCCGAAATCGGTCTTTATAATATAATTTCACTAAGAATTTGAAATTATAAAATTAGATTTTCAATTTAAAGGTCTCTAATTTCGAGTTCAAGGAAATGAAATATATAATAGAGAAATTAATAAAGTCGATTTTTTAGGAAGTAAAATTAAAAATTATAAAATTTGATTTTAGAAATTATTTTAGTAAGTTTAAAACTATATAATTTATTTCTGAAATTTTTCTTTTTGAAACGTTACACAAAACCCTAAAAGAATAATAGATAGTATAAAAAAAACGATGGATAATAGCCTCAAAGGCGACAGGGCCTAATTGAGGCGATTTTTAAATTGTTTTAAATTATGATCGGTAAGGACTTTTTTGTAAAAAATATTTTAATTACGAGACATAAAATAAAATTGTCTTGAAGAAGAACAAAGCGTTCTTACCCTCCCTCACCCACGTTCGGACTGAAACCCTAGACATCCCTCCCGCCGGCGGTCCCCGTCCACTGAGTTGGTTTCGAGCTTGTCCACACTCCGAAGTAACACCCTAGATAGCCCAACCGTCGGCCGAATTTGGACGATAAGTTTGTCCCTGTGAAGAAAAATCCAAGACAGCCCAGCCGCCGGCGGTTTTTGCCATTCGAGCTTGTCCGTACTCCTTTTTGTTCTGCAGTGCGTTTGTTTTACGATTGTTTTCTTCGGAGATTGCTTTTCACGTCCATTTTGGTGATATTGTGATGTGATCATGGATCCGTTGCTCAGATGATTTCGTGCATTTGTTGTGGTAGGGCGGTTGCACAGCCATCTTAGGTAAATTTTTATTCCCCCAACTTGTAGTAGCCCCCTGATTTCTTCATGGGAAAGGCTTAAAATCAGGGAGTTTAGCAGTGCTCGTTATTTTGTTGTAATGTTGATTCCACCAACTGTTGTTGCGACAAAAGTGATCTACTTATTGCTCATTGGATTTTTTTTTTTGGAATAGGAGCTTAACGTCTTCAGAAATATATTTTTACTTGTTCATTGTGCTTATCGTTGTCCATTTTTTGACTAAAAGGACATGTATAAAATCTGTTGGCACTTATTGTACACCGGTCACCTTAAGCGGTATGGCGTGCGCCTCGCATTAAGGCACAAGGCACACCCTTGCTAACATCGCAATGCCTTTGAGTTGTTTGTTGGCTAGGTAGTCCTTTTAATTGATTCAGTTGTTTCTTTAATTTTGTTATATATTTATTTATTTATTTTTATTTTGTTCCAACATCCAAAGATTATTCATCTTCCAATTCTTTATTGTTATGTATTTTCATTTGTTTGCCTATCCTGTTATGCTTTCTGAACATGAAGTCCCTTTTTTGTGCCAACTTCAGATTATTGACGTCAATCTGTTCGAAATTAGTTGAAGATAGCTTTTTTGGCATTTTGCAATCTTGATTTTACTAAGTGAGATCGAGATGGGAGCCCAAAAAAATACTGGGGATTGGTCGTCAGATATGGAGATTGATGCTTTCAGGCGCCTCTTCCCTCTTCGCTTCTATGAAAGGCACCTTACTGAAGCAATACGCCCAGATGCTAGACCTCTCAAAAAATGCAGAGATACTTCAGTTGCTCCTGGTTAGTTAGTTTGTCCAATTTTTTGTTCCCTACTGTTGTTGAAACCTCTATGCTCTAGTTGCGTTGCCGTTATTGGTCTCAGGGGCAGTTGCTACCGCTGATGGATCTGCTCTGGCCAAGATAGGTTCAACAGTGAGTTTCGCTTTCTTTCCTAGTGTTTGCCAAATCTCATTACATTTTTATCATGTTGCTTTGTTTTGTTCTGGGAGAAGGGGTGTGCTGGAGATGTATTTTATGGCCCGCCAAGCACGAGGACATGAACTAAAATGATTATAATTTCCAAGATTTACTTTAATGCCTTATTTATTTATATTATTAATTTACTATTTTGAATCTTTGATTTGTAATTATCTCACCACGTTGATGCAGACTATGCTGGCCTCTATAAAGATGGAAGTGATGACTCCTTCCGTGGATTCCCCTGATGAGGGCAATATAGGTTAGGGCAATATAGAGAGTGCCATTTGTTATTGTATTAATTCTTTTTTTTTTCCAATCACTTGTCTCATTATGATTTTATTTTTCACAGCTGTCGAGTATTACATGCCCCCTATATGTTCTCCAATCGTCAGGCCTGGTAGGCCAGCTGAACTGGCACCTGTAATTGCAAAGCAGCTTTCTAACACTTTATTGAGGTGTTGTTTGTCTTTCCTTTCATTTTTCTGCTTTTATAAGGGCCAGTTTAAATTGTGATGATATCTATAATTTCTTTATATTATGTTTTCATGGCATAAACTCGTTGTAACATAATATTATTTACATTTGTGTTGATAATCATTTTCTGCATATGAACTAGGCACTATGGTGATGTTGAATCAATTTTGTGCATCCATTTTCAAGTTTCACTTGTTTTGCTTTTGTTATTCAGCTCAGGCATGATTGACCTGAAGGAATTGTCAATCATCAGTGGAAAAGCCGCTTGGATGGCATACTTGGTACAAGCTCTTCTTGATCATATTTTTTGTAAATTTGCCGATGATTTATGATTTGGAGGGAAAACTGCATCTAAGCTAGACAAACAATTTTTTGGTCAGAATTTTATGAAACTGAACATTTCTTTTTTTTTTCTTCTTTTAAGAAAATACTAGACAGTTAAGCCAATTTGGCTCTTGCAGGACATATACTGTCTGGATGCAGATGGCGCTCTTTTCGATGCTGCTTTACTCTCGGCTGTTGCTGCTTTCTCTCACTGTACGTATTCTTCCGTTCTTTAGATATAAAGTGAATATAAAATGATAATTTTTTTGAGTAACTATCATCTACTGTCTTATTCTCTTTGAAGGTTAAACAAACCTATTTGATTCTTGTCATCCATTGAGTGATGCTGCAGTAATTTTAATGTTCATGCTACTGAGTATGAGTAATGTGCTTTATAATTTGAAGAAGTCTAGTAATGATAAAATATCTTTTTTCTTCCGGTTCTACTAACTACCAGTAATTGTCACTTATAAAAAAAACTACCAGTAATTGTCAACACAACGTGGAACCTTAAATGTTATGTTTGGCAATGATTGTTGTGATTATAATTAGGATGTCAAAGTTGAGAATACCTACATCTCAGAAAAAATTGTTGAGTTTTTGAAACACTTCTGTGCACTATATGTCTTCTTTTTTTTTCTTATTCTGATTTTTATATTCAATTGTCAACTTTGTGTTTTTGGTAGGAAGGACGGTGATAGATTATATTAAGCGTTTAGTACACCTTTAGGTTTCTTGACATGGCAAGTCTCCATGTAAAAAGTCTAGCACAAAATCAGAAGGGTAGGTGAAAATGATAGATTTCTCCTGTTGATGTCGCGCTCTTCTAGCCATTTCATGCGCAACCTTGTTTTGTCCTCTCATGACATGGGCGAGTGAGATTTCCTCGAAGCTACATGATAGCAACCTGCAATTATGCACAATTGGAGGCAATTAGTGTAGGGCATTGGTGGTTTCCTGTTGTACTGTGGAGTAGTATTTCGGCTTCTGTTTGAATGGCGAAATTACAATGTCATCTCCGCTATTCTCTTGGAAGCTTTGGATAGTTAGAACTTTTACCTCCCTTTTGAAACATTTCTTGCTTGTCTATCAGGGCTTTCAATTCTCTTTACCTTAGCTCACAAGTCGTGATTGTTTCTGCAGCAATGAAATGATAGTTTCTTCTCTTCATCTTGCTTTGACATGATGAACCTTTGTGAATTGCAGTAAATATTCCTGCCGTTTCTCTTAATGATGAAGGAAAATTAACCATTGTATCTGAAGAATCTAATGGTGAGGAAAACGTTGAAAAAGAACCTGTCAACAGAGACCGGAGAAAACTTACCATCAGCAGCATTCCGCTTTCACTTACTTGTGTTCTGCACAAGAATTACATTTTGGCCGATCCAACTGGTGAGGAAGAGTCCATCATGGAAACCAGCATAACCACTGTACTGAATACATCCGATCAGCTTATATCTCTCTACAAGCCCGGTGGACCTGTTCTTGCATCTACTGCCTCTATTAAGGCAAGCATGTTCTTTATTTAATTTCTTTGTTTTTGTCCTCGCAGAAAATGTTTTGTGCAAGTTATGCATCTTGAGCCAAAGTGGGCCTCTAATACGTCCTTTCTGGAAATAGGATGGATCATTTAGTCTGCACCTTTCAAATGTTTCTTGCTTTATTGGTAAAACGAGTTTTAATACTGTATGAGGAAAAACAGGGATTAGGAACATTTTTTTCTGTTAAACTGGGAAGGATGGCGAAACCTTTGTTTTGATTGTGAGAGGAGAAGGTGAAGGGGGTGGTGTGATCATTATTGTTTTCTGTTTGGTTTGAAAAAACGTCTAAGGCTCAGATTACGTTATTCTTAACGCTGCCCTAGGCTCCTCAAATTCGAAGATGGTGCCAGAGTATTCATTTCCCCGGAGGGCGAACTATGTTATTGCTAAAGAGCATAGTTTTATTTTACCAAGAACTTTGAGAAAATAGTTGCAATATTGGAGGACTTTGCTGCCACAAAAATCTTCAAGAGCATCATATTTCTGATTTCTTATTTTTAATGCAAAAACATATTGATGTATCTGGGTGGATTGGATGAAGATATCATTTCTGTTGCTGCTGATACAGTTACAGTCACTGGTTAGGCTGCCTTTAACTACAGATACAGCCTTTATTGTTAGAAAAGGATATATTAGTTAACTACTTGTAGTTCAAGTTTGTGCTAGATATGTCCTTTTGTATTGGCTAGTAATTATCGATGGAGCTTCTTCTGCTTTTCCTGATAGTACAGTGATTGCAGGAATGTGTTTCTCTGACGAGACAGAGAATCAAGGAACTTCAGGATATTCTCTCTGACTCCTTCGCCAGTATGGATATGAATTAGGTATATTTGCGTCTCGTGAAATGTTTGCCTTTATTTCCTTCTGATATTTATTTTTTCTTAAGAATCTCCAGCCAGTTCTACACTTATTTATGATTTTTCTAATGCAAATACAGTAGGGGCGACCTGTTGTAGATTTTTTCGTGTTTGTCGTGAACTTTTATGTCATCGCCCATGTTGAAGGAACTTGAGTCAAACGAGTCGCTGCCATATCTCTCCAGCTTTCTGGTCTCGAGGTATGATATAGTTTGAACAAGCAACCGGGATAACATTATGCGGATCATAGTCACAATATTGATGTTTGCTCTTCAACAAGAGGCTTCATCCGGTTCTGGATAACCTCTAGTATGTGTGAGTTGTCATTATTCCAGAATCTATTGAAGGCTTGGCCATGTTCTTTGCCTGCAGTTGAACATTTTTTGAATTCTTATTTCTGGGAAATCAGTTCTTATTTTAGGACTCTGGTTTGTTTAGCATTAGGAGGTGGCTTTTGTCAGGAAGTTTTACACACTGTAATCTACATTCTGGTTGGTGGGAATGATTTGTCTGCCAGCACCATCTATTCACGCTTTTCCAGCCTTCGGTAACCCGGGAAAGACAAGGTGCTGGGTTAAGAAAGTGGGATATCCAGTGGCCCTTAATTTTTTATGTTAGAGGAATCATCATTGTTAGCGAAGAATCCGGGTGAGCGAAGATGGTGGGAATCGATGTTCCATTTCAGGTTTAGACAGGCCATGGTCCAATTATTCATGATGCATGTATGTCTGATAAAAAGCCGTCTCTCAAAATCCTAATAATTCAGATTTTCTGACAGTACAGGCTAGCAACTGTACTGAGTTTGGATAATATGAAGTGGTTGGTGCTTGAACCTACTTGTACCCTTTGGAAGTTATTGCATGATCGCATGTAGGGATCATATCCTGGATTATTATTTTTTTCATAGCCAAATCATCTCAAAAAATATTACCCATTTTTTATTTCACACCATCAAGTCATTCACTTAGCCATTCATTTAGAATCGGGGCAGACAGTGGAGTCTTGTCCTTAGATAAAGTCGCTCTTGTTTTCCTTTCAGGGTGGGTCATACTCGTGGTAGGGGGCCTTCTTTTACTTTGTTCATTCTTTTTCTTCGCCCTTTTCTTTATCTTAAGCATTAGGTAATGATAATATTGCAATTTTACGACTTCCCAAAAGAAAAAAGTGGGAGGAATGAATGAATGATGACCAAGGTTTGCCTTTTACTAGAACGAGAGTGTCCTTGGGGTTGCAACCAAAAACATCGCAAGTCTTTCGGGCGTGCATGCCATCATCGTAATTGCTTAATTTCCGCCCATTCGTCGTCATCACGTGATATTTCATTTTCGGTTATTAAAATATGCATGAATATGGTACTTAGTTTGGAAATTCATTAATTAATCCAACGAATTCGTCCTTACAAAAGTCGACTTTTTTCATGATCGAAGTTAGTTTTTATCAATTTTATCGGGTTAATCGAGAAATTTCCAAACTTATGTTTGGGACCAACTTTATCTCGTAACAAAACTCCACGACTTTCGGGCAGAAAGTTCGGTTCATTGCATATGCATGTAGCTTTTTGTTAGTCATGAGCCAAACCCAAAATAAAAGAAGGGGTCTGGGAAGTGATTGGTGGGGGCCATCCCCCCACACCATGATGTTTGTCCATGTCGCCTCCCTTTTCTTTTAATAAATAATAATACTCCTACTACAATTAGTTCATCAGCACTGCAGCTTTTTAGGAAAAGTTTGATTCCTTCTTGTCCTTTTACGTCGATGCTACTACACCATCCCACTTTATTTTATCAACTTTGATTTGTTCTAACGAGACTTTCATTTATCCCCGGATAGAAAAATCAACTTCATGTTTCTAAATTTAAAGAAAACAAAGGTTACAACTATTAAAAGTATAATTATTAATGCAATGACGGGCAATTAGGATATATAAATAGTAAAGAAATAATTATTATTAACATTATGTAATTTCAATATTTTCTTAAATAATAAAAAATATGACTTTTATTACTTTTTAACGGGTATCTTAAAGCACCCGTTAACAAATATATTAAAAAAAAACACAACTTACCAATCATAATAAATGCAAAAAAGGTAAAATATCAATTTTTGGTAGTCAAACTTTCTTGTCATTAACTTAATTTGTTATATATTTTGTGGCCAACTTTTATTTTTATTTTGATTTTGACCATTCATGAATTTATTCTAGCGAAAGCCAAACAAGGCATTAATAGACAATTTTCATTTATCGACTAAAAAGAAAAAATTTTAAAAATAGCAAATAATATCGAAACATATCATTTGTTTTTTATTATAAAATTTTGACTAACAAATCAAGTGAATTGAAAGCCGAAGTTAACGATAGTTGCTGATGTTGTCAAAAACTATGAAAAATCGATGAATGTCGGATGGTGTTCTATTAAGGGGCGACTATTACGGATAAAGTGGACTATGAGACGAATGAATGAGATGTCGAAACTCCACTATTATAGGACACATGTTAGACTATGTTAAGGCCTTGTTTGGCTTTCGCTAGAAGAAATTCATGATTGGCCAAAATCAAAATAAAAACAAAAGTTGGTGACAAAATTATATAACAAATTAAGTTAATAACAAAACAGAAAGTTGGCTCAAAGTTGAGGCCATAAATATATATTTTGCCGATGTAAAAATTACAAGTTAGAGAACGTATTATATGTTAAATCACTGAATTTAAAGTACCACCCCTTTTCACGAGTTCTCGGTTAACAGATAGCTTGACAAAGTAGACACAACTAGTTGGGCCTGCAGCAACGTTAAATTTAGGATTTTGTTTTCATTAGTTAAAAAATATTTTTGAATTTAAGATAAACTTTCAAAATTCTTAATTTACAGTATCGAACTTGAGCACCATGAGATTCCAAACTAGCGATATTTGATAACTTAAATGCAATGAGATTCCGAGTGAATGGATTGTGCAGCTGAAAAAGAAAAGAAGGGTGTACGTGAGTTTTCTTTCCTCAATGTGATGGGGGAGGGGGGAATAAATTGGGTCAGAAAATAGATCTGTTGCTGTTGTTGTTGTTCTTCAGTTACATCAAAATCTTATTAGATCTGTTGGACACATCCAATCTCCAACTCTCAATATCTAAACTCACCCTTTTCTTACAATGAACCTGGAAAGAATCCTAGGTCCCTTATTTCTTTTAGGTCGGTAATATTTAAAAGCAATTGTTCCCTTGGTCGCATGCATAACCCCATAAATGAAAATATAAAATGTTGTGCAAGGTATGCTTTTCGATGTTATAGCCAACTTGTTGAATTTTGATTAGATGGACAAGCTGGTCTACCATAATGTTTATAAGATTCAAATGAATATTTGATCCCAAAAACAAGAAAAACTATGCGGTTCCACCTTCACGCCATTTGGTCTATTTAAAGATACCCAAGGAAAAAATGATAAAAGGAAATGGGATCACCAGTCGGCCTATAAAGCAAAAAATGCAGATTCCCATTTCACAAGCCGTTGATGCCCTTTGCTGGCTGATACCCCCCCCCAATAATCTCTCGGCATTCTTTGGATGTCAATCTCTTTTGCCTTTTTCCCCGTGAGAAGAAGATGTAATCATGAGTTGGGCTCTCATTCTTTCCTCTCTCTCTCCACACCTGGGCAGGTAGGAGGCTTTTGGACAGAGAAACTGCTGTCTCCTGCCTCGCTTCCCAAACCCAAGAGTGATCATAATCATTCACGCACAAACTTGGCTCCCTCACTGTTTTTCATCCCGTTCAAATCTCAACTCCATCTGAATTGGATTTTCTGCATGTTCTGGGTTCCTATCCCTTTGGTGATTTTTGTCGTGAAGCTATGAATCCACGCTAAAAAGTAAATGGGAGGTGCTTTTTGGGTTCTGATGTTAGTCCTGTGTTCTGGGTTCCGGTCAAAATTTGATCTTGCTGTTGCTTTGTTGCCGGATGAAGCTACACTAATGGCGATCGGTAAGGAACTGGGTGTTCCCGGTTGGGGTGTGAATGGGAGTTTCTGCACTTGGCCTGGGATTAGGTGTGATGGTGAGAATTCTGCTGTTGAGGAGCTTGATCTCTCCCATCTCTTCCTTAGAGGCGAGGTCGATCTGGTTTCCGAGTTGGCAGCTCTGAAAAGGCTCGATCTTTCGGGAAACAGCTTCCGGGGCCTTATTCCGCCTGCGCTCGGTAACCTGTCCGAGCTCGAGTTTCTCGATATGTCCATGAACAAGTTTTTCGGGTATATTCCTAAGGAGCTGGGTAGTCTTAGGAATCTGAGGGCGCTTAATCTGTCGAACAACTTGCTGATCGGGGAAATACCGGATGAACTTGGGAGTCTCGAGAAGCTCGAGGAGTTTCAGGTTTCAAGTAATGGCCTCAACGGGTCGATACCACTCTGGTTGGGTAATTTAAGCAAGTTGGCGGTGTTTGCAGCTTACGAGAACAACTTGGTAGGGGAGATTCCGGAGAATCTAGGGAATTCTTCCGAGCTTTGGTCGTTGAACCTTCATTCGAACTGGCTCGATGGGAAGATACCGGAGAGCTTGTTTGCTATGGGGAAACTAGAGGTCTTGATTCTCACGCAGAATAGATTGACCGGAGCGATTCCTGATGAGATCGGCAGCTGCAAAAGTCTTTCCAGCATTCGGATTGGTAACAACAATCTGGATGGGGTCATTCCCAGGGCAATAGGGAATGCTAGTAGCCTTACCTATTTCGAAGCGGACAACAATAATCTTTCCGGCGAGATTGTTCCCGAATTTGCTCGGTGCTCTAATCTCACCCTCCTGAATTTGGCCTCAAATGGTTTCATCGGAAGGGTTCCTGCAGAGTTAGGCAATCTCGTGAACTTGCAGGAACTGATTCTCTCTGGCAATAATTTGTACGGAGAGATGCCTTCTTCCATTCTCGGGTGCAAAAATCTCAACAAGCTTGACATAAGTAATAACAGATTCAACGGCACCATACCGGCGGTGATCTGTAATATCTCGAGGCTCCAATACCTGGTCTTGGGTCAAAACTTGATAAAAGGAGAAATACCTCGGGATATTGGGAATTGCGCTAAGCTGCTTGAACTACATCTGGGAAGCAATTACTTGACGGGAAGCATCCCGAGGGAAATCGGTCGCCTTAGAAACTTGCAGATATCCCTCAACTTGAGCTTTAACCATCTTCATGGTAGCCTTCCCTCTGAACTAGGGAAGCTCGACAAGCTCGTTTCTATCGATGTATCCAATAATCAGCTCTCCGGCCTTATTCCTCCCGAATTCAGGGGAATGATGAGCTTGATAGAGGTGAACTTCTCGAACAATCTTCTCACGGGGCCTATACCAGAAAGCGTGCCTTTCCAAAAGAGTCCCAATTCTAGCTTCTTGGGAAATAAAGGACTGTGTGGAGAACCGCTGAAATCTGTTTGTGACATTTCGGACCAACATAACCCGTATGATCTCCGTCACAGGGTTTCTTACAGGATTGTGCTAGCCGTGGTTGGTTCTGGTGCGGCAGTTTTCGCTTCAGTAACTATTGTTGTCGCCCTCTTTATGATGAGAGAAAGGCAAGAAAATGCTGCAAAGGCAGCCGGGACAATTGTGAAGGATGAAGCCAATAATCCACCAACTATAGTTGCTGGTGACATATTTGTCGAGAATCTCAAACAAGCTGTGGATCTCAATTCGGCTGTTCAAGCTACCCTGAAAGATTCAAACATGATTAGTACAGGAACATTTAGCATGGTTTATAAAGCAGTTATGCCTTCTGGGTTGCTTCTTCTTGTGAAGAGATTGAAATCCATGGATCGGTCCATCGTACACCATCAAAGCAAGATGATCCGGGAGCTAGATCGACTCAGCAGACTGTCTCATGATAATTTAATGACCCCAATCGGATATGTCATCTACGATGATGTTGCTCTTATACTGCATTGTTATCTCCCTAATGGGACTCTGGCACAGCTTCTGCACGTAACCTCCAAAGAATCCGAGTATGAACCGGACTGGCCTCGGAGACTATCGGCTGTGATTGGCGTGGCCGAAGGTCTGGCTTTCCTTCATCATCTCGCGGTGATCCATCTCGATATTTGTTCAGGAAATGTATTCTTGGATTCTAACTTCAGTGCCGTAGTTGGGGAGATTGAAATCTCAAAGCTTCTTGATCCATCAAGAGGAACTGCTAGCATTAGTGCAGTTGCAGGGTCCTTTGGTTACATTCCGCCAGGTAACAATTTTGGTTCAGTCGCACATTCAATCACGAGATCGCAACTGCTGATTGATCGTTTTCTCCAAAACTTTCTGCAGAGTACGCATATACCATGCAAGTCACTGCTCCCGGGAATGTTTACAGTGTTGGAGTAATCTTGCTCGAGATTCTAACGACACGAACGCCTGTCGACGAAGTTTTCGGTGAAGGCACGGACCTGGTGAAGTGGGTTCACAGTGCACCAATGAGAGGGGAGACACCAGAGCAAATCCTCGACGCTAAACTCAGCACGGTGAGTTTTACCTGGAGAAAGGAAATGCTCGCTGTTCTGAAGGTGGCGCTGCTCTGCACTGACAACATCCCCGCCAAAAGGCCGAAAATGAAAAGGGTGGTGGAACTGCTGCAAGAAATCAAGCAAAACTGAGACAGTTGCAAAGGCAGGATCAACCGCATGCTGCTCCGTTTATGCGAACTCCAGTCATTTCGTTGGACGGGAAGATATACACTGCTCCGAAGGTCTGGCGATAACGACCTGTGATCGACTTGCTGCAATGCAATTTGACCTTGACATCAAAATCTATGTACATCTTGGGCAAAATATCATTTATGGACTTAAACTTTGAGTCAATTTTTTGTTATTAATTTAGTTTATTATATAATTTTGTTATCAATTTTTTTTTTATTTTTATTTTGATTTATTTTGAATTTTATTGTGAAAGTCGACAGATAATTTTTATTTATCAATTAAACAAGAAAAAAAATTAGAAAATTAAGTAATAATATTAAGAACTTTCATATATTTTTTTTCATTTTAAAATTTTGATGACCCGATCATGTGAGTTGAAAGCCAAAGTTGGACGATAATTGCTGATACTGTAAAAAATACGTAAAATCAATTAAGGTTGGATAATGGTTTTATTGAGGATTGCTGCTACGAGTAAAGTGAATTGTGAGACGAAGAAACGAAGGTTGAAAATCCACTATTATACGACACGAATCAGACCGTATTAAGGCTTTGCTTGGCTTTTTTGAAAGAAAATTTTAGATTTGTCAAAATTAATACAAAAATAAAAGTTAGAAATAAAATTATATAACAAACTAAGTTTTTTACGAAACGAAAAATTCGGCCAAAGTTAAAGCCACGAAAATATATTTTGCCTTCTTCTTAAGATTTTGAGACTTATGCGACACACATCATGCCTCATGCCGCCTGACACTCTCGGACACACTGTCCTTTTATCGGAGCCTTTCATAATATCCTCCTAACTCAACAACGTTTCAAACCGTCATCTCATAAATTATAATCATATTTTAATATATAAAGTATAAAAAAATAAAAATAAATATTATTTTATTTGTTATTCCTTCCGCAATAAATTTTCACTATTATTTAAAATAAACAATCTTTTCCTCAAAAAGAATTATCAAAATTAACTTTCATGTTGATCCTATTACAAAACATTTTTTATGTAATATATTTTAAGATTGCATGGAGTAAATTTCCCAATTTACTATTACCAATCAATTTTGAAATAAAAAATAGAAAAATAAAATAAGCGACAATAATAAAAAAATCAAAATAACGAATGAAGTCTTAACCGAAGGGCGGGGACCAAACGGTAATTTCAACCAAACCCTAAACCTCTCTCCGGACCGAACGCCCAAAACCCTCGGAAATTTAGTTACTTCCTTGGGGAAACCCTGCTGTACATTCTTAGCCGGAACTAGGAGTTGGGGTGACCTTCCGGACGACGGGCTTCCCCACCGCATCCCCGCGATGTCTCACGTGGTGGAGGTATTCCATCTGAATCCCGTTTTATTTCTGGGATCTCTTTCCTTTGTTTTTTCTCCTTCTTTTCCTTTGTGAATTTTGTTTTGGAATTGTAAAAGTTTGGATTTTGGGATTATACCGTGATGGGGCGGGGGAGAAATAGGAAGCAGATTCGATTTTTTTTGGTTTTTGGTTGTTGTTCTGTTGGTTGTTGGGCCACGGGGGATAAAGGAAACTGGCTGCCGTTCAATGCCGTTTTCGTGTTCTTGGAGGACAAGAAGCGTCTGAACGCTGGAGTGGTGTTTAATGGGCTTGTTTCCGTTTCGGTTTTGAGGAGGGTTTATTTTGTTGGCTGTTGTTTCACATGCTTATGACACTGGATGCTCTTACTGCTGCAGGGCGCTGTTGAGACTGTCGACTCTGTTAGCTTCAGCTTCTTTACTAATGAAAAGGTGAGAAAGCATAGTGTGGTGAAGATTACGAAACCCGATAGTCTAGATGGCATGGGAAGAGCTGTGCTGGGCGGGCTATATGATCCCACAATGGGTGCAATGTCTGACAATGAACCGTAAGTGCTCTTTATTCATATATTAGACTCCTAATTTATGGTAGTTTGGCTTTTCTGGCTCGTCCGTTTGTAAATTGATTGGACATGCATGCTTATAAGGACACCTTTTCTTTCAATTTCTGTGAGTGCTACTTTCTTTGGAAACGCTTGGTTAAATCCTTGAACATATATAAGTAGATGCTCGTGGCATGTATCTAGCACTGTCTGCATGAGGAAGTTTCTTTGCGGCTCCATTTTAATTTTTAATTAGTTAAGATATTTTTTAGGCTATGGTTTCCTTCTGCTTTGTTGATTCTTACTAGCCTTTTCTAGGAATGTTAATGCACATTTTCTTGTTGCTATAATGCAGCTGCAAAACTTGTGGGCAACGTTC
Source organism: Melastoma candidum (assembly GCA_023653495.1). Taxonomy (NCBI): domain Eukaryota; kingdom Viridiplantae; phylum Streptophyta; class Magnoliopsida; order Myrtales; family Melastomataceae; genus Melastoma; species Melastoma candidum. The sequence continues at coordinate 4,986,554 of CM042889.1, read as the reverse complement.
TTCTTGCCCTGGTCACTGTGGCCACATTGATCTCGTTTCTGTGGTTTACAATCCACTACTTTTCAACACATTATACAAGATTCTGCGGAAAACGTGCTTTTTCTGCCATCATTTTACGGAAAGCAGGACTCAGGTAATTTACCTTTGATAGCTAATGATGACATTATCTTTAGATCACTGCAATGCATGGGAAAAGGTGTAGCAGGGTGGCTGTTCTTCCTCCACACCGTATACAATCTCGTTCTGCCCCCTGACGTGTCTTTTATTTCTCTATAGGTTGATCTTATAACTTCTCAATTGGAACTTATTGCCAAAGGTGACATAATTGGGGCCAAGAAATTGGGATTCAGTTGGTTGGCCGATTCTTCAGAAGGAGAGGGTGGTGATATTTCATGCTCTAGTGAGAGCACTGATTATTGTGGCGATTCTTCTGTCTCTGAGAAGTCGTCAGCATGGACCTCCCTCCAATTAAACGAAGAGATTTCTGTGTTGAATACATTTTTGAAGTCAAAGTTTAGAAAATTCACAAAGTGTGAAAACTGCAAGGCTAGAAATCCCAACATCAAGAAGCCCAATTTTGGATGCTTTAACGTGGTACGAATTTGTGGTTTTCCTTTTAAATATATTCAACGCTATACGATTTAATTTAGGAGTTTATTTGTTCAATGATCATGATATTGACTAATTATAGCTGTGGAAATTAGATTGTGGTATCTGTTGAACTTTTTTTTCATATCCAAGCCAGTGAATTAAACATTTGAGCTAGTAGAAGGACATATAAATTCGCAAGTAGAAGGGTTCTCATGGTTTCTTAGTCCAACTAATTTTTTGGGTAAATTTTCATCTTCCTAAGCTGAGTGGACCATGATAATTTTATTTTATTCTTTTTTTCATATGGAGACACCTATTTGTTTACTTTTGTAGTTTTTTTTTTGGTAGATAGTTCATAGATTAGCAAGAGCGTTCAAGTTACAGTGTTTGGGGTTGCAAGGCCCCGTTAGGTTCAAACCACGGCAAATCCCCGTGTAGTATATCTATCACAAAGTCTGGAGGGTAGCAAAAGGTGATATATGCTTCGTCTTGGTGCATCGCTCTTTTTGCCATCTTGTCTGCAACTTGGTTCTGGGTTCTGGGGATGTGTCTGATGGAGGTTGCGTCGAAGTCACTTAGTAGTGATCTGCATTTATCCACAAGATGAGAGATTAGTGGGGGTGGTTGGCATAACCCTGTCATGTAGTTAAGAAGGGTCTCTGAGTCAATTTGGATTGCCAGAGCTGGGAGTCCTAGTTGTTTGGCTAGGTAAATGCCTTCCACGAGTGCGGATGCTTCTGCCATAAGGCTGTTCATGTTTGTCGTCCTTTTGGCTAGGTAAATGCCTTCCACATTCTTTTGTAGTTTTTAATTGGCTTTGTAATGTTTTCTCTGTCAAATATTACTCTAGACAATGAGATCGGATCAAGCCCGAGCAAATAGTCTTAAAGGGATAGAGTTGCAAGAGGTGCTTATTGACGGTGTCAGTGATGCAAATTCGCAAGATACAGGAGGCGGTTACAATCATCTTGCCTTAGATGGAGCTCAATCATCTGGTGGTGCTTCTGGTGTAATTACTAGTAACATGAAGAATAAACATAAAGTAGAATCTAGTCGTGGGGGTGTCAAGCTCAAATCTACCTTTACAAGGCAGTTGTTGCCCTCAGAGGTATGCATTTATCTTTGTTGTTTAAGTGGTCTGGTCTCACAAATCATGATTTCACATCGTGTTCTACCTGATTGGCATATTGCTTATTTACTCCAATTATTTTGAGGTTTATCTTTGGTTTTCTCTTCATGAAATTCTGCTTAATGTTTTCCCTCTTAACAACAGGTTAAGGTGATCATGGAACGTTTGTGGGAAAATGAGTCTAAACTATGTTCATTCATAAACGACATTCAGCATCAAGGATTTGGTAAAAATGTGGGGGCCTCTATGTTTTTCTTGGAGACGATTTTGGTTCCTCCTATCAAATTCCGTCCCTTAGCAAAGAGGGATGAGACTGTAAGTACTCTATTTATGATGAAAAGTTTTAGACTAGACTGATGTCGATCAGCGAGTTGCTGTATTCTTATATATAAATATATCTTATTTTTGCGAGCGAAGATTTCTCACAATTTCTAATCTCTACTGGCCATTTCTAACCGGGAACATGGTTCTTGCAGTTGACAGATCATCAGCAAACACTTCTTCTGAAGAAGGTGTTGCAAAGTAATGTCTCCTTGGGTAATGCTCATAGTAATCAGTCTCCCCGTGGAATTATTATCACACGTTGGAACGAACTGCAGCAATCTGTGAATTGTCTCTTTGATAGCAAAACTGGCAAAGGTTGGTACAATTGCAGATGCTTTTGAGCAATTGAAAGTCCGTCTGAACACCGACTTGACGGATCCATTTCTACAATTTTTCATACTTCTTCATTGATAAATTTTTTCTTGAGATCTTCTCTTAGCCTTTTGTTGTTTAAAAGCTTCAATGCATGCCTTCTTTTGTCAAGTAATCAAAAGTAGGATGTCAGCAGAGGAGCTGCATATGACAGGGTTATTGATTAAATTTCGTGTGCCCTTTGAATGAGTACGTGCATGATGGTTCATTAGCTCCTAGATAATGGAAATGCATGCCATTGTTGGTACCATGCCCTGAAGGGAAATGGGAGGGGACGTGTTGGGCTCACGGCCTCTGAATCGTACCTGTTAAAGCATCTACAACTGTAGACACTATTTAGAAGAAGATTGGAATGTATGGAATTTCAAAATTTTCATTTTTTTTGTTCTTGTAATAACCATACTTCTGGCCCCTTAGCTTGCGCCATTTAAATTTATTTTGTCGTAAGCTTGTACATGTAAGGCATCTATAAAATTGGTTTTGTTTTGGTTGGATTGATAGGTCCGGGTAAGAAAGATGAAGGCTCTGGCATATGTCAGTTACTGGAGAAAAAGGAAGGCATCTTTCGTCAGAACATGATGGGAAAGAGGGTCAACTTTGCGTGCCGATCTGTTATATCTCCAGATCCTTATCTTGCTGTCAATGAAATTGGAATTCCTCCTTTTTTTGCACTGAGGTTAACATATCCTGAGGTAAATTGGATTTAGCCACTTTGCTTGCCTTGGTAAATATGTCTGGTCCATGCCCATATTTTAGTGGTGATCAATGATCTAGTAATTTTTTCCCCATTCCATATAGGATATTTGGACACTGTTCTGGTTAAGTTTAGCTGATTCTTCTCATGCTTTGAGATAAATCGTCACTTCTTGTCGGAATATATGGTATTTGATATCTTTTTTTATATACTAGATGCAAGATACAGTCCACTTTCTTGTCGTGATGACTTTTTGTTACATAAATAATCAAAACATCTAAAAGTGTAATATAAGGTGCATGAAACAAACGGTTTCATGCTATGAGTTTGTTTCTTCTTTCTTGCATTTTATCACCAGGTTAATTTACTATGAGAAATAACTGAAGAAAATTACAATGATAAAGGTCATTTATTGACATTCTTGTTTTTTTTCTGCATGCTAATAGAGGGTTACCCCTTGGAATATGAATGACATGCGGAAAGCCATTGTCAATGGTCCCGGTGTTCATCCTGGAGCGACACATTATATGGACAAATCAACCGTGAACTTGCTTCCCGCAAATGTGAAAGGCCGTATTTCTATATCAAGAAAGTTACCTTCACTGCGAGGGGTTGACACACAAGTCAGAAAAAGTACAGAGTATGAATCAGACAGTAAAATTGTGTATCGTCACATTAGGGATGGAGATATTGTGCTGGTGAATAGACAGGTAAATCTTTCTTTTGGCTTAATTTTATGCTTAAGAAATCATAATGGCTTCACACTTCCAGTCCATGTTCCCCACCTACTACCACAAATTCTTGTGTTTGATACTACCAGAAATTGGCGTATGTGCCTTTGTTGTGGAAATTTTTCTTTGTTATCATGATAATATTTTGCATTTCGTAATTGTTGTCCTCATATTATGCCCCTCTCCTTCCAAGGGCTTGAGATTTGGGTCCAATCTTGGAAATGGTTCTATTTTTGACAAAACTATGAAATTTCAGTCTTTAGTTGTTGTGTCCCTGGTTCTGCTCCATTAAGCTTGTTCAGGATCTGACTAAATCATGCAGAGAGAATGAATTAAAAATAGGAATCTCCTCATAAAATTAGGGCATATCTGGTCTGACTCCCTTGAAGGTTTAAGCATAAGTAAATCTTTTTTCCCTAATATAATTAGAACTAATATAGTTAGCTGTTGATATTACTCATAGAAAATGTGGCTGTTTCCAAGAAGAGATATTTGGGGCAAATTGTTCTCGGTTTTGTGTCATTGAATTAAAACATTTTGTTCAGAAAGGCTGGATGTTATAGTAGGATATGACTTTTCTTACGCCAGGTGTCACCTATTATTCAGATCTTCTTTCATGAAAAGTGATAGGATTTGTACCATGAAATGCTTGCCATTTTGATGATATGTTATGCTAACTATTCAAATCTGGCTATGAAGTCCATTAGAGATCAGAAATTGTTGAGTTATAAATATTAGATATACAGTGAACTGGATAAATTGTTTTTGTCATGTGTTTTCATTTCATCAGATTTTATCAGAATTTTATGATTTTTCCTGTTGACAGCCTACACTTCACAAGCCAAGTATAATGGCACACGTGGTTCGTGTGCTGAAGGGGGAAAAAACACTCAGGATGCACTATGCTAATTGCAGGTTGATGATTTTGACTCTCATTGCACCGGAACTGCTTGTGTTGTTCGGATTTTAAATTTAAGAATTCTTTATTTTATTTCAGTACTTACAATGCCGATTTTGACGGTGATGAAATGAACGTGCATTTCCCTCAAGATGATATTTCCCGTGCTGAAGCTTACAACATTGTAAATGCAAACAAACAATATGTTAAACCAACCAATGGGTTTCCTATCAGAGCACTGATACAGGTAACTGACGGTCTTGCTATATGTCGATCCATAACATAACTTTTCTATCTGACATCTGGTTCTCAGGATCATGTAGTGAGCGCAGCCATTCTTACAAAGAAGGACACCTTTTTGAGCTACAACGAGTTTGTGCAGCTTTTTTACAGTTCTGGAGTTTTTACTTCTCGAACTGGTTTGATCAGCAGACGGCATAAGAAAGTTTCAATTGCTTTTGAAGATAATTGGCTGTGCCCTGCACCTGCTATTTGGAAGCCAGAACCACTATGGACTGGAAAGCAGGTTTGCATATTATTGTCCGGATGCTTGTGTTGTTTGTGTAATAGTGTTTGACAAAGCTTTCGTATGTAAGTGATTACTGATATTAGCCTTAGTATCTTAATGTTTGGATTCTATGATAATCTTCCACTGCTGCTTGCATATTTAAGTTTTTAAATCACATTTTTATTTAGTGACTTGCTTTTTAGTGTTTCAATGTTTATTTTTCAAATATCGTGGAATAGCCGCTTATTGATTGTTGGACAATAAATTAGATCATAATTCATGAGGTCTTCTCCAAATTTTCTTCAGGTGATTTCCGCCGTACTCGAGAGTTTAACTCGAGGATTCCCACCATTTACTGTGGAGAAACAGGGGAGAGTCCCGTCTGACTTTTTCAAAAGGAAAACTAGAGAGGAATCAAAGAAGAGTGGGCAAGGGAATGAAACTAAGCTCAGTAGGGAGAAAAACAGCAGGAAAAAGGATGCCGACAAAGATAAGGTGACAGACAGCCAACATCAAGATGAGCATAATCGTGTGAACAAGAAAAAAAGTGAAGAGCCTGGGGAGGAGACCATCCTCATTTTAAACAATTATCTGATCAGTGGAGTTATTGATAAATCTCAATTTGGTGATTATGGCCTTGTCCACACAGTCCAGGAGCTGTATGGTTCAAACACCGCTGGGATTCTACTGTCAGCTTTGAGTCGATTATTTACAGGTTTCCTTCAGGTCATTATCTGTTACCAAAAACTTGGTCATTACAAGGACATTCCTCAAAATTGTAGCTTGGGTGTTTGCTTAGAAACTCTTTTTTTGTGTTTTTTAGTTGTATTTTTTATTATAAGATCTTCAGTCGATTCAATTTATCCTTTGTGTTAAAGCGTGCTTCATGTTATAGAAATCTCATCAAGAACCAAAGACCTTGGGGGCCACTCTCAAAAATAAATTTGTTTTTTTATCATATTGGAAAAATTGATAGAGGGGGAACATTTTACGCAATGCGATGCTTATTACTACTGCTTCTTACTACATTGAAAAAATTCGTTTTATCATTGAGAAATTGCTCTGCTTAATTAGGTATATTCACTTTTTTATTGTTATATCATTGGTTCAGATGCATGGATTCACTTGTGGTGTGGATGATCTTCTGTTGAGGAAAGAAGTCGATGATAGAAGGAAGCAGCAACTTGAAGACTGTGAGAAATGTGGAAAGGAAGTCCATTGTGAGGTGGTGGGGTTAAAGAACACGGAAAATTTAGGTATGATTCTGTTTGGCCTCTCATTTAATGTATTATGTGTAAGTGTCTGTCCTTTATAATAGAGGTGGACTTAACAAATAGACTAGTACATCTACTATGTTGTGTGTGAACTAAAAAGTTATTTATTTAGCCTTTCAGAACATTTGGACATGAATGACCATCTTTTTTGAGAGATTGCATTGTAGTGTATTAAGTGCCTAAGGATTATCAGTTTGAAATGACCAATGTTATTTTTCACATTGAATCACTTTTGCTTGTAAAGGTATGAAATGAGGTAAAATCTTGCGAGTGAGAAAACTGACATATTTGCAAAAAAGTTACCTTGCAGTAGACTCCAAGAAAAGGTCCCAATGACATTATGTATCGTGCCCTCCCTGCTTATTGTGAACATAGCTTGCTGGAGGACCTCAATAACTTGGATAGGCATATGTTGTTGTATCTGCATTTCTTGGGGAAGATTAGCAATCATGTGACAGATTCACCTTTCCACCTATTCCCCACACAAAAAGTGACTACATTCCTTTATGATACCCTGTATCCCCTTTTGAGTCTTGACTGATCTTTCTCGCAACCGTACCCAGTTTAGCTTGTTCAAGTTATATTTTCTCCCAGAAATATAAGCCTTCGATGTTCTAAGTTAAAACTTTGCTGTTGATGAAGATGACAAAAAGTTGAGGTTCTAGGATCATAACCTGACTGTGTTCTTAGGTAGTTTGTGTACACAAAATATCATATACTACCTGATAAAATTTGGATTCTTGTGGTTCCCGCTATACACTTTTCTCTTCGACTAGCTTAGGTCTTCTGGATTTGGCTTATCAGAATTTGAAAACCTCCGCTTAACATTTGAATGACACCTATCTAAGAAAAAAAGAAACATTTGAATGACGAGTCGTCGTTATAATTCTCTGGTATGATTTTGCTTGTAAATATCAAATAGTCACAAACATGTGTTTCACATTCATCTGAAAAGTTTACGTCAGGGCTCAAAACAATTTACCTTGGGCTGAAAAATGCTTTTATTAAGAAATGCAAGCCCAAGAATAAGTGGTATTGTTTCGTTTATTCATCCATTTCATCATTTCTCTTTTAAAATGTTATTTATCATACTTTTCTTCTTTGTAGACCCGGTTGAACTACAAATGAAAATTGAAGAAGTCATATGCAGTAATGGAGAATCAGCTTTAACAAGCCTGGATAGGAGAATGATTAGTAAACTGAATGAGTTGAGCAGCAAAAAAATTGATAAGGACTTACTGTCTGAAGGGTTACTAAAGCCTACAGGGAAGAACTGCATTTCGCTCATGACTACCTCAGGCGCCAAAGGTGGCACTGTAAGTCTCACCCGAGTGTATAATGTCATTACATTTCTGCATTGATGCATAATGTAACAGGTCTATAATTCGGCCTCTAAGTCAAGTTGCTTGTTTATCTCCATTGCAGTTGTTTGTTGTCATTGTGATATGTATTTTTTACATGCAATGAATGCTATATATTACTGGAAAGATTATATTATCTGGTAAACCATTCAAAAAATGTGTTGGTATGCTGAATGGCCTAAACGAATTATGACTGGGCAAAATTATGGTCTCATCCATTGCACAGCAGATTCATGTCTATCAAACAGAACTCTTAGCTATATAATATTGTCTTTTATGGCTCTAGGCTTTGCTTTTTTGCTTCATTCGTGTTGCCTCCCATGTCCTAAGACAACACTCTACTTTCGAGTTTCTCGGGAATACTTGACTGTCTTTTTCGTTTATGCATAAGGATTGTTACTTAATCTGCACCTTATTGCTAGAGATCATTCATGAATTTTTCTTTGCAACAAACAGGCAAATTTCCAGCAGATATCTTCGCATCTGGGTCAACAAGAACTCGAAGGTAAAAGAGTTCCTAGAATGATTTCTGGGAAGACTTTACCATGCTTCCTTCCCTGGGACTGGGCAGCCAGAGCTGGAGGCTTTGTCATCGACCGATTTCTATCCGGCCTTCATCCTCAAGAATATTACTTCCACTGCATGGCTGGCCGTGATGGGTAAAGCTTTCCCACTGTTTGTCATTGGCAGCAATTGTAAATCTTTACGACATTATCACTACCAGCAAACATGTTAATTAAATTGTTGTTTCTTTGATTCCATCGAAGCTCTTACTCTTTAGGCCTTTTATGCAGTTCTTCAATCTGATTAAACCTTGGAAAAATTGGGGTGGGGCTCTCCGAGTAAGAATAGGCTCTCTAACCATCCTTTTTCAAGAATGGATGCTGCATGATCACTCTACGCAGCCTCTGATAACTAGAGGACCATAATTACTAAGTATGAGTGTAAACAATCCTAAATTGCTGTAGCACGTGCGATAACGTTGATAGGGTTATTAGCCCAATGATAACAAAATCGCAAATAAAAAATGTTGGCTACAGGTTTTAGTTTAGCCATACCCCTTCAAAATATACTCAAGCTTTCTTTGTATATAATGAGACAGTCATGTTTGGTAATTCTGTCGTTGATGAATACAGTTGCTGAAAACTTTCAGTCATTGTGGCTTAATTCCTCTTCCTCCTCAGGTTAGTTGATACAGCTGTGAAGACATCACGTAGTGGGTACCTCCAAAGATGCTTAATAAAAAATCTGGAGTGCTTGAAAGTTGGCTATGATCGAACTGTCCGTGATGCTGATGGTTCCATTGTTCAGTTCCTTTATGGAGAAGATGGGATTGATGTTCACAAAACGAGTTTTGTGGCAAAGTTTGATGCTCTGTCACTTGTAAGTAGTCATATTCTGCCTATATTGTCTCGTTTGCAGTAGCTATCTTATCCGGTTTTGCTTGTATGCAGAATCAAGATGTAGTAAATATTAAGAGGACCGTTGAGCATCAGATGATTGATGACTACATTCAAGATTTGCCTGCATCACTAAAGGATAAGGCAATCAATTTTATTCATGAAAAGAGTAAGCGAGGCGTCAAATCACTAAAAGTTGCTGAAGCAGATGTGGAGGATTTTATGAAGTCAGTAAAGCACAAGTATTTTTCCAGCCTTGCGCAGCCTGGTGAACCCGTTGGACTACTTGCTGCTCAGTCTGTGGGAGAACCATCAACACAGATGACGTAAGTATATTTGCAAACTTTTTCATAGCCTACAGGGAACCGTTTCTAGAAGATGCTGAAAGTAAACTGCATTTGGCTGGGGGGCTTTGCTTTAATCTTATAACCTCTTGCTATGTCCTATTAGTAAATGAAGGTCATCATTCTGTCTCGATGTCATGATGAATGAATTACTAGTTACTGAGTTAATATTTGGCACATATCATTGTGAAAGCCTCTAAAAATCAAAAGACGACGCAACATTTGCTTTTGGATTTCGAAGGCCTGGTGAAGGGAAGAAAGAAATGAATTTAGCGAACGGCCATTTCCTCATCTGTTCAAAATTTCTGTAAACTAGTCTAAATCAGATACTGAAAGAACTTTCTTTCAGGTTAAACACTTTCCATCACGCTGGAAGGGGAGAAATGAATGTTACTCTTGGAATTCCGCGTCTGCAGGAGATTCTGATGGCTGCTTCAAGTGAAATAAAGACTCCCATTATGACATGTCCCTTCCGAACAGGGACGTCAAAGTGAGTCTTTTATCGCGTTAGTTTGTGATCTTTTTCTTATCTAGCTAGGTCCTCTTGCTTGACTTTATGAAAATTTCAGATGACAATGTTCATATTTATCTTATGCAATCCTTGATGGCTCTACTCTTTCCGCGAAGATAACTAGTTATGTTGCTAATATGTGCAGTCTGCTTTGCTAAAAGCAGAAAATTGATAATGTTCGTGTGGGAACTGGAATGGTGTGCCTAATTCATGCGGCAGTGGCCGTCGTCTGTAATTTTAATCTGTATTTGTGTCAGACGCATCTACGTTTGTAAGACTGGTTTAATGCTGCTTCCGATGTATGATTATAGATATGTGCTGGGGTAAATAGACTGTTTTTACAGCACCACATCTGGGACTGGATGGTGGCAAATTCCCGCTTGGGTTGATGGGTTTGTGAAGCACGCAGAGGGGTTTCATTCTCTTCCAGCTCTTATTTGAACTAACCATCAGGCATTGGCAAAGTTTAAGAAACATTAATAACATGGAATTCTATGTCATGCCTTATTGTCCATAGCTTGGAACCTTGTGTGAATTTGGAATGTCTTTCCAAGTATGAATTTCTATACTCTTTTACTGTATTGACTTTGGATTGTTCCCAGGGATTCTGCTACCAGATTGGCTGAAAAGTTTAAGAGAATCACAATAGCTGACATCATAGAGAATCTGGAAGTTTCTCTTGTGCCATTTGCCGTTGATAAGAATTGTGTGTGTCGTATTTATAAACTGAAGATGAGGCTCAATGTACCAAAATTCTGCACTGTGGAACAATGTTCTGAAACCTTGGAAGGAGTATACTTGAGGAAGCTGGAAGATGCAATTCACAGCCACATTCATCTGATCTCCACCATTAGAAGCACACCAGATTTTCAAGAGCATTTGAAACAAAGAAGCTCTCGTCAAGAAGATGAAGCTTCTGTTGGCGATGCGTCGGAGATCACAAATGATAAGAATTTAGACAATGATGTTGATGATGACGTTGATGGTGATGACAGTGACGATCTCAGTTTTGATGGACAGAAATATAGGAATCAGCTCATGGATGAAGTGGAATACGACAATGGAGATGAAGCAGAAACTAATGAGCCAGGACAGTCTGTTGGTTATGGAAGTGACGTTGATGAGGTTGATGGCCATGAAAGCACCAGCAGTGAGACTGCCAGAGATGAAGATATCCATGAAGAAGTGTCTATGAGTCCCTTGCAATCAGAAAGTCCTATAAGCAAAAGTAAGAACAAGAAACAAAATAAGAATCAATCAGAAGGAGCAGAAAAGACCGTGAAGAGAGCTAAAAAGGGTTCAGATAGATCATTCTATGTGGCAACAGATGGTGGGGTGTTTGAGGTTCATTTTAAGTTTACATACGAACCTCACATCTTACTTGCTCAGGTAATTATTCTTTTTCTCAATTTCTATTTAATGTTATTGATCAGGCAATTTTATTGTTGACTTGTCTAGATAACTCAGTGATTATTCTGTAATTTCATTCACTGCACACATTTCTTTCTTTCTTTCTTTTTTTTTGGTAGTGAACTGCACTCATTTCCGAATCATCTTTGTTTGTCTGTGAGAGTTACCATCTTTTCACTCTGTTAATATATCACTTGCATAAATGCTTTTCTGTTACTGAGCATACAACTTAATCTTCTTTAACATCATCTATTTCTTATCAAGGCCATGCCTTCCTCCAAGCAACAAAGTATTTCCTTTTTCAGAAAAATGTCTTGAGATTCGTCACTCAAGCTGTTTGCAAGTTCTTTGGACTTTAGCTAGTGTCGCAGTTGCATCATTTTCATGCAATAGATAGCTTAAAGCTTATTTTGGTAAATTAAAGCCTGGACATTTGTTCTTCTTTACGCTTGTCTTACTGATATTCGATGCCCATAAATGTCTGATTGTGCAGATTGCGCAACAAGTGGCCAAGAAGGTTTACATGCGGAACACGGGAAGCATAAACTCTTGTCAAGTGGTCACTTGCAAAGAGAGTCAGGTTTTATATTATGGGGATAATCCCAGGACCAGAGTAGATGTGGGGGCTAAGGTGAAGGAATCAATCCCGGCACTCCAGACAAGTGGGGTGGACTTTGGTGAGCTGTGGAAGAAGGACCGGATGCTTGACATTAGATACATATACTCCAACAACATACATGCCATACTGAACACCTACGGCGTAGAAGCTGCAAGGGAAGTTATAATGAGGGAAGTGCAGCACGTTTTCCGCTCATATGGTATATCTGTGGATATCAGACATCTCACGCTAATCGCTGATTTTATGACTCAAATGGGCGGTTATCGGCCGATGAACAGGCTAGGAGCCATAGCTGAGTCGATATCCCCGTTTAGCAAGATGACCTTTGAGACGGCTACAAAGTTCATTGTTGAGGCAGCACTTCGCGCAGAAGTCGATTTTCTGGAGACACCATCTGCTCGGATCTGCCTCGGGAAACCGGTCAAGTTGGGCACTGGGAGTTTTGATATATTGCAGAAGATTGAAGTATGAGTAACTGAATGATGGAGGAAAATGGTAAGCTTTGGACCAAGTTTTTGCCGCATATTTATAATTATCCCGGCAGTCTGATCCTGGCAAGTTCATTTGTGTGGCGATCGTGTTAGTGTTGGTATAGATAATTCTGTGGTTTGCCATCTCGGTGGTTTATTTTTTCGGTGGCATTTTGGTATTCTATGTAAATTTTCTTCAACGCATCCACTTTATGGACGTGAAAATTTTGCAGCCTATGTCACCTGAGTCATCAATATATCGAAATATCATTAAGTTTGCAAGATTCGGCGCAAGTCATGTGCTCACTCTTCAATTTCGCCTTCACATGAAAAATTTACATACATGCATAATCATCATACACATCCATCGACATAAGTGATACCACGAACCCAATACTCTTTTTACTGCTGGAAATTCAAAGAAGCTCTGAGAGAGTTTGTGTCAGGGACAGCAGAGTGGCAATGCCCACAAAAGCAGAGGGAATGAGCAGGCTGTACCCATCTCCTGTGTCCATCGGGGGCAAAGGCGCAATGCTGAGATCCTTAGGCACACTCCCTTGCACCAGCAGCAGCTGCGAGAGAAGAGCCAACAACACCAGCTCGATCACCTTCATGCTGCCTCGGAACACCGCCATTGAACCTACAGAGGAGTGAAGAACCTACAGAGGTCCCAAGTTTTTATATATATATATATATTGGGCACCAGTTGTTTTGATATTTCTTGGCTTTGGTAATTTGGTGGAATGCCAGCTTGGCAATGGAGACTTGGATGAACGTTGCAGTGTCACAACAACACAAGGGAACGGCTGCTGTCCTGTTGATGAACACTGGCAACCTTTTTTATCATATTCCATCTTGCTTTGTTTAGCAGGCAACGCTGCTGGTCACAGGGCACCCAACTTTGACAGGAATTTGCACCTAAAATGAATGCAGTGATGTTCCCACAGGTTGTCTCGGGTATGGATCGGGTTGTCACGACTCTATCGGGCCAAGCCCGAGGAAGACCGGCCTGCAAACCCAATCATGGAATCTTTCACCTTTCGACTTTAAAAATCATATCATAGGTGTGGCCCAAATTTGATGTGCTTGATTGAGATGTGCTAACAGATCAATTTCATGTCTTACATCCACCCCTAGACAAAACATATCAATAACCAAGGCAAAGACAAACACCAAAGACCTGATTTTTTTTTCTCCTCTCCTAATCTATTGAATAATAATTATTCTTGTAATCCCCTAAATAACAACCAGTGAACAAAAAAATGTTATGCAAACATGCAGCTTTGTTACAATATTCGTAAAAATATTTTGTGAAGAAGGCAAGATAGTTTTAAAATCCGTTAAATAATCCACTGAAATCGAAATTATAAATTCCTCTAGTAAGTTTTGTTTTGAAAACTCCGATTTTCATTTTCAAAACTTGAATGGGGTATTCCAATTTCACTGAATGGGGTATTCCAATTTCATCTTGAAAGAGAAAACAAAACACCGACTATTCTTACATTTCCAAAAAATGATTTTCTTAAAACATAGTAAATATTTCAAACTCCAATTTCAGTGCATTATTTTGACGATTTTTTAAATTACTTAGATATTTCGTAAAATATTTTCACGGACAAACCTTTAGTAATATGATATCATCACTAATGAACATTAATCGGATAAACAAAATATTTTCCATTGACAACGACAAACATTTCCCCAGTCATCAACATGATCTTATCAGGAGTCAAAGTGAATTTAATTAAATGATGTCATACAAATAAGGCAAAATTAGTAAATCTATAATGTATTATCCTCATTTTTTTGATCCACCCCATTCTTGGAAACGCTTTGAAATCATATTTGTACTTCCTCCATTATATCAAATTTATTATCCGTTAGTATTGCAAATAACGGCGTCCTACGTGTCATCCCTGTTGGAACAAACGGCGTTACACGTCCGTCTTCTCCAAGGCCAAGTTAACAAATTTATCATGTACTATACCCATTTTTTCCGATCTATCCCGTTCTTTAATACACTTTGAAACCATATTTATACTTAATCCGTTATATTAAACGACGTTAATACACCTCCATTTATACGACATAGCAGAAATGACACACGTGAAGCCGACGTGGCAAAAAAAGTGTGATGTGGATTCATGGTATCAAAAGTAGGTCCCTACTTTTGACGGGATAACAAGGGGAATTAGGGGCTTTTGGTCGATTTTGGTATTAAGGGGAGTAACCTACTTTTGACACTATGGTTCCACATTAGACTTTTTTTTTGCCACGTCGGCTTCACGTGTGTCGTTTCTGTCATGTCGTATAAAGGAGGTGTATTAACGCCATTTGTGCCAACAGGGATGACACGTAGGACGCCATTATTTGCAACACTAACTGATGATGAATTTAATATAACGGAGTAAGTACATATATGGTTTAAAGCGTTTCAAGAAACGTGATAGATCGAAAAAAATTACCATAGTACATAATAAAATTGCTAATTTAGTCTTGGAGAAGACAAATATGTAACGCCGTTTATACCAACTGGGATGACTCGTATGACATCGTTAATACTAATAGAGGATTGATTTGATATAACTGAGCAAGTACATATATGGTTTCGAAACGTTTCAAAGAACGGAACAGATTAGAAAAAATGATTATATTCCACGATAAATTTACTAATTTGGCCTACAAATAAATATTCAATATATATAATATATGTAGTTGTGATATACGACGTCGTATGGTGACAGACAGATACGTACCGAGCACGGCAGACACGTCGAGGTGTTGAGTATCCGTTGGTTGTCTGTGCGGGGAAGAGAAAGAAAGAATAAGAAGAATACAGGAAAAGTTTCCGTCTTTCCCCTCTGTATTCATTTATTTACTTGGGCCGATTTCTTTCTTCACACACATCCCCCCACTGATTAAAAAGTTAAGGAGAAAGAGAGATAGGGGGAGAGAGAGTTGGGGGTGGAGCGGGGGTGAGAAGGAGGGGGAGCCCACAGACAGATACCCCCACCCACCGAATTTGATTTTTGATAGGGGCTGGTTTGGATTTCGGGGGAGGCTGTTTTTGTTGTTGTTGTCAGGAGATTGATTTCTTTGGAACCGGTGGGTTTTCTTCTTCTTTTTCACCCCTTTCTTTTATGTTTGGGTGTTTGTTTTGTGTTATTGGTTCATGGGTTTCGCTGATTGTTGGTTGCAGTTTGGTTTTTGCGGCGATTTGATATCTGGGTATTGAAGTTTCGGAGGCTAGTGGTTGTTCTTTTATTTATTCTTTTGTCAAGTTTTGATTTTTTTCTCTTCTTCTTTACTTCGGAGATCGATCGGGTTGAGCTTGTTGTCCGAAGGGCTTTTCTGGGTAGGAGAACTGTTGTTTAATGTGAATCGAGGTGTGTCTAGTATACGACTTTAGGTTTTGTTATGCCTTTCGGTTTGTTGAAGCTCTGTGCTGTCCCTGGCTTTTTTCTGAAGTTGAAGTGTTGGAATATTTTCTGGGATAAGTAATGGTTTGGCTTTGGCTGGAATTGGTGGGTGTCTATTTTGATTGAATTGGAAGCACTTTTAGCCCTGCTGTTGCAATTCAGGAAATGGTTTTCTTTCCTTGTTGATTTGTCTTTTTCATGCACAGATTCTTATCTAGTTGAGGGACTTATCAGTTCACTCACCTCTTCGTGTGCTAGTTCAGATAGTTTGTGTTTTTTCGGCATCTTATTTTTTGCATAGCAAGCGTGGATTCTCTTTTGATGTGTTTTAGTTTGAATGGAGTTGCTAGGAATTGATGGTATCCTTTTGAAACTTGAAACTAGTGAAAAGAAGGGCAAAGAAAATTTCAAGATGCCACAATAATAATCACTTCCGTTTTCCATATTTAATCAAAAGATTTACTCCCAGTGCTTGCTTCAAGCTTATCATCTCCTGGATGGGGAGCTTTTGTTCAACTGATAGTTGAGAGAAGGCTTGCTTCTCTCAATTGCCGTCACCAGAGCATAGTTTTTTCTTCTTGACAATGCAATTTGGGAAGATGATTGTCTTTCTTCCGTCATTAGAATATCTAGTGAATAGTGAATACGCCCTTTGGCTTCCTGCTGTGTAATGCAAGGCCGGTATTTTCCCCGAAACCTTGGGTTTTAAGTCACGCACTGGATGATTTCAGGAGCTTAAAAAAATGGAGTCCCATGATGAGACTGGATGCCAAGCACCAAAAGGCCCCATTTTGTGCATCAACAACTGTGGCTTCTTTGGCAGTGCAGCCACTTCAAGCATGTGCTCCAAGTGCCACAAGGAAGTGATACTGAAGCAGGAACAGGCTAAAGCAGCAGCATCTTCCATTGAGACCTTCGTGAAGGGAAGCAACACCAAGGAGCCCGTGTTGACTGATGTCGTCGACCTGCAATCTCAGGCAGTGGAAGGCAAGGCTACCTTTTTGGAATCTCCGGCTGATTCTTCTTCGAAAAATCCATCTGAGGCAAGAGTCAATGATGGTCCTAAGAGGTGCGGTGCATGCCGAAAGAAGGTTGGACTGACCGGGTTCAGCTGCAAGTGTGGGAACCTCTTCTGTGCCATCCATCGCTACTCCGATAAGCATGACTGTCCTTTCGATTACAGAACTGCAGGCCGTGACGCCATTTCCAAGGCCAACCCTATTGTGAAGGCAGACAAGCTGGATAAGATCTAGGATGGATGCGCTTGAATGACTGCATGCGTACTGTGCATTTATGATCTAAAGCTGGGGAATGGAGTGATGCTGGATTTGCCGTGAATTCAGCAGAGCTTTATTGTGCTAGGTTGTCCTGCAATGTCTAGGGGGTGTTCCGGTCATATAAGTTCTTAGAGAGGACATCCATTCGTGCAACATTAAATGAACCTATCCTCTATTCCTTGTGGTTGGCATCTGTCGAGTGAAATCGTCTATTTGGAAAACTCTACTCCTGGTCTCTATGCTATATAAAATTTCTTTGTTGGCGGGGTTGTTTCTCTGGTTCTAGTGTTGCCATTTTCCTTTTGCTCATACTTGTGCAAGTGAACTGAGTTTTGTTCCAAAATATTTAGTAGGGAAAATATTCACTTATTAAGAAGATCGAATTGGAATCATTGGCCTTGTTCAATATTTCTTTGAAATCCGAGCTCATTATTTCAAGAATTTTGAAAACTTTGATTGAACGTGGGAGGAATTCAAATTCGTTAGGGAACTAGGTTGGGGTAGAAGATTCTGTCTTTTATCTTGAGCGTGAAAAATTACTAGTTTTGCAGCTGAATCAGCACGCTTTTATGAAGTTGTCAGAGTAGTAGGAAGAATTCGGGTCCGGTCAGGCAAACAGGTCTGTTACTCTGCGGCCATTTTCATCATAACCCTGTTTCCATCCTAACATTTATTTCTGTTTGCAGCTACCTCTTACGAATTTTGTTCCTTAATGACGTCATCCGGCGAATTATTTCGCCAAATGACGTCATAAGTTACAAAATTCCGTCGGTAACCCGACGAAGTCGGCCTTTGTAAGGCCGACTTCCTTAGAATTTTTTTTTTTTTTTAATTTGGGAAGTCGGCCTTACAAAGGCCGACTTTGCCCTGATAGCTTGGAAGTCGGTCTTACAAAGGCCGACTTCCCAAATAAAAAAAAAAAAATTTCAAGGAAGTCGGCCTTTGTAAGGCCGACTTCCAACCGCTTTAAAATAAAAAAACGGTCGGGGAGAATATTTCTCCCCGAGCTTTTGCCATAGCCGCCCCCTTTGCGTCCGCCGTCCCTGCCGCCGCCGTCGTCCCTTTGCCGCCGCCGCCCCGCCCCCGAGCCTCCCCCGGATTTAGCCGCTCCGTTCGCGATTCATCCCGTCTCCGTTGCCCATTCGTCCCGTCTTCGTCCGCGATCCGTCCCGTCTCCGCCCCGTCACCGAATCGTTACGGTAAATGTTTTGTTTTAATTTAGTTTGTTTATTGCCTTAGGGTAATTTTGTTTTTTATGAATGTTTAGGGTTCAATTAGGGTAAATAATTAGGATATAAGTAATGTTGGTGAATTAGGTTAAATTAAGAAATAATTAGGGTTTAAGTGTAGGTGAAAACTTAGATAGTTATCGAAATGTTAATATAATTGCCTAATAAAGTACGAAATTTGACGAACCTATCAAAATTCTTTAAACACGAATTAATCAATCGTAATATTTGTAATGTCCTAAATTAGCCTATGTAATTAGTTGGTTATTAAATTGAAAACATATTGTAGCTATATTTTATTCATTTTGAAACTATTGTGTTCTAATTTGATAGCTCAATTGATTTAGGTATCGTATTTCGATGTCGTCGATTGAGCTATTGATCTTTTTTAATGGAAACGTTATCAATGGATCAGACGGGGTTGGTTATGAAAATGGTTCAGTAGCAAGAACAGAAATCCCCAAATTTATCAATTACGATAATTTTGAACGCATTATATGTCAAGCCGTCGGTTTGCAATCAGGAATTTCATTACAGATAGCCCATAGATATCCTGTTTTGGAGTTGAATAATGTTGATATCAAGCATTATCTGGTTCCAATTAAAGTGGATAAAGATGTGAAATTGCTGATTAAGTTTGCTATAGCAAATCCAAGAAATATGCAACAAATATATGTGTTATCCGATGTAACGGTGCCGCATGTTGAGGTTGAGGCTGGAATGGTGGCGGTAGAGCGTAATGTGGAACAACGTCGGCATAGAGTTGTTGGTCGTCAAAGTGAGAATGTCGAGGGTAGAAGGGTGTCGTTAGATCGTACTGTTGAAGTGGTTCGTCCTATGGTTGTTGGACGTCCCACTGAAAATGTCAATGCATCAGTCGAACAGTGTTTCCCGATTGACCAATGTGGTACTCTTCCGATGGAAGTTGATCCTTATATGGATTGTGGCGACATAAATGAAATTGTCGCCACTGAAGTAGAGAGGTCATATTCAGTTGGAGAATGTTCGGTTCCTCCGATAGAACATGAACGCAATATCGATGAAGATATAATGAATTCCGATGTAGATGTCGACACTGATGATGAGCTTTTCAACGATATGAATGCCGGCAATGGGATGTCAGATGATGATAATGCCGGCAATCAGTTAATTACTGTTGTGGAGTCCGGTGAAGGTAGTAGTAGTGCACGAAGTGCAATGAAGGAAAAACCGTTGCCCTTTTACAATGAATATATCGAGGACGTACAAGAGGTAGTTGAGGAGTGGGATTTCCGCCCAGTTGTCGAATCATTTGAAATTGTTGATGAATTTCATAAGGGAATGTATTTCAAAAACAAGAATGAACTCATTAATGCGGTGAATAATTTTCATATTCTGAAGCACTGCAATTATGATGTTGTTAAATCCACGAAGACATTATGGAATATATGTTGTTCAGAATTCGACAAGGGTTGTAAGTGGAGATTAAGGGCGATACAACCGCAATATGATGATATGTATGTGGTCAGAATTGTTGGAGAACCTCATAGTTGCGTGAATCCTGTATTATCGCGGGATCATGTACGATTGGATTCGAATTTCATGGAACCGTTATTCAGATCGTTTGTAAGTGAAACTCCAGAAGTGAAAGTTTCACTACTTCGCAACTTAGTTAAAGAGAAGTATGGATACGAAGTTCCCAGGAGAAGAGTGTGGGATGCCAAGAGGAAAGCGATTTCCCGTGTGTATGGCGATTGGGATGAATCATACAACGAGTTACCTCATTTGTTGAACGCGATTCGGGCTTCAAATCCGAATACGAGCGTTGACTGGGGAGGTTCATATATGTGTGGTGATTCTCAGTTTGTTTTCCAGAGGGTATTTTGGTGTTTTGGCCCATCAGTTACGGCTTTCCGCTTTTGTCGTCCTGTAATTAGTATTGACGGGACTTTCTTGTACGGTAAATACAAGCATAAGTTATTAATTGCTTGTGGCATGGATGGCAGTAATCATATCGTTCCTTTAGCTTTTGCAATAGTCGATGAAGAAAGCTATCAGTCATGGGGATGGTTTTTGAAATGCCTTAAACGTTACGTGGTTGGCGATGAGTGTCAAGGGTTATGTTTGATTTCAGATAGACATTCTGGTATTCTAGCAGCCGTAAACGATGTTGAAGTAGGCTGGACGCTGCCTTTTGCACAATGGAGGTTCTGTATACGTCATGTTGCTAGTAACTTCAACACGAGGTACAAGAATGTGCGTGGTAAGAAGAACCTAGCCATTGCTGCAAGGAAATGTATGCCACCAAAGATGAAACTATACATGCGTCACATTTTGAGAACTATTCCAGAGTCTGCTGATTTTTTCGATGAGATGGATAAGAGTCAATGGAGTCTCAGTTTCGACGGCAACTATCGTTGGGGTATAATGACGACTAATTTAAGTGAGAGCTACAACGCGGTGTTGAGGGGTGCTCGATCGCTTCCTGTATGCGCTCTAGTCAGGAAAACCTTCTATAATTGTGTCGCACATTGGAATAACAGAAGAGATGAGTCTGATGCGGCAATTATTAAAGGTGACAAGTTCACTAAAGTTGCCATGGACCGTTTCAAAAAAGGAATAAGGAAGGCTCGTAATCATCAAGTCACCCTTCTAGATCGCGCTGAAGGTACATTCGTTGTCACAACAAGAGGGAATTATAAGACTAAGAATGTCTTCATGCGACACCAGAGGTGTTCTTGCAAGAAATGGCAAACCTATCGGGTTCCCTGTTCCCATGCCCTTGCTTGTTTCGCCTATGTAAACGTGGATGCGTCGGATAGTATTCATCATATTTACAGTTGGGTAAATCAAAAGGCGATATACTCATCTTCATGGGTTTCCTTTGATTGTAAAGAAGATTGGACTGAATTTTCATTTCCAAATGTCGTTCCGAACCCTGAAAGGGCACGAACAAAAGGGAGACCACGATCGTCTCGAATTCACAATGAGATGGATGTGAGAGAACGACAGAGTAGATTACATTGTGGTCTTTGTAAAAAAGAGGGACATAATAGGAGAAGTTGTCCAAACAAATGATAGTGTAAGATGTCTTTACAGTATCTTTATATGCTTATATATGCTGCACGTATGTGGAAATTAACTAATATTTTCTGTTTCAGGTTACATCATGGAGCCTGGCCCACGAGATCCGTCTGTGTTGCACTCACAGGAACATCATCGTTCGACGGTTGTTTGGGATTCTTCTTATGCGGAGGTGTGTTTATTATACTTCATTATTCGTTCATTTGGAATTTCATTACTTATTTAGAAATTTCGTTTCTTATGCAGAACAAAGTTCTGAAATGTCGACATCACGAAAGCACCGTGAAGAAAATGCCACGCGACCCCCGTATGGATATGTACCTACGACAGGCAGGATTTTACGGAGTTGCGAAGATCCCGTTCATTCAGCTGGATCATGCGCTACTAACCGCATTAGTGGAGAGGTGGAGGCCCGAGACTCATACTTTCCACATGGCGAATGGAGAGATGACGGTTACTTTGGAGGATGTGGGGATGCAGCTGGGATTGCCGATTGAGGGTGACCCCATCATTGGCTCGACATGTTTCGACTTTCAAGCCGTATGCGCGCACTTACTAGGTGAGGTTCCAGGCGCCTCACACATGAAGGCGGGAAGGGTTAAAATGAGTTGGCTGGCATCCCGTTCTGACGTGCTACATCCCCAAGCACCGGATGAGCAGGTACGCATGCATACCAGGGCATACATACTACAACTGATAGGGTCGATGGTGTTCCCGGATAAGTCAGATAACTTAGTGCATCTCATGTGGCTCCCATTATTGGAGGATTTCGATGCATGTGGCCGTTATAGTTGGGGATCTGCTTGTCTGGCCTGGTTATATAGACATCTTTGTAGAGCTGCAGATAAAAGTGCGTCCCAGGTGGCTGGTTGTTTAGTACTACTGCAGACATGGGCGTGGGATAGATTTCCTCATCTATCCCCCCTTAGACGCCGGAGTAGGCAAAGGCAAGGAATGCCTTTGGCTTATCGATGGGGTGCAGCTCTCGATACCACCACTGTAGCCACTCATGTCTTATCAGTCATTAGGGAAGCACTGGATAGACAAAGTCCCCAACAGGTATTCTCCTTCACTGTATCCGCATTTCAATTCTTCCGTTTCTCGATATTTCGTTTGGTTGGTTATGTTAAGTCGTTATTGCAGGTCCTTTGGCATCCATACACAAATAACATACGCGCAAGACTTCCCGCATACTATTTGGATGGTCAAGATTCCTGGAGAGCACGTGTACCCTTGATCTGCTTCTCTATTGTGGAATGACACTATCCAGACAGGGTCATTCGACAATTTGGAGATCAGTAACTCGTTCCGGGAAACTGTGACGCTGAAACACGACTCCACCGGATCGACATGCGTGGCAAGCAGTATGATAATTGGATGCACATTCATGCACCGTACGTTGAAATGTGGCATCACCGGAGTAACCACATCGTTCCACTGGTATGGGGACAGGACGAGGACTACCATACGTGGTACATGGGACATTCTCGTCCTCATTTATCGCACACAGGGGTCATGTTGAGCGTAGTGGTAAGTACATTAGCTATTATCTTCATGAAAATATAAATCATGGTATTGATATACTTTCTTTGCAGACGCAACAAATGAAGGATATATCCGTCCGATCTGAGAGAGGTGATCCTTCCGAACTACAGCACATCGCCGGTATCTCTCGTAAGGGTCACAGCTTCCTCACTCAGTTCACTCCGATGCGTTTGTACGGACGAACCGAAGGGCTGGCAGATGACGACGAATTTGAAGCTGAGCAGCCGAACGACGATCACCAACAGGAGGACGAAGATGAGGACGAGGACGAGGAGGACGAGGACGAGGAGGCTAATGAAGATGAGAATGAAGAGGACGAGCAAGAGGAAGAACAAGAGGAGGAGCATCGAGTGGATGATATGTTTGACGTTGAGGATTTCATCGTGCAGTCGCAGGAGTACGAGGTATATCCGTCTGTTGTTGTTGATCCAACTCCTGTGGATGCCTTTCAGACTCCAGCGTATGCATATGCATCAACATCATCCACTCCCGAGGCACCAAGGAAGAGCAGGAGGGATCGACGACCCGCACCTGATGCTGAGGACTCTTCTTCTCAGCTAACGCAAATCGATTCTCTGCGGCGGTTTGGGGCCTTCTTTTACTCTCGTAGGAAAGGAAAGGAGTAGATTATGTAACCCTGTGTACATATGATACTTTCGATTGAAACGTTTCGTTGTATTACTATCATATTCGGTTGGATTATTATAAATTTCTTGTGTTCTCTTCATTTTATGTGTATTACAGGTGGTTTGTCTTCCAATGTTGTTTTTTTTTTATTTCTCTAACGGAAGTCGGCCTTTGTAAGACCGACTTCATGGCGGTCAGGGCAAAGTCGGCCTTACAAAGGCCGACTTCCTTAGACTTAGGAAAAAAAAATTTCAACAGAAGTCGGCCTTACAAAGGCCGACTTCTGTTTACCAAGACGGAAGTCGGTCTTACAAAGGCCGACTTCCGTCGGGACCGAAGTCGGCCTTACAAAGGCCGACTTCGTCGGGTTACCAACGGAATTTTGTAACTTATGACGTCATTCGGCGAAATAATTCGCCGGATGACGTTATTAAGGAACAAAACTCTACCTCTTACCGCCACCCAAAACAGTTGATTTGTATCTGTGCATGGAAAAACCTTTTGCAGATACATGATTCTGTGATTTCATAATTTACCATACGTCATGCCCTCCTATGAAAAAGAGGAACAGACAAGCTTTGTACATTGGGGTATTTCTCCAGAGTTCTGACTTGGGTACCCTCAGACTCTCACTTTGATTAGATTATGTTGACTAAGATTATTCCTGCTTGACTACCATGGTGAAGTAGTGCTATAGTTTCAATGCAGTCTCCTCAGCGGAATATTTAAAAATTTACGAGTTACTTGACATGATTAACACAATACTGAGAGACAAATGAAGCTGGTCTGCCAAGGAGATGTCAGTACAAATGGTAAATATTGAGAGCGGTCTTCCACATGAGCTTAGGCTTTTTCCAACAATAGGAATTCAGGGCATCTCCTAAACAACAGATCAGATGAGAAGATCAAGTGCAGTTTATCTCCAAGGGGCTGGAGTGGGAGGGCACTCCTGCCCACTGCCCAATCTGCCAATATCTACACTGATAATTTGATTAGACTATATCTTATTCTATATATACACCATCAGTTCCTACTGCATCCGGCCGACAAACCATCTTCATTTCGCAGCTCTCGTTGATGGTCAAGGCTTAAATATGCCTCTGCAGAACAATCAGAACTGCGTAGAAAGATCCCGCAACTCACTCTTTGTACTCATTGATCGCATCGCATTTCGATAGACCTCAATCTGCAGAAGAGTTGGAACTCAAGGGCGAAACCTCTGGGGTGTAAATACTATGGCTTTCTCCCTTTGGTAGAACTGGCTGGTGGATGGAATCCAAGGGCCATTGCTGGAAATGCTCCTCGTTGTTTCCGCTCAGCTGGAGTTCCGGCAAACATATCGTAGGCATCAACATGTTCACAAAGTTTCCGTCCATCACTGCCCCGTGCTTCAAGTTCCATTTTTTTCATGTAAAATTGGCTAATCAGTTCCGGTCAAAGAAAAGCTTTTAAGTTAAAAACCCCAGGCATGGACTTACTCCGGGATAAATTAGGCCATCGATATCAAAATCGATCCATGAGTTAACCGCCGCTAGTTTCATCGACAGAACCTGTCATATGACCAGCTTTCAAAAGGAAAATAAATCGTTTACATCAACAGGAACATGCCGTTTTATCCACAACCAGACATTTGCCAGGAGCACGAAGAAGAAGATGCTCAGGACGATAGAAGCTTAAATAAGGGTAATTTCAAACCTCAACTTGCCGCTGTAAAGACTGAACGTGATTGATGATTTCGTCCAGCACTAGAGCTGTTCCAGAGATCTGCACAAAAGAGCATATCCAGTTCAGTCATCCCTAATTTGTCTTAGGCCAATGCAACTAGTAATTAATCAAACTGTCGTTTAAATTTCATGAACTATAGATTGCAATAACTGCATGAAGGCTTTTGTTTCTGCTTACAAGCAACTACAATACGATTATTCCCAGAAAAATCAACCATGTCACAGCCAAACGATAAATACAGACAAATGTTTGCCTATAGTCAAGTGGTGCAATGCCAGCTAGCATCTGATTTGCAGTCCCTGATTTAACCCATGATTATCACAGGCAATCTGCCTCCACCAAAGTCACCCATAACAGGAAATGTGTTTTTTGTTTTCCAAATGAATGTTTCTGAGTGTCTGTCTGAACACAGGAACGAGCAATTTTTCCTTTTGGGCGACAACACCGCAAAAGGTCCACGACCAAAACTTCCTTTCTGCAGGTTTGGTGAAATAATTGAAGAGGAGGAAGGCGAAAGGGAATACGTCATCCCATTTTCATCTATCAAGACTGGTGATGAAGAATGGCGACCAAAACATGTTACCAGTGTCGTTAGGATTAGATTCGATCACTCACCTCTAAAATAGACCAATCAGCTACTCTCCCCTTTTAAAGACCCCATCATACCAAATAATGACTAAATTTGTTTCATGAGGTAGGTACCCATTACAAACGTCTCCTTCCCAAAGGCACATGAAAAGATGGCTCGGGAAGCAAAAGATCAAATCATCCAGCCAGGCATCAATGACATGACTATATCTAGACTATTGGACAATGACCTGGAATTGCAAGGGAAGTGGTCAGTAACCTGCCATCTGCCAATAACTTCTTAACACATAAAGGCATCTACCGGTTATATGAAAGTAAAACCAACAGTTATATGGTAAATCAGTCAATCACGTCAGGCCTCCTAAAACGACAAATAAGACAAATCATCATGTAGGAAAATGTACACAAATGCTAAATTCTAGAAGTCAGAGGTAGGAGACACAAGTGCCTTTGAAAAGGACATCCAAACCAAGCCAAAATATACAATTGCACCACCCCATCTTCCCCACGTCACAAAGTTGTTGAGACTATAGCCTCACACTATCGAGGATTAACAAGGGTGCCATTTTCAGGACCTCATGTAATCGACAAGCGAATAATTTCCGTGGGTCGCAACTGTTAGCGGCTAGAAAAAAATCATTAAACATTCTCGAGACATCTTAGTAACAGTGTACTCAGACGCATAAGTCAGAACCATACACCCCTAGCATAAATTCGGTCCAGATGATACACCCCGTCATATTACATCACACTAATCGAGATGAGTTGCCGAGCTAACCTTATTGCAACCAGGGACCAATTCCTGGAGTAGCTTCATCCTGGCATTAATCTTCTCCCTTCTTGCCTAAAACAACATCATAATCATCACCAGATATCAAAACCGAGGGTTGCAAAAGTCTGATAGTCAACAATCCAATCAACATCAACACAGCAACAGTGACAATTCCTTAGAATTAAGTCCCCATGACAGATAGATTTCCCTTTCAGGTGGGTAATGAAAAAATGGTTTCCTTTCGAGCAATTAAAGCATATGATTAGGTGGCTCTAACAACAGACAGAGTTGAATTAATTAAGATGGGCATAATTAAGAATGACATGAAGGAGAATCTCACCCTCTCAGCTAGGCTATGGCTATCGGTTGCTTGACCGCGACGAGCTCGGACGTGTACGTACGGTAGCACCTGACCCTCGGGAGTGCAGTCGCCCTTCTTCTTCTTGGCAGAACCTTTCCCCTGTAAATTAAAACAACGCCTCGCTGTAATTCCCCACAAGAAGCACAAAATTAACTCTAATTAGGGTTCACATAACCAACAGCAATGCACCTTCCTGTCAGCCTCCTTCCTCTTACACCCAGGGGCCGCAGCCTCCGCCGCAGCGTCGCCACCGAGCACTGCCGACGGCCGCGACCGCAATGGGTTAGGGTTCGAGCAGTCGCTATCTGCAGCCACCTCGTCCTTAACCAGGGAGTGAATAAAGGGCTTCCCCGGAGCAGAAGACCCGGAAGGCAGGAGGAGCTCCATGGCCTCGGAGGGGGGGAGCTCGAGCAGCGCCATGAAGGAGTCGGCATTAGGCTGCGGCAGAGGGTGCGCGGCATCCATCATTTCCTCCGGCTTCTGAAGCTGATGCTGGTAGGGCGTCCCCATGGGTATCAACAAAGGTAGGAACTTTACGTCCTTACAGGGGAAGAACTCCCAAAACTTCAACTGGGTTTTGCTGGTGACGCTGGCCCGGGTGATGGGATGGCGTCAAATTTGATGGGGGGCGGGGGGGTTGGGGAAGGTGGGGTTAGTTTTGGAGGGTAGCAGTAACAGTTGTAGTTAAAGGGGAGGTGGAGGATCTTTCCTTTTGCTTTTTTCGGTGGTTCAGACCGAACAGTGAACCACGCAGCAGTTGTAGTCGTTGGTAGTGCTGCTGCTGTTGCTTCTGCTGCTCGGGACAGTGTTTGGTTGGTTCAATTTTTAGAGTGTGTCTAAGCGGAGGAAGAACGAAGACGACAAAAAATGGCCTCCTTACAGCTCTGCCTTTTTGCCTCCCCCTTTCTCGACTATCATTTTTATAGCTGTCGTCTAATGTATATTATTCGCCTTGTTGCTGTGTTTGGATTAAGGGGATGATGTCTCAGGACATTGTTTGGTGGAATTTTCGATGGTGATCGGTGGATATTTAATCGACTAATAAATTTTGTGAGAGGTTAAATCTGTCCCCTTTCTCTCGTGGCATTTCTTGCAAACCAATGCTTTGGCGAGTCCTACGGTCTGGTCCGTCCGTGAATAATTATTCCACGCCCAAAAAGTTTTTCCAACTGGGCGAAACATTTTCTTTCTTTCTTTCTTTCTTTTACAGATAAACGTCGAGGAAGATGATACGATTTGACTGAGAGTCAAAGAAAATGGGAAGAAAGGCTATGGCAGGCTACGGACGGCTGAATCCGACCCTCCACCCACATCAAGTTTGGCTTTGACCCTCTTTCCTACCAATCAAAGCACAAAGTCTAGTCAGTACTGAATCCATGAAGTTGGAGATCGAGATGGGAGTTTGAACTCCAAACGAGTGGAAAGTCGATGTGAAACTCGCTTGGGTTGTAATAACTACTTTACACCTCCCAAACACTATTTATTGTTTTTTGGGGAGAGGCAAAGTTGAACATGTAGGAAAGGAAAGGGAAAAAGGGCTTCTCCTCTTCCCGAATCGACCGGGGATTTTCTCTTCTTTCCATTTGCATTCCTTTTTCTCCACGTTTAAAAAAAAAAAAAGATTCTAATATGCAATTTTTAGGGTACGAGAGGGACAACAATAAGTTACTGGCGTTGACGTATCCATCATTCATTAAAACAACAAGAAAGACGTACCAACCGAGAAGGATAGGACGATCACCTCCCTCCCATTCGATTCCCTTTTTCATACAACTAAAATCGCGAGGTCGAGTTTAGTAATGCTACTTGTATAACAACCATATCATATACGTCGAAAAGAGTAAGGTATCCCTTCCGTCGTCGACGCCATGCTCATTTTATGGGGCTTAGTCGATATTAGAACTAACGATGAGCGAGTTAAACCAACATGATGCAGTTGTGAATTGATGTTGGAATTCAATTTGGGGTCGGGTGGTGGAGGAGGGTGCAGAGGGAGGGCAAGCGCAATAAATAGAAGGAGTGACTCAACTGGGAGAGAGGAGTAGGACACTCCCCAGTACATATTGTATAGGATCTTCATTTATATATATATCTTACCCTTATTTCTAGGACCATAATAACTGACAACTTACGCGCCCACCCTAACCCTAACCCTAACCCTAACCCTGCTAACGCTAACGTATCGCGACTGAAAACCAATGATGGAGCAATACGGACGGTGGTGATCTCTAGAGACCGAGCGCGAGGAGAAGGCTTCAGAACTGTTTCGAGAGAGGACACTTACACACGTACCGGTACGGACAATCGCGTCCTCGGGTATCATGCTCGACTAACGTTTAATCGATGGAACGAAACACAGGGAAATGAACGAGGGGAACGAGGAGTTGGAGTTTTGAACAGCTTGGATTAGAATAGTTTTAGAGTAGAGTAATGTGCATTTAGGAATGGTAGATTTTGTAGGTCAGAAGAGCCAGGAGAAGGACCACAACATCGTGTATTGGCATCCCAATGCAATGTCGTTTTCCAAACAGTTGTCCTTAAAAAAGCCTCCTCACCTCTTTCATATCTTTTATATATTAAAGAATCGGATTTTTCATTCTGATTCAATAATTCACGGCTCTCTTTCCTTTCACCTAATTGGTTCGCCTTTAACGGGTACTTTAAAAAATAGATATTATTTTAGGTATGTGAGAATTGGATTTTATGTCAAACATATATATATATATATAAAGTAATGACTGACAGACCGGCTATTGGTGAGCATAAATCAAGCCCAAAATTTCTGCCTTACCGGCGAATTAGTGTCCACTCTATTACAATAGAACTGAAGGGTGTCCATTTAATGGTACGGTCATATTTATTATTAGTATAAATAACTTATTATAATTTATAGTTATATTATTTAACATTTTGGGTTTATGATTTAAAGATTAGGATTTATGAGTATGCAATTTATGATTTAACATTTAAGATTTATGATTTTATAATTTAATATTTAGAGTTTAGGGGTTATGATTTTACATTTAACGTTTTTGGTTAGAAAATCAGGGTTTAGTGTTAGGGTATATGATTTATGTTTCATCAAACCCCAATCTTCCATTTTTAATTCTTTTAGCCAAATCCACTAGCTACAACCAGAAACGCTATCCCCGTTAATTTCTCTCACTAATATGTTTATTATGAGAAGAATCATATAGAAATTTTAAGATAAATTGGTTCAAAAAAAAATTCCAAGTTTAATTTCGTAGGCATGAATAAAGAGCAAATAAAAACATAATAAAAGAAATTGGGTTGCCACGTCCAATTTTATTATTCTTTATTACATTTTATCGGTACACTTTTTAAGTTTTTTTGTAAATATCCGCTCTTGCTTAAGTGTTCTTGTTTGCCTGCAGCGACTACATTTTCGAACTAAATACCAAATCACCTGTTCGTTTTGCAAAATTCCGCTGGTAAACGAAATTTGGGGCAATCAGGCTTTACCTTATTTTTATCCCAAAATCAGATTCATATGGGGAGTAAACTTACTTTAGGACATGTTCCTTACGTAACTCTTAGATTAAGGGATCAGTGTTTCAGTGAAAAAAGGTATAAGATATTTATATACTAAATTAAAATTTTGTACCAAGTATTTATCTCCACGCAGTGTCTAAAAAAGTTACTTCTGCGTGTAACTAACTCTCTGTAATAAACATATAGTTAGAAAAATATGCGTGGAAACTGTCCGGTTACTCTCTATCGTTCCTTTGCATCATAATAGTTATAACGACCGTGTCATCTCAACTTCATACCAATGTTTAATGGCAGTAGAGGAAACTCCCAACTTCGAGCACTACCAATGTTTTAACTTAAAAAGGACCACGACACTCCATAATGGACGGAGACAAACCGTTCCTCGACTTCTTCTCCCAATCATGAACGTCCTCTCGTTAACCTTTTTAGTCCGGCGATCACAAGGATGGGAATGGGATGGTCCGGATCCGACTGCGAGGAAAGAAAATCAAAACTTCTCCGGCAACAGGTGCCCCCGGATACCCTATGGTCCCCCCCCTCCCGCTCCCCAGTCCTTTCCAGCCTAGTCCCGTGTCTGAAAAACGATGCGTGAATGTGTCCCCCGTGCGATCGTTGTACGCAAAGAAACGACCAATCGTACCGTGGGCCAGGACCGCGCCGGTGGCCTGAAAAGTTGATGGGCCCGCTCGACCGAACGGAACACACAGGAGGAGGAGGAGAAAAAGACAAGGCCCGACCGAGTGCACGACCAGGAAAGCGACGGGACACGTTGCCGGAGGGAGGGAGGTAGGGAACGGGGATGCATCGTGGTTTGGGTCGGGCCCACATGAAACTTGAGCCCATGGGCCCATGGGTCGCTTTCTGGGTGGGCCCACGGGCAATAATTGGGTTCTATCTATAGGGTTTGGAAAGAAGGAAGAAAGAAATTGTGAAGGGATGGGACGATAAAAGTAATGCCCCCACAATGTTGGGGACTGCAAGCTGTCGGGAATTGGATGTTTTTGTGGATTTGGGCAGATTGGAATTGAAATAACAATAATGTAAGGTGAAAAATCGGAGACTTATTTTTTTATTTTATTTAATGGGGTCCATTGCCACTACAACCATTATTGCTGTGTCGTTTTAAATTACTATTTTCTTATTTGTTTTTGTTGTATATCGCGTCGTTATGAAAATGGCGATAATTAATGGGCCTAGACACCTTTTACGGGCTTAGTTGACTTGGGCATCAAAGAGTCCGTTGTTAGAGGCCGATTCGTCTTCATAGAGATTGGTGCTGTTTAGATAGAAGGCATGATATAGATGTTGCAAACTACTACTGTGGATATAGAGGATGGGCATGAAGGTGGTGAATTCGAA
Source organism: Melastoma candidum (assembly GCA_023653495.1). NCBI lineage: Eukaryota > Viridiplantae > Streptophyta > Magnoliopsida > Myrtales > Melastomataceae > Melastoma > Melastoma candidum. Next base: position 4,954,440 of record CM042889.1, on the reverse strand, counting down.
ATTCTAGTATTGTGGATGGCAATAATCAATCCGTCCTTACGGGAGCAGGTCAAGAATCGGAAACTCAAGAACTTCCTGAACGTCAGGGCGTATAAGAGAGCCTGTACTCACTGAGTAGATAACCCAATAGGCCACTGGTCAACAGAGGATCTGTGATTTCATTATTTGAGGAGGTCGTGGAGATAATCAGGGAGATGGGCAAAACAACTAAAACGCAAAAGCAAGTGAAATTTTGTTTCTCATCAGGTTTTGGCGTAAAGGTGAAACTATGTCGTCCCCTCTGAAGAAGGGGTTTTAAATTCTTTTGGAAAGAAGAGGGAGGTAAGGTGTTTAGACCCGAAATTCTGGGCGATAGGCTTATGGAATACGGAAGCTTTGGGAACAAGAGCAAAAGCCCACTAAGTGTTGCTCGGGATCGTTCCTTCGCTCAAAGGACGCGTTAGTAGTTTGCTCAAGTTTGCTGTGAACAAGCATCGCCTGATCAGAGCGATAGAGCTCAAGTCCACATAAGGAGTCGCTCATGAATGTTCCTTCGCTCCAAAGACACCTCAGTCACCTCAAGTTTATCAGGAACAAGCATCTCCCAATTAAGGCCAAAGGTTTATTGCCGTCGCTCAGAATCGCTCCATCACTCAATGGACACGTTAGTTGCTAGCCTGGCCAAGGTACTTTGCCCGGTCGGTTCCCGGAGAAACGTCAACGACTGATCACAAATGTAGGTATTCCGAGGTTTTACGGGTAGTTTTGGTCATAGTATAAATAGAATTTTGTTTTTGTTTTTTATTTCATTTTCTATTCGTTGGTCTTTTTTATTTTATTTTATGATATTGTTGTGACCTCTTGTGTAATCCCTGAAGTATATTCATTAATAGTATTCGTAAAGTTCCCCTTGTTTATTGCTTAGTTTTACTGTTTATTTATTCGATTATCAGGCGGCCACCCGAACAGGTGTCTCGTTTACCAAATATTTCTGATATATTTGTCAATCAACAGCGAAGAAACAAGACCCGATGAGGATCTTCTGATCTCATACAAGTTGAATACTGTGGCTTACGGCATCGACAAACGTGGGATCGGGTGACGCCCAACACACTAATTAAAAAACGTTCGCCCCTCGGTCTCTCATGTTTGATTTCTTACATGGGGGATGCCTTATTCATCCCTGTAGTTGTCTTTCTTCTACGCTTTTCTCGTCCCATTTCCCTCCTCCCTTGGAGAAGTGACAAAAACAGAGGAGATGTTCATGGCAATTTTCGCCTTTTTAAAATGAATGCCCGGGCTTCATCTCTTAAGTTTGCCTTGCTGTTGATTACGTTCGTGATGTGATGTGATGTGATGTTTGCCAAGGACAAAGTAAGATAAGGGATGAGAGGAGCCAGCCTTGCTTAAAATTATTTCATGTATGTATTTGTTTAGTAATTATGAACACATGCCTCGTCATATGTATATCAATGGTTCGGAATGCATGCCTGAAGTGTGAGAAGCTCCTTAAAGAGGTAGCTGTGGAAATACACCAGATGAAGGCTTGCGGGCGAAGCGGTTACTAAGCGACGGAACTACCCGGCGACAAGGATTAATGAGGTAATCAAGCGATAGTCAATTAGACGAGCGGAGAAACTCTCTAGCGAAGGCTAGTGGACGATCCGGTGGAAAGGAGATATTCTATAAAAGACTGGCAACAAGGACGCGTAATATATGTACAATATTTCATTTACATACATACATAGTTCTAGCCTAGTATAAATAGTTGTTTTTAGGCATTGTACTCACCTATTTACAGACGGACATATAATCTTTTTATCTTCAAGCAATCCAAAGGCATCGTCGATGGCATCCGTAAGTGCAGCTTAAGGGTATTTGTCCGCTGCCTTCTCATCTCTTTCTTCATTCATACGGCGCATAACGAACCTTTCCGACGTGTTTGGATCCGGCTTGTCCAACGGTCACTTTCGGAGCGAACACTATTATTTCAACCTTAATTAGGGACCGCTTTTGGCTTTCATAATTATTTTATCATTAATTAGGGACCACTTTTCTCTCTAATGTAAAAAGAAGGGACCATTTGCGAATTATTAATTATAATGTCATCCCCACTTTGAGGAATAAATTTAAAATCGGACCAATAATTAAGCAATCCCTTAACCTCTCCTCTCCTATATGTACGCCCTTTAGTTTATAACTAATTATCTAAGTACAAAGCCAAAAAACCAACGATGGCAGTAACGCTCTCCAATGATGTAATAACCTACAACTATTTCCCCATCATCGTCTGGCTCGTCACCGCCATCTCCTTCCACTCCATCCTGAGGAAGTTCCTTGCTCGAGGCCGCGCTCCAAGCCCCCCTCCGAGCCCTGTCGCCCTTCCCATCATCGGTCACCTCCACCTCATCGGCCCCATCCTCCCTAAATGCTTCCAGGACCTGTCCGTTCGTTATGGCCCCATCATGAGGCTCCGCATGGGGGCCTCCATTTGCGTCGTTGCCTCCAACGCGGCTGTTGCGCGGGAGATCTTCAAGACCCAAGAGCTCAACTTCTCATCCAGGCCTGAGTTTGGATCCTCTGAGTACTTCATCTACCAGGGGTCGAGGTTCATTATGGCCCCCTATGGAGACTACTGGCGATTCTTGAAGAAGCTCTGCATGACCAGGCTTCTGGCCGTTCCCCAGCTCGAGAAGTCTGTGGACGTCCGGGCGGAGGAGGTCGCGAAGCTCGTGGAGTCGGTGGGGACCTTCGCGAGGGATGGGGGAGCTGTTGATATGGCCCGGGAGCTGACGCGGTACACGAATAACGTTATTTGCAGGATGGCTATGAGCTGCCCGTGCTCGGGAAGCAAGAATGAGGCGGATGAGATTGAGGAGCTGGTCAAGACTTGTCTCAGTCTCGCAGGGAAGCTGAGCGTGGGCGACGTTCTCGGGCCGTGGCTGAGGAAACTTGATTTCTCCGGAAATGGGAAAAAGCTTGTCGCAACGCTCGTCAAGTACGATAATCTGATCGAGAAGATCATAGAGGAACATGAGAGGAAGGCAGCAGGCGGATTTGTGCCAGAAAGTAAGAAAGATCTAATGGACGTATTGCTGGAGATCTTCAAGGATCCATCGGCAGAGCTGAGGATATCCCGGAACGACCTCAAGTCCTTCCTGCTTGACTTGTTCATGGCCGGAACCGACACCACATCCACGGCCATGCAGTGGGCGATGGGCGAGCTCATCAACAACCCAAAGGCGTTCCAGAAGCTGAGAGACGAGATCGTGTCTACAATTGGCACTGGCCGTCTCGTGAACGAGAAAGACGTCGAGAATCTCCCCTACCTCCGTGCCGTCATCAAGGAGACCATGAGGCTCCACCCATCTGCACCCCTGATCATCCGGGAATGCGGCGAGGACTGCTCGGTCAATGGCTACCTCATCAAATCCAAGACGAGGGTGCTGGTCAACGTGTACGCTGTCATGAGGGACCCTGCGGAGTGGAAGGACCCCTGTGAGTTCGTCCCTGAGAGGTTCCTGGAGGGGTCCGTGGAGGGGATCGGGGAGCACCAGATGGAGTACAAGGGGCAGAACTTTAGGTACCTGCCGTTCGGGAGTGGGCGGAGGGGCTGTGCCGGGGCCACCATGGCCATGCTGGTGATGCACGCTGCGGTGGGGTCATTGGTCCAGTGCTTCGACTGGCGGATGGAGGGGCCGGTGGACCTGCGGCTGGGACCAGGGTTCGCGGCCGAGATGGCGACGCCCCTCGTTTGTTATCCGACGGTCCATGTGGATCCCCTGAACAAAGCGCCCGAGATCTGAGAAACAAATCTGAAAATGGAAAGATTGAATAAAACGTTATAATATAAAGTAGTCCCGCATCGTGATTGTGTTGTTGTGTGATTTATTTTAACCCATATCTTAATAATAATATATAGTCATGGGTTTAATAATATATAGCCATTTGTGATATTCGAACTCGAACTTAATTTATTTTTTTCAAAATACTATTTATAGCCTTTATATTTGAATTCCATTTAATATTAAATAAAAATTCTAATGGGATAAAAATATACTCAAATTCTACTTAGAATAATTATTTGGATAGCTGGTATTAAAACCTTTTAGATGATGGCATGACGTATTAAAACTGTCCAGATTCAACTATCCGTAAGAATGGTTTGCGTCAGTGTTTATCCCCGAACTCATAAATGTAGGGATTTCGTTTTACTCCCAAATGTAATTAGCAGATTCCCGCGGTAATTCATTAATTAATTAATCAAACCCCCCCACCCCCCAAATCGAGCCAGACCCGCGAGGCCCACACCCCGTCCGTGGCATTAACCGACCCACATCGACCCCCACAGTCTTCCTCCCTTGGCCGCCTCCGATCCGTTCCATCCCTTACCCCAGTCCAACCGTCGAACCAACGCCACAGCCATGGCCGACCCAGCGCTTAACCCTACGCACCCCGACCCCCCGCCGGCGAACCTCCTCCGCCCCCGTCGCGAGCCCTTCGAATACGGCCTCCTCTCCATCCCTAAGCTCGTATTCACCGATCCCACCCCTACCCTTTCCTCCCTCCGTTCTTCCCTCCCCCGCCTCGTCGACCCCTCCTCCATCGCCGATTCCCTCCAGATCCCCCCGGATCACGCCTCACTCCTCCTCCAGACCCTCTCCTCTGTCCACCACCTCCCGAGGCCTGACGACGATGCATCCTCCTCTGTGGCCGACGTTTATGACCTGCTTCTCTTTCTTTACATCCAGTCTTTCAAGAAGCTCCTCCCTCGGTCGCATAAGGACTCCGTGGCCGTGGCCGATGTCTGGCCTTCCACCTCCGCCTTCGACGGTTATCTGTCCGCCCTGTCCCCTCTCCAGGTGATTCGGAATGCCGACAATCTGTTCTTTACCTGAGTGTACGTTAGGTTGCTTTCCGTTTGCTCACTGAATGTCGTGAGAACTGATTAGTGTGCGGAATGTCCCTCAAATTTGGTTAGTGTTTGAGACAATGTTGACCTTGTTATACTGATTTCACGCGTTGTTGTCTCATTCCATTTAGCAGATTGTCCTGACCACAGTTTGTGTCATCACGTGTTGAATGCCTGGGCTTGAATTATATTTAGGAGAGTGCGTTTTTCCTCATTTTTATGGTATGTGGTTGTATGCTAAATGCCACATCTTTCACTGTGATTTTGAGGGAGTGTGTTGAGGTAAATTTACTGGTTTTTTCTGAATGACTCACCGATCTCTATAATTTGTTAACTAATTTTTGTGTGGCAATTTTAGCTTGCACGCAACAATAGCCGGAGGTTTATGCCGTCACAGGCTGACGAAGAGGCACATCAGCTGTCTTATCTCCAGAAGCACATGGGGAATATAATCTCTCTTCTTGCTGAACCGGTGGATGGAGAAGGGGAAGAAGCATTGGTCCGTGTTTTATGCTTTCTTGTTGCCTCCATTCCTGCTATGCAGAGGAGTGCAATGGCTTTTCTATTTGTTTTTGTTGTTGATAATTGACTGAACTTCTGTGCAGGTACTGTCCCTGGAAAGATTCGAGCACCTTGGATTTCTAATCCAATTTGGCGATAAAGTTCAGGAGGGAATTCCTTTGGGCCAAGCATCGCCCTTTTTCGCCAATTCTGATCCGGACATGCCCCCAGCCCCTGTCCCAGCATCGCAAGTTTTGGACTGGATTCTTCAGAATATTGCTATGTCTTTGGAGGCTCTTTCGGAGAGGATATCCCCGAAAGAGAATGGTCCAGCTAATGCTTCAGATCCCGACGTTGCCATGGCTGATGCTTGCACGACCTCAACTAAGCCCTCCCCTTCATCAAGAGGTGTATGTTTTATTGAGGGGATATCGAAACAATCTCTCATGAAGCAAGCGACTGATCTCAAAGGATCTTCTGTTAAGGTAAGTTTATGTACATCATACTTATGATTGGAACTTCTTGCTCTTACTGTGAATGTCTGCATCAGCACCTGTACTTGGCGATTTCAAGAGAGTGTATCAGTCATGTAGTTCCTTAACGCGTAACGTCGCTTAAAAGTTAGAAAAGCTCAGTTTATGAATATTATTCACTGTTTCCTCCTGTTTACACGCAGTGCCTTTTTCATCAATGCAGTTTTGTCCATTTTCCATTGTTGGTATACTTGTTGCATTTTTGGTACTAGTATTTTTTGTAACGTTTGCTTTGATTGTTCAGGTTCTAAATTGTCATGACTCTGCCATTTATATTTTAGCGCCTCTAAGATACGCCACTATATATGGCTGCTCAGATGCCACTATTGTCCTTGGAGCTGTAGGAAAGGTAATGGCTAAGTATGCTTCAACCTGTGCTTAACGTTAGATGTTTCATTAATTGCTGGTTCTATCATCACGTGTACGGGCTTGTATGCTAATCTAGAAATTACGACATAGTTTAATAAGCTTGTTAAATAGAGTGGAGATGGGTTGTGCTTCTGGAATTTTGAAAACTTCCAATAGGTTATGATGATACCAAAAAAAGCTATTCCCCAATATAAGCTATTTTTCATTTAATGTCTGTTGCTTTTGACCTGTCGTATCTTAACTTTATGAAATTTTCAGCTACAAAAAAGTTTGTTTTCACTTGTAATACTAAATATGCATTAATAATATTGTGATTATCAGATATTTTGACATTTTTATACTGAATCGAAATAGTTTTCGTAATGGAATATATGAAACATTGCAACTTTTTCCTTTAGAAAATGTTTCATTTAATGAATGTCTTCTATAGCTGGAGCTGACTCCATGACCTTTTCTAATTATACCCAAAACAGTTAAGCATTGATGAATATAACCAACAATGGCTGATGTTGAAGTGCAGGAAACTGTCTGTATGATTATCGCTCGAGCTCATGCCCCATTGATTTGTCTAATGATAGTTTATGAAACCGGATTATCATTATCTGTTTCAGCAAAAACAGTTTTTGTGTATGTGTTCTATGTTTTGTTCAGGCTGTACGAATAGAGCACTGTGAGAGAGTTCATGTTATCGTAGCTGCCAAACGGGCTTGTATTGCCAGCTGTCGAGAGTGTGTTTTCTTCTTAGGGGTGAACCAGCGACCACTTATTGTTGGCGACAACCATAAGCTGCAGGTGCGTTTCAATGATTTTTAAGGCCTCTGATGATATTCTTTGGAATATTTTGCTTTTTATTTATCTAACTTCTCCTTTTGTGCGATTGATTTGCATATGTTGGAAAAACACTGGATATGAGAATGCAATGTAACTCACTTTCTCAACATACCTTGCTTAAATCTTTAGGAAGTGCTAGTCCTTTGATTTGCTGGCATCTTGCGTGATTTTTGTATCCAACTTTGAGGTAGGAGTGTTTGTATCCTGTGATGTGTTTGCAAACCATCGATCCGCTTACTGCTGTCTGCTTTTCCATTGAAAGATTATGCGTTTTTTTTTCTTTGTGTGGATCTTCTGCAGGTGGCACCATATAATACATTTTATCCCCAGTTGGAGGAGCATATGACTGAAGTTGGCATCAAAGCAAGTCTGAACAAGTGGGACGAACCCCTTACGCTCGGTGTGGTTGATCCACATGATTCACTGTCCCATCCGGCCGGAGTCTCTGATGCCCTGGCAGAATCTGCATTCCTAATTGATCCGGACCAGTTCACAAACTTTCTGGTATTGTTTATCTGCATGTTTAGCCCTCACATTAACAAAGTCATCTCTTTATATCTCTCTAAAAGCTGCTCCTGGATTTTTGTTATTATGGTGACACTAATTAGAGTCATCCCTCACTTTAAGATGTATCCTCCTCTATCTGAAATTTTATGCATACCAGTTCTATTCACTTGTGAATATCTGAAAGGCTGCATCATGTTGCCTGCTTAATTGCTCACTGTAAATGTTTCAGATTCCAAATTCTTTGGGAGGTGAACCTGTTGGTTCTACTGAGGGGAACCCGTTTCCACTGCCAGTAAATTATAAGAAATCTCAGCAACGTCGTGTATGTGCTTGATCTTTAACCTATGGACTTTATTAAACTACCAGGAGACTTTCCTTATTCTGCGTATCTGCTTTTCTTTTATTTTTTTTCCTCAGCAAAATAGTATAGGAGAGATCAAGCAAATGCTAAGGGGGCTGATGCTCGAAGATGGTAAGAAAAGGGAATTGGCGAGTGCTCTGCATGTGTACTTCAAGGATTGGTTAAACGGTAAGGGCATTTCTTCAGGCATCTTTCTTTGTCATGTGGGCAATTTCTCGAGTTCAGAGAGCGTCTTGCATTGAGCAATGCCTAAGCTCAGAAACAAAGAATTGACCCCATTCTCGTCTTGCACAATGGCATTGCAGCATCGGGGAATATCCGTCAGCTTTACTGCCTCCAAGCAGATTGATTCTACAAGGTCGAAGAGGAAACACGATGGCTGTTGGTACATAGGGAGATCCGCCAATTGCTCTTCTTTTGTTCTCGACCTTCTCGAGTTCTTCAGCTTGCTACTGGCGAGATAGGTTCAGCCCATCGTTTTTTTTTAACTTCCACTCGTTTTCCAGGCAATTGCTGTTGTTGCTCATAGTGGAAAATAGGATTCTCTGGTGTTATTAACAAACTTCAATGTAACTTTATTCCCTCTTTCTTATTTTTAATTGTCTGTTAATAAATCGTGGATGTTGATGAATCTGCTGGGAAAGAACGAAGCTTGTCGTTAAAAGCCCAAATTGAATAGCCCAGTTAATCTCCGGCCAGAATATAAATAGGCCCATTGTGATTCGGCCCAATTACAATGAAGTGCGGTTTCCTTCCTCTTCGACGACTCCTTCCTCCCCCCCCCCGCCTGGAACAGCGAAGTCTTCCACACAACCACTTCCGGCGACGGCGACCGACTACCGCCGTTCCATTTGATCTCTGAACTGAATCCCCCGCCCTGAAGGACGTGGCCGCCGACGTTCGTTCTTCTTTAGCCATGCAGCAATCGACGGAGGATATCCGCAATCTTCCCATCGACATCGCCTTTTCTCGCCTCGGGGGTAGATTCCCGCGATTCTTGTTCGTCGATGTATCGGAAGATTCGATCCCCTTTTTTCTTGTGGTTGTCGTTTTGTTTGACTGGTGTGAGTGATGGATGAGGTGCAGAGTGGTTGGTCGATCGGAAGAGGATACCTGCTGATTGTAGGAAGCGGCTTGCTTCGATTAGGTCTTCAATAAGTAAGGAGTTCGCGAAGATTCCGAGGGATGTCGACCCGTTTTTCCACACACTGGAGCCTGAAGGTTTCTTCGACCTGTTTGCTTTCTTCTTTCATGTTGCCAATCAATGGTTTTCTGGTTTGTCAGTCTAATTTGGAGAGCCACTACTACCGTGAGTCGATGCCGGGTGCCCCGTTTCATTCCTGGTGGTTTGTTATCTCGAGGATGATGAACATAATTTTTTTATAAGTCGGATGATGTCCATTTGTTAGCTTGTAGGGCTGGTATTCGTTTCTGTTTATGAGCCTACAATTTTGTGGTTGAGCTTTTCATTTGCTTAGGTATCAGTTATTTAGAAGCCAAGCAAATATACGACATTCTGTTGAGAGCAACTCCAGAGAGTAGGAACATTTTCGGACGACTATCGGGAACTGCGGTAAGATTCATTTGCTCTCTCCCTCTGTCTTTTCTCCCATCCATGCACAATGCGTAGCCTATGTCTGGATTTTTCTGTTCTACCTTTTTGCAGGGTGCTTGGGAGACCATAGTCCGATCCTATGAGAAAGATCACATATTCCTTGGTGAAGCTGCTCAAATAATAATCCAGAATGTTACTTATGAAGTGTGAGTATTATTGTTTATTGTTACTAGACTTAAGATTTAGGGTGCGAGATGACAACAAAACTGTGGATTGCGGATACATTTTCTTGTGGATTAGCAGGTAAATGTCGTAAACACTTGGATTTAACTGAAGAATGCTTTGTTTTTTTTCTCACAAAGACCCTATCAAAAGAAACAAGTTCAAAAAATTCAACAACAACTGGTAGAGCTGGAGCGCAGAGAGGCTGATATCAAAAGGAATGCTGCTCTCTCTGCTGCTAAATATGCAGAAGCTTGTCATGAGATGGGATTGCAGGTATTCTACTTGGGTGTCCTCCTCCTTAAAATCGTTGTGATATTGATGCAGTGTGGTGCAGTGGTTGGGTGCTCCAAATGAAGTTTTTATTTCTTTTTTGCTTTCAGGGAGTTAATGTGAGATTAGAACTTTTGGAGACTGCAAAGTCGCTCCCAAATACATTTAGGGAGATATTGGACCTCATAAATGGTGAATCAGTGTCGAAAGCGCTGGAGTATTATTTGAAATTTGTTAGAGATGTCCATTCCGAGAAAGATGTAAGATTTTAATACCTGTGTGGCGAATTTAATTCTGATAGAAAAGCATATGTCGATTTTCTCCGTCTATAGTGACCAGCATTATCATTTTGCAGAAAGAATGCAAGAAGGTGTTGTCTCATCTGATAGATATTCGTGAAAATCGGCCAACCTTGAGCATTTATGCTGCCTCTGATGTCTCGGAGTTTGCTCATTTTCGCTATGGTTTTGATGAATTAACGGGAGGCACAATGGATGCCGTCACTGACAGTATTGATTGGGATATTTCTGTGGAAAACCCTGTAATTGACTGGGATATAGGGACAATGGAGGAAGCGGAAGACAATGGTAATGGACTTGGCCCATATGAAATGGTGAATGCAAGCGATGTCAACGGAGCTGCAGGACACGGTGAAACACTACAAAGCAATGTGACAGAGGATGTGGTTCAGGAGCCATCTGAGATATCCTGGGATGTTAGTGTGGAAACTCCTCAGGTTGATGTGATTGATGATGGTAATTGTTCTGGCGTGGGCAGGGAAACCGTAATGTCAGCTTTGCATCCTGCCATGCAAACTACAGATGTGAATGAAGAGCGCAGTCAGCTTCTGGAGACTGAGTACAGAAACAAGATCCTTGATGATCTCTATGAGGTGCACCTTAATATCCTTTCAACTGTTATTGGCATCTATTGACTATTCCGAATGCGGGCATTTTTCCATTCTTTTGATATCCATCCTCCTTTCAGATGAAGGCATTTTTGCACCAACGTCTGACAGAACTTACGGATGATGAGACACTTTCTTTGCAACATCAAGTACAGTCGGTTGCTCCATTAGTTTTACAGCAATATGGATCAGACATCATAGAGACGATGATTTCAGATGTCTCCCAAACTATATCTCTGCTAACAAATAGGAAAACCAGGGACTTGATAATGATCCTCAACTCCAAAAGGTGATGGATTACTTGTTCTAGGAAGCTCATTTTGTGCTACATTTCCCGTCACAAATCTTGTATATAGCTCCATAAAGAGAGACGGTATTCTGACTCGTCTTGAATGCCAGATTCTTAGATAGACTAGTCAGTTCTCTTGAGGTGAAAAGGCACCATGAAGTTAAACTTAAGGAGGGACTGAGGGACGTGGCTGCTAAACGCATGGAGCTTCAGAACTCATTATCTTCATGGTGGCCAAAGCAGGTGCGTCTCCATTCTTGATTAATCACGAGGTCATAACTGTTACTGAATTTCGTGGGTGCTGATGTTGGGAGCAATGGATAGAAGTCGTTGTATGCAACATGTATTATATCATTTTCAGTAGCAGTGTCTTGTCTCTTAAATGATCTCGCTGTGGGATATAATGATGCCTCCAGTGATAAAACATGCGATTTAGTTTTTTTCCCCTCCTTGTTTAGGAAGCAGCGCTGCATAAAACAAGGGAACTGAAGAAGCTGTGTGAAAGCGCACTCTCCTCGATGTTCGATGGAAGACCGGTTAACATCATCGGGGAGATAAACGCTGTCTTGAGTGCAGGGATTGTGGCCGGAGCATGAGCGAGCTGGGTGACTGGATAGCGAATAGGGACATTTGAGTAGGGAGAGGTTTCTGCAAACTGTTAAATCAGGGGGCTATACCTGTGAAATTTATCGGTCAAATTTCACTGGAGGCGGTGGTCATTCTATAAATGACCCTTTACAAATTACACCATCTTCTTAGATTTTCCCTAATTGCTAAATTTTTCGAGTGAGTGAACGAACTGACAACCCCCGATCAAGACGTTATATGTTAAACTGAATAATGGCCCGTTGAGCCCGCAAAGCCCATTTGGAATATATAGTAGCCCGTTTTAAGCATTCGCCGGTCAGTCTGCAGCAGTCCCTTCGCCGGCGACGGAGAGAAGAGACGATGGCCAAATCCGAAGAAGATGGTGGAGACGAGGAGGACGATTACACGGGCGACTTCTCCCGATAGATAGATAAACGTATGCAATACGCTTTGCAGTATGCAACGCAGGAGGAAATGCTCTCCAGCTGCCCAGGAAGAGACGAGGACGATCGTTGAAATGTTTTTAAGTAAATCGTCATCACATTCTCGTACATGCATCATCTTACCGAGGGAAAGTTTCAATCCCGTACAATCTGCAGTGTAGGCTGTATTTCATTGTCCAAATGGTCGTTTTTGGCCGGTGGAGCAGCCCTGACCAATCAGATAACCGGGATAGCTTCTTCTGTACATTGAGGAGAGGTTGCTGCTATTGATGGCTGTTACACTGTTTCGATTGTTTGGAGTCGTCACTGCTGTAGAATTCGAGAGGGAAATGCGAAAAGAACCAAAGGGGAAACCGAATTTCAGGTTCATCCCTTCACCTTTGGGATTTGTTGTACTGGGGTTTGTATTTAATTATTCAGGCATCTTTCTGGGCAAATCTCAATTTTCCATTTCAAGGACCCCCCCATTATCTGACCGTTTTCAAAAGTTTCTACTAATGGCCCATCCATTTGTCATTGGAAACACAGACATTCCCATCGATCCGGGCATTCTTTCCTTCCCCAATAATCCTTTTTTCATGGTTTATCCATTCGTTGTTCTTACTGTTTCTGGCCTCTTTTGTTAACAGACAGCCGCTACTAGTCTTTTCTTTTCAGCATGTTTAAGGGAAAACAGCCGCGGAAACAAGGATTGCTCTAATGTTTCACATATCCATCAGACAACAAGCATAACCCAAAAGGGGAGAGGAAAGAAAGCCAGTGGAGATTGTTTAACTGTTGCTCAATCGGTGTCTAGTGCGTCAAAATGAAACAAGCAGCACTACCACTTCGGCTGGTCAAATATTTGGTTCGCTCATGTCCATGCAGGTGACGGTCAGAGCGACCAGTGAACTGGCTACACCGATTGATGCTGCTCCTGGAACTGCTTCCTTTGTTGGTCCTCCAATTCACCTGACATGGAAGATGCAACTAGTAAAAAACGGCCCCGGATATACTAGAGGTTAGGGGTTGTAACGTAAGGTTTTTACCTGGTTCAGGTCCCCACAAGTTTGGCCACGTGATCTTAGAATAATCTCCGGCGTCGTGCGCGGAGGCTGCCAGGGCTTCTGCAGTTTTGCACGACCCGTCATAACACGTCATATTGCTGACACTTGGACTTGAAGAAGCCTGGTTTCTCAAGTCCCACGATTGATTTGACAGAAGAGAGAGAGCACAGCTGGATTCGGTGATAACTCCAGGGAAGCACCGTTCCGAACGGATCTCATGACCCGTGAAGCAGTTTGAATCTGAAGGAGACAAATTTGGCACATGCATCGGATAGGGCGGATGCGGCGGAATCCTCTGCAAGGGAAGCGGCTTCCCAGTTGGGGCCCCCTGATCAGAGCCTTGAACGAGCACGCTCGGCCACAGGGTTGAGTGAGGCCTCGGGAACGGGGATGCTAATTCGATTTGGAATCCAGCACTCCTAGAGCCACTTCCTGGAAAACATCAACAAAGTCAAGGCGTGCAAAGTCTGTCATAATGTCGGAGCAGCAGACAAAAATTCTCACCAGAAGCAGATGGAGCCCGCCGGGGGTAGCACGGGGGCAGAAGAGATCCAGGAGCCGGTTTCCTGCGGCGCTCGTTGTGACCCGCAAGCCTCCTTCGGCAACTCCTCTTCTCCGAGTCGAACTCATTAAGAAGATGAAACCTGCAGAACAGAGGCCTCATGGAGCATGATCACTCAACAACATCGATCAGAAGAGATAAGGCGCCCAGCTCTAGGAACACATGATAAAGGAAGAACCATAACAAATAAAACCTGCCATGTGGGAGACGTTCTCTAACCGGCAAGATTCCATTATCCATTCATGTCTGAATCCCAATCCCCCACAAGACTCCCATTTTCAATTTATTTATTTGAATCGCCAAACCACTAGTCAACCATCATCATCAGCAGCAACAAACAGGAAGAACCATTTAAAAAAAAAAGAAAGAAAGAAAGGAATGACAGAAACAAATAGAAAAAACAACAATGAAAAACAGATGACTACTGCTGCTGCTGCTACTAAGCACAAATGAGGAGCAGACAGGGACAGGGGAAGGGACAAGCTTTATTCTTTTTGTAGTAAACATTGATTGATTAAACAACGACTCCCAAGAAGATTAAAGGGAAGTAAGAATGATATTTTATGAAGACCTGCTGCACTGCTGACAGAAGCGCTGGTGGAGGCCATTGACGACAACCTGGGGGGACTTGGAATGAGGGCCGCACACCTTGTGCCTGGAGTAGTAAGCCTTGGAGTCGGTCAGATCCGCACTGCAACCTTCCACCTGGCACCTGGGAGTCCTGAACCCTCTCCCTTTCCTCCCACCAGGTCTTCCCTGTGGGTTATTATGCTGGCTGTGGCCTCCCCATCCTTCTTCTTCTTCTTCTTCTTCATCCCTAGCAGCTTGACGTGGCCTCACAAGCGGATCGGCCATTTGAGGAACAAACAGGAGGAGGTGGAGGTGGTCACTTCCTCCTCTGGGTTCAAGTGTCATTACCCATCATGGTGTAGTGTTTGTGTGGGTGATAGCTGTAGTTATGGTGGTGATTGATACAGGGGCAGGGCAAAATGGTGGGGGGGACGGGCCAAGCCAAATGTGGGGGAAAAGCAGAGCAGGGGAACAGGGAGGAAGTGACAGGAGGGGGGGGGGGGGGGGGTGGTCCTACTCCTCCTTAGAGCTTGGTCCTTTTGCTGTGTTTAGGTGCAGGTGCAGTCTAAACCTCCCTCCTTCCCCCTGCCTCGTCTTTTTTTCAATGTATTTTTTATTTGCTTGATATGGTGGGGGGTTGGTTCTGTCAAGAACAAAGTTTGATTCTTTCCCTGTTCGTCTCCCTGGTCTCATCCCAACTAATTAACCCCTCAAACCAAAAGGAACTTGTCCCTCTCACTCGCTTTTGTTCCCTTTTTTTTATCAGGTATTCATTCCTCTGGTGTTCGTATGTGCTTGTTTGTGATTACGATGTGATTTGTGGGGGAGGCAGGAGATCTTTTCATTATCACTCCAATTCAAAATACCAGTTTCCATGCAAAAGGTGAGGCAAAAAGGGGCTAGGCAGTAAATTTAGATTGGTTTCGTTGTTAGCTGCCCTTCTGAGCTTGAACCACTGCTGCTGCCCCTGCCCCCAAGGCCATTTCTGTCTTTTACTCGGTTTTCAAAGGAAAGGAAAAAGAGGGACGTGTAAACGACAGTTTTTCAGCGTGCCTTTATTTTCTTTATTATGGGGTTCGGGTATTTATTAAAACCGACAGCTAAAAGCTGAGAACAAAGAGGGAAAGAAAGCGTCCCCCTGTCTTATGTTGTCGTGACTTGCTTTGTTATAACTGATGATTAAAAAGAAAAACCTTTCAAATAATATTTGACATAATTAAATTAAATTAAAAAGAGCTTCTTTTTTTTTTTTTGGTGGGGTGGGGGAGGGTGGGATTGATCTTGATATCACTGAGCAACAAACATCACACGCTCCACCAATCCACTGGTCAACTCCCCTCATTATTATTTAAACTCTTTTCTTTCTTATTTTTTTTTCCATTCTTTCTTGTCCAATCAAATACCCCCTTCACCAACCCCTCCTCTGTCTCTATTATTTCATTCTTTTTCTCCCTTAATATAATTTCAAAGAATTTATACAAATAAAAAATCTCCTCGGACTTGGCCACTATCTTTTCACTGCTACTCAAAACAGACCCGGTAATGTCCGACAAATGGGATGTCTGATTAGAAAGACGGTGATAATTAAACTATTACAATACATGGATTTCCCGATAGAAATACTAGGAAGTATATATCATTCTCTTTTATCCGTAATAATGTGTTTTTATTATTACCATCGTAATATTTGGATTTTAAGGAACTACTTTTTTATTTAGAAAAAAAAATTAAAGAAAATTGAACATAGTCCGCATGTGAAGGAAATGGGCCCAAATATAATCCACCGAACAGTTATGTCACTGGGCCCATTCATCGTCAAGGCCCAATCACAAGGCCGAATAACAAGAATTAAGCCCACGAGATGGGATGAAACGGCCCACCGATGTTAAACCATATCCTCCTCCGACTGCCACAGCACGGCCGTAACCCCCATCTCCGGCTTCTGTCCTCCCCTCCCTCCGCGATGGCCTGCGCAACAAGTGACTAAAAATCGATGCGAGGTAGAAAAGGGTACGCGCGCAGCACATGGGTTTCTTCCACACTAGGGTCGTTTCATTTCTCAGGTGGGAATAATATATGACGCGTAAAGGGGATTTTGCGATGATGCGTTATTCCAATCTTCCCTGTAATAAAAATACGATCTCCTCCCTCCTCAAGTGGCTTTAACACTGTTGGCAAAATCGTTTCGAACGCATTCTGCGGAACAGTCGATCCCAACTTTCACGAGCTTTATTATCTCACGTCCTGCATGAGACTACTTATATGCCCACAGGAAAAGGAGAAACATCCACGGAGAGGCCAGTTTCGCCTCCGAGAGTTCCTCGACGCGAGCACAACTGCACGCCATCGGTGTTTTTACTAGTTACGCCCGCACGTCCTTCTCGTGTGGCGTGCATGAAGAAGATCTATGCATAATAACAGCACCGGTTTCCTTAGCTAAGTCGAGGCGTGCCATTAAATAGGGAGAAAGAAATGGGAATAAAAATGTAATATGACGACGAGGTTCATGGAACGTCCGTAGGAGGTTATCAGAACCTCGATTACCGTGATGTTAAAATTCGGGATTACGGCATTAATAACTAGGGTTTCTTCCTATGATATAATGTTGGACTGTAGAAGATGAGGAGGTATCATGATACGAATTCGTTAAAACCAACCCCTTCAAAATCAAAATCCGACAAATTTTACTTTTTTTTTTTGAAAATGGTGTTCGATGCTTTTGGTTAAATTCAAAAAATTAAATTATACAAGGCGGGTTTCTTTCTCCCCTCAAGCAGAATGAGGAGGAATCTTTTTCTCCCTCCCCCACCTTTTACTTTAGCCCATCGTAAATACTTTAATGACCCCAAAATTTCCGGACTTCGATGCTTGCAGATATCTTCAAGCAACCCCCACACACAAAGTTATATTATATTGCCTTTTTAATTATTATTACACAAAATCCACAATCTGGGCTCCTAGTTTTCAGAGAATTGGGGGGTCCCATCAAAATCATTTGGGGAGATATAAATGCTTTTGATTCCCCCGACAGCACACATGAATTAAATGTCTAAACAAATTTTCATTTCTCATCTTATCTTATCGACTAATAGATTATGTGAGTGAGAGTCATCAGACCAAAAGGCCAAGGAGTGCCTCTCTATAAGAAGCACATGAGACGCGCGCCCCCACAAACACAAAATTTGTATTTTGTTGTTGTCGTCTCAGCTTGTCCTAACATCATCCATCTTCTTCTTCTTCCTCTTCTTGCCTTTTGTTTTTCTTGTCCTAAAGAAACGAGAGATGTTGGAGCCGCCCCAGCTGAGAACCTTCCATTCCCCGCAAATCTTCACCACCCTCAACAAGATGCCCGCCACCTCGCTCAAGCTAATGTCCCTCCTCCACTCCCTCGTCTCCTCCCACGCCTGCCGCGTGTTCCGCGCCCTCTCCCGTGCCAAGTCCCTCCTCGTCGACTTCCTTAGGGAAGGCCAGCTCGTCCGTTGCCGCGGCAGTTGCTACCCACGCTCATACACCTACTACGGCGGCTCCTTCCGCTTCCACTACAACTGGTGCTCCTCCCGCTCGTTCTCGATACCTAACTCGGTGTCCCTCGACGGCCTCCGTCCCAACTACTTGCAGTACGACGCTGCGACATGGAACGTTGCCGAGGGGCAGGAGGAGGAGGAGGGCGGAGGCGGAGGCTCGGTGGGGCTCTCGGGTTACCTGAGGTGGCTAGAGGAGAGGAAGAAGCCCGGTAACGACAATGGGGAGAAGGCGTCGATCGGTGGAGGAGGAGGGAGCGAGATTGACGAGATGGCGGATGTGTTCATAGCCATGTGCCGCGAGAAGTTCGTCCTGGAGAAACAGGAGTCCAACAGGAGGTTTCAGGAAATGCTGGCCAGAAGCATATGATGGATGCAATAAACAATGTAACTTAACTGCCTCCAAAAAAAAAAAAAAAAAGAAAGCATTAACTTCTTTTACATTATGGATGGAATTATATTTGATTAATCACGATAAGGTTTTGGTTTGTCTTTGTATGGTTTTTGGCGCTTTTGATGTTATTACCATTACAAAAGGAGCAGAAACGTCACGTCACGTAGGTTAGAAATTGGCTTCGGACAACGAACTGAGGGTCGGAAGAAGCTGGTCGGAAACGTAAAGGACAAATAAGTAAATAAAAGAAGACATATGGCCTCGTAGAAAGAAGATATTGAATTAAAAGTATATCGTGATTAAATAAAATAAAAATAAACAAGACAGAGCAGAGGAGCTGGAGCAGGAGAGGGGACATGACTGGGGAGGCTTTTAAGGCGGCTGTATCGGCGACGTCGTTCCCTTTTACGTACGCCATAATTATTAACAGGATGTAATGATGGAGCTGTCAAGAGACGATGAGGTGGGGAGGGATTCACGTGCTTTCTCCTTCTCTTTCGTATTGGGGGATGGGTAAGTTCCCAAAGAATGTGGTCCCTATTTCTTTCTTACCGTATAACATTACAACGAGACTTCATTTTGTTTTATTTGTTTTTTGTGGGGGTCGTAAAAGAAGAGCAAACAAAGTAATTATTCCACCTCCTACTTAGTAAAGCATTCAACAAGGATAGAATATAGGAATATATTCCCATTCCCTTGTCTTCCTTACCCCCAATATCCACATTTTTTACTATTTGTGTTCTTCCTTTTTCGTGCCTATTCGGTGCATCCATCCTCCTCCATCTTCTCTGTTTTCACATTCCTCTTTCCTTTTTCTCTGTTGTTATGATGTTATGGGGATTTTTGAGATTACGTGGTTGCTTTTGCTTAATACAACTGGAGTTATTATGTCTCTGATGGGACAACTACCATGTTGTTCGCATAATATGCCTATAATCGCATGATGCAACAAAATCATAAGATAGACAATATTGTGTTGCGAGCCCCAGATACAAAAACTTATTCGCTCTAAATTAAATTCACGATACGACGCATAATTCAATACCCATAAGAGATGATTGTTATGAGATGGTCTGCCACGTTATTATAAGCCCCAACACGGTGGTAAACGCATAGATTTCACAGGTCATTTAACAACATATTCAGGATACACAACCACATAAAAGGTTATTAAGGAAATTATGGATAGTTCATTACCTCAGTTTGTGGAACTGGAAGTTCCACTGATGTCCCAAACCGGATAAGTCTCTCAAACCTGGATATCGGACAAGGCCCAGGCCCGATACCAGTCAATTCTCTTTGGTCCCATCATAACACCCAATTTTGGAAGATTCTCGTATAGTTATTAAGCTGGTGATTTTGAAAGCTGGCCATGACATGAGTACGGTTACTTCAGAAAAAAACAATTGCCAAGAGATTTAAATTCCATCGTCTCTAAATCATGGGCTTTTTGTAAGAAATCAATTAATCCAAAAAAAATAACAGCTAAAACCACTGAATATATCAAGTGAGGTAAGATTATGGAAAAGAAAACGTATTCATAGACTACGTTAGTAAATTTGCTTAAAACCGTGAAGGCCATATTTTCTTTAACTTTTCCTTCCTACAGCAAATCTACTGATTATTTTTGTCACTGCAAAACTAATGTTTTGAATCCTTTTAACTTTGATATTAAAATGTTGGGTTCACACCTTAATAAATGAAGGACAAAGACACGACAGTAAATAGCCATAATTTATATAATATATGCTCATATTCTTGAATCGTATGTTATAAAATATTTTAGCAATTACAATATTTTAGTGAGATTTTATATAATATCTTAAGTTACGTTATATAAATTGTATTTTAATAAAACACAATAAAAGTTAATGAAAAAATATATAAGTAAATGAAAAGCTAAATCAGAAAAATTCAACGGCATAAAAATTCCATAAAAATTCAAGGGCTTCGAACAAGGACATAGTTCCATAAAAATTCCAACCGCTCTAGTCATTGCTTATTGTCCCATAAATTGTACGTATTTGTTATCCTCATTAAAAATTTATTGTCCCCGTCTCCCAGCCTAATATGTTCATCACCAAAGGATTTTTTTTATAATGGTTTAATTAACTTGCAGTGCAATTATTTTTTACATACGATGAGTTCCCAAAATCACGTCGACGGGCATGCGGCTATATGGTCGACGAAGACGCGAAGGAGGTTTCAAATGTCGGGGGTGATATGGCCCGGATTCGCGCATTTCCCGCCCTTGGCGTATGAACGCGCGGTAAGATTTCGAGCATCTAATCGGGTTGAGGTTTGATGGGGTTTTCGAGGGATGTTCTCTTCTTTGATCTGGAAGAAGAAAAGGTTCCGGTTGGGGGTAGGGGTGAGCAAAATATCCGATTTCCGATATCCGAGTCCGATATCCGAATTTTTTTTCGGACTCGGATTCGGAAATTTATAATTTCGGACTCGGATTCGGATATATTTGAAATGAAATTTCGGAAACGGACTCGGACTTGGAATTTTAAAAAAATATTTCGGATATCCGAATATCCGAAATTTATACAAATTTTATCTAGCTTTGCAATTATCATCGTTATGAGAATCGTTATTAATCTTACGTGGACATCAAATTTTCGACTAGTTTTAATCTTAAGCTTGGAGTATTGTTGCATCGGCTTAGGATGTTGCATCTTTTTGTTGGATGTGGTTGGAAGGTATTCTTTTTCCAATTCAAAATGTGTAGCACTTATTCACAATCCGAAGTTCGGAAATTTCGGATTATCCGAATTCCGAGTCCGAATTAATTTCGGACTCGGAAGTTCGGAATTATATAAAATCGGACTTGGACTCGGACTTAAAAAAAAAGAATTCGGAAGTTCGGACTTGAGTGGATTTCGGACTCGGATATCCGAGTCCGGTCCGAATGCTCACCCCTAGTTGGGGGGTATAGGGGGGAGTTTAGGCTATGGCGGCGTCAGAGAGGTTGATTCTCTGGGAAATGGCGGGTAAATTTAGGGTGTCGTGGTTTCCCTCGATATTTTATGGGTTCATGCTTTGCTTGGGTGCTCAGTAGGGGTTGGCACTTTGCTTGCCGTCCGTCTTACAGGAAGCCCCGAGCTTCGTTCCTTAATGACATTATTTGACAAATTATTTCACCAAATAATCTCGTAACTTTTAAAATTCGTCGACTAACCCAGTAAAGTCGGCCTTTTCCGTCAAGTAAAAAGTCGGCCTTATAAAGGCCAACTTCCCTACACTTCGGCAAAAAAAAAAAAAAATCAAAGGTCATTCAAGGAAGCACAGGTAAAAGAAAATTTTCAAAGCCAATAAAAAAAAATTCAAAGGTCATTCAAGGAAAGGGCCGACTTCATTGCACAGGCAAAAAAAAATTTTCAAAGTAAAAAATAAAAAATAAAAAAATAAATTCAAATGTCATTTACATAAGGAAGTCGGCCTAGGCAAAAAAATTTTTCAAAGGTCGACTTCATTCATATGAAGTCGGCTTTACAAAGGCCGACTTCCTTAGAGAC
The DNA here is from genome assembly GCA_023653495.1 of Melastoma candidum. Taxonomy (NCBI): domain Eukaryota; kingdom Viridiplantae; phylum Streptophyta; class Magnoliopsida; order Myrtales; family Melastomataceae; genus Melastoma; species Melastoma candidum. Next base: position 4,932,556 of record CM042889.1, on the reverse strand, counting down.
TGAAGTCGGCTTTTGTAAGGCCGATTTCACTGGATTAGTCTGCAAATTTTGAAAATTACGGGGTTATTTTGCGAAATAATTTGTCAAATGACGTCATTAAGGAACAAAACTCCAGGAGGCCCCTCCCCTTGATTGACCTGGCTTTGGCACGACATCCATGTTGGCTAATGCTAGTTACCAGGGACTTCCAATTGGAAATATTGTCCTGATACCGTTCATTGTTTGCTCCACCACGGTATGAGCCTTGCTGTTAATTTCTTGAGTCGTGTGTTGCGACTAGGCCAAATTCTCGGTAATATTGTGTTCCGGAGATAAAAAAAATGCGCCGAACAGTATGTGAGTGGTGTCACAATAAATGGATGAAGAAAATTTAGTACTATAACAAAATTTGATTAATTTCTCAGTAGTATCACTTTTGTATTGAAATCCATGAATTTTCGTCCTTGGCCGTGCTATCACAAATATCATTCCTTTAAAATATTAATGTTCTCCCTTTAGAGTTGATATCATGAGTTCCTTGCTCATTAGGACATATCGACACTAGCATAAGTTGTCAGATTTGTGAAATATATGTCACCTTTTTATGATTCGTTAGTTTTTTTATGCTTAACTTGCCAATAATAGCATATTGTCACTTGCATTTCCTCTCCTTTAAAATTACCGCGTCCAATGGCAACCATCTTCCTCCACTGCACGCTGACAAATTCTCGAGGCCAGGATCCAGTGCATTGAACGAGAAGGTGTTTATTGGGCTGTAACCAAATGACGTACAACAGTATGGATGTCCAGATTCATAATCTGGAGCAAGAAGCATACTGTGATGTCCTTCTTACATTTAAAGCTCAATTAGATGTCCTTACATGGGTGAGAGCTCTAATGAAACCGTGGTGTTCTGCCTCATGCCCTTATGACTCCCTGTATAAGTTTCTTGTACGTGGTTACAGGATAAAGAGAGCTTGATCACTGAATTGAGAAAGGAACTCAGAGTTTCAGATGATGAACATAGGGAACTGCTCGCCAGGGTTAACTCCGATGACGTCATTCGTACAATCAGGTTATGCTTTTCGTTATGGAATTTTTTGTTCTTATTTGATGTTATGGTGTTGTATTCATTTTTGGGACAAGTTTTTCTTATGTTTAAAGGATTCATGAAATAGTAAAGTCCTGAACAGGTCCAAATGCTAATTCGAGGTATATTTCTTAAAGAACATAATAATCGTGCATTTTAATTATTGACCAATGAATTAGGCCTTTTCAGTCATGTTACAACTCAAGGTGAACTATTGAACATTGCCCAGAAGGCTTTTCAGCTTCGCCTAATGAAGTGACTGAGTTTCTGGTCAGCGTTGAGTCATAATATAAGATATAACTGTGATAACAATGTGACAGTTCCCATGCCAGTAAATGAAACCTTGTATGAGCTGAACTCTGTATGAGCTGAACACTGTTTTTAAGAAACTCAAAGTCTGTAACTGAAACCTTGTCGGAATCAATTGGTTTTGTTGACATACCTCCAGGGAAATGTATCCCAAAACTGTGTTTGAATTCTGGAACTTCTATCTCCTACCATTAGGGAATGGAGACAAGGTGGGCCCCAGCTGGCCACTCTGGGTTCGTCTCATCCAATGCATGAAGTGCTACTGAATCCGACATTTTCAGCATCTCGCAAGAAGCAGAAGACATCAGTATGTACCTTGCTCCTGTTTTCCTGAATCATTGTTCTTGAGGCAGTTTCTTGTAGAATTATACTTAATGATTTGTGATACTGTTGTTGTATAAAATCGCAGGTCCAGTCTTTGCCAATGCACTATTCATCTCCAGTCCCTACTATGAGCAGACAGTTTAGTAGTCGGTCCATCACCATTCCCTCGACAATTGCACCTGGAGAAGCAGAATCTCTTATTGGAAGACGAGTATGGACAAGATGGCCTGACGACAACAATTTCTATGAAGCTGTAATAACTTATTACAACCTAGCAGAGGTATGCCACTTGTGTATTCTCTGAATGCGCAGAATTCCTCTTTGACATTAATGTAACAGGAATCACGATGAGGTCAACCAACCAAGCATAGACTAGCTCACAAAACTTATGATTTTGTTTTCTTTATAGAAATATGGTGTTTTAATACTATTGAATGCCGCTTTCTGTCCTCTTTTAGTTCTCTCTTGTATGTCTGGTATCTAGTATGCTTGAAAGTGAAATACTTGGTCTCATATCCATGCTCATTTCAGGGAAGACATGCATTGGTATATGACATCCATACAGCAAATGAGACTTGGGAATGGGTAAATTTCGAAGAGGTGAGGTTTCTTTCTTTCCTTGCTTTGAAGATATTCATTTCTGTTTGTAGTTTCTTTGTTACTACTTAAATCATGTGGTAGATGTTGCTTGCAAAAGTTCGTTTATTATTTTGTAAACTCAGTATCAAGTTGATTGATAAATCTGGTAAGGGATAGGAAAAGGTTTATCAATGTGCAGAACACTTTCTTGCTTGTGTTGGGATTAGGGAAGTCTAATTGGGTTGTTACACCCTAAAGTTTTCTTGCATAAGTCCAATGACATTTTGCTGCAGATATCTCCTGTGGATATTTGATGGGAAGAAGACCCTGCTATGACACGTCACTCGAACATTGTGGGGCTGGGTCATGGCTACAAGAGGCGTAGTGGGCCTGGCCCTGGTCCGGGAAGGGTAAGAATGACAGCGAGAAGTCAAACCAAGAAGGATAATTTGCCAATGCAAAATGGTGTGGAGAGTGACGATATCGAATTATTTGACACCGAGCTGTTGGTGAAGGAGGTAAAGTCAGAGCGACTTCACATGCAGAGTTGTTTTTATAATGGCATTCGTGCATCGCATGATTCGCTCTTTGGTTTGTAGGTCGAGAGGGTTTTCGATGCGAACAAACCCGATCCTGCTGCAGTTGCTAAGGCCAAGAGACTGTGGATAGTAAGACTGATTTATTTTAAGCTTTTTATTGCTATCATCTTTGTCATCCCACCATTTAGAGCTTAGAGAACCTCTCTATCCGGTGCAGGAGCATGAGCAGGCTCTGGTTAATGCCATAGCAAGGCTCGGGGAAGCATCTGATGGCGAAAGTGGTAATGGATTCGTCTGCACCTGATTGTTTGGCTGCATTTCTGTGGCATGATGCATTGATAACCCACCTCTGCGGTGACAGAGCTGGGTGTGAAGTGTGTACCTGAGGCCTCGATTTCTCTGTTCTCTCTTGTGTATTATCCACTTTTGAGCTACTTACTATCAGTAAATGTTTGTTGTATCCTTAAGACTTATGATGGCGGTTAACAAAAGGGATCAATAATATCGTGTTGCTGATTGTTGCAATATAACTCAAGTATTTCAAGGGAGCAAAGTCAGAAGCAGAGCTCTATGTTTTTCTGATGATATCTCCAGTAGTTAACGCCAACATTTAGATGCATGTGACTTCTCCGTTTGTCCCTTTATCACTTGAAAATGGTCTTAGTGTCCTAACCCTGGTTGGTTTTAAACAATGCAGATAGACAACCGGCACATTTGCTGGGGAGGCAGTTGATTGGACATTGAGTGGGTGGATGTACTGGGTTGTTGACGGGGTGGCAGTTGATTGGACATTAGGTGGGATGATTTACTGGGTTGTTGACGGTCTTCTGATGATCATGTGCTCGTTTGCTGAGAAGTTATTTGAATAAAGAGGATGAAAGAATTAACTCCAGTTGGAAGTAAAGGCCCTTGTGTGAGGAAAAATGTCAACGAATGAAGCATGGACGGCCATGGTTGTGCAAGTCTTAAAAGTATATTCCAGCCTAGCGTGTAAAACGTTTTTGAAGGTAGAAGCTTTTTTCTTTGCTTTTCTGCAGCGAAATCGTTGCAGACGAAGTGAACAATTGTTTCCCATCTGTTAGAAGTTGCCTGTTTGAACTAGTGCTTCTTTTGATGATGAATGCACAGTGAAGAGAAGGTGCAAAAAAAGCAATGCTGCGCTTAAGTGTGTTGCAGTTGTAATAATCCTTCAGAAAATGAATGATGCAGAACAATGTCGAAATTATGATATCACCACTGACCAAATAATTACCTTCATGCTCTGGCACCTAAGTTATCAGAGGTACCCTTCCTACTGCAAAATTCCCGCTGCTTGTGGCAACACTAGTCCAAACTGTTTTCCAGGGCAAATGAGCTGGCCATGAGAGTGCTTGAGTCAGGCTCTTTGACATTGCCTACCACTCGGGCAACTTCATAAGATGAACTCCCTCCACTGGAGTCTAGATTCCAATTAAAATTTTGCAGCCATTTCTAATAGCATAACAGCAGGAACTCTCCAAAGTGAAACAACCAAAATGAAAGCAAACCATTACAATAATTGAACAGTGCATCAAGGTGCAAAGGTACTTTTACTGAGGCAAAAAGACTCGCACTGGTCAGGTGCCTAGATCCACCGAGTCAAGCGTAAAAATCAGTACGTCATGGCCTTGCCCCAAATTTCAGAAATATTGTGCCGAACTATGTTTCAAAATACCATTCGTCGAAAAAAAATTTCACGAAATAGGTTAGTAATGTACAAAATTTGTTAAATAATGCCCCTAAATCAATGTTAGAAACACCATCCTTGCCTATGGAAAATTACAAGCTCGGTGTTAAACACCGAGTTCTTTATAAATCAAAACACTCGAAGCATTATTCGACGAATTTTGATAGTTATTGTCCTATTTTATGAAATATTTTTTCTACCAACGTTATTTTGGAATAAAGCTCATATTATGCCCCTATAACATACGTGCAGATACATCACTATATACTCTTGTTCTGTGAGTAAAACACATACTGGTTTACAAATCTGCTGTAATTGCTTACACTTCCTTTCAATAGTTGATGATTATAATGGATCCCATACTGCATAACTTAAAATCTAGTTAATGTTCAAGGAAATTCTTAAGTATCTTATACTAGATCGGCAACTATGTCTCAAAGCAATGAAGGTATGCAGATGGGCATAAGCAACACCTCCTACATCCACGAGGCACTTAAAGCACACACTACCACAATAAACAGAAAGCTCCTCCTTAGAGGTTAATGTAGTAGTGTATTGAACTTTATGATGATTAATGTTGGCTAGATGCATTGTAGCAAGAGGAAGTTTCCTCTTCTTCAGTTATTTATTGACTACTTTCGAAAGTCAGTTATTGCAACTTCAAGAATATATACAGATAACATGACAGCATCTAAAGACATAAACATGGAATCCTTGAAACTATTCACTATAGGTAAAGTGGATTCAACATGCAAAGAGTGAAGACCTCCATCAGGTTGTCAAGACTATAACTTCAACAACTACTGTTATTGTGGAATAACATCTAACATGCGGAGTTTTGTTCCTCAATGATGGTAGTTCGTAAAACATTTTGCGAAATAGGTCGGTCAAACTCATATTTCATTGATTAATGCCAAGAATTCGGTGTTTCAAGGAAATACGTTTTTGACCGACTTATTTCGCAAAAAATTTTGCGAACTAATGTCATAAAGGAACAAAGATGCGATGTGCACACTGCTGTCGTGCATGCACACAAGTTCTTCCTAGTCCACCAACTTCATCAATATTGATAAACACGACATTTGCCAAAAGTGGCAAAAAGGAAATTCGACAAACTGGATAACACCGGTCCATCCGGTGGTAACTCGGGCACCCGAACTATCTCCAGCGTTCCCCGACAAGAATCTCCAAATCACAATCCCCGCTCCGAACTTTAGCAAGCAAGATCACCATCCAAAATAAAAGGAAGCTCGCGGCATAATCACAATCCAAAAACCAAGCAACTCACCATGCCTAACGTACAGGTGAACCGCGCCTCCGACGGCAGAATATCACGCCTGAGCAGATGCCAAACAAACCCCGCGGAGCCTCAAAATCCGCGCTGAGCCAACCGAAGAGAATCCTCGTAACGCGTTACCGATGAATAAGACAAATCCTTACATCGGCGTAGAAGAACACCGTAGGCCATGGTTGTAGCCGTCGTCGGAGCGAATCGCGGGTCGATAACCCGATCGCTGTTCATGATAGAGAAGCAGGTGGGCCAAAATCAGTCATCGTACTAAGGCTATTTTCGTAACGATGTTATAAATCAGGGACCGTTATGTAATTAGTTCCATTTTGTCCGAGACGCGTACGCGATAAAAAGGAGAGGCTCCGAGCCGAACCCAAACCTACCCATCCACAGCAACGGCGCCTGCGCCCCTGACCAACGCAACCCCAAGTCAAGACTCCGCCCCATCCCAACGAACCCCCAGCCCTAACGCCCGAAACCCACCCCCTACCACCGTTCTCCGCCGCACCCCGCCCCTCCTCCTCGTCGCCGCCGCCTTGGGTCGGTCGTTTGTGGCTGTCCCACCGCCGCTGACTCCGAAGAAGGGGCGTCGCTTCTTCCCCGTCCGAGTTGACTGGCCTCGTGAGTTTCGGGTGCGTGTTTCTTTCTCTCTGCTTCTTCGCTTTCTTTTGTTGGTGGTAGGGATTCCTCGGTTTTAGCGACTCTGTTCTGTTCAGATCGTTCTGGGATCGGAGTTTTTGTTTGGAAGGTGTTGTGAAGGGCGTATTTTGGGTGATCTGTGTCGTGGTTTAGGATTTCCACGGTTCGATTTGTGGTCTCACAGAGGATAACTTAGATCCTGAGATCATTTGCGTCATTTTGGTGCGTCATCCGCTGGCTTCATCTGTTGTCCAGCTATGGGTAGGAGATTGTTCTGTGGGCGCAATGTGTGGTGCTACTGCTGGCTGCTTTCCTTGTATGTTGATTTTGGAGAGTGATGGTCTCTGCCTCGTTCCTTTGTCTGACCCATATCACATTATAGATATTCCAGTAGGCATTTTATGCGTCCATGTTTTTCTGGCGGAATGTGGACTCACATTTTTTGTCAATGCAATATTTCTTGTAATTCCATTAAAGATGGAGGCGGACGAAGCGATTCTCACTTGCCTAAAGTTGTGCAGCTAAATGTAGTTGGAATGTGTGGTAGACAAGGTTTCTGGCAGATTTCCTTGTGATAGTTTCTTTCTCCATTCTATGTTTTGGGCTTTGCACATTGGATTTCCATCGTACAGCTCTTCCTTCAATTAGAATCTGAGTTTTGACACTCGAATTTGGTGTATGATGTGAGTTTAGCAGATAAAAGGCTGTGACAGACTAATATATGATTAGAGGGAAAGATATTGCAGTGTTCTGTGGAAGGATGTTCGAGTGGAATGTGGTAGTGGTTCATGTATGCCCATGTGTCATTTACTCTGGTGCATTAATGAGTCCGTAAAGTATGGGTAGGTTTCCTGAACGCTTAATGCAATCTAGTGACATCCCTTTCTACCAAAAAAAAGTATGGGTAGGTTTCCAATTCTAGAATGGAGGTGATCAGTCTTTTATAAGGGGCATTGGGTGTGATTGATTGGCTTGCCTAAAATGTGACGAAGCAAGTATTGATTTTCTTCTGAGCATTTTCACATACCTCTGGAATTATGTACGGACATTGCAAGTGCTATTTCAAGAATAAAGCCCAGTGTGAGCAGCGTTCCTTGCCTTATAGCTAAAAAAATCAACATATTTTGAGCACTCTTTCAAAAAACTAAATGAGAACAGATCTAGTGAAGGTGAAAATGATGGTTCACGGCAAATTTTCTGGTTTAAATTGCATAGAGTCGTCCTTGATGCCGAGAGTCTGTAAGGGTGATGTTCTGCTTTGATCCTAGAGGAAGAGTGTGTGATGTTGTCGTGATTTTCCACATTGATTGTTATCCTATTCACGTCATTCTTCAATAGTTAGGAACAACATGACTCATTAGTCTGTTTACAGCAAGTGCGCCTTTATACCCTAAATTCTCATCGTTTTGTGTTTTTCTTGGGTCAAGCAAGGCGTTAGCCATAGAATAATTCAATGCAGCGGAAAATATTGCCTCTCTCTACAACAGGGTAGTTCACCAAGTTAGACATGGCTTCTAAAGGTCCAAGATCAAAATTGGATCATGAAACTAGGGCTCGGCGCCAAAAGGTAACTTGATCTTCTTATTTACACAGATATCTATGTAGTTTCTTCCCATCTTTACTGTTTTCTAGTGTACTTCTCTTTCTTTTATCATAGAAGGATGATGATAACTTGTAGATATGCCAAGTTCCTTAGTGCATTTATCCTGGTTTGTGTTGGTTCATTATTTTTGCTTGACACTGTAGGCTCTTGAAGCCCCAAGAGAACCCCGACGCCCTAAAACTCACTGGGATCATGTTTTGGAGGAAATGGCCTGGCTGTCAAAGGTGGGGTAATTTTTGGAGCCTGATTACTGAATATAAGTTTACAAGCTTTTTCTTCTTCGCACTTATCTTGCGGAGTGGGCTGGGGTCATGCAGGATTTTGAGTCTGAACGGAAATGGAAGTTAGCACAGGCTAAGAAGGTTTCCATAAGGGCAAGTAAAGGCATCTTAGATCAAGCTACACGCGGAGAGAAGAAAGTGAAGGTTCTTTATGTTGTCTCTCTTAGTTACCAGGCTGTATTTCAGTCACTCGTAGTTTCTGAAGGGTGCTCATTCTTGTAGTTACCAATGACAACCTGTCAATAATCTGTACTCTTATGTACATTCTAATCATTGTTTTTTTCCTTTTCTTAATTTTCAGGAAGAAGAGCAAAGACTGAGAAAAGTTGCTCAAAATATTTCGAAGGACGTGAAGAAGTTTTGGATGAAAATAGAAAAACTGGCAAGTTTTTAGGTCATTTAGAAGCAGGCTTTCGTTGTAAGTTGGCCTGACTTTCGTTGGACTGATGTGCTGCTCGTGGAAAATATAACTGTAGGTGCTTTACAAGCATCAGCTAGAGCTTGACGTGAAAAAGAAGAAGGTGCTTGATAAACAGCTGGAATTTCTTTTAGGCCAAACCGAAAGGTAATAGAAAAATTGTTGAAGGGGTGATTTAGAGGGCTTCCCTGGTGTTGTAATTGTATCGAGGCTGAAGAATCTGTTGTGTCAGATACTCGACAATGCTCGCGGAAAACCTTGGAGACTCATACCGGCCTTTGCAGCTGGGTGCCTCTCAACAGCCATATATAACTCATGAAGCCAATCAAAATTTAAGAAGTGAACCAATGGAAGTTAATGATGGTAAGCACGGAATTCCATGGATGAGTTTTTTCCTGTTTGTTTTTCAATTTGATCATAGATTGATGCAGCTTCCTGCAGAGACTCATGCAGAGATGTCCAATGGCGACAAGGATTTCTGTGTAGAATCTGAAGATGATATGGTGAGAATGTGTCCTTTTTGGTCTGAATGCATAAAGGACTTTATCATGCTGTTCTACCATGTATTCATGTTCTTCATTGAGAATGTCTCACATGACTGACATTTCTTTTAGTCTGTAGTCCCTTTCATTCATACATTGTGTCAACCTTATTATGTGCTTGATATCATCAGTTTTCATGACTAAGTTTGCTTTCCAAATTTTGCCAATTCTGGAGGATGATGATGAGCAAACGCTGGAGGAAGATGAGGCTCTTATAACTGAAGAAGAGAGGAGAGAAGAGCTTGAAGCATTGCAAGATGAAGTTAATATTCCGCTTGCGGAATTGCTCAAAAGATATAATGCTGGAAAAGGTTGACTCTATATGGCAGTTTTTGCTTTGTATTTTTTGCTGAAATTGTAGGACAGGACATGATACTGCGCTTGTGGTTTATTGTTTCCCATAGAAACATGTTTCACATGATGGACTCCATACCAATGCTATTGCTGATCTTCAGGGTGTACACTATCAGGTAGCCCAGAAAGTAGTCCTGGAGGTGGAAAGCAAGCAGCTGAACATACATCAGTCTCTAGCCCCTCAAGTAGGGGTGAAATGGGTGATGTATCTGGAGACATGTTCGATAAAGTAGAGCAAAGTAAGTGTATCAGTCACTTGCTTTGTTTGTTATTGTCAACTCTGAGCATGCCTAATTTCTGCACCACCATTCAGCAAATGCAGGCAATGAAAATGCTGATGTAGACAAGACAGGCTCCAATTGCTTGGTTGTTGAAACTGGTCGTCGTTGTGTAAGTTGTATGTGTTTTATTGTCGCAGTTGCAAGTTATTGACAGTACCAGCGTTCGGTGTAAATATTTTCCTTTTTACTTTCAGATAGATAGTAATGGCTGCTTGTCTTCACCAGAAGGCCATCTCCCTGGATTGGATTTATATAAGGCTAAAAATGCTTTAGACAATGTTGGCGCCGCTGATGGGAATCACCTGTCCACTGAGTTGCTCGAGGATCAGGTATAAGATATCCTATTTTCATTTAATTTTCAATTTTCATGAAAAAATGCCAGCACTGGATTTTTCGTTGATTCTAGCACAATGAATCACTTGGGCCTCTAAATGGCTGGATTGTATGATTATGAAAACTGTTGGTTTACTTGAACATCTCATTTCGGTTGCGGAATTGTAAGTGAAGAAACAGATCCGATGGATTTTTCAGTTTTATGGTTTTTACTAGCAATCCTTTCTCAATAGCTTCTTATGCAGATGTCCGCTGATAAGGAAAGTGTAATCTGCCTAATGTTGTGCTTGAGGGAATGCTGGAATCTTTTCCTGCAATACTGCATTAAAATAGGTTGTTAGCCGGGTTATTTAAGTTCTGGAATTTTTAGACAGGACATTTATGCAGTATCAGTCTTCTGATCGTATATAAAACATATCTACTGCAAGGAGTTTTCATTTGTTCAAGTTCTTTGCCAAAGAGTTCATTTTCTATATGACATAATTTTGTGTTCAATTTTTTTACCTTATCTAACTGCTTTTTGCTGCATTATGCAAACCTTCAAATGAGTCTTCTTTACTATGTGATGTAGGAAGACGATGAATACATTATTCACTGTGGAGATGAAAAGGTAAAAAAAAATAGCTATTTGTTCATAGCTTTTAAATATGGATAATTTCAAAATTTTCCTTGTCTTTTTGTAGTTTACATTCTAAGATTATAAAAAATGGACTTCATTTCTTTTATACAGTAGACATGAATATTTGTAATTGACAGGATGATGAAGCTACCTTATCTGAAGAGGAGAGATTGGCGAAAAATGATGATTATGATCCAACAGATGAGGTATGGTTGACGAAGTGGACTATAAATCCTCTTTAAATTCCATATCATTGTAGAATGATTATGGAACCAAAGTGTAGTCCTCGGTAGTATGGACTTCTGTTGTTCCCTGTATGTTGTGTTCATTAATATGGTTCTTTATTGCTCTGCAGATTGCTTTGTTGAATAAGGATAGTGAGATTCCTCTTGAAGAATTGATTGCAAGGTACAAGAAGGTAGGATAAAATGCCCCAGTCTGTGCTGCTTGAAGCATTTGTTTTGTTCCTTAATTTAGTTGTGCCCATTTTCTTTTCTTAGGATATTGTCAACGGTGCTCTCTCAGAAGAGGAGTCTGAATATGCTTCTGCTTTATCTGAAGATATAGAAGATGATGCATACTCTGGCAATGATACATCTGAGAATGAAGATTTTGAAGCTAATGATCATTCATCAAAAGATTCTCCCGTTGACGAGCATAAAGCTGGATCTTTATTAGAATCAGAGGTTAGGGCAACAGATAACAGAATTGCAGATGCAGCTGCAGCTGCCAGATCTGCACAGCCTACAGGGAATACATTCTCAACAACTACAGTGCGGACTAAATTTCCCTTTCTTCTTAAGCATCCTCTTCGGGAATACCAACATATTGGGTTAGATTGGCTGGTGACGATGTATGAACAAAGACTGAACGGTATTTTGGCTGATGAAATGGGCCTGGGAAAGACAATCATGACAATTGCACTGCTAGCACACCTGGCTTGTGAGAAGGGGATATGGGGTCCCCACCTCATTGTAGTGCCAACAAGTGTCATGCTCAACTGGGAAACCGAGTTCTTAAAATGGTGCCCTGCTTTTAAGATCTTAACTTACTTCGGAAGTGCAAAAGAAAGGAGATATAAAAGGCAGGGCTGGATGAAGCCAAACTCTTTTCATGTGTGTATAACGACATACAGGCTTGTTATACAGGACTCAAAAATCTTCAAGCGGAAGAAGTGGAAGTACTTAATTTTGGATGAGGCTCATCTCATTAAGAATTGGAAGTCCCAGAGGTGGCAAACTCTTCTGAACTTCCATTCTAAGCGGCGAATTTTGTTGACAGGGACTCCTCTGCAGAATGATCTCATGGAATTGTGGTCCTTAATGCACTTTCTGATGCCACATATTTTTCAGTCTCATCAGGAGTTTAAGGATTGGTTCTGTAACCCTATATCAGGAATGGTAGAGGGACAGGAAAATGTGAACAGGGAAGTTATTGATCGTCTGCATAATGTCCTTAGACCATTTCTACTCCGCAGATTGAAGAGGGATGTGGAGAAACAGCTACCAATGAAGCATGAACATGTGATATATTGCAGGCTTTCAAGGAGACAACGCAACTTATATGAAGACTTCATTGCCAGCTCGGACACACAGGCAACACTTGCAAGTGCTAATTTTTTTGGAATGATCAGTGTTATAATGCAACTACGTAAGGTTTGCAACCATCCTGATTTATTTGAAGGCCGGCCAATAATAAGCTCTTTTGACATGAGTGGTATTGATACTCAGCTGAGTTCTTTGGTGTGCTCCATGCTGTCACGCGCACCATTTACCATTGACATTGAGGGACTTGCGTTCGTGTTTACTCATTTGGATTTTTCTATGACATCATGGGAGTGTGAAGAGGTAATGGCTATTCAAACACCAGCAGCTTTAATAAAAGATAGGGTCTTGATGGAGGAGCAAAAGGAGATTTTTCATCAGTCTAATTATCGGAAAAAGCTTGTTAAGTTGAATATATTTGAGGAGATACAGACAGCTTTATGGCAGGACAGACTTAGAGAAGCAAAGGACCGGGCTGCATCTGTTGCTTGGTGGAATTCATTGAGGTGCCGCAGGAAACCAATATATTCGACATCAATGCGTGAATTAGTCACAATTAGGCATCCAGTTTATGATCTTCATCGGCAAAAGGCCAGCTGTTCATTCCATTTATACTCTTCAAATCTTGCTAATATTGTGCTTTCCCCGATAGAGTGGTTTGAGAGGAGGATTGACTTGATTGAGAGTTTTATGTTTGTAATTCCTCCTGCACGAGCCCCAGAACCAGTTTGTTGGTGCAGTAAAACTGACACACCTGTTTTTCTGGACCAAAGTTACCGAGAGAGTTTTTCTCAAATGGCATCTCCTCTTTTATCTCCGATTAGACCGGCTGTTGTAAGGAGGCAAGTATACTTTCCTGACAGACGGCTCATACAGTTTGATTGTGGGAAATTGCAGGAGCTCGCAGTCTTGCTGAGGAAATTGAAATATGAAGGGCATCGGGCTTTGATATTTACCCAAATGACTAAGATGCTGGATATCTTGGAAGCTTTCATAAACTTGTATGGCTATACTTATATGCGGCTTGATGGTTCCACCCAACCGGAGGAGAGGCAGGCTTTAATGCAGAGATTTAATACAAACCCTAAATATTTCCTTTTTATCTTGTCAACCCGGAGCGGAGGCGTTGGCATTAACCTTGTTGGTGCGGATACTGTTATCTTTTATGATAGCGACTGGAATCCGGCCATGGATCAACAGGCTCAAGATCGATGCCACCGGATTGGACAGACCCGAGAGGTACACATCTACAGACTGATTAGTGAAAGCACCATAGAAGAAAATATTTTGAAGAAAGCAAATCAAAAGCGGGCTCTTGATGATCTCGTCATACAGAGTGGAGGGTACAATACTGAGTTTTTTAAGAAGCTTGACCCAATGGAGCTTTTTTCTGGTCATAGGAGCCTTCCTTTTCAGGGTGCGCGAAAGGAGAAAAGCCATATCAACGAGCTTGAGATTTCTCCTTCTCATGCAGATGTGGAAGCTGCTTTAAAGTATGCTGAAGATGAAGCTGATTATATGGCACTGAAGAGAGTTGAACAGGAAGAAGCTGTCGAAAATCAGGAATTTACTGATGAAGCTATCGGGAAAATGGAAGATGATGAGCTTGCCAATGAAGAGGATTTGAAGGAAGAAGAGGCTGCAGATCATAATGGCTTGCATATGGCGTTTCCTAAGGAAATTCAGCCTGTTCCAAAGACTATTAGTTTTGATGAAGAAGGGGCACTCACTCTGGCTTCCAAGGAAGATGATTTTGATATGCTAGATGATGTAAAACAAATGGCAGCAGCAGCAGCTGCATCTGGACAAGCTGCAACATCCTTTGAAAATCAGCTGCGCCCAATTGATCGGTATGCCATTAGATTTCTGGAATTGTGGGACCCGATAATTGATAAGACAACTATGGTATCTGAGCTAAAGTTTGACGAGTCAGAGTGGGAATTGGACCGCATAGAAAAGTATAAGGAGGATATGGAAGCAGACATTGACGAAGATGAGGAACCTCTTGTTTATGAAAGTAAGTTCTGGGAATGCTTTTATTTAGATGGACAAAAAGGTGAAGTATTAAAATTTAAGCTGTTGGAAATCCCATAAGTTGCAAACTTTACTTGGTTTTCTTTTCCTTTTTGGGTCACAAAGAATGTTTGTTACTCTGTTGGAGCTTATCTAGGACCCATTCGGCCTTCTCCATTGGATCTCTATTGGTTAACAATGCAAATTTCTCTTGAATGGAAAGATGCCCTTTTGTAACAGTTGATAGTAGGATTAGTGCACTTTAAGATCCTAGTATTAGTCTCTTTTTTCATCCTTTTAGGTCTCTTGCTAGTTTAAGTTTTGTGTGCTAGTGCTGTCGCATTGCCTAGCTTAATGCTTTTTGATACATTTGGTTTCCAATATTAGGCTGGGATGCTGAATTTGCAACAGAGGCCTATCGACAACATGTTGAGGCACTGACTCAACAGCAAGTACGTGACCTACCAATTGCCAATTTATATTGAAAAATCCATCCATCCATCCAACTGCTCTATTGTGTGTTTGCAGATGATTGAAGAGCTGGAATTAGAGGCAAAACGAAAGGAGCAATCCCTGGAATATGAGAATGGCTATGATGGGTAAGTGCATAGAGAAACCCTTAACTTTGTCTCGACACATGATATCGATGCTTTTGATGAACACGAGGGGTTATGGTAAAATGTGTTACTTGCTATGAACTTGTTTCGAGATAAGTTTTTGACTCCCCTCTGTTGACTTCATTTGCTGATCCTTTTGAATTGAGAAAGGATTGCTTATGTTACAAGCATTTGTAACTAAAAGTTGTATCTCATTAGTTCATTAGAATACTTATCCTTTATTTTCCTTGGGAACTTGCTGGTCATTTCCTTGTGTTGATGTTGTTGCACTTGCTAGTTTAATTTTTTGTTAACGGGATCAGATTGAATACACTTCCTTTTCGGATTGCAGGGGCGAGCATCCTAAACCAAAATCAAAAACAAAGAAGAAGACAAAGAAAGCTAAATTTAAATCTCTGAAGAAGGGTAAGTTGGCTTCTGATCCACCGGTCAAAAGGGAACTTTCCGTGGAATCAGTAAGCTTAGATGATGATGAGATTGAATGTGATGACACCTCGGATATGGCATCATATGATTCAGCTACACCAAGAAAGCGGAAGAAGGACGAATCATTTATAGAAGATACTGAAGAAAATCCTTTGATGAAGAAGTCTAAGAAGCAGCAGGCTGCCCCTAAGGAAAATGGTCCATTAGAGTTAGGTGGCCAGTCATCTAGTGTATATCCCGATGAGTCCTCTTCTAAATTCAATTTCATGCCTGCTGACTATGAGCAGATGCCACCTTCTAAAGGTCGTGTGGGAGGTAAAGTATCCATCACAGGCCTGCCAATAAAGCGTGTATTGATGCTAAAAGCAGAAAAGTTAAAGAAGACAAACATTTTTTCTAAAGACCATGTTCCATCTCCTGATCTTTGGGTGCCTCGGGAGGATGCAGTATTATGTGCTGCAGTACATGAGTATGGCTCAAATTGGAGTCTGGTAAGTGATGTGCTCAACTGGATGCCTACTGGAGGCTGTTATCGTGGAAGGTACCGTCACCCAGTCCACTGTTGCGAACGATTCAGGGAACTCATCCAAAGATACGTTTTGTGTTCCACTGAGAACCCAAATAGTGAGAAGCTTGTGGCCTCAGGAAAGGCTCTAAAAGTGACAGAGGTAATGCCAGCTTTGTGTATTTCAGATTGCTTTTATGATTTAGGTATTGGGTTTTTCAAATTGCTTGGATGATTTAGGTAATTGCGGCGTTCTTCTCCTTTTTCTGATTTATCACATCCTTTTTCTGGATCACCCCTGCATTCTGTGGGTTAGATTGTGTCCTATTGTATCATGGAACCCCTCCAACCTTGGTTCTTCATAGTGATAGATGTCTCATTACCTCTGAATATGCGTTTTCTTATTTTACATTTTACACCCACAACTTTATCTTTATACTGCCCTTTGCTCATCTCAGGCAACCTATCTAATGAAAGGCGATTTGTCTTGTATGGGGAAAAGATTGTGTTACCCTGGAGTCAAGAGTTGTGTTATTGCATCTCATTTATAGTTTCACAACATTAATTGTTCCTTTCTGTTTCCTTTTTTTTTCACATTGTAGGATCAGGTGAAAATGCTTCTCGATGTCATTGTGGAGTTGCCAAATAATGAACTACTTCTTCAGAGGCACTTTACTGCTCTCCTCGCATCTGTGTGGAAGGTGACCTCTCGTGAGTATCCGCAAAAGAGTGTGCTTTTGCCTAGAAATGATTTCCATAGAAATGGAATGATCTTGGGTTCTGTTAATTATGTCTGTCGTCATCCTTTGCTCAACAATGTTGGGAATGTGAAGATGGTTAACTTGAATCGGAGTAGGGAAGTAGTTGCTGCTGCTTTGCATGATCCTCATCAGCTAAGTGAAATGGTTGGCCTTCCGGAGAAGCAGGTGGAATCTTCATCTCAGACTCAGGAGGAATTTTTAGAGATAACATTGGAACTGCAGCAACAGAAAGATGAATATGATCCATTGCCTTCTATTATAAAGTTACCAGTATATGGTCCGCCACCATTACCCTCTATGACGGCAGAACACAATCAAGTGAAATCATCCGGTGACATCTTGGAATCTCGCTTTAGGTATAGCTTTCGATATGACTCATACCGTTGCTTCTGGCTGTTTGGTTTGTGTCTCCTTTTAGATCTAATTCATTTTTTTTTCTGTAAATTTGGACGATTACAACCACTTTTCATTGGTGATACCTGTTAGATGATTGGCATCCTCATTCCAATTGTTTGCAACCATGACGTGTAGTAGATATACACCAATGATATGTGCTAACCATCTTTTATCCCTTCTAACCGGAGTGCACTGCACATCCAAGGACGCCATACACTTTGATGCTTGTAGATGATTTCATTGCAGGAAATGTTTGTGACATCGACTAGTATCAAAATGTAATGTTTTTTTTTTTTGTAGAAATTGAGTTCATAAATTAGGCAAAGCGTTTAGGACCTCATAATTGAACTCATCTTGTCTATTATTCCGTGAATCTCTCCCCCTTGGCCTGATAATTCATATCATTGTTTTGTTGCTGTGCAATGCAGATCATGTATTGGAAAGTTTCTCTCAGTAAGACAGATTATGATAATTATAGTATTGATTACACAAGTGCTTGTGAAATTGTTGGATCATGCTTGATGTCGTTATGCATTTAATTAGCCTGTTAGTGTGTATCTGCACTCTCTGAACTGACCGAGAGAGTTTTAGGAAATTTCAACTTCACTGGTGTTTTATGTTATGCTATTTTGTTACAGAGAAGCTTCAAGATCTTGTCTGGAAGGGATTTCCAGCTGCAGTGTGTCAGATTCATCAACTGGGCATTCATCCCAGAAGAATCAGTTACTGGGAAAGCACAAGCTGCCTCCTGATGTAATCAAGCCAATTAAATTCAAGTTTAGGAAGACTTGCTCAGAGTTAGGCGAGTCAAGCCACTTAACCATAGACCGGTTCTTTCTTCCAACTCCTGAAGCATCACTTCATAATTTTACCCACGGAGTCGATGTCTCTTGCCCCAGTTCTGATTACGTCACTCTGGAGGGTGTGTCGAGTGATTTTTCATTCGTCGCAGATGGAGGGTTTCCCTCAGAACCCGAAAGCAACAACATGGTCCTTCATTCTTATGTACCTGGCTTGACCTCAGACCTGGATGATTTTTCCTCATTTCCAGAGTTCACAGATATCGGGTGAAAGAGTGGGCTTAACAGGCAATGCAGCTGAGGAACTTCAATTTTTTCGAGACCAGCTCCAATATCCTCAAGGACCCTATTGAGTTCCAACAGCAGTTGTCAGAGTCAGGGGACAACTTGATGCAGCATCAGAGCATGTCATCGGGGGGGGGGGGGGGGGGGTTGACCAGCAGAAGGTACGCGTCGTCTTGATCTCTTTCATCCCTTGTGCCTGTTCATTGGGAGGAATTTTTACTGCCGAGTTGGATCTGAAGGATACCTGAAGGCGGAGGATGGATTGGGGGGCGGTGTCGGAAGAGGTGTGGAGGAAGTTCGAGTTTAGATTTAGGGTACAAAGAAAAGTCTAACAGGGGGGGGGGGGGGGGGTTTATTTTTTATGTACTTCCGATTTTTTCTTCCTTCTTAAAAATGTGAAACTGGTGCCTGCCAAATGAAGTTTGCTCAGTTTTTGCTCATTTTGAGCCCCCCACCGGCTGTTACTATTTTAAATGGGAATCGAGTGAGATCTCTCTATCTCCCCACTTACTATTTGAAAACCCATCTTTCGTGGAGGACTTGGGTGGCGGGTTTTCAACTCCGTACTTGCCCACTTTGCTACTTCAGCTTTTTAAAGCGACGGGACGGGCTTTAAAAATCCGTTTCTTTTGTGTGGTAGACGGACGAGGTTAAAATGCCTCGGTAATTTTCGTGGATGTACAAAAAAAAAGCGAATAATGTACAAATAATCAAACTAAATTAGTAATCGAATATAGGTCTTTAGTACTAGGCTCATCGGGCTTAGTAATAAATACATTGTATATTGTACGATGTTTGAACAATGTTTTCGTCATATAATGTATAACGAAACAATCAGTAATCTGCCGAAATTAGTAATCAGGTCGGACTTTTTGTACTAGGCCAATCGGGCTTAGTAATGTGCATTGTACGACGTTTAAATAGTATTTTTGTTGTATAATGTACAATACTTTAAGTTAATATATTGTACAACGAAAACACCGTTTAAACATCATACAATCTACAATTGCTTACTAAGACCAATGGGCCTGGTACAAAAGGCTCGACCCGATTACTAATTTCGGCCAATTACTAATTTATCCGTTATACATTGTGCAACGAAAACATTGTTTAACGTTGTACAATGTGTACAACGCTTTAAGTTAGTACATTGTACAACGAAAACATTGTTTAAACGTAATACAATGTACAACGTATTAATTAACATTAGATCGAAATTAATAATTGGGTCTAGGCCTCCATCGGGCTTAGTAACGCATTGTACATTATACCACGTTTGAACAGTCTTTTCGTTGTACACTGTATAACGTACGATTTTCCCGATCTAAATCAAGCAGGTTTTCCACGAAGAAAATTTGACTTAGCATGTTCTATTTGATACGGGCTTAAAAGAGAAATTAGAACTAAGTCACGATGATTCTGATCAATCCCTCTTCTTGAGCTAAATATCTTATCCTTCTCGAAAGAACTGAAATTCCATCTTTTTTCATTTCCATTCAAGAATTTTTATGTATTTCCGCGCGCCTTTAAGGCTCCGAAAAATGGACAAATTCCTTTTCTTTTCTTATGAACACATAATATTTGTCACTACAAAAAGGATAATGGGAACCTCACCGTTAAGGACTTCATTTATGAATTTTATAGTAATAGAAATATATATCCTACCACACGAGTCAAAATCAATGCCAAAATTTGTTGGTATAGGATTGCACTAAGAAGGGGGGGGGTTGAATTAGTGCCGTAAGAGTTATGACACTTTTTCGCTCACAGAAGCGTGGTTATGTTAGGTCACAGAGGCTGGATCTGAGAAACAGATTCCCAGTTCTGAGACAAGTTATCTTTTGTGTAAGACACAAAGATTTATAGTGGTTCGGCAAACAATGCCTACGTCCACTCTCCCAGCTCTCACCCAAGCAGGGCGTATTCACTATGATTGGAATGTGGGATTTTACAGATGCACACTTCTGCCAGAAATGTGACTAACAAATTGCACGTTATCACGTGTCTAACACAACCCGCACGCAACGTGTCTGACTCCGGCTCCTCACTGAGCCCAACGTGGCTTGACGGCTACCACCTGCCCAACGAGGCTTAACGGCTACCTCCTGCCTAACGAGGCTTAACGGCTACTTCCTGCCCAACGTGGCTTGACGGCTACCACCTGCCCAAACGTGGCTTGACGGCTACCACCTGCCCTTGCACACAACCTGTGTGACTAACAACCTGCACAAGACAAGATTAGCAACTACAGCACAAACTCTCTGCAGTAACAGAAGACGCTCTCTGTCAGCGGTGATCAGCTCGGTGAATGCACGACGGACGCTCTCAGCTTTTTGCAACGGTGAAGGCACAAGGATTCTAGTAAGCTTTTTTTAGGTAGAACGGCCACTTGGAATCGTTGCTTCACACTTGCATTTAAGCTTGTCCGTAGAACGAAGTTTCCCAATCAATCCCAACGGCTAGTTGATTCACTTGCCATATTCTCTATGATTTAATCCTGTGGGAAAACTTCCAAAAGCATAAAGCATTACCCTTAATTACGTTAGATAATAATAAAACAAAGTGATCGCTCAATAAGAGATAATGACTTCTGCTCAGAAGTTGTTTGCTGCGACAGCAGAACCAGCACTCTTTCTCATACGAATTTGGCATTGGGATTATAAGTTTCCATAAAATGAAATCATTCCCTTCGTAGAATTATTCTCACCATATAGGGAGATCTTAACCTGATAAGGTCATTGCCAAATTACGTAAACACAAGATCACGTTAGTTAAGGAAATAAATATTTCCAAATAATTTAAGGTCCAAAGATGAACCTAGACGTGATCCTGTGTGAGATAAATATCTCACGTGCTCGCATATAGGACAACCTCCAAGAAGGAAATCATCACTCACAGAAATACCATTCTGTAAACCATAGCAAATACTCCAGCAAGGAGAGTTATAGCAACTGTGACACAGATGCTCATCTCTGTAACAGAGATAGTGGAACTCCATTTCTGATGGCTAGATCGTTTCCCCTGTTGAAGTACTCCACATAACTCTTTTACGTATTGCACGAATGACAGAGACCAGCTTCTACACCCAAAGACCTGTTCTTCTGTACATTTAAATAACACATTAGCAATACATAACATTTGTCATCATCAAAACCAGATTATATCAACAAAATTCATGTTGTATATTACAAACTCATTGCCAAAATTCATGTATATTCTTGAAAGAGGTTGATCTTCTTACCTCTCTCGTGATACGATCTTCTTATTGAGCCCGCTTTCTCCTCGGTCCACACAAATACAATATAGGACCGGTGCCAAAAGCCAATCACGCAAGAAATAACTCATTCAGCCGGGATCACATACAGAACTAAAAAATTCTTTTATGTTGAATGAGCGAAAATTCCGTGGTTCTGTTTCATTACAACGAAAATCATCTCTGAGAGAAATAATCAAAATAGTAAAATAAGAAAAGGGCTTCCCCTCACTCGGTGTCTAATTTTATTTCTTCTCCGATCCTCCCAAAATGTCCAGAAAGGAGACAACCTCCTTCTCCCAGGTAAGAAACCCCTAACTTGTTAGTTGGCATTCATTTCTGTTTAGGGATGTCCAGACCTGCAAATGTTGGGCTGTCCACTCCAACTCCCATTGAATTCAACCCGTTATCGACGTAGATGACGGAACCCGTTATCGCAGAAGCCAGTGGCGAACAGAGGAAGGCGGCTACATTTCCCACTTCCTCTGTCATGGTTATCCAACAGATCAAAAGAGATTAGCAAGTCCCATTCCTTGTGCCATCTCACAGTCTATCCGCTTGGGATAAATCCAACACAAAGCAAAGGAACTTACCGGCCGAAAGCTCCTTCTGCAGAGGAGCATTGACTAGTGAGTAATCTATCATCATGTCAATAAAGCCGATTGCTTTTGCTGCACGGCTTCTCAAAGGGCCTGCGACGAGATTCAAGTTGGGTATATTGCAAGAGTTAAAATAGTTGCCAAAAATGGTTTTTACTGCTGTAGCAACACCATTGACTCTATGTAGGAGCTTGCCCAACGAGGTATCAATAAAAAAACGCATCTTCGATTAGTGAAAGGGGTTGTTAACATGCAAAATGATTTCATTCACAAGAATGATGTCTTCCATTACCCTAAGCAAATAAAACTAGGTTTCTGAAAACATGGTGAATCGGAATGCTGACCTGCAGAAATAGTGTTCACTCTGACATTATGTTTCCTTCCCGATTCAAAGGCCAACACCTGATCCAACAACGTGTCAGAAGAAAAAACAGTGGTTACTCAAAGCTGGGAAGTGATAAACATTGTTTAAAAGGTAACGTGTTTACTCGTGTATCACTCTCCAGAGCAGATTTGGCTGAACTCATGCCTCCACCATAACTGTGCAGGAAAAGGTCTGAAGTCAGATACTTCTCAACAAGACTGCACAGAAGCGACTGACGAACTGCATACTAACCCAGGAATGATTTTCTCAGAGGCAATGTAAGTCAATGAAATAGTAGCACCCTCTGCAATAAGAGTATAAGAGTTGAGAAGTATTGCCACCTTGTGCTGCCATAATAGTGCCGCTATGTAGGGAAATGGACAACCAGATTCTAGTATCTCTAGCTCGCTAATGTCCATCCTAACAAATAAGGAAGATCTGCCGACTAGTTATTACCTGGATTCATAATAGGAAGGAAGTGCTTCAGCAAAGAGATAAAGGAGTAGCTTGATGCGGAGACTGCAGCAAGATAGCCATTCCTAGAGGTCTCCAACAGAGGTTTGTGTACCTGATAACCAGCAAAAAGAAGCACAAAAGGACATGTGACAGACCATCTTGGATATCATAGGTAATGGCGAGAATTAAGGGACAAACCTCGGGCCCATTGGCAAGTGAGTGCACAAGAATGTCGATTGTTCCAAAATCTTCTTTAATCGATTCAGCAACTTCCTGTAAACAATCAAGCAATGATATAAGTGATACCGTCATTATTGTCGGATACAACTAGCAAATACCAGTTTTTAAGCAGAACAATTTGACATTAAAACAATTTGGGTATCTATTTAAGCGGAACAATTTGACATTAAAACAAAAAAATAAGTAAAGTCAAATGTCATTATGCATGCAGATTGATGGAAATTTGGGTATCAATAAATAAGATGAGGTTTTGGCACCGATGGTATAAATTAAGCAGCGAGAAAGAAAACTCCAGTATGCCACCAAGAAACAAGATCATTACACTAATTGGATAATCAAAACTATTTTTCCCCAAATAGAGAAAGTACTAAAGTACCTGGACAGTCCATTTTGATGACCCTGAATATCGTTTATTTGTTTTGACCTGCATATGGCAAAATCAACACTCAAGTGACTGATCGGATTATATTTCATCATTTCAAGTGGTCATAGCCGCCGGTAACTAGGATTCAATCTTACATCTTCAGGGACCTCAGCGGGGTTGTCATATACAGCATCCAGGGGATAAACTTTGGCAATTTCCATTAAAGAACCGTCCGGCAAACTGAAAGGTGGGAATTTCGCCATTAGCATACCTCATATCAGCACCAAACTAGCAGAGTCAGTCACTTACACGCGCGTCTCATCAAACTTTCCACGTCTAAGGCTGGTTTCAAAAATGTTTAAAGCCTACAACAACCAAGAATGGTCTCACTAACGACCCACATTTCAAGATGTAGAACAACACAATAACTTGAGAAAAAGGAATTCACATATTACTCACCGGAACCCAGGTACCAACTAAGATTTCAGCACCAGCAGCTGCGAGAGACTTGGAAATTGCCCAACCGTACCCATTGTCATCCGCAACACCAGCTATAAAGGCTCTTTTACCTGCTATCCAGACCATAATAATCACCAAACAATTATTTCCTCCCATCAACACGAGGCACTTTTTTCCACTAAACATTAATCAAACATTGCCCCTAAAAATAGCATCGGCATCAATCATCAGCTTCAACAACCACCAAAATCACATAATCAAAGGACTACACATAAGAGTAAAGAGATGTCAAGCAAGACTGGTACCCCGTAAGTCGACAGGCAACCCTGGCAAAGTAGGCTTCGCAGCTGCGGCAGACATCGCCCGTGTAACTCCCTTGACAGAACTCCCCCTGGAGGCCGAAAGGCTGGGCATCAGGGGCTCCCTCGACGAGACGCAAGACAAACTCTTGAGGCTGTTCCAGGATGTTTCCTTAATAGCCACACCAAGAACACCTGATTTAACCACCGGGCACCTCGAAGCGACACGCCTCGTCGGGGCAGTCATGTTCGTGCCATGGGTAGTGGTAGCCGCCATCTCTCTTACACCAAAACCCAAATCCCACCTAAACAGAGCAAAACCCAAAAAAAATTAAAGAAAAAAGCTTGTGGATCCTCCTCCCAAGAAACGTCCCGGATCACATAAAGATCGAAACTTTAAAGAAACACCGCGAACCCGGAACGCCAAAAAAAATCATTCTAGGATGAAGGCAGTCACTCACCACGGGTGTATCGCGATGAGGACTGGAAGGGGCGATGAAAGAAGTGTAATGCAGGAGAAGGGGGGCAGTTGGGGCTGATCAAGTGTTAAAAGGGAGAGTTATGGGGGGTTGAGTTTGGTTGTGTTTGTCCGCTTTGCTTCTCTTTTCCCTTCTTCGATGGGAACGATGTTGTGTTCTTGTGTTCGTGTTCGGCGGTTGAGCAGAAAAACCTCGGAATCAACGACACTGTTAGTTCTGTACTGACTTCCTACATAGCTCGTGGGCTTTGAAGGCCCTCGATGGTTTTCTCCGATCCTTTTTAACGAGATTCATTCCCAGCACGGGCCCGTGAATCAACTCCAGATCCAAACAAACACGTTCCCTCTGAAATCCCCAGCGGCTACACACTAGGAAACATTTCCTACTGTCATTACAAAAAAACAACAGCCAAGAAGCCCTTGTTCGGTTCTCCACATCATGGGGTCATGTCTGGTGGCTGCCCCTTCGGTTGTCGGAACGGACGGTACTACCGCCGGTAGTTGCGGTTGCCATCCGGCCGGTGGCGACCATAGACTGCTTGGAGGTGGCATTATGTGCGCGGGTGTTTACGTAAAAACACGTCGGAATTATTTGAAATTGTATATAATAAGGGTTTGATTTTGAGTTCTGACCGTGGTCATCGACACGACGAAAACACAAACCTGAAAATTCATACAATCGAATACTTGATTACCTAGAAAAGGAAGTACAATACTACAAAAAAAAAAAGGAGAGAGATGGCAATCTAAACCTTCGAGATTCTTAAAAGTGATTGTCGTGCCTTTTACATTGTCTTAAAATTGTATTTATACTAGGATTCTTTTGTAAATGTCAAAGTGTGTGCTTCATATTACATGTCAAGTTTTCCTCATTTTATGGACGGATGGAAGGACATGGATGTTCATCAGCCTGCTCGCAGCTCTCATTGCATTCAGATTTTGAAAGTCGACTTTTGCGAAGTCTGTTTATATGTCCTCTCGTGCTCACTTTAACTTTCATCGATCATAGGCTTTTTAATACTACAACTAAAGTACTAGTTATTTCATTACCTTGATATCTTTATACTGGCTCGTTCTAGAATATATGGAGGTGAATGGGGCCATCGAGACTAACTGTTTGTTTGGTTTTCTTACCGGACAATTAACGCGGCACCTTTCGTATTTTATTCAGGGGCAAAACCAACTGCGTGGTGTATTGTCATAGCAGAAGACATGAACACTCCCCCCCCCTCCATATACGGAATTAACAATGCGAAAACTTGTCGAACTGGTGTGTCTGCGTGGGTCAATTCTACACTTTTGGCACCAACTTTCGACCCTACCAACCCCTTTGTCAATTAACATGATTAACGACGGCACTAAATGATCTTTTATAAAGATGGAAAACATGTTATCTAATCAAAATAATCATCCATTTGAGATTGATTGCCATTATCTTGTGGATAAGTCTCGGAGATTAACTTAATTTCTATCATTGTGGGGGGTAATTACTTCCTACCCACGTCTCTCTGTCAATTAGTTCAAGTTTATGACTCGATGTGAAATCGAAATTAAAATAAATGGAGGAAGCTAATAACGATTAGGGAAACCCCGGGATTTCATCCAGAAAGACAGGACAGATATAATTTGTACACATGATTTTTTAAATAGAGTTTTTACGTCCCTTTCTCTGCTTCGAATAAACAATCATTAAATTTCATTATAAAGATGGCAAACTTTAGACCACCCCCAAAACTCTTCCCAACCAAACATATATCCTAAACAGTGAAGATGATGATAAGACCCGACACCGGCAACAAGAGGATGGCGTCCATGGCCCTGTCGACCCGCAAGGACCCAAGGTTCAAGGCGCCTAAGATCCGGGTGATCCACCTGTTCGCCCCCGAGATCATCAAGACCGACACCGCCAACTTCCGGGACCTAGTTCAGAGTCTCACGGGGAACGCGGCGGCGGCGGAGGCCAATCATGATTGCGGCCCCGAGAGGAAGAGGGCAAGAGAACTGGAGCCCAGGGTTGTAGTGCCGGAGAGGCCGAAGCCGAGGAAGGCGGTACATTTCGACTTGTTCCGGGGACTCGACTCGAGGGAAAGGCTGACGGTGAAGGAGGAGCGGATGGACTGCGGTAATTACCTCAAGGATTTCATTGACTTGGACGACGGTTTCATGTGGGAACTGCGAGGGCTTCAGCCAACACCTCACTTCGAAGCTCCACATCCATATACCCTAATTTGAAGGCGGGAAACCGGCACCCGTTGATCATCGTCAAAAGCCAAACAGGAAAAAACGTATGTCATGTTGCTTGGGATGTGTCTAGCGAGTTCTGCAAAAGTTGTCGTAGAAGATTGTGGTCGTTGTTGGGTGATGGAGACTTGCAGTATGACAAGAAGAAGTCTGCCTTCTGGGTCTAAGAAAATTAGTTAATCCTATTTTGTAAAAGTGAAAGCCTTCACTGCTTGTAAGAATATAAGAATATCGTATTTGTGAATTCGCATCCAAAGATTTCTTTTGCTGAGTTGACCACCAGATTGTGATTATGGGACAAATGAATAATAAGCTGGGGGTAATCCTAGAATGATAATATTTGTTTGAATATTTAGTGGGGTGGAATGGACTTTGGGTGGGGAAGTCATAATTCTCCAAACAAAGTATGTTTCTCTTGGGGCACGTTGGTAAAGTCAATGTTGGTTGCAGAAAGCATATAGAGGTATATGGATACATCCCGATGGCGGCTTTGAATGTCTTAAGAAGGGGATTGATATGGAAGGTCTATGTTACATTATATTGACTATTATCACCCCCCCCCCCCCCTTCATTAGTTCTATTATGGGGGTGGTTAACACATGTACCAAAGGGAATCTCCAATTTCTTTTTTCATCATCTCTCTCGTGTTAATCTTTCAACTTGATGACTCCCATTTAGTGAAATAGTTTATGGGAAATATTATTTTGTTTTAGACATTAAATTAGAAGAGTCAAAGTCAACTCGACCCTCTTGGTAGACTATTCGCAATTTGGGACTCTCTTTTTTTTTAAAAAAAATAAATAAAAGATAATGACAACAAAGGAGATGCAAATCACGAAAACGAATTTGTAATTCCCATCGAAGATATTGATGTGGCTTGATTATATTTTATGTATACAATATGGCATGCCTTTTAGTAGCCAAACCATTTGGTTAAACATGTGGGTTTGAGTAGTAAAAGGGGGATCCCGTGGGTCAAGCCTCGATGCCATATTTTTGGGTACGTACGACAGATAGATTTGTATAGTTTTAGTGAAAATCTTTACTGGAAGGTTGTGATTTGTGAAGTGTTTCATTTATTCGTTTCGAACCTCCAATCACATCTTTAGTCTGTATTGACAAGTCTTGTTATTACAAACCCGTGAAGTATTATTACGAGTCAAAGGTTCGGAGCCCCCACTTGGGAAAAGTTCTACAGGTTTAAACTATAGCCACGGTCTTACTTGATTTTTGACTATGAAATTCTATGCTATCTATGCGGATCTGTTGGATGACTGTACTCATACTTAGTCCTTTGGACAAGAACAACGCGAACCTGACACACAAGGCATCTTTATATTATGTGAGTGCCGTTCTGCCCTTCTTTTGTCGTTATGCGAGTGCATGTCTGAACACATACCATCTTAAAAGTTCAAATTTGTAAATAAATGTAATTTTATTTATATATCAAGACAACATAAGCTTCAAGGAAAGGGAGACAAAAAAATTACCATGTCATGTCCCTTTTCATGGTTGGTTGGTAGTGGCAAGTGTCTATCTTCATCGTGATATTTTTTTTCATGCCAAAATTGTTGGCATCAAAGTCAAATGCATGAGAAGATAGGGAGAGAAAAGTCCTTTTTTGGGGTGACGTGGTAAATATAGATTAAGAAAAATTTGAATGCATAAGCAGCCCTCCCCCTTGACCAAATACTTAAGATTGAGGTCGATGCAATACAAACATGAAAGTTTCTTTGGTTTGAACCGGAATGTGTTATAGTGTTGTATATTATTTTTGAGCACGTACATGTTTCAAAATGAAAGAAAGAAAGAAACGAGTAATAAGGAGAGAGTAAAATATGGGACCAAATCAATGGGCAACAGGGATGAATTTTCTGTTAATGGTAAGATCTCCTTGTTATTTTACGATAGAAAAGGCAGCAAACTAGACCATTCCGAATTTATATTTTTGGTATAAAAGAAAGCAAACTATGTCAAAAGATGGAAATTTAACATATTCTTTTGAATTAAGATATTGAAGTTAAAAAGAAGTAAAGGGAAAGCATCATGTTGAGGTAAGTCAAAACACGTGCGCCCCCCTCGTCGTTTTTTGCTTCACTGAAATTTGGGATTACTACTTTTTTTTTTTGAAAGCTTCCTTCTCGTGTTATGTCTCTATTACAAAGTTTGAAACTCAACAGTGCAAATAAATGAAATTAAAAATGTAGCTTTCATGTGACGATGTGATCGGCTAAGTTCACTTGTTGTTGCCAGTCAAAGAAAACGCACCCCTCGTGTCTTAACTAGACGTGTTTACCTCTTAGTTTTAGTCATTGGGGGCAATGACTTCACTTCTAGTTGCTGCACGGACGCATTCATCTCGTGTTTGGCTTGATTCTTCAAGGTGTAGAGAAAGAAAGAAAGAACATGTGCACGACGCTTTCCCCCAGCATCTCTCTCCAACAGTTAGTATTTTCTCGTATCATTCTTCAGGTCAACCCATCAATCTCCACAACCTTTAGTTTCGTATTATTGTTGTATTAATCACACTTTTTTTTTTTGGTTTTAACCCCGACAAACCGAAATACATTATTGATTTGTTGTATTCGATTTCGGATTGAACCGAATGGATAGGATACCCCAAGCGTTGATGACTCTATAAATGATTGTATATAGGAGGAATATGTGATGGAGGATTTAGGTGGAATTATGAAAAAACTTTTTGGGTGTGGTCGAAAGAGCGTGAAATATTTTTTTTTTTAATCGATGCTTCTCAATTTGGATGATTAAATATAATTCTTTTTTCAATATCTTTGCATGAATACATATCTCGTCTTAGTTTTTGCAACATCTTCAAACCCAGCAAGCATGTTTATGCTCTGTTTAGTTATTTTCCGTTAGGATCGGAAGGTGGAAACAATTAAAAAAGATGGCAGATTAAATTCCTTTTGCTATAAGAATATAATAATAAGGCAAAATATCAATTTATGGCCTCAAGTTTGAGCCAACTTTCGATTTTGTCATTAACTTAGTTTGTTGTTTACCAACTTTTATTTTTATTTCGATTTTGACCAATCTTAAATTTTATCGTGCATAAACCAAACAGACCTTAATAAACAATTTTCATTTATCGACTAAAAAGGAAAAAAAATTTTAAAAAATGGGAAATAATATTGAAACCTTTCATTTGTTTTTTTATTATAAAATTTTGATGGACAAATCAAGTGAATTGGAAGCGGAAGTTAACGATAGTTGTTGATGTTGTCAAAAAATATGAAAAATCGATAAAGGTCGGATGATGTTCTATTAGGGGGCGACTACTACGGATAAAGTGGATTATGAGACGAACGAATGAGAGGTCGAAGGACATGGGTCAGACTATATTAAGGCCTTCTTTGACTTTCGTTAGAAGAAATTTATAATTGGCCAAAATCAAAATAAAAACAAAAGTTGGTGAAAAAATTATATAACAAACTAAGTTAATGACAAAAAAAAAGTTGGTTCAAAATTGAGGCCATAAACGTATATTTTCCCTAATAATAAAGGGTAGTGTTTGGGAGTTAGACCTGCTCATGGGCCAAGGGGCCCGATTGGCCCGACCGACCAGTCCTGTCGTTGTGCTGGTACCCGTTGGGCTGGGCTGAGCTAAAATTTTCGGACCCGATTAAATTCGGCCCGGGTTTGGATAGGTTAGAAAACCCGACCCACCCGACCCGGCCCGGATAACCCAACTCTAATGGTAACTGAGATTTTTAATAAATAATTTGAAATTGTTTAATATTTAGTTAAAAATATTTAAAAAAAGAATTTGAAATCTTTAATGGGTAAGCCGTCTTGTGTTTGATCTGATACGAGATGATGATGATGATAATAATTATTATGATTATAATTCAATTATTACATGCAACAAATACACATGCTTTTTCTTTGCTCTTTTAAGCATGAAATCCCAAGAAAAAAAGAAGAAAAAGAAACGAGTTAGAAGTACACAAAACAACCGTATCCAAATTCAATACTTCAAATATCACAAAAAAATATTAGGAGTAAAATTTTCTTGCAGATGAGCGAACCATCTCGAACCAGCTTCCTCACGCTTAGAAGCACTTCCTGTGGACGATGGACGGACCCGATTCGTCGTACTCCGCCTTCGCTATCCACATCTGCATCGGATTCCATTTTTTTTTTAGCTTCGAAAAGGCTTAAAGGCGGTAGATGAATGCGTTTGTTTAAGAAGAAGTGGTAATGGCATTTTACCTGCTGGAAGGTGCTGAGAGACGCCAATATTGAGCCTCCTATCCAGACGCTGTATTTCCTCTCCGGGGGAGCCACCACCTTGATCTTCATGCTGCTGGGAGCAAGCGCCGTGATCTCCTTGCTCATCCTGTCTGCAATACCCGGGAACATGGTCGTGCCTCCACTCAGGACTATGTTTCCATAAAGGTCCTTCCTGATATCCACGTCGCACTTCATGATGGAGTTGTAGGTCGTCTCATGGATGCCAGCTGCTTCCATCCCGATCATGGATGGCTGGAACAGCACCTCAGGGCAGCGGAACCTCTCTGCTCCGATGGTGATGACTTGTCCATCCGGAAGCTCGTAGCTCTTCTCAACGGCAGAAGAGGTCTTCGACGTTTCCAGCTCTTGCTCGTAGTCGAGAGCGATGTAAGCCAGCTTCTCCTTCACGTCCCTCACTATTTCACGCTCAGCTGTTGTTGTGAAGGAGTACCCACGTTCCGTCAAGATCTTCATGAGGGCGTCAGTGAGGTCACGGCCGGCCAAGTCGAGACGCAGGATCGCGTGAGGGAGGGCGTAACCTTCATAGATCGGGACAGTGTGACTGACACCATCCCCGGAATCGAGGACAATACCAGTCGTCCGGCCGCTGGCGTAGAGTGACAGCACGGCCTGGATGGCGACGTACATCGCGGGGGCATTGAAGGTTTCGAACATGATCTGGGTCATCTTCTCCCGATTGGCCTTAGGATTCAGAGGCGCTTCCGTGAGCAGAACAGGGTGCTCCTCGGGGGCCACACGGAGCTCGTTGTAGAAGGTGTGATGCCAGATCTTCTCCATGTCGTCCCAGTTGCTGACAATGCCGTGCTCGATCGGGTACTTGAGGGTCAAGATACCTCTCTTTGACTGAGCCTCGTCACCAACGTAAGCATCCTTCTGCCCCATACCGACCATCACACCTGTGTGGCGAGGACGACCGACAATGCTAGGGAACACTGCCCTGGGAGCATCATCCCCAGCAAATCCAGCCTGCGATCATTAAAACCCGAGCAGTCAAACCAACATTATTCCGACCACGGCTAGGAAAAACATAAAACATCTGCTAACATGAATCCTGAATGCCATACCTTAACCATTCCGGTGCCATTGTCGCAGACGAGGGGCTGAATATCCTCATTATCCGCCATCTTCTAATCAAAATCTGCAGATCACACCAACGCATCAATCATTCAATTTGATGACGAACCGATGAACGAGGCGAGATCAAACCGATCGTCTAACACTACCGACCACCTCAAACAACAACCACCTATCAGGAAGATCAATCCCGGGTCCACAAAACAGGGCACCCACAGGTCCCCAAGAAAAGATCAAAACTTTGGAAGGAAAAAGACGAATCCAGCCAAACCCACGTCGCTTAACCTCAGAATCACCTCGAAGCAACAACAGGAAGGATCAGATCACGGACGCTCGTCTTCCCGGATCGGATCTCTGCCACAGCGACAGAAGAAGAGAGACAATTAATGAGACGGGAAGGGCTTAGCGCGCTCTTCGGTCATTCTTTTAAATAAACAGGGTGTGGTGGAGGCGAAAGCACCCCTCACCCTTTCCCATGGAACGAATCTCTGCCATCCTTTTTTCGGACAAAACCATCGACTCGGACCATTTCGGATCAGGGAGGGGGGGAAAACTTTCGGACAAACAAGGGCCAGCTGGTTTTTTGGAGGCAGGCACGTTTTAGAAAGGATATATGATTATGCGATCAGATTTCAGTCGTCTTCGCGGATTAAGTTGGTTAGTTTGGTCATAGGGGTTGTCGGGCTCGAAAGACGATCGGTAAAAGGGATGATGACAGAGTTGGCAGCCCAGGGCCAGATCAAGGGGAAGGGCTATTTGCAAACTCTTAAAGAGTTTCTCCTGAATCATGTCGTTTTTATGCTTTTTAATATCACTAAAGATTAAATGGAATATTAGAACTTTACTAAATTAAATCAGGCCAAGTGATTTGGTAATAAGTGGGGCGGTATACCAGCTTTTTCATTGATTTGTCCCTCGTCGAATTGTAGTGCTCGTATAAAACACTCGGTCTATGACAATGTCTTATTGTGCATGGCAGCAGACCTGATCGCCGTCAATCTAGCCGAGGAGAAGGATTCGCGGGCTTTACAGCATTAGGATGGCCCGGGTTGCCCGCTGGCTTGAACCATTCAACAGGCGAGGTTGGTTTTCGGAACAGTATAGTGTTTGACCGCGCTAATCGTAGGAGTGAGAGCCCCGAGCATCACGATCGATCGATGCAGCTACGGCCACAAAACCGAGGTACCGCAAGGTTGTCGAATGGATCCGGCCACTGCTTCCCGAACCGGGGGCTGGACAGCGAAAGCCTGAGCTTTGCCTGGTTGGTTTACTACTTAACGAGAGACTTTTGAGTGCCAGATTCCAACATCCCATCCCAACCTTCCACGTGTTGTTCGGACAACTCCGTGGTCCTCTCCCCCCGTCCGATCCTTTCCCCTCGTTTTCTTCGCGCCCCGACCCGCACATCGCACCCTCCCTCCCTCTCTCTCTCTCTCTCGGTGTCCCAATCCTCGCCGTTTCTGCTCACTTTCGAGGAAAAGAGATCACGCCCACCACCACTCCTCTAATTCTCGATCGGATATTCGTTTTCCCAAGAACCCCAAAAGCAAGACACGGCAATCGGCGAGACGGACGGTGCCGATCAGGCGAGGTCAACTCTGGGACTTTAGGACCAGCTGGTTTTTGTGCTAGTGATCTCAGAGGTTTCTTGGCTTGATTGTTCTCTTCCCTCCTCCCCCCTCCTGATCGAGGATTTTGTTGCCAGTCTTGATTTCGGGTCTTGATTCCTGTTCCCAGATTGTTCGTTTGTTCTGCTCCGGTTGGCTGGCCTGAATTCTGCATGTGGGTGATTAGGGTTTTTGTCGCGGGGTCGCCGGTGCTCGATTGGATTGAAGTTAGTTTTGGGGTTTCCTCGACGAGGTTGATCAGTTGAATTATCGATCTTTTATGCTGAAGGTCGGATTTTGATTTGTGCTGGTGCTTAAAGATGTGAGCTTTGTGATGTGGGTTGAACTTGATATCTGTATCTTTATGCGTAGGAGATGGTTCTGATGGAAGAATCTTGATTGTTGGGAATTGGCTTTGTTCCTTTGGGGCATCCGCAGGCTTAGCTCCCCCAAAACAAGATTGCGTTTGGGGAGATTCCATGGGAGATGAGGCTGCCAATGCAATGAACCTTGATTTGAATTTGGGTCCCGTCTCCGAGCAAGGATCGGATAGGGTAGCCGCTGAAGCGATGGATTTGGACGGTTGGATGGATGGGAGGGTTGTCAGGGTAAGGGAAGCGAATCGGTTGAGGGCTCGACAACGCGGGAGATGGCGGCATCTCATAATCCCGCCCCATGTGCAGAGCATTTCAATGGACTGGAATCAGTTGGTGATTAATTCTGGTAATCCAGTGGCAGTGCAGGCTGGCGAAGGTAGTGTGGCTCCAAGGGAGAACGTGGATGAGGGAAGAAAAGTGCTTGATAATTGTGGTAGTGGCTTTGCCATGGATTCCCTGTCAGAGGAGAAGAAGGATGATGTCGACAAGATAAGCGACGAGGATGGTGGCTTCTTCGATTGTAATATATGCTTGGACATGGCTAGGGACCCTGTGGTTACCTGTTGCGGTCATTTGTTCTGTTGGCCTTGCCTCTACAGGTGGATACACATTCATTCGGACGTGAAGGAATGTCCCGTTTGTAAGGGAGAGGTTACCATCAAGAACCTCACTCCAATATATGGTCGTGGGAATTCTGTCTCCAATCCGCCCGAAGAAGACTTGTCCATAAAGATACCTACGAGGCCTCCTGCAAGGCGGGCAGAAAGCTTCAGGCAAGTAGTTCAGAGGACGTCTCTGCACTTCCCTATGGAGGATATAATTCGGCAACTCAACAATAGTTCCGACCTAGCCCCTGCCTCAAATCAGCCTCCTGAGCCTACTGATGCTCGTGACTTGGCTGCACGGAATGGTCCTGCACTGAATAGGCTTTTGACATCTCGGGGATTGCGGAGGGATCGGAACTTGGCCATGGCGACGGACGATGCCCTGAACAATGCTCAAATAGATGGCGGTAGCACTGAGAGGTGGGATGCACGCCACATCCATTCTTTGCTGCTGAGGAGATCGCAGTCCCACAGGAACCCTCCCGTACTTCCTCTCCACGTCTCCGCGTTTAGCGCTGCAGAAAGGGTGGTTGGTCCACCTCGCAGAAGAGGTCCCATGCAAGGAAGGAACGACGGCCAGCCTCCTCCAGTAGACGATCGAAACTCCTTCTCGAGCATAGCGGCGGTGATTATCTCAGATAGTCAGCTGGATACTGCCGTGGAGATCGATTCCATGGGGTCCCTCTCGACTTCGACTTCCAGGCAGGGGAACGATGCTGCCAGGGCCTCCGATGTCGATGGCAGCGATGCTCGTGCACCCAGGAGGCGGAGAATGGAGTAGAAGCCGTCTCTTCCAAATAGCCCTGACCCATGACCTTGTCGTGCTAAAGAATCCCCATTATTCAAGGGTTGGAATACTAACCTAAGGGTACGGTTTCTCCTCTTTTACGATCGTCACCGGCATGGTTGGGCATCTTAGGCGCCATACTTGGCTTTATAATGCTAGTAATTTCCTGGTATACCACGTTGTGCTGTCGTCTCCAAAACTATCATATGCTTGGAACGTCTGTAATTTAGCAACATGTATGATTCCAAAAGCGTTGTGTACATATGGGAAAGGGAAAAAAAGCTTAAGTATGGGATGATTAGATGGGCTTTGATCCAAGTTCGGGTTTGTGTGGATAATAATTTAGTGTGACCCAAAGAAAAGTGCTCTTTTTTACCCGATGTTTCAAAATTAATGATTAGTCCATACTAAAATTTTCCCTTTTCTTTTTTTTTTCCTAGTAGTAAAACAAAAGAGAGATGTGTACATTGGAAGCACCTTTTTTTTAACTTTTTCTAGAGCTTTTAGATATTCTTAGGATACCTCCTCCGGTTGGAATTTTGTCCATCAAATGTTTTTTTTTTAAGTTAAAATATTGCAATCATAAGGGGGACACAAACGCTTTGATGAGCCAATAAAACAGTCGAGCATTTTAATCTCGGAATCTCATCATCGCCAATCATTCCTTCTAAAAATCCTCCACATTGTGAAATTTTTTTACTTATTAAACTGTAATGTTCAATGATTTTTAATTGAGATTGATAGAAAGATAAGGTAACCGCGTTTCACAAAAAAAATGTTATAAATATTTAACTAATAAAAAATCAGGTTCTATTACAATTTACAATAACAATAATAATGTAATGACTTATAAAAAGATCATGTTATAATGTGATAAATGTAAAATCACAGTTATATGTAATGCTTCTTAACTAGTGCCCTTATGGCACCCGTTAAGATATTCCTATTGTTATTTGTAATAGAAATTAACTTATTTTAATTAATATTTGCTGGGAGGAACGAGGGAGGAGTGGTGGTGGTGGTGGGCGGTGGGGGGCCTGATGTCCGAACCTTTGTCAACAATTTTGGCAGCATCCCAGATGGCCTAAATAACCCAAAAGACACAACCAAAGTTCTTTGGACTAATTATATATCTTGAAAAGAAAAAGGTGGGTTGGTTTTATTTTTTGGGTAAGAGAAGAATGATGACGATGACGACGAGACCATCATGATTATCATCATTAGGGGGGGAGGGGAGAGAGTGGAATAACAACGATAATCATGACCACCCTCCCTAAGGAAACTATTCATTTTCATAATCATAGTGTCCCGGTAAAGTTTTTGACAAAGTAAAGAATAAATAATGAAGGGAGGGGAGGGTATCCTTTTGAATTCAGGGATTTTGCATGATAAGTATGTCCCCCTTTGCATGAACATGCATGCCATGACCAAAAGCTTTAATTATCTAATCTATCATGAAGTCAGCAATCATTTGTTCAAAAACATTCCATTCACCCCCCCCCCTTCCGCCCTACTTTCTCTTGTTTCCACCCTTTTCCATCATTTTGGTGTTGATTTGAGATGTTAATCGGTTTGATTGATCCCGACCACTGAATTCGATAAACACGGAAGAACAAGACAATTTTTTTTTTGTTTTTAAGAAAAAGGTCTTCAGTCTAAGTTGTTGGATCGCTTGAGTATGGTGCATGATGACCCCGGCGACCCACGAAACAAGTTGATGTGGTCTTATAAAAAGGGCATATCAAGGTTCATCTTAACCTAGACAAACAAAATTACTACAAGTCAAATCTATAACATATTCGATTAAACACTTGGAATCATGTACCAATGGTTCCGGTATTCACGATATAAAAAATCAAAATAAAGTCTTCAAGTGAATACCCTAATGATCAGGGTACTAAAATTTCGTTTTCGAGTTCGAATCACAACCGTCGTACTAGAAATTTATTACTTATAAAGGAATCAAAATAAAACTGTTGCCATGTTATTAAAATTATAAATAATATCGTGTAACTATGCAAATCGTCGGATTAAACTAAGCCACCAAGTAAATTGGCGCGTTGAATGCGCAGGTTATGTTTTTGTTCCTCTTCTTTTTTATGATTTTTGTTATAAATATATTTTCTAATTTATTTAAAATTATGTTTCTTGTCTTACTCTTCCAACTTATATATATATATATATATATATATATATGATTGTGTAAACGAATGCACTTAAGCCACCCGAAAAAAGCAACAGATGTGTTTTAAATTTAATAATTTATCATTTAATACATTTAGTAATATGAAAATTATAAAATTACATTTAAAGACAATAATAATTATGTTTTTACTATTATATCTCTATATTAACAAAATATAAACACGTGTATTCTTGTTTTTCTTTTTCTCGATACATAACCCACAACGTCGGAGTGATACCAACATCAGAATGGTGCTTACTATCAATAGTTCCTTTAAATTGAAACCAAGAACTTTGCATGAACGCATGAAATAGTTCTGGTGCACACCCCCAAGTTTACAATAAAGTATTCGTATGATTTTATAAAAGGGACGAGTATGGGTCGGCCCCGGGGGGGGAGGATTACGTAAGAGTTGTCGGGATGTCTCGTGGTCATCGGAGCTGCTACTAGCTTTTGCACGAGCACTGGCTGTGGCGAGAGAGAGAGAGAGAGAGAGAGCACGGAGGGGTTGCAGAAAAATAAAACGCGATGGTTGAATGCGACGACACGAGAGGTAGAGGAGGACGACGAGGGACGATACAATACAACACATTAAATGCTCTCTGTTTCCTTTTTTTTTATGTCTATGCTTGAAAGGAGGAGTGGGGGGGGGTTTCACCTCACCTCAGATATGCGAAAAGGGAGGGACGACAAACCGGGTGGTCGTCGTCTCGTCTCGTCTCGTGGAAACCAGAGCAGCCCCCAGGGGCATGCAGGTATGGGAGGGGGGAGGGTTAGAAAACGACCCGACAATACTACAACAGACTTCCAAAATGCCAAAATCGCAAGACCATTAATACCATCACCACTACCACCACGGACAAAACATAAGTAATAAAAAAAAATGAAAATAAATCATGTTCGGTCGCTTTCCGATTTCATATCATCATCATAACCATATACAATGTATATCTGTCTGTTCCCCCTCTGATCTGAATAAATTCTTCCTCCCCCTTCCTTTTTTCTTTATTCTCAATTAAATGCAGCGACCAAATCGGGGTGTGTGGTGATGGAGGGGCGTTGGCATCCCACTCCGACCATTAATATGCTCTAACAACCACCACATATACGTAATAATAATTTTAATATTTCCAATAATGTTATAAAACGGGAGGGGAAAGTCTCGACACAAATTTATTGGCATTAAATATTATAAATATAATGTTTATTATAATAATTTTGTGGCGGTTGAGATTGAGAGAGAGGGGGGGGGGGGGAGGATATATTTTAAGTGTGTCTGGTGGGTGGGGGCGGAGGTGCAAATGATTGATTTTGTCTGCTGGAGGGGGAAGGGGAAGGGGAAGGGCGCCCAAATTGCCTCCCCACTCCCGCGTGCTGTCACTGTTCTTCCCCTGTCCCTTCTTATTTTATTTTATATGTCCCCCACTCTTTTCCCTTTTCCTTTAATTAAAAAAATAATTAAATTCATTTTTGTAGTAATCTCCATCCACAACCCAATAAAACCCTCCCCACCAACTTTTTCCATTTCTTCGAAACAATATATTATTTTATAATTTTAACTTTGACTCAATTTTATATTTTATAAATTACGTGCCAAGAAAAATTAAGATGATCCCTGACGCAACGTGCCAATCACGTGATCCCAACGCCAGAAGAAGAACAGAGAGAGAGAGTTAAATGCTCTGCTCTCTCAACCAACAGGATCAACCAGTGATTGATTAATTATGATGCTTTCTTTCAACTCCTCCTCCCTCCCCCTGTTTCGTATTTAAAGGAAGGAAGGAGAAAAGAATAATTCCATTCGATGGGGGACAGAAATCCCTGTGAGAGAGAGAGAGACTAGTGGCTTCTGATTGATTGTTATTTGTGGATGCTACCAAGATTTCGACTACAGAGTAGGGGCATTGTCTGCAGTGCCAGTGTGTGTGTGGCTAAATGGTGTAGGCAAATTCTAGGACAGCGACTACCTTTCTTTGCAGCTGCCTGCTTTCCCTGCAAAAAAAAAAAAAAAAAAGAAAGGAATAATAAAAAATTATGCATAAAGTTTGATAGAAGTTTGATAGAGTGGGAGTAGGGGCGGGAGTGAAAAAAAAACCAAAAAAGCAGGGAGTAAAAATAGTGTTATTGGTTGAGGCAATGATTTGCCTCTCTCTCTCTCTCTGGACAACACACCCTTTACCATATCTATTATTATATTACTCTCTCCTCATTTCCTGGATCCCGTCGGAGCAGGAGAATGCCAAACACGAAGGAAGCCATCCTCCCTCCACCTTATTCGTCCAAAAGGCAATTGATAAATGGAAGGAGGGGGAGAGGTGTGCCAAAGAAGAAGAAATAGAGAGAGAAAGATGTTATCTTCTATATAGATATTGCCTTTTGTCTGTTTCTGTACTTTCTCTCCACTTTTTCCTCCTCCTTACTTTATCATTTGTTTTTTCCTCCTCCTCCTCCGCCTGGTGGTGGTGGTGATGCTGCTGCTGCTGCGCCTGTGTTCCCCAAATCAATCAATCGATCAAATCAATCACCCAAAACCCTACTCTCCCCTGTCCAAATGAGATCAAAGACCGCCTATTTTATATATATTTTTTATTTTTAAAAAATTAATATTATTAAATACCTATAAAGCCATTATATAAACTGCACAAACACATGGCACTTATGCAAAGATGGAGGGAAGGGACAGGGGAATGAACGGAGGAAGGCATGACTTCAATAATTGCCATCGTCCCAAAAGCTCTTACATTCCTGTCTGACTAACACCACCCAACCAATCCCACATCCCAAACACTCCTCCTAACTATCCATCCACTCAAAAAAAAAAAAAAAAATTTAAAAAAAATTCAAAATTCCCTCTCTTCTTAAAAAGAAATACATGATTTGAATGACTCCAACGCCATGGCATGCGACAGAAATGTGGCCTCCAACGCATTAGCCTCACAGAAATCCGCGTACGAGCAGGATTCGGATATTTTTTTTCTTCTATTTGGGTTTTTGTCCATCCCCCCTCATCCCTTTCTTCACTACTTTCTTAATAATAATTATAGTACAATATACGAATACTATTAGAAGGAGGAGAAGGGGAAAAAAGATAACTTTCATTGGAATAGTAATAAAGATTGGTCTGCTTGTCTGCCCATAATGGAAAAAAGAGAACTTTTTTTTATTTATTTAAAAACTTTAGTGAAGTGAGTTTAGTGAACTTTCTTTCCATTAAAATTCCCATCAGGATAATATGGGGCAGCAAATTCCGAATAAAATATACAAAAATGAAGAAGTTTTCAGAATTATTGTAAGAATATTATTCTCAGTGTTCTTTTATTTTCAACCCAGTAATAATTTAAAGAAGCTCTTTTGTTATTTTAAAATAAGAGGTGGAAATGGGACAAGAGTGATGGGGGAAAAAGGCTTCTGGGTTGTCTGCCTCTACATTTACTTTATCAGTCTTTTCAATACCTTCTCTCCTGTCACAATCTTACATTCAATATTCCTCCTCCTCCTACTCCTCCTTCCGAAAAAACCCTTAATAATAACTCAATCGATCATTTCTCCTTTATCATTGTTATTATTATTTTGGGAACCGGGCAAGTAACTAAAAGCGAGAAAACGAAAAAGAAAATCAAATAACCTCATTGGTTGGACTTTTTCTTCCTTCAGGAAAACAAAATCAGCAGGGGGAGGAGGCAAAATGATGACAATCTGACCAGATTTGTCAATTTGGGGGGGATTTAATTAATGCATTTACCCCACTCCCGAATTCTTTCATTTTTAATAAATAAGAATTGAATGCTGTTTGTTACATGCATTAAACAGAAGAAAGTTGGGCGACCGACCATCATCAATCTATCTATCTATCGGCCCATTATGATCAACATCATCATCGCCACATCCTCTACTCCTCATATTACAACAATCATCACACTGCCCATCTCCTCCCCTCCCAACAACAACAAATAACCCAATTATTTGACATCATTTTTATTCTTCTTCTACACCCACTTTTCCACCCAGGAAGAAAAAAAGATGACATCATCATTGCATCGGAATTAAACGTGTAATAAGACCTCCCTTTCAAAGTCCAAGTAAAACATGGGTGGGGGTGGTGGTCAATGTTTGAATGAGGGGGGACGGGGGGGGGGGGGGGAGG
Source organism: Melastoma candidum (assembly GCA_023653495.1). Classification (NCBI taxonomy): domain Eukaryota; kingdom Viridiplantae; phylum Streptophyta; class Magnoliopsida; order Myrtales; family Melastomataceae; genus Melastoma; species Melastoma candidum. Next base: position 4,890,516 of record CM042889.1, on the reverse strand, counting down.
GGGAAGGGGGTCACCACAATTCCCATTTTATATTTTATATTTTCACACCTTGTAACTTAAAAAGATTTTCAGTGGCGAGGTGGGGGCCTTGAAAAGTTTGTCGAGTCCTTAAAAGTTTGTTGCATTCGTCTACTAATTTACTAAAATTTGTCAAATTTTCCACCTCTAAACTTTCTATTACGAAATTCGAATATTTTGAAAGAAACATTTATTACGTTATCACGTGTATGTTTTTTGTTTTTGCCAAACTCGGGATGTTGTCGGTCAATCTATCTCTCCTTTTTGCACAAGGGAAGGGAGGAGGGGGGGATACGAGGTCTTTGGCCCTCCACTTTATTTTACAATTTGTATGTTCTCTCGTTTAAAAGTATCTTCTTCAAAAAAGTGTTTTTTTTTTAATAAAATAAAATAAAATAATATTTATTAGTTAGATTTTTGTTATTCTTTTCTTTCTCCCTTACATTAAAAACTCACTAATCTTTCGTCCCTCCGACAACCTCGTCTCCTGTCTTTCTCATCTTCTCTCTTCCCAACTTCCTACTCCTTTCGTTTCCTTCGGTTCCTTCCATGGAGCTCGCTTTGAGCCTGGGCGACTCCTCCCAGTCCCTCCCCTCCTTCCTCTCCAAAACCCCAAAACCTTCCCCCGCCCTCGACTTCTGCATTGGCTTGGCCCTCGGCGGTGGCAGCAGCGCTAGGAGTTGTTCGGCCTCGGAGACCCGCAAGTCCGGGGGACCCGTGAACGACAGATGCTGCGGCGGCGGAGGCGGAGGCGGAGGCGGGGGGAGCGGTTCATCGGACTCCTCGTCGCTGCTCCAGCTGGATCTCCTCCCTTCCTCGCATGTCCCGAGGAGCTGTAATAGTAGCACCGGCAACGGTTCTTCGCACTTTCCGCTCCCGTGGCTCGCCGAACGACGTAAGGAAGCGTTTTTCCGGCGGGATTGGTGTTGGGGCTTAGTGAAAGTTTTCGCCTTTTACTTTTACCAACATCACTTTGATGAGGAATAAAGGGGGGGGAAATGCATGCGGGGATGGGTCAAAGTGATGAAAAAAATGTCTCCTTTTCCTTTGAATCCTTTTTTAGTTTGCTTTTTTTTGTTGATTCCATTAACATTAATCCTGAGATTTGAAATTAGTTCTTGGAGTCGTTCTTGTTAATGCATGCCCGCGATTTTCCGGTGTTTTGTTTGATTGGTTTGTTTATTAGAAATATTTCTGATGGTCGATGCGGTTTGGCAGTCGTGTCTGAACCGGAGTCGTCTAGCGGAAGGGGGAAGAACCTCGACGTGAATCGGTTTCCAGTCCCAACGATCGTAGCAGAGGACCAGGATGATGCTGCGGCGCAGTCCTCTTCTCCGAACAGTGCGGTGTCTTCCTTCCAGATGGAGTTTGGGATGGCCTTGGCGGGAGGCGGTAGCAAGAGATCGGAGCCGGAGGGGGACGCCGACAGGGACTGTTCGCGGGGTAGCGACGACGACGAGAATGGTCTCACGAGGAAGAAGCTGAGGCTTTCAAAGGAACAGTCTGCGTTCCTCGAAGAGAGCTTCAAGGAGCAAAGCACCCTCAACCCCGTAAGCAAGTTCTTACAATAAAATTTCCCCGTGTCTCTGACTCGCAGTCTTCGTTCAAGACCGATGATCTCTGTCTGATTTCTTGTGACCCGGTCTTACAGAAACAGAAGATTGCTCTGGCTAAGCAGTTGAACCTCAGGCCTCGACAAGTTGAGGTTTGGTTCCAGAACCGGAGAGCGAGGTAATTTCAATCGAGGATCAAACAACACCACATCGCCAGCGACCTTAGTGAAACCGAGTGAATGTGTAATTGGTTCTCTGTCACGATGCAGGACGAAGCTGAAGCAGACGGAGATCGACTGCGAGTACCTAAAGAGGTGTTGCGAGACGCTGACTGAAGAGAATCGGAGGTTGCAGAAGGAGCTGCAGGAGCTACGGGCGCTCAAATCCGCCCCTCCTTTCTACATGCAGCTCCCCGCCACGACCCTCACAATGTGCCCCTCCTGTGAGCGCGTGGCCACGGCGACAACCACCGGGGCGTCTCCCCCGGGCACGAACGTGTCGAGGCCAAGGCCGAGGAGTTACCCGTTCGGCGGAGGAGGCCCAGTGGGCCAGCAACAGGGTAAGGCCCAAGGAGGGCAGGGACAGGGGCAGCATCCCTCTGACCATGTCGTAAAGTGACTTGGTCAGTCAAAAAAGATGGGTCTCTACTAGATCAATCATATTTTGTGTACATTGCCTTATCTTGTCCTCTTTCTTTTTTTGGGAGGGTCCAGGGGATATATATATATATATAACCCTTTCTTCTTTTATTTTTCCTTTAATTTTCTAATGAGGTGGGCGCGGGTTGTTTGGGTTCATATCTTTGTGGGTTTTATTTATTTATTTTTTGTTTGAATTTATTTTGTCGGGCCCCGAGGATTAGAAGGTTAGGAGTAGGAGGACATGTCTGGATATGGATGTTATTTTTTGCAATTATCTACTAGCAAAACTATATGATGATCTTCGTGGTTTGAATTCACCCTTTGTTACTGTTTTGGTCTTTCCTTCTTCCCAATGTTATCTGTCAGATTTGTGTCGGCACTGTGAGATCGATTTGAGAGATAATAACCATTTTTCCCTGTAATAATTGGGGGGGGGGGGGGGGGGGGGGGAAGAACATGCCGAATTCTTTTTCACTTTTTAAGTGTTGTACTTTTTCTTGGAAAAGTCTCGGGAGGGCATTGGACAAGACATGATTTGTTGGTCATCCAATACTGAGGCGTGGCTTGTGAATACGTTACTTTTTTTTTTAAATAAATATTTATAACTATCGGTAGGTCTATGGGTAATTGTGGTGGAGTGGCAAGCAAGGAAGATGGAAGAAAGGACAAATGGGGAGGGAGGGAGAGTTCCCACTATTTAACCGTGGCCTGTTTTCTTGGACCGAGGGATTTGAATTGACCCGTGTTGTGAAGACAAATTTTTGGACTTACGACAGAAGCGTCTAATTGTTACTATTTTGGACGACTTTGATTGACTTTAAAAAGAAAAAAGAAACAATTCCCTTTCTTTTACATCAGTTTTCTTTTATATATATAAATACATGCAAAAACATATTAATCATGTTAAGCAAGAGGGTGAATGTGAATTTCCCATTGCCATACATTATTCATACTCATCTTATTATTGGACCCCAAAGTTTTGCAGAAATAAGGTCGAGTGATCATGGGCTGCAGTATTAATAAAATGATTTGAGGCATTGTTTGATTTGGGAATGAGATGCATCACTTTGTTACACGCCCAAATCATCATTTCATTACATCCTTAAGTGACACAATTAACAGCTAAAAAATATACAATACAAAATCATGTTAAAAAAAAAAAACGGATCCAGAATCCAGTGTAAGTTGGTCGGTACTTCCCAAAGTACCTCACCAATAGTTAGCCGTGCCGTGACAAGCCTCAGTCGGCTCGGATGCCATGGCAAAGACTTGTCCCAATTTGGGACCCAGCTTCCTTAAGGGTTAGCTAGCACAACGGGACTTCCTTTTCTACTTGCTGAGGCCCGACCGGGTGTAATACTCGGTGAAGTCGAGGCGGAAGAGGAGGAACTTTAGATCTACGTGTTGCTGCACGGGTAGCTGCGACAGGAACCAGTGAGCAACGAGGTGTACTCATTGGCTATCAAATCCAGATCCCGTCGCATGCCTCGGAGAAATTCCCCTGCACGCTGGGTCAGGGCCTTTCTCCCATCGACAATCCGTGATTCAGGATCAGGGTCGCTTTTCGGCTTACGAGACTTGCTCTTGTCCCGTGAACGCTCCTCGTTTCTGGTTATATATACCATCAGAGATCCAGTGAGAAAAAGATAATTCTAATCATGCCAGCAGAATCATACAGTAATTACAGGACACAGGCTGATACCTGGATTGAAACTCATGGATGCCTTCATATAGTCGATCCACAGAATTATGTCAAACAACAAAAAAGGGACTTATGAAGTGCCTGAGAACGCTCACCTCTCGAAAATTGAATTCAAATACTTATCATGAGCCGCAAGAAGATCATTGAGATCCTTGGCTACTTCCATTTCGTTAGAGAAATTGGACCAAGACACCTCCAACAACTCAAACATTATGTAGTATTGCAAGTTCGTAACAAAGTGATTCATCTCGTTCCACAGAACCTGGCAGCGTCGCAGTGCAGAAAGCAACTCCCACAGTGCCTGGGAGGTAATACAGTTGGGTTTCATAGTCTTCCATGCCCCGAAAAGGGCATGCTCAACCCGTCTTAGCTTCCACAAGAAATTGAAGATCTTCAGATATTTCGTCATCACTAACTCGGTGAAAATCGTATCTAGTGGGACTCTAGGATCGTATTCCAAAGAGAACACATCCCACCCTCTATCCCCAGTACCATGAGGCATCATCTTTACCCTTAACCGATCTAAAATTCCCGGGTCGTCAGCTTTCAAGCAGTCCGGCAAGCTTGAATGTGCTAATAGTGTTCGCTGGCTCAGAAAGTTCTGGCCACACGATGTCCATCAAGTACTGAACGAAATCGCCCTGCCTAGAAGTAAATACCGCTTTATAGCAAGACAATGCTCTTTAAACTGGTACCTGTTGTACATAACATACAACAAATGCTTGTCGATTCTTTTCGCCGCTTCATCTACCAAACACTCAAGCGCATCCGTTTCTCCGTACCCCAAGCTCCCCCTCCCTGTTGTCGTCCCAGCAGCCGATGCAGCCTCTGTGGCTGCATCCGCCCAACCCGATCATCACAGCAGACCCTCAGGAAGTTAATTGACTTCCCAGTCCTTAATATACGCTGTGCAAGTGACGGAGATATAAATGAGGGCAACATTGCCATGTGCAAGCAGTATCCTTCCCTCCACAGCGACTCGGCCTTGACCAGCTGACAGACCACAAAGAACTCGGCAAAGATATCCTCCAGCTCCCCTTCCAAGACCCAACTCCTAACCATCTCGAAAAGCAGCGAACACACTCGTCGGAGCAACCGCATTATGAACTCGTGCACAAGCGGATCCCTGTGCTTGCCATGCATGTGTATGGTGCCGGCCATCGCCCCGCCTTTCAGGACCCTACACATCCACCAGAACCGCCTCAAAGACAAGTAATTCGCTGACCCTCCATTCTCCGAAACCAGCAGGATCGGGTTCATCGACTGTGATTACAACACCGCCAATAACTTATAGTTCTCCGACAGCTCGTCCTGCAATGCGGCACAAAACGCGTGCCCCACTGTCCCGACGTCCTGTTCTGAGAACCGGAACATACAATCCGAGACATAATCCCTAACCTTTCTAAACAGCCAACCCAACTCGCACAACTTCCGAACCAAAACCCTAGCAGACCTCGGAACCCTAACAACATCGGACAACACGTACCCGTCCTCAAATTTCCCGAACTTAATGAACTTCCCGTCGATCCCCTGGCAGGCATACAACACGTCCCGGACCAAGACCGCCTCGGAGACCTCGAACTCCTCCCTTACCAAATCCACGTACTCCAGGAATGCCAGATCCCGAAGATTCTCGGGATCCTTCTCAATCAACAAAACCCCATTAGGGGGGCCGGCCCAATCCCCAGGAACCCTAGCGCTGTCAAAGCGCTCAAGGGCGTCAGGGATGGATACGACGGCAGGGGAGGAGGAGGAGGACTCGAGGCAGGAGGAGCGGTCGAGGGAGATGATGTGGAGGAGGAGGAGGGAGGGCTTGTTGTTGACGGAGCCGGGGCCGGAGAGGGAGGAGAAGCGAGAGAAGAGGTCGTGGAAGGAGAGGGCGAGGGAGGATTTGCCGCGGGAGGCGAGGGCGGCGCTTGATGGAGTCGGAGACGGAGACGGGGTCGAGTAGGGAAGGGGAGGAGAGGAGTCGGCTGGAGAGGATGCGGAGGGAGTAGAGGTACGAGGATTGGAAGAGTTGGGTAGATGGGTCTGTGTCGAGTAGTCGGAGGACCAACTCCTTCACCAGATCCGTCAACTTCTGCCTGTCTTCTTCCTCCATTGCTGCTTATGGTGAGAGAACAAGGCCTATAAAAGGAAAGAGAGGTTTGCCGTCCTGGGCATTTCGTCAATCTTCTTCCTCCACTTTTTTTGATTAGTTTTTGTGGGCGGGGAAAATTGGGATTGGAGAAAGTTTTGATTTTTTATTGATTATTTTTGTGGGTTTTCTTCTTCTTATTCTTTCTTTCTTTCTTCTTCCACCATGGGCAGCTCAAGCAAATTCCGATGATTGCTTAGGTTAAAACTTGGATACATAAATGGACCAGTAATGAAGAGTTGATTCCAAGGTTATTTTTTTCATTTACCAAGGGACTTAGGCTAACGCGAAAACTGGTAACGAGAGAAAAACTTGAACACTAATGCCACCACGTTTTGTCTACGGCACACGGCAACTAGTAATGGGCGTGTTGCTAGTTCTTCAAGGACGGGCTTAGAGATCTCGTCAGCTAGGGCGACGAGGTGAACTACCTTCCCACTCTACTGACATGAATGTTTTCGGCTGAACGAACTCCAAGGGTTGGTATGATCACCGGAGTCGCTGGTCCAACAACTGAACATGGACTTAAAGGCTAGTCACAAGGCTTGGATCTGATCAAGTTCGACATTAACAGAGTCGCTGTCTTTTTCGACCAATCTCTCACCAAAAGGTCCTGAAATGATTTCGCAGGTGATAAGATCAAGAATCAGGAGCAGCTCATCCCAACAAAATAGATCCAATCTGTGATCCCATATGCTATACAAAATAGAAGTTACAGAGCTGACACAAGCACGACCATGTACGTTAACACAGTATTTGGCGAACCAGCGAAATCGAAAAGAGAGAGTTGGGGGGGGGGGGGGGGGGGGTACGCAAATGCCACCTCTGATAGAACAGATAACGAAAACCGATTATTCTATTTTGAAAATTGATCCAAAACCAACATGAGATCTAGGCACTAGTTCAATACCCAATGGAGCCGATTCAAGTCGTGCACGTGTTATTCTCTCTGTTCTTTCAGTGAAGGTCTCCTTGTTGAATGAGCTCCTGAATTTTGCACAGCTGATTCCATTTATGTCTGATTGAGAAGGCGTATCCTCACTGCCGCTGAGGTTCAGAAAGAGCGACGCTTTATTCCAACAGGAAGATGACCCGTCGAGCCAAAGCCTACAGAATCACCTTTTGCGGGCTCAAGCTTCTCCTTGTCCCATTTTTGGCGACCCCGTCGTTCTTTCAACCATCTCAAACTCGGAAGCTGAGGGAGGGACAATCGGGGCACTTCCGATGGGAGGCCTCTGTCATCCCTGATTGCAAGGGGAAGAATGCTCACGCCATCTAGGAATACAATCTGTTCGCAGCAAGCAATGGCATAAGCTTTTTGCTATACCGAAGGAGTGCCCCGACCCGGCCCGGCCCGATGGAGTTAATTTGGGAGTTTCAAATTGGTTTGATTATGCCTTCGGTATATCGCCAGTCATTTTTCTTCCCATCGAATTCCGATTTCTGACGCCTCCTTTTCTATCAACTCGATTGTCTGAATTTTAGCTTATTAAAATACTCGATTTTAGATTTACAAATTTCACGGGATGAAACGAAGGACTCACCTGTTTGAAATCCATGAGATTTACAGGTGAACTCAAAATGAAAAACAGTCACCAGCAGAAGGACAATCTCTTAAACATTATGTATGCATATTTGATTCAAAGGCCTGTGACTCTTGCTGTTATATTAATCCGATGCCTAACCGTCGCTACGAGAGTATGGTTTATGTATCATGGCACCAGGGAGATTCTTGCAATGCTTCCCCCTCTAAATTGCACAGACGGAGTCGAACAAAGTAAAGAGTTGGACTTGAGGCATCAGGCAGGGGCAGCCGCTGCGGCAGCTGCCGCGGCATTCATCTCACTGAGAAGTTGGGAGTACGTGTTATGATCTGTGCTGCTCAGGAAGCCTGGAATGAAGTCCGAGAAAAATCTCAGAACCGTAGAGAGGCGTTCTGCGTCGTTGGAAGCAAATGCCACTTCAAGAAACAACGCGGGCCGCACATTCAGCACCTGTAAGACAAATTCGTGGGCAGAGTCAGGCGAAACAATTTTGTAACCCAAATAGATCTCGCAACTGAAATCCTGACCAGACCCATCAGTCGTTCTTACCTTGTGCTTTTTAGCATACCGGAGAGCCTCCAGAAGATACCCGTCTTGTACCATGGATACAACATATTCTTGATGTAAACTAAGCTGCCTCAGCATGTCCAGACCCAGCTTCCTTGTTTCACGGTTCTGCCTGCCAGACTCTAAAAGCTGGAATGCTACTTCTTTTGAAGGCTCAACAATCTGTGACCGATTACAATTCCTTCATGAAATATCTCAATATATATTATGCCCAAAGGCCCCACAGTTATCTTTATTGGAGTAAAGAGAATAGAGATACAGGACCTTGTTTATCACGAACAATCCAAGCTCTGAAAATTGCTCATTTCGGGCCAGCATCTGAACCATCAATACATGGATATTTGAATGCACTTTAACCCTTTCCGCACTAGCACTGAAAGAGTTAACATACAGTACGAATCGAGAATATCAATTCAAAAGGTGAAGAAAAGGTTAACTTTCACCAAGCATTTAAGTAAAAAAGAAAAACAAAGGAAAACATAAATATTATATTTTCAATTTCCAGAATTAAGTACGTCATTAGTCACATTTCCACTAAGCTTAAGACTGACAAGCCAAAGAGGGAAGTATTATCATTGACTACATATGTTAGGAAGCATAACAATCAATGACTCGAAGGCCAAGCGAACAAAATCTTTAACCAACCCTTAAGCCATAACACCAAATAAAGCCAACAGCAGTCATGAAATTCTGAACGGCATCAACTTAGCACATTGTCTAAAATCTCTCTAACACCAAGGAACGTCGGAACCAAATTCGCTAAATGTATACCTGAGCAAGAACTCAACAATGATGGCGACCAGGTATGATGGGTCCCCAGCCATCTCTTCTTCAACAGGTGCGAAAACAAAGGTAAACATCTCATCCGGAGAAATTGCAGCCGAACTAATCTGCAGCTCTTGCGGTTGAGAAACAGTTGTGTTAAGATATTCACCCCTTCTAGGACTTTCCGCAAGACCAAGACTTCCAGATCTCAATCTTTCCGCATTTAATAATACTTTCCCACTGCCATTACCACAAGTGGGTTTCCCACTATCAACAATGCTCTTGTCATCTGAATCGTTATCTGATAAGGCCAACTGTCTGAAAGATTCACCAGCGTGTCTGGATGGAGATCCCTGCCCTGGAGATTTTTCAGCTTCATGTTCTCTGATGGAATTCGATTTAGCCACAGAATCAGGGCTGGAAGAATGGACCACAATAGAGGGTTGTGCCTTATCAGTTTTCGTTCCTTTTAAGTAGCTGCCCGTTTTGAATGAATGAGAGAAGGATGATATTAGTACATCCATGGCCTTGGAAACCATTGGAAGGGGACGCCGTTCCAGAATGATAGACCTTGCTGTTTCTAAACATAACTGCTTAGCCTGAGAAAATAGAAGATTTTTCATTAAACCCATGATATAATCAGAAGAGTGCAGAGATTAAGAGAGCCTGTGAGAAAAGGAACGTCTGTTGTCATAGTATGTTTACTGCTAATTTCATAACAAGGACACCATTATGTGAAAACACATACAGTAAATTCCAAGGGACAGGACATCATTGGTGTTCAGCTTTCCTAGGTAAATTCCAATTATCTCAGCATTTCTATTCAAGATAATGCTACATTCTTGCAACATTCAAGCAAAAGACAAAACTCAATTTTCTATAAATCAATGGTAGCTGCAGGGAGCCTCTCCTTTCATCATAAAGCTCCAGTTATGCTTATATTTGGATTGCAAATTCCCAACTGAGTCAGTTCACATTTCATACAATTAACCAAAACAGTTGCTTGGAAAAGATGCTCAAAAGTCTCCATAAATTACCTTGTAGGCCTCTAGCTTTCGCCGCTGTAGAAAGTCTAATACAAATGAGACGTCAGAACTGCTAGAAGCAATTGCCTGCAGACAACGGAAGTGTAAACTTAGACTGGTGATTAAATTTTCAAGATGCTCGTTTAAGTTGGAGAATTTTCTTTAATAAGTTTTGAGAATTTCACCTCTAAATCAAGATGTATTTTCCACAAAAGTCTATTAGAAACATCACAAATAAGGTCCGGCATTAGGAAAATCCAGCCATCACTATACATGGTCGCTTCTTGTTGACTTATGTAGGTTGCCACAGAATTATCCCCATCCTTTGGACCTGATCGTGAACCCAAACTATTTGACCTGGGCAATCCTCTCAACAGAAGGGGGAGTGGAGCCGATATTGGTGCTCGTGAATCTAGGAAGATGTCGTATATTATAACCACCTTTGCATCCACTTGATGCACAAGCAGGACATTATCAACCACGCTGATGGCAACTTGGCTTGAATAAATTGGCAAAGAACCCTGGACATTATGTCAACTGTCAGCATCCAAACCAAAGCCATGCTGTCACAGAGTAGACTCCTGACTATTAAATACCATTTTCCTTTTCTCTATGAGTCATGTAAATGGTATGAGTGAGTACCTGCTGAACAACAGCATCGCGGTAAAACCGGTAAGAGTGAAGGAGCATTGCAACTCTATCAACTTGCAAGCAGTATATTCTACCATATCTGTGGCCAACGAGAAGAAGTTGACTATCAATATTTGCACAAAAGAGTAAAAATGCTCAAGAAGAAAACAAATAAAATGCTACCAATACGAACACAGTTACAATGTAGACGTCAGCAGCAGCTAAAACAGGCTTATTGTTTGCCTCACTTTTTGCCATCAACATCTCAAATTTCGGCAATCGGATGATACCTGCAGATGAAAGCTGCAGAAAAGAACTCATCATTTCCTTTGACAAGAAAATCTTTAACAAAAAGATTTAGGAAAAAAGAAGAAAACAAGAGATTGTCTTCTCTATCTCAACCGCCAATGTCTCTTTCTAGTAACAAAAGTATTCAGAATCTTTGCTCTTATCTCCCAGGACTCCATACGGAAAAAAATTTGTGTGAAATGCAATCGTTGCCTTAAGCACTGAAAAAGTGTAAAAAACAGACACCCATACCAAACTCAAGATCAATAGAGGCAGAGGACAACTAATTTCAGGAAATGTGAATAACGAGCAAATAATGATACTAAAGTAATGGGGCAAAAGATACTATGAACTGAGCCTACAACGTAATGGAGAATACAATAAGGCCAGCGGTACATTCTTGGTGCTTTCTACACAGAGAACTATTCTACATACAGAAGCCTTTAGACACATATAGAAGATTTCAATACAAATTGGTAGCACACCTGGAAACCTGCAAAGGTCTTGCACTGCATTCCTGAAGCAAGGAGAACCAGTCGACTTTCATGTGTGTAGACATACCAATTTACACTAATCTTCCTTGTCTCCACCAAATGTAGCGTCTTTGACTCAGAATTATGAACGTACAGCTCCAGCCCACTGTAGATAACATATCAATTTCAGCATCTAATATTTAAAACAATGTAAAAATTCTACCTCATGCCTCAACCATCACTCATGTGCAAGTCATGCTGGATGTATGTTGTATAAGAAGGAAGCGTATCAGCCAATGATTAAAAAGAAGCTAAAATGTAACAAGTAACTTCCAAAAGGAGTTATCTTCTAAAGTAGCAAGACATTGCACCTCTTGGAAGAACCTAAACATCCAGTGGCTGTTGAGGGTGGATTTGAAGTCGCAGGGAAAATTTTTGGTCATTAATCCATGATGTAACGATAGCCTTACAACAAGGAAAAAAAACGCAAAAACTCCTTTTTACAAACTAAGCGAGCCAGTCCATGAAAGATTACACTTCCTTAAACAAAATCAATTAATGATAACAAGTTCTTTATATCAGGATCAAATGTCATGGAAGTGATCTGTGTCTACCTAGGGCAATTGGTTATATAATTCGTACCTCGTCTTCACAAAAACAATATCGCATAGAGGACAATCGGTCCAGAAGAACCCCAAAACATTTTCTGATGCTGTGAACTTCTGACTAAAAGTTTCCCTTGTTTCTCTGTTCAGGATCTGTACTTCGTTGCCGGATCGCTGGATAGCTATATATTTCCCATCAAGGGAGACACGGATAGACAAGACAGGACCATCGCCGATCAAATCACAGGCAGAAGCAATTGATGGATCAAATGGAGCTATTTTCCATGAATGGACCTGGACCAGAGATTAAAACCGACCATTGGATACGGGCGCATAAGTAGAAAGTAAAAGAATTGATCTACTTGAATGCCACAATTATAAGTCAAAGTGCAGGAGCAACTAGACTGTGAGAACTACTTTGTTAGTTAAAGGAGATGCCTATTCCCGTCTAGTATATTACCTGATTGTCTGCTGCAGAAAATAAAACCTTGCTTCCATCATCGTAAAATAAATTGCTTGACTCGGGAACATCACAACGGAGGGGTGGAAACTTGACATAGACATGTGAAAGTGCACCAGAACCACCAGACCCTACCACAGGCTGTGAACTTGATGCCTGACCGGACATTTTCTTCACGGTTACCACACAGCCCACTGAATTTGCAGACAGTTAGCAAAATCTCCAGTGGGCAGATAAGATTGAAATGGCAAAGCTCCAGGAAATTTCTGGTGATTAATGACTGCTAAGCTAAAGAACCTTTCAATCCTCGGCCTCACATTTTGCAGCCATAGTTCTAGCAACTTTTAAGGAAATAGAGAGAACCTTGAATAGCTGCTTCTCACACTCTTGTAAAGGTATCGCACTACTTCCTTTCTTAAAGAAAGGAGCAGTATCGGTGCTTAAGTCCTCCGATTGAGCTACAACACAATGCAGAGATCACGTTAAAGTAGAGAAAATTCTCATAGGGAAATGTTTTCAATTCCACAAAAACTCAGCCATTATTTTACCACTTTCTGCATGCAGTTGTTCAGAGCTAGAAATTCTTTCAAACACATATCTCTCTCAACTTGAGGAAGTTTCGAAGCAATACAGCACCCATATTCTTTTGCCTAGAAAGGAACGACTCTGTTCAGGTGTGAGATAAATTTATGAAAAAAATGAGGCAAGAACAGAGACAAGCTTCATTTCCCATGACAACATCACCACAAGGAAATCTATCTTTCAATGAGCTAACATCCGGCTAAGGTCCTTCTAAAAGTTTAAAAAATCTATCTACCTTTAATTCTCGATGCATGCAAACAGTATAACTTTGAAAGTGGAATGAATAAGTACCCCGAAGTCCAATATGATCTTTCTCCTAGCCAACTTCCTTAACTCGACCCAGGTAGGACACCTGGCTATGGTGGATTGGTCTTTTAACAAGGGTGACTACATACGGTAGGTTTCGAACCCGATACCTCCTTAAGCGAATCCAAGCTCCTTACCACTTGGACCAATCCCATGTTGGTGAGTTTATATATCATTAACTTATCAAAATAAAGTAAAAAAATCTCTAAGTAGCAATCCTCCTATCCGCAACCAAAGTGGTGAGGGAGAGCAAGAGAAGGGGAAAAGAAACTCAATTCCATACAAACTTCAGCAAGAAACCGACCTGTGCGGAGCAATTCACTAAAATACGGCTAAACAGCGAAGCATTATTCTTCTCTTTCATTTCCACCTCCCTGTGCAGTCATTTGACAAGCACTATCATCAATCATACAAGCTTTTACATCCCTTAGCCATGAAAACAGAAACCCATTATCATCTACTTCACACCGTTCAAGACAAGATTAAGTACATATGCACTCATCCTCCTCTTGCTCCAAACTACCCACCAAACATGTGATACGAGCTCTCTTCACACGGTATAACAGGCATCTCCGCTTTACTCTTCTCAAAGAACAAGGAATCGCACAAAATTCAATCAAACTCAGTCAAACCAGTCTAATCGCTTCATAACCCTAATTCCTAACACAGAAACTCCTATCTCCATCACCCAAAACTCCAGTTTTTAGCTTTCAATTCAGAATCATCAACTCATACAAAATCCAATCAATCGAAAAATCCCGAAACGAGTACCCGCCGAAGTCCAGAATTAAAGGGTACCGAAAATTCCGGGAAATAGGTAAAAAATTAAGATCACCTGCTTCGAGTCAACCATCGGAGGAAAAGGATCTCCTTCTCGAGTCGACCCAGAGTCTCCCCCAGGCAGAAAGGAAGGACGAGATATTTCAGGGGAAATTCTCAAGAAAGGAGAGACAAGGGGGAAGAGGGAGGGTGGACGAGACGGGAATCCTCTTAAATTTACCCTCTCGCAGGATGCAAGAAGGTTCCGGGCGGGCCCTTTTTAATGGGCCAAATTCGGGGCTTCATCCGGCTCATAACACGCGAGCCATCCACGTCTACAAAAGTTCTTTGTTGTTATATTACACTGTGTAACAAATTTAGATTAGTTTGTCACGTCGAGTCGAAGACAAGTTCAGAAACACCGATCCGAGGAAGTTGTCCCAGAAAAACTCAACCCAATGATAGATGCCGTTGCCGATTCTTTTTACAGTAGAAAGCATCATCGTCTAAACGACCTCACTGGTTTCTTCTAAATTAGGAGGATGAGAAGAGATAGTCTGACATATATTGACAGCAATTGTTGCATTGTGGGGTCTATGCAAATTAAATTGTTTGGTTTTGGGGCATGACTTTTTTTGAAAGTAAAATACATAAAAGTATTATCCAAACATCCCCTGGCTTTAGGGAACACAAAAACACGAGTGCTGTTGGGAGATTAAGGTTTCTATTGAGTAGATATACCCCCCCCCCCCCCCCCCCCCCCCAGCGGTTGGTTGCACTTTGATGCCAATCCCACTACACATGTTAGAAAAGATGTGTGGATCAGGAATACAGCAACCCCTTTTGTTTTTCTTTGGAGAAAGTTCTATTGTCCACATCCTTTAGACCCACTTCGAAACAAATGGGTGCAACGAAAGCGACCTCACGACTACCGCAAATGCCCTCCTTGTTAGAAACCACACGCAAATGAATCGTTTCTGAATGCTCTAGGCGTACGTGACGACACAAAGTGAACGGTGACAGGCAGTTTTCTACGGCGGTACGAAGTGACATGATGCGATACGGAGCTCATCGGCAGCCATTCGTACGCGATAGTTGGTGTTATCTTTTTTTATTTAAAAATATGTGTACAAGATTTGATTTTGGGTCTGGGAGAAAGCTGATGGATGGTTCACTACACTCTCGAAGGGAGTGGAGGAAGAAAAGGGGGAGGTGGGAAAAAGAAGCAGAGATTGTGAGTGGAACTGATGGAGATAAAAAGAAGAAATGAAACCCATGAGGCAATTACGAGAATACTATTTGGCATTTCGGACCACAAACCCTTTCCTTTGTATCGTTTTCGTTTCTCTTGCAATAAGAAAGACGAAGAGGTAAGGAATATGCTTGTCGTAAAGGGTGCGTTTCCCATCAAGGCAAGTACTATGCCCCTACCACACTCACTTAACCATCTCTTAAAGCTTTCTCCTCTTCTCCCCTTCGTTCTATAGAAATACTTCGCAATAATATTTATAACCCACGTGATAGTCTTAGTTATCCACGATTAAAATCATCACGTGTTCAAAAGCTTGTTCTTGCATGTACACATGTTTAAATTAAAGACCCACTAATAAATCCGATAGTAAAAGATACGAGGCTGCTACTAATAAATGCTCCTAGTCGTCGGGTCAATGCTTTTGTTCTTTTGTAAATACATAGATCTCGTTTGGCTCATGATCTAAAAGATAGGTGGGTAAAGAAAAGGGAGAAGAGGAAGTACCAAGAAGAGCTAGAGCCCCAATTTGCTTGAGGTGGGTCCAATCAAAACTCATACATATGTCCCAATTCAATTATTATTATTATTATTATTAGGCTTCTTCTCAATCAACACCTCTGCCATTTTTTTCTGCAGAAAAAGGAGACAATTTCAAGTACCCCACTGCTTATTGCAACATTAATTGACTGAAGGTTTTCAGAAAGAAATAAAAAAAAAAAGAAACAAAAGTAATCGGCATCCAGAGTTACTTCCTTTTTCTCTTTAGGAAGAGGGGTCCCCTTTGCATGTTATTAGGTTCTAGGGTTAGGAGGAGGACGCGGTTGGAAATCTTCCATTATTGTACGGAAAACATCAATGAGGTGCATGTGTGCGAGTGTTCGGCCCCGGACGAAACGGGGTCGCAATTGCGTCGACGACTAGGGGATTGGAAGTTCGGTTAGGGGTGCAGTAAGCGGACCAAAATGTGATGACATGAACCTTACAAAGAGAGATCTTCCTTGTTCGAACTTGAACCCAGCCCCCCCGAACTGCATCTTGTACCGCCCGTGAGGGTTGGAGTTGGGCTTGGGGAGGGGGAGGTCGTGTTTCCAATATTCGATGGACGAACACCCCGAACCGAAATTCAGACGCGTAAGCTAGTGTGTTGAACGTACTACGAGACTTATGTAGTAGGGAAAGGGCGTCCGGAGTGAACTTAAATGTGAGGGAAACGAGACGAGGGGTTTCTGCATTTGCAGTGTCGGGTGGCGCTGGTGGGGATCAGGGGGGGTGGCGGGGAGGGTGCGGCCCACGGAAATTAATATCGTCGAACCGCATACATCACATTTAATCGCCCCCATCCAATGACAACGCTGATACCAAAACAAAAGAAGAAAAAAGGCAGGAAAAGCAAAATGTTTGTGAAAAGTTTGCAGCTTCTGAATCTGACCAACCTAACAGAAAAAAGAAAATGAAGCAGACGAAGAAGAGTCCCGTCATCCACAAAATTGAAAAGAAAAAAATGGGGTAGACGGCGAAATTCATTTCATTCTAAACGCTTGGATCGGGCTGATTCAGTTTGATTCAGAAATCTCGTATTCGAGCACGGAAAATGTCGGTAGCGCGAAACGTTTGTTGATTCTTAAAGTGGGAGGTGTATGTTATTGGAGGTGTGTGTGGGGGGGGGGGGGGTGTTCTTTTCATGGTGTGTGTGGGGACCTAATAAAAAGCTGTTCTTCCTCTGAAGAAGTTAACGAAGGAGCACAATTCATGTGAATGCCGTTAATTCTCATCCACTTGAGTGGATGGATTCGTAGAAGAGAGTGTGAAGGAAAGAAAGGTCGTGTTGCTTTCAGTGTGTGTGTACACTTAAAAACACAATTACAACCCACACAAGTGTCATCTCCATCCTTTCCCGTCTTCTAGTCTCCACCCCCACTTATTTCCTTCTTTCATTTTCTTCCCTTTCTTTGTCTTATCCCCACACAAAACACACACACACACAAACAAAGACAGAACATACAGATAAAGAGAGAGAGAGAGAGAGAGAGAGAGAGAGACATAAACACATATGGTAAAATTTAGGAAAGAGCATAAGTCCCCCTCCCCCCAACACCCTTCAACCCGACTGTTTCAGTCATCCATGGTTTGGACCGCCTTGTGGGTACCTATTATTAAATTATCCTTTTGTCCCCATTTGGTTTGCATCTCTATATGGCTCCTTTCTTCGGCTAAGGAAAACGGGATATTTACGCAGTCGGTCCCTCGAGTTTTCCCGTTTCGATTTGTTTCCCATTGTCGGATCACGTCTCCGAGAGATGTCGTCTCTCTCCGGGCGGTCAACGAGCAAGACCAGGTCGACTCGTATGGTCCGGACAGAGAAATGGATCAAAGTTGGAGGACCGCGAGGTTGCGAACCAAGGATTGCGGGACTAATATTAGAATGGAAGAAAACTTGGAGGGGGAGGGTGGGGAGATGTCACGTTCAATTGGCATAAAAGATTCAAACGAAGTGTGTGATTGAAACCTCCCAGCAGTTAATATTTGGAGAGATATTGTTCCTTTGAGTTTGTGGTCCCAATAGAGACAAACCACAGACACGCCCAATTTCCTTCCCCAAGTGGTTGCACATACTCACTCATAAATGTTCATTTATAAGTATATTATAACACATGATCTCATTCGAGAAAAGGCCGTCGAATTTCAAAAAATATTATCAATAAAAATTATAATGTAAAAAAATCTATTTTTATCGCGAATCAAACTCGTCTGGAATCGGATTACTATACTAAATTGGTAAATTTTTTGATCGTAATTTTAAAACCACAATTTGCACATGCACATGGATGTGCTCATCAAACACATCGGCATCAAGAAAGGAAAAATCGGGAAGGTGCATCTATCAATCACTAATTGTCTTCTGGCGAAGTCTCTCCCACAGCCAAACATGTTATTGTCGTCGTCATCGCCGTCGTGTCCAACTTGGGTTTGTGTCTATGTGTGTCTCCACCCACTTTTCACTTCTGTAGATTCTTTCTTTTGTTCTTGGTGGGGATCGGTGGGTTTAGGAGATTGGGGTTTTGTGCTTTTGGCGACAGTACGCTACAAAAGTGGTGGAGGGGTTTCTTAAGTTTAAGTAATTGTTCCGACACGTGATGAGTGAGTGACACGTAAATTTATTCTCTATCTCGCGCACATGAAAAGAGTTTGTGATAACGAGCGACGGTCGCTTCATGTCCACATACTCTTCCCCATGCGTATCACGAGCCGTCGACGATGTCGTCCACTGAGTACCAGCTCTTGTCATTGTCGTCGAGTCGGGTCAATTGCCGATGAGTTCAGCGAACCGGTCCCGGCAACGTCTTAAGTGTGTCATGCAACGTATCTACGTTCACAAGTATATTCAATTCGAAAGCCGGGGGTTAACACCAAGAGGAATGAAGTTCGGGTTTCCAGACCAAATGCGTCGAGGAACTGATGTCGACTCTCTCGTGTCTTGTCGACGAACGCCCTAAACGATTATCGCATCCATTCGAAACCAGAAGTTACTCGGTGACAATTATTGTACGGATGCACCACGACCACGATGGAGATGAAGCTTGATGCCCTAGCCCTGTCACTTCCATAAGGGGGTTGGGCATTAAATTTTTCAAGTACTTCGAAGAGAAACCCTAAATGTAGTCAAGTCAGACATGCGCAAAAAGAGAGGAGTCTCACCTGTTGTTCGAACTAGATAATAAAATAAAACCCCACAAAACCAAGATAAAGGACAGCCCCGGCCATAGCCAGCCAGCGATGCAAGAAACGAGAAACATAACAGAAGAGCTCCCTCCCTCACAGCCAGCCGCGACCTGAACCGGCGGCCCATCGTCGGTTGTGAAAAAGAAATCTGCCCCGCCCCACCCCAACCCCGCCATGTACATACTGAAAACGAGCGTGAGTTACGGGGTACATGTTGTCGCCATCATGTGGCCGGTGTAATCAGGGAGGGATGGTACGTCGCGAATTATTATCATTCGCTTGACTTTTTGCGAGAGGTGCGCGTCTGTATATGCATATGGAGAGGAGGAGAAGTCGGGAGAAGGCTGAATACAAGATGAGATAAAAAACGGTCCCCCCTTGATCTCTGGAAGATACATGATAAGGAACGTAACCATAAACTTAACCATAAACATCTGACCGTCACTTTAATGGCAAAACACACACACATACTTGGGTTTTGTGTTGTTCCTTTTGCATTGAATGATGAAAAGGGGTTGGTGCTTGTATCATATATTTATTTTCCCTTGTTAGAATATGAAAATGATGGGCTTTTATTTACTTATTTAATCATCTGAATTTTCTTCCTTTGAAGAATTTATCGTTTGTTTTGAAAGCATGTCTTGGAGAAGTAATGGGACCACTTAGTTTCTTTCATTGTTTTTATTATATTATTGTGAGGAGCAGTTTTATAGGGCACTTCAACAAAGGCACAAAAGAAAGCACCAAAGCTAAAGACAACAAACTGCGATCTTTTGATTACGACTAATAAGATACATTTGATGAATACAAATTAATCGACTGATCAATTGAGTGAGTGGTTCTCTAACGAGAGGGTTAAACACAATCTCTGATGAAATAAGTCGATTTAAAAATAAAAAATGAAAAAAAAGTAAAAGGGATTGGTGTTCGATGTAGGGAATTGACAATCCATGATTGAATATATAAATAAATAAACAAGTAAAGGAAGATGGGTTGGGGAGGAGGAGGTGAAACTGTCTGTCTTTCGGGCAGAGCGTTGGATCCAAAGAATCTGTGGCGGAAGAAAAGGGTTGCCCATTTCTGGATAACGAGGACGAAATAGATTTTAAGGAATGACATATTCTCTGTGTCCAATGTAGTATGCAATAGGGGAATACCAAAAAAAAAAAAAAAAATCTAATCTCCAATATTTTTATTTTTATTTTTTTGTGACTCATTGGGAAGAAAATGTCACTCGAAAAACATTGGACGGATTATGTGGACGCTATGGAATGATAATGTTTGATTGTGATGCATCAAGTGGACATGAGGAAAGATAATCAGCTTTCTTAAATTTCTTTCGACGTTGATTTGCATCGTCATAATTAATTTATCGGGTAAGGACTGCTTGTTAACCCTTCCCTCAAAACACGTGGAAAATGAAACGTGCTTACTGCCCAAATCGAGTTCAAAATGTAACCAGAAAAAAAAAGCACACACGCACACACAGAGTCACTGACCCCCTCAAATGACCAAAAACCAAACCACAACAGAAGTCTTTTTCCCTTCTTCTTACACAAACCCTTTGTTTGTCCTAAAATTAAACTCCTCCCAATCATTCTCTCCCCCCCATCCCCCTCCTCCCCTCCCACAAGAAGTTTCATTCTTTGCCTTTCTTCACCTTGCAAGCCAAGACGTCCTCCTTTTTAAGTAATACAAGAATCCCACCATTCTTCGTCCTTCCCTTTCCCCCTTTCGCTTTCCTTACGAACGCCATGGACAAACCAGACAGAGAGACCCGGGACTTCATGAACGTCGACTCCTTCTCCCAACTCCCCTTCATCCGCCCTGCCCCTAGGGAGAAGCCACCCGCCTCCTCCTCCCCCGGCATCAGGCTCTTCGGCATCGAGTTCGACCCCGCCGACGACTCCTCCCCCGACGGCAAGCCCAACGACCCGGATGCCTTCAAGAGCAGCACGAACTCTGTCGACTCCGACCCCAACCACAGCTCCTCCGCCTGCGGTACCGGAAACCCGGAGAGCTCGAGGAGGTTCGAGTGCCATTACTGCTGCAGGAACTTCCCTACCTCGCAAGCCCTCGGGGGACACCAGAATGCCCACAAGAGGGAGCGGCAGCACGCCAAGCGGGCCCACCTTCAGTCCGCCATCGCCGCCCACAGCGGCCTCTCGGAAATATACGGCTTCGGCCCTTACGGGGGGCCGTCTCCGTCCGCGTACAGCAGTCATACTCAGTGGGGTTACAGCGGCGGCCGGTACTTCGGTGGGAGCAGCATTAACACTAACGAAAGGATTAACAATAATTACTATAACGGCACCACGTTCAGCGTTCACAACTATACTCATCAGCAGCCGATAAATGGGAACCCATTATGGAGAATCCCGGCCGCCGCCGCCGCACAGTCTACGACCAGGGAGCAGGTGTCCATGCTGGGACGAGATGCAAGTGACGCCACCGGACGGCACGGTAGGGCCGAGGGGGCGTACGCGTGCGACACAATGGCGAGCATGCAAGAGAATGTGAGTTTGGATCTTCATCTGTAGTTAAAGGTAGAATTTTTATATGTAATGAAAAAAAAAATTGAGGAAAAAGAATTAACTTTGGAAATGCTAATTTTTAATTTAAGAAGAAGAGATCTACCGATTTATTCGCCTTATTTCCCCTACTAATCTTGTCCATCTCAATCTTATGAAATTTTTAATTGATCCCTAATCCCACAATTAATTGTATAATTATGATGCAAATGTGCAAGAGTTTATTCTAATTAATTCCCTTTCCCTTTATGCATTATTATCTTTAATTGTTCATTCTCTATGCTTCACGAATTTTCACCTTCCGTACATTTGTTTCCCTCCGGTAAAGTTGTAACGATAACATAAGCTGCATTACGACACTCGGTATCGGCCGCGGCATTGCGTTGTTCAATGAATGTTCGATGCTGAATTCTATGGGCGATGGCATTGCCAGGAGGCTGAAACTCGATTATCCTGCGCTGAACGCGAGCCCTCGCGCAAATACTACATCGAGTTCCCGCATCTCGTTTTCTTTTCCATTCGCTCGTTAATTTTTAGAAAAGACCCACGAGGAATGTTTCATCGACAGGAACAAAGCAACAACCATGACAAGAATGATCAGCTGTCATCTGTAAGATTAATCATCATTCGTCTAAAAACGTTGGTCATGCCGCTACTTCTTCGGTGGCAGCATCACATCGCGAACAATCATATTCCTTAGACGGGAGGACCGCACTGGACCGGTTCTTTGCTTTCTTAGGAGCAGATAAAAAAGAACAATTGGAACTGGGTTACTCTGCTAATAATAATCAACCGATCTTTTTGCTTCTCGGTAAGTTCCCCCAAGTCCCACCACAGAAGGGGGTGATCATGTCGAAGAAGAGGTGGCAATTCCTAGAACTGCATATGATAACAAGGACTGACAGAAGGATCACCAAAGGTGGTTGTTTTTTTACCTCCTGTTCCTGCTTCAAACCACACAGTGCCTTTTCTTTTCCCCCACTCTTTCTCACCAATTCCTTAGTTGGTCAGACATCACAAGAACTTAGGGGGAGAAGCAGCACTTCGATGTCGTTTGAATTGCCGCATCGGTTCCCGTTTGTTAGCACAACTACTTCCACTCCGTTTTCTCCAGTCTTGGGCCAAGTAAGGCAGGGTGTTCAGACTTCAGACAAATCTAACCTTCCAAGTCCAAACTTGTAAACAAAATGAGTTAGAAAGTTCCCAGAGTGGTTGGCTTGATCACCGGTTAAAGTGTCAGCTCAGATCAACACCTCCCCCACAACCCAGTACGATTCCCTACATGGGTAAGTCTTGTGTTTGTCAGAAAACCTAGTCGTTGGACCTAGAAAGCATCAACGACGCGCGGCACGCGGGCTTCAACCAATAAACAATTGAAACTGTCGTGCAGCGTCGAGGAGGAGGCTTTTGTGCGCGCGCGCGTGTACAGTTAGTTGTACATTTACCGACCTGGTATGCTGCATATTTGGGACAATAGCATGTGCAGAGGGAGGTGACTAATAGCTTAATGTTGCCGAGGTACCCAACATCATCTACTCAACATCCCAATGTAAATTGACAACACAAGGAAAAAACAATTGAGTGTTCTTTATCCAACAAAGGGAGACACTTTCTAGTGCTCTGAAAAAGGTTGCTTTCTTCCCCACCTCCCCCCCCCCCCCCCCTTCCTGCAGACAGAACAGAAACTGTCATGAAAGGTTATGGAGTACCGGCACTGTGACAATAAAAAAACAACTCCAGTTCCTTTCATGATGTGAATCCTACATAGAACTAACCATAAAATGCTATACAGTAGTGCGCCAAATCCACTGAGCTGAGTCTACTCTGCCTGTGAGAACACGCCACTGCAAACGCCACTTGCTAACTTAGGATGAGCGCTGCACATTTTCATAGCCGATAGGCCAGTGCACTATCATAAATCCACCACATGAAGGCGACACATGGTTCAATTTAAATTCAATCAATTTAGGCGACAGCAGATCTAATCATAAACAGATGGTCCAGAACGGATTCGCTACAGAGCTGCTCATGTCCTTGTCCAGTAGACAATGAACTTATAAAAAGTAAAGTAATAACTGCCTAAGATCTATCTACATGAACAGAAATAGAAAATCTAGTCAAAGAATTATGGAGTGTTTGTATATGTAGACATCAAGGGCACCACTTGGATAATTTTTCATCGGTCCGAGAATTATGAGAATCATCTATGCGTCGAGTGAGGTGCGACACCCAATGATGGGAAGCACTCTTTTTTTTGGTAACGAAGGATAGATATCATTAGATAATAGCGTCCAGGGTTTTTAAGTTACGGATCCCATGTTGCAAGGAATGTCTTCATGCAATAAACCCAAAATGAAATCCGGCGGATAAACAAAAGTGGTAGGAGTCGTCCGGTCAAGAGCTTCGTTAGCTAGCCTGTCTGCAACCCTGTTTTGCCCCCTCGCAACGTGCGATATCGTAGTCTCCTCAAACTCATACAATAGCAACCTGCAATCAACCACAATAGGGGTTATCAAAGAGTTTGGTTGCTGGGCGTCGTTTAGGTAGTTTACTAGTGTAGATGCATCCGTTTGTATGGCTAAGTGCTTGATTCCTATAACTTGAGCAAATCGGATTCCTTCTAGTAGAGCCATGGCTTCTGCTATTAGGCAGTTTGTGTTTGATTTCCTGGTGCAGAAACCTCCAATCCAAGTTCCTTTGTGATCTCTGATTACTCCTCCTAGACCCACATTTAGGTCTCCTTCCTTGGCCGATGCATCCGTGTTCAATATGTAGGGCAAGTCAAGGCTTGGTTCCCATTTATCTTGTGTTGGATTTTGAGAATCCCCGTTGCCCTCCGGGTTAGTGTGGCCTGTTGTTTAAATGAGACCTGTTCGCAGAATTCTTTCTTTGCTCATTCTCCTAATATTGCTTGAAGTTCTGCTGCATTTGCCATTATTTGTGTGTAGGGGTCTCTAGAGCTGGCGTCCTCTTCGAAAATATTGTTGTTCCTTTGTTTCCAGAGGTGCCATGTTACTGAGGTGAATAGAATAGGCCACTGCACTCCTCTGTATGTGGTTGTTCTGGCTTTTCTTGTGTTGAGGTTTACTTGTAGCCATTGTTGCGTTGTAGTTCATGTGTTTGTCTCCTGTAGTGATTTCGGATGCTGGAATAGACCCCAAGTGATCTGGGAGATAAGGCAGTCTCTTAATATGTGAAGGGTGGTTTCAGTTTCCCATTCACAGACTGGGCATAGTTTTTTATGTGTTATATTTCTGGTGTGTAGCATGTCTCTTGTGGGCAGTCTTTCGAACCAGCATAGCCATAAAAAGAACTTCTGCTTATGAAGGATTTTTAGTTTCCAGATCCATTGTACTTTAGCTACTCCGTAAGCTCCTTCCTCTCTGTGTGCAAGTGCATAGGCTGATGTGTTGGTGAACTCCCCATTGCTGGATGGCTTCCAGGTGAGTTGGTCTTTTGTCGAGGTCCCCTCTCTTAGTGGTAGGGATGCTATATGATCCTATATCTCCGTAGGGAGGTAGTTTGCCGATCCTATTTTCATCCATCCTTGTTCATTGTGGTAATCAGCCATTGTCCTATTGATTTCCTGTTTGCTTAGAGGGCCAATGAATTTGTTCTTTAGACTTCCGCACCTTAACCAGTCATCAATCCAGAATCTAGTTTGAGCGTCACTATGGACCTTAATCTTTGTTCCCTGTCTGAGTGACTCTTCACCTGCCTTTAGTGCTTTTAATATACAGGAACCTTGCTTACGCTTTTTCATATGCTTCCCATATTTGTTGGTGATGGCTTGTCCCCATTGTGAATTTTCCTCTGTGTGTAGTCTCCAGGACAGTCCACTTAGTAGAGCGTTATTCCTATCCTTGGCTCTAAATAGCCCTAGTCCCCCCTCCTCTTTCCTCTTGGTTATGTGATGCCAGTTTATTAGATGTAATTTCTTGCTTTCTTCTGTGGATCCCCAAAGGAAATTCCTGTTAATTCTGTCCAATTCTTCTTGTGCCTTCCTTTGCCATTTGAGGCATGACATTAGGTATGCCGGAATGGCTTCAGCTACTGATTTAAGCACTACTACTCTGGCTGCTTTTGATAAGAATTTTGTTTGCCATCTTGCTAATTTGTTCTTCACTCTTCTATGACTGAGTTAAAAGCTGAGGTATTGTTGGTTACTGTTTTAAGAGGGAATCCTAGGTATTTTCCCAGGTTTACTATGGTCTTCAAACCCGTTTCAGTGGCAATTTTCTTAGCCATGCGATTACCAACAATATGTGAGAATAAGATGTGGCTCTTGCTGCTGTTCACATGTTGTCCTGATAGCTTACAAAATTCTTGTAGTGCCCTTTTTATAGCCTTCGCGTTTTTCATGGTAGCTTCCCCATATAATAAGAGGTCATCGGCGAAGAAAAGGTGGGAGAAAGAGGGCCCTCCTCTACTTGCTGCTACTTTCCTCCATTTTCCATTATCACACTCCTTCTCAATTAGGTAACCTAAGTACTCTAGGCATAGGATCAAAAGATATGGGGATATGGGGTCTCCTTGTCTGATCCCTCTTGTTGGGTTAAATGGGTTGAGGTGGCCTCTTGTAGGTTGGTGTTGACACACAACTTATGATTAAGGTAATCAATCCCTTCGGGAAATTGAAAAATTGCAGAATTTTCTCAATGTAGCTCCATTCCGTTAGGTCGAAAGCTTTCTGCATGTCTACCTTGATTGCTAGCATCCCTTTGTTTCCTTTCATGGTGTTGAATGAGTGTAGAATTTCCTGCGCCACCATGAAGTTGTCTGTTATTCTTCTTCCTGGTAAGAAACTATTCTGGTAGGGTGACATTACGTCTTGCATTACTGTTCTGGTTTTGTTGACTATCATTTTGGAGATAACTTTGTATAATGTGTTGTTGCATAGAGATATTGGCCTTACATGATCCACATTTTCTGGGCTATCTGTTTTGGGAATGAGAACAATGGATGTGTTTCCTAGATCTCCTGTGATTTTCCTTGTGTGAAAGATATGTTTGATCCGAGCTGTGATAGATGATCTATCTGTCTCCCAGAATTTCTGGTAAAAGATTGGGTGCAGTCCATCAGGGCCTGGTGCTTTGGTCAGGTTTAGAGCGTTTTTTAATTTCTTCTTCATCACATAATCTCTCTAGTTTGTCATGGGCCATGGGGTTTAAGGCTGGAATGCCAGGTAGAGGGGATTTTAGGTGGGTGGGTAGAGAGGAATTGTTTGAGAGGGTAGAGGAGTATCTTTCCTGGAAAGACAATCTACTATGATTTCCAATCTCTGTCTGATCCTCAATCCAGGTGTTCCCTATTTTGAGTCCTAAACTTATGTTTCTTCTTCGTCTGGCAATTGTGGTTGCAAGGAAGAATCTCGCGTTTCTCTCTCCCTCTAGTATCCAATTTGATCTGGATTTCATAAACCATAGTTGTTCCTCTTCCTCTAGGATTGTGTTGTAGTCTTGTATTAGCTTTTTCTCTAGGTTTATGAGGAAAGATGAGTTCCTGCTTTCTAGGAAGTTTTGAATTCCTTGCAGTCGGGCCTGAATTCTTCTATTCTTTTTAAATATGTTACCGATGGTTTTCCTGTTCCAGATTTCAATCTTTTCTTTGAATAAGGTGGTTGCCGTTTCATAATTATTCTCCCCATCTGTCCATGCTTCCTTCACTATGTTTGGCAAATCTTGGTGCTTTAGCCATGCCGTTTGGAATCTAAAGGGTCTGTTTGCATAGTTTCTGGCTGGGGGTTTTAGTTGCAGTAGTAGGGGTCTGTGATCGGAGTGGCATCTAGGTAGATGTTTGACATAGGATTTTGAGAATAGGTTGATCCATTCTGAGTTCGCCACAGGCCTGTCTAATCTTTGGGATATTTTGCCTTGGGATCTAAGATTGCACCATGTTATGCTAGGGCCAGTTTATCCTAGATCAATCAATGAACAGTAATCTAGGCAATCTGTTAGCTCTCTAGTTTGGGTTGCAGTGACTCTTCTACATCCTATTTTTTCCGACTCACTCGCAATAGAATTAAGGTCTCCTACCATTAGCCATGGGTGATTTATACTATCAGCTATCTTCCTACAATTGTACCATAGTAATTGTCTTTCTTACTTCCTAGGACTAGCATAAATAACTGATAAAAGCCAAGGATTAGATGCCGGGAGTCTAACCTCTACGTGAATCTCTTGCTCAGTGTTCGCCAATTCCCTTGGAACCATAAGGTTTGTATTCCAGAGCATCCAGATTTCTCCCCTAAATTCATGTGCATTAGAGCAGATGGATCCATCGTATGGCAGTCTTCGGATTATGTTTGCTGCTCCCTCTCCAGAGACTCGAGTTTCCAGTATGATTGCCAAGCTTGGTTTGTGTTGATGATAGAGATCCCAAAAGTGCCTTAGAAAACTTGGGTTGCCCGTACCCCTGCTATTCCAGATCAGAATATTCATGGTTGGTGAGTAGGGTGGAAAGATACTTGCCAGTGGTTCTATCTTAGCCGAGTCTGAGGGTTGCTCTTCACTTCCCAGCCCAGCGGAGTGATTTCCAGTGTTTCTGGGTAGCCCATCATTGATCTGGGTTGGTTGAGAATCCTCATGCAGCAATTCAGCAAGGGTGGGCTCATCTCCACAATCAGCGGGGTCTCCATAGTGCCTATGATCAGGGGGTGATGCATAGTTGGGTCTTTTTTGCTTCTTCTTCTAAACTATAGTCTAAATGGACTGAGATAGAAGCCCCTCCTTGTAGTCCCACTTGGAGTGGGTCCAGGATCCTCCAGACACGTGTTAGGGGAGATGCGTCTGAGCTATTCCGTAGGGAAAGAGGCAGCCAGCAGTGTTCCTCTATCTTCATCAGGTTGTCCCATTCCCTTATCTCGTTCTGTATCTGTTTTCTAATGTTCGCCCGGACTATTGCTAGGACGGAGTTGATTTATGGGTCTGTTATGGATCTCCCAACGTCGAGCATGGCTTCCAGGATGCCTATGGTGGTCCAGATCTTTTCTTTCTGCCTGTGAATCCATGCTTTCCTAGATTGGTAGCTCTGCCTATGGTTGAAGATTTGTTAGGTTGGGTTATGCATCTTGCTGAGAGGGGTTGGGTCTTTCTCTGGTTTGTTCTTTGCTGGCTTGAGATGTGTCTGGTTTGGTGCCTTGTTTTATCTTTGGCGGGAGTGGTGGGGGTATATTGGGAATTTCACTCCTCTTGACCGTTACAGGGTCTAACTGTTTGGGGGTTGACTTTTCCTTAATTTGTACCTGGTGTTGAAATTTTTTGAAATGTTCCTTCTGCTTGTTTGCCTGTCCTCCTCTCTGCTATTGGGGTTTCCTTTTTGCTTATGGTTGACTGTGATGATGCCTTTTCCTCAGGTCTATTTAGGTGCTTGTGGGGTTCTGCCCCGTTGCTGTTGTTCCTTGTGTTTTTTGGTGAAACAATTTGTTGCTTTCTCTTTCCTGGCGTAATCATCTTCTGCTGTTCTGCTTGGTGCTGGGTTTTGTATGGGGATGCTGGTTGTCCTGGCCTTTTTCTATCTCTGGTTTCCTTATTGCCCATAGTTTCCTTTTCTGTGATATGGGTTTTTTTTGAAAATTTGAATAGCCTTTCCCCTTTTGTCCTAACTGTGTGCCATTCGTCGGAGTTGAGCTCCGTCGTCCCGGTCTTTTCGTCGGCCGGATTGATCTTCTTTGAATTAGCACAGTTATGCTGTCCAATGATGAACCTGTTGCATTCTGGGCTGATGAATTCTAAACCTTCATATTGAACTGGTTGATCGATCGCGGTGCGTAACACGAGCTTTAGCTTTAGGGTCTTCGGTAGTGGGTTGTCTAGATTGATCTGGATGCAAAGTCGAGCTAGGTTAAGCTTTTCCAGGTTGAAGGTTTTGTCATCAATCTTTGCTGGTTTCCCTATCGCCTCCCCAATTTTCTAAAAACTTTCCTTACCGTAGAATTCCACTAGTAGATTTGGTAGTCTGATCCATGCCATAATGTGGCTTTGTGTTCTTGGGGTTAAACATGGGCTCCCATTTTCTTACTGTGATTAGGATGCCATTGTAGAACCATGGCCCCGCGTGAAGAACAAAATTCATATCCTTAGAATAAAAAAGTCTCACCAGTAGGTAACCTGATCCTAGACAGTGATAGGTGAAGGCAAGGCATTTCTTCCAAAGCTTCTTTAGCTTCAGCATAAGTGGTTCCGGGTCGATGATCGCTCCAAGTGGCTTAACTATCGCTGCATTCTTCCACTTCTCATACTGGTGTGTGAGTTCTTCCTCAGTGAATGTGACTATTTGTGGGTCTCCCTCCAGGTTGCTGGCTGTTACTATCTACTTGATTGCTGTTTGTCCTATCTCTTGTCCTTCAGTGCACCTTCAGTTTAGAAGAACATCCTTGTACGAGATCAGGCTGACAGTCAGCCGGGGAATAATGGGGCTCGGTTGTTGTTTTGGGTGGGTTCTGGTGGATGTATGGTGGTATTTTGGGTGAGTTCCTTATTTGGGATGTTCGTTGCCATTGTGTTTTTGGTGGGGAGGATTCTAGAGTGAGAAAATTTTAGAGAGATGCATTTATGAGAAGCACTTGAGTTGGCATAGTACGATGTAACAGTGAGTTGAGCGAGCCTTGGCAGGGCATAACCTAACAACAACATAGCCAACGAAGAAGTGAAAAAAATTGACACTGGATGATACAAATAAATACTGTCGCTGCAGGAAAGGGATATCGTCTTGAAGCACTTGAACATTCCGAACACCCAAGCTAAAATCATAAACATTCACAGGCTAACGACTAAAATCGCCAACAAGAAGAATCCACAATGTTTAAAATTTTCCATCCATTCCAGATTCTTTCTTTCCATACAAACAGAGGCAAAGTTCAAGAATTAAGTATGGCCAGAATACATGTCCAGACAGGAACTTTTATGTGCGGATAATTCTCTATTGTCTTGAGCCTGAACTATCTGCAACGAGCCATAAGAAACTTGACGTGCTTAGGTTAGCGAAGGACACACCAAATATAGAGGGAGCCCTTTTTTTTTGGTTGCCAGCCCAGTATCCGGAGCTTCACCCCAACTAATATAATGTGAGCCTTTGACCAGGCAAATTTATGGCTTGTTGGAGATATCAGGTGCCAGTGTTAATAAAGGCAACTCTTTTAGCTATAATTGGGTGTAAGAAAATAAGGAGTATCGAGTCATCCTACATAGAAAAAAAATAAAGAAGGAGCTTGATAAAGAAAAGACACATTCAGATATTCAATAATTCCATTGCTCAGCCCCATCTTTCGGAAGAACACACAAATCCTATTAATAAGCTAGATTGTTATACAAGCACAAGGTCACTCGTTAGTATGCAGTGAAATAAACTAAGCCATGGTAACAAAGAAAAGCCAGCTTTCATACCTCCAAATGCGGAGCTAGCACTGGACAAAAGTAACAGGGGAGGAATCTACAAAACAAAGAAATTTAACAGAGTTGGCTTAAAAAACGTTGATGGGTGTCCGGTATTTTTGGCGACCAACTAAAACAAGCTAACAGATTTGCAAAAGGTAGAATGCGGGCGAGTGCAGGTTGAATACCCCAACAACCCAAGGAAGCTACTTCGGCCCTCTAAGACGGTTCTGTAAGTAAGGAAGTCCTGTTCCAGGAAAAAGGGCCAGTCAGTTCATTATCCTTCATGGGCACAAGAGAAACAAACAAAAATTTCGTGGATCCTGAATTACCTGTGTTGAGACCATAAAATGCACTGAGCATTGTACCAATTCCAGCTCCAGCCTAATCAAAAAAGTGCTCATAAGAGGGGAGTTAGGGGAAATAATTGGCACCCGCCTAACATGAAAATATCAAACCAACACCATCCAGACTGGCACCCTATCGGCAATAGGGTAACCGAATCGCTAAAGCAACAAAATCTTCTCAGATGTTGGACAGTACATGTATGCAGTACAGCCCCAGAAGAACTATCGAAAGCTATTACGAACAAACGCCTCACATACCACGGCAGCAGAATCGCTGAAGACCGGAGCGATCGTCTCGCCCTTCCTCTGGGAAACAAACAAACAAAAACCCAGAATCGAACAGTTCAGGAGACATCGACAAAATCGAATGAAATCAAACAAAAAAGAAATAGAAAGGAGAGAAAACTCCATCAAAGGGCGGGCGGGGAGTTACCGCCAGGGGGTCGAGGAGGGAGAGACAGCGGGGGCAACGCGGAGAGCGGAGAGCCGAGACCAGGCAACATGGTGGGATCGTGCCGGAGGTTCCCACTCCTCAGCTTCTGCTCGTAAACCTCCATCGTCCCCATCTTTGCCCTCCCGACCATCGAACGCCACTCTCCTCGTCTCCGACTAATCTGAAAAATAAAAATGTGATCTTTCTAATTCTATCATCAAATTCCTAGCAAAAATTTTTGTGGGCTTAAATATTTATGATTATTTAATAAATCTACATAATAATCTTTTTCAGGCCACCCCGGGGCTTTCTTAATATAATGATTTAATAAAACTAGGGTTTTGGGTTTTTTGAGGGAGGAGCCGATTGCGATTGCTACTACTTGGCTGTTTCGGCAGCCAACAAAACCCAACAAACGTTTCGGATTTGAGTAAGGAAGACAAGATTCTGGAGGGAATGTATTGACTCGTGCGATCCGTGAAAATGGCGACTTCTGGTCTCGTCAGCAAGATCACCACCTTCAGACAAGCCTTGGGCTTTGTCAGACGACACCTCAGCGCCACCGCCGCCGCCTCGGCAGCCCCTTCTTCGCCGACATCGATCGGGGAGAAGAATCCGAAGACGAGGAGGAAGAAGAAGAACCTGTTCGAGGTGGCCCAGTTCTTGCCAAACTGGGGGCTGGGGTATCACATGGCCAAAAACCATTGGACCGGCGTCTCTTACCAGATCACCAAGATCAACCTCTACAAGGTCCGCCCTTTCTCTTGATTTTCAACAAGGTTTGCGTCGTTCGATGTTGGGTTTTGACGATTTCCTTGACTGTCGGGTTGATATCTTTTCCGTTGATTTCAGGATGGGAGACACGGGAAGGCTTGGGGGATAGCTCACAAGGACGGTGAGTTTTTCTTCTTACTCGGAGGATTGTCGTTACTTGGTAGCCTGCTTGATACCATTGTGTGACGGTTCTGAAATTGAGTATAGACCTGCACATATGTTATGTTCCTTCGAAATGAATAACCGTTCGTGGCAAGCCATGAGTTGTGTATTAGGGACTTCAGATTTTGGCACAGAGGGAAAAGAAAATAGCTAACTTTGCCTTTGGAAACACGTCTTACCGAATTGCTTGTGCATTCAAAATTCAATTTCTAGTTTGGGTTGGGTTTCATACTTAGTCAAAGGACGAATTCTAAGGAATTATCTGTAGCCTGCAATGATGAAAAGGAAGGCTCGCCATCTCTTGAATCAGAAGTCAACTGTTGAAAGATTTTTGTGTTTTGTGCAAATTCTTGCCTTTCCTCTGAAACTTGTGCAAGCATCCATCTTGCTGTGGTGTGTGTTACGTGTTTTCTGTTCCCTCAAGGTGTTGCTTTGATGTTTGTACACTTCCAACTTCCAAGCTGATTGTGAGAGACTTATTGGAGTTAGCTTGCGAATGATGCTCCATTGTGTGCTGACCATATAGTCCTGGGTGATTGGCTTAAGGCAACCAGCTCTAGGAATTCCTTTGTTTTGTCTTGTTTCTTGCTTTGTTGCTTCCTTCCACTCTCATGGCCCATGGGATGCACTTTTATGGTGCTATGGAAGTGTATTGATTGATTTCATTGCAAGAAAGTCAATCACATTCTAAGGGAAAAGTTTGGTTGTTGAGCTTCATCCTTTTGATTGATTTTGTTTATTATTTTTGGGGCTGCCCTGATGTTCGTCCTGCTTCGCTTTTCTCAGGCACACCAGCTGCAGATGCTCCAAAGAAAATCAGCGGGGTGCACAAGCGATGCTGGAGATATCTTCCAAACCTGACAAATCTTTCAGTGAAAGAACCACCCTCAACCAAGCCATTGGAAACACCTCAATCTCAGGGTGTGACATCTTGAGGCTGATTGTATGCAACAGAGCAATTCATCCCTCCTTAACTCCAATGAGCAATTTCTGTACACCAATCAACTTTCTGCTGTCATGGAATTGTTTTAAGTGTATCCCCTGGCCTTGGAAATGGTTTCATGTGTCAACTCTTAGGAAACGTGATTTTTTTCACCTTTTCAATGGTTTTATTTTCTTGGCCTTAGCTTTCATCTTCTCAATGCTATAAATACAAGGTCGATGTACCAAAAGATTACAGGCGTTGATGTAATAAGACGAGCTTTAAATTGAATAAACCATTCATTCATTCATTCATCAACCTAAAAAGAGCTGTCAAAACTGCAGGATCCAATCGACCAAACCAAACTCCACAAAATGTTATTCACACCAAAATGACTACACTAACTACAGAGTCCGGGAGCCATAGTTCCTCCTGTTACTCCTACCACTGTGAAGTCACCAACCATCACAATCGCAAGATGTTTCTGCTAATCTGCTGCTACCATGGTCTTGCCATAATCCTATAATTCAGAATCCATCTGGTACAATCCCATGATTCATGGCATTAGTCCCTTGGATGTTTTAGACATCCATAAAGTGGCTCTGATCCGCAGAGAATATGAAGATTACTTCACATGATCAGTGGACTCCATTTGTGGTAATCCCATTCAAGAGATTGTATTGCTCCTCTTTACTTTTGACTTCCTTATCTTTGGAGCTCACTGGAAGGATTTGTTGGGATGAAGACAACGATCTATCCGGCAACTCTGTAATGAAAGGAAAAATACAATGAATTAGGTCATTTCCCACAAAAGAGATGAATGGAGTAGCAAAAGAGAAACCAGAAGAGTCCCGCTCACCTGGTAATTTCTTGTTGATGAAGAAAATGATGAGGTTCACGGCATACCTACACAAGTTAGATACAGCTTATCAGAAAGTGTTTCTGCTGAAAATAATAAGCAAAACAACCAAGATAAGTTTCTTACCAGGCCACTACAACATCAACCGAGTAATGCTTGCGGGAAGCTATGATAAGCACACTCTGAACGACCGCAAGGAACCAACCACATTGCTTGATGAACCTGGAGCAAGCCAAGATGAATGTTAAATATATAACTACAAGACTCTGAATCGCCCATCCAAAATAAACGAAACAGAAAAAAGGAAAGTATTACAGATAACACTACTAAGATTTGATTGCCAAAAATCATTAATAAGACCCAGTTCTATACAATATTTGACTTAAAACAAATTTATCAAGCCATTGATCTATTGGTACCTCTTCATGCCATATTGCTGATAGGTGTTCACGAAGACCAAGGTAAAGATCATGTGTGATGAGAATATCAGATCTCCACAGCCATAGAAAACCCCTCGTGGAACTGCACAAAGACTTGCTGTATAAGCAACAGCAACTTTCGCCGTGAAATGCAAAATGTACTATGTGAAGATCTACCCACAATTTAGCAAAAGCACTTCGAAAGGGCTTCCTGGTGGAGGCAGTGTGGCAAGCTTTGAGCCCTAATGAGATGTTTCAGTCAAATAATTGCAACGGCACCCAAACTCTCCAACATGTTCATCATGATCATGAATACTTACCTCTCGGCAATGATAATTCGGACCAGGTAGCTGAGTCGAATAGAACGTGATGATTCGGAGTATTTGAGAGGCCTGCAAATTTGATTAGACAACAGAAACACGATTAGGCCAAAGTAAACTGTTTGAAACTAACTTATAAAAAAAAAGTTTCAGACTACAGCCTGACACTATCCTTTGCCAAATCAGTCAATGAATGAGACTAAAATGGATGCATGTTCACATATACTGGAATGCATGCTGCCAATTTCATGATATCTCAATCTGCTGAATTGTTCATCTTCATCCATGTTTGAATAAGAAAATGTTTTAAATGTAAAATATTCGGTAGCATGATCAGAATGATAGGCTAACAAATGCAGGCTGACTTATATATATAAACAGCACAGGCCATGTCATTATATATATCACACTTCTTTAAAATTAAGAAATATATTACAATACTCACAACTAGATAAGCAAGAACCCGGCACCACAGCAAGACCGTGTAGATTTTCTTGTTCTGATATATGAAAGGGTGAAAGCTCCACTGCAGCAGATAAATATCCCATGATGAATGATGATATATTACGGACATCAGAAGCACAACAACTTGTTGAAGAGAGCATCACAAAGTATCGAGCGATGGAAACAATGCGGCCACCAAATTAGATCTTACCAAAACAAAGGAAAAGAATATGAGGCCAAATGTGCTCTCACTGATATATGCATTTTCCTGACCGAGTTCCTGCATGTGAAAAAATCATAACATCAAAATGCTACCGTGTTGAGAGACTCACATAGAAATGTCTCCTTACCGGAATAAGTAAAAAACCTATGTCCTGGAGAACTGGTCCAGGCCGATGTAAGTAATGAACTCCTCTAGCTGCCAAACCATGTATGTACTGTCAAAAAGGGAAGCAAACTCAATTTAAGTGATCCCAAACCAATAATTCTAATAACACCAACCAGACAAGATGGAGGACCTGTAAGAGAAAGAGGAGTTGTTTGAAAGCACAAACACAACGTATCACTAAAAAATAAACAGAGCACGTGCAAACAGATCTTTCACTATCTTTTGCAGTACAAAACATTTTGTTATTAACAATCGGCTCGGTGAAATGTGCTTCCGAAAATAAGTATCAAACTCTTTTATTAAGCATAGAGGAACTCCCAGCAATTATTTGTAGTCATAGCTTTCTCAAGTCAATTATGATATCTACAAGCTCGTCCACTCCCTATTTAAATTAGTCAGAACAATGAAGAGCGACAATTGCTCTTGTGACATTGTCATATAAAAGTAACCAGATTTAGCCACAGACCAAAAACATAATCAAACCATTCAATGCATGAATCCAACTGTGCTGGTTTTGGCCTTTAGGAATCATCCCCAGCCAACTCATTTTCAGCGTTAGATCATGCAAAAAGCGAGTTGCCGACCAGAAAGAACTCCTTTACTCCAATTCAATACCTAAACACCAAACGGGCCAAAAACACATTTGACGAAAGCAAAAATGCAGACGAAAGTCGGAAGGACGAACCTGAAAAACGATGCCGCCAAGGAGATACTTCCAGTTTCCGGAGAGAAGCTTAATCTCGACGTTAATCTCCGCACAGATCTTCTTCCATAGCTTCACACACCAACAGGAATTCAAGCCGAAGATGAGAAGGAGGACATCATCAAAGCAACAGATTCGAAGGTTTTAAAAGCGGACTAAAACCTTTGAAGCCTCCCGAGCAACAAGAACCGTCATTTCTCCAAAAAAAGAACGAATTGGGGTGGGTGGAACGAAGCCCGAGAATCAAAACAAACCCGACCAAATCAGTTCCCAACTGATCAACCCCCACCAAACCGCCCCCGGCCAAAAGGGAAACAATTTATATTTGCTTCCTTCACCCAGAAAGATCGCGCCGTAAGATCGAAACAAAATGTCAACAAACTTATAGAAAATATTGAATTTTTTATCCCTTCGGAAGAAGGGAACAAAGAGAGATCGAGGATCGGAACCGGGGTGGTCTCCAGATGGAAATGCAAGGAGGTTGGTTTAAAAAGAAGCCGGCTTTTTTTCTTGGTGGGGTTGGTATTTTGACCAGTTTGAAAGGAAAGGGAAGGAGAAAAGAAGGGGATTGGGTCGAGAAAGGAGACGCCGGCCGGGGAGGGAGGAGGTTTCGAAGAACGTCTTTGATTTTTGGGTCAGAGGGGACGGGGACGAGGACGAGGAAGACAAATGGGGCGACGTTAACTTGTCTGTCGGGATGCCCGGCCGGGGGCTTCCATTTCCAGGCCGAAAAGAGAGAGGTGTCCGATTCACGAGATGCTCGTGGGGACCACTCCTCCCCCAATTTTTAGTTTTCTGATAGGGAGGAAAGGAAAAGGAAGAAGAATCTTGTTTCTTTTCTTTGAATTGGGGTCACGCGGGTAAGACACGGCTAAACCCACTCTGTCTCTGCCGTAACATGGGGATGGTGAGTGATGGGGGGCGTTCATTTCACTACATTATGGATGATAAGTAATTTAGTGGGGAAGTGGATTAGAAGCTCAAGACAAGCTGTCAATGGGGGACAGACATGTGCCCCCCTCCAGACCATGACAGACAGATGGCGGAAAAGTGTTCCTCAATCAAATTGTTGGGTGGGGGACTTTACAGGGCAGGCACAGAATTCGAATCCCATGTTAGTTCTAAGAATATTAAATTATACCCTTCTGATAGTTTGGGGTCAGTTGAAGGCCCCTTCTAATGGGGAACAAAGCACTGATTCAAGCATCACTTGGAAGTAACAAATGTAGTTCTAGCACAAAAATTCAGTCCCTGTCATAACAGCAAAACACCCCAAGGG
This sequence comes from Melastoma candidum, assembly GCA_023653495.1. Classification (NCBI taxonomy): domain Eukaryota; kingdom Viridiplantae; phylum Streptophyta; class Magnoliopsida; order Myrtales; family Melastomataceae; genus Melastoma; species Melastoma candidum. The sequence continues at coordinate 4,852,537 of CM042889.1, read as the reverse complement.
TGTGCAATTTGGCAACGCATTACAACTATAAAAGGAACCAAAAAGGCCAAATGACGGTTTTATCCTAATAACCTCCCTTGAGATCGTTGACGACATCATAGGGTATGGGGGTGACAGTCTCCAACCTCGCGCCCTCCACCATGAATCCAGGCTTGGGTCCCTCGGGCACCCTCTTGGTGCTAATGACCTCGCCCCTGGATTTGGCCTCGGCCTTCAGCTGGTCGTTCCTCTTCTTCCTCAGAAGGAAGTCCTCTGCACATCTAGAGGGCTGTACGTGCTCGACACGCACATGGATCCTCTTCCTGATGATCCTGTTACCAACCTGTTTGTTGTTGCATTTATCAGTATCGCTACCTATAAACCTTACGAGGATATGAAAAGAACAGAGTAGTGTATTCCACCAGCCACATCGAAACACAAGCAAAATCCAAATCACATTAATCCAATTCTAGCCCCTCTTCTGAAGTAAAACCCGAACCCTGATTGCTTTCAAATGATTCCCCATTCAAGCTTGTGAAAAGTCCACCACGGGATTGCAACAATAAACACGTGCAGCTCAATGGCTCGAGAATCATAACTGGCCGCTATCCAAAGCCTAAAGCTCATTCATAGGAAGGCAAACCACAAATTAAATCAACCCTAATTCCACACGGATGAATCAATTGGGGTATCAACAGCTCACAACTGCCAGCCGAATCGGAAAGGACAAGCCAGAAAAAATCGCTGACCTGCTTGTTGATCTCAACGCCGATGGCGCGCTTGGTGACGTTCCAGACGCGACCGGTGCGGCCGTGGTAGAACTTGTGGGGCATGCCCTTGTGGACGGCGCCGTTGACCTTGACGTCGACGTAGTCGCCGATCTTGTAAGTCCGGAGGTAAGTGGATAAAGGGATGTAACCCTTCTTCCTGAATGGACGGGAGAAGAGATCCCTTGTCCTCGATCTCAACCCGTGTCCCGCTGGCATCTTCTCTCCTCCTCCGACGAGTCTGCCGCCGCCGCCCGCCCTGCGCCACTGGGAGGAGTCGAAAATCCCCTCGTGGATTTTATATGGTGGTGACTTAGGGTTTAGGGTAAGGGTTTCGGGCCGCGGTTATGTTGGGCTCAATGGGCCTAACATCGATTTCGGTCCTTTTAGGTATTGGGCTTTTCCTGAAACCCGTTACACTCTAACCTAATTATTATCGTCAAAATTACTGCATGAGTTTTGAGAATACGATTTTAAATGAATTATCCTCGATAATATTATCGTTTTGTTTACCAAAGAGAGATTTGTGTAGTATATATGTGCTAGGTGGAAGCAGGACCCCTAAAAACATCGTAATTATTTATTACACATGAATAAATACATGTTTCGTATAAGATTCAGGTAACCTATTTAAAATGAAAGTAAGAATTTTCTTACCAAATTTTGATGCATACAAATTAAACATCTCTCGCTTTTCGGGCATCAAACGACGTCGTACTTGTGTCCCCGAACGGACAATTCCCTCCTTCCTCGTCATTCCCCTATCTCTCTCTGCAATCATATTCTATATATATGACCATTTCCTTCCACCTAGTTCCATTTCCATCGTCCCACTGTAAGAAAACGAACTCCCATCATCATCATCGGCGTCGTCATCACTCTCTCCCCCCCCTTCTTTGCCCTTTCTCCCCATTTCCCATCGCAAACCCCAGAAAAAATCGATTCACTCGCAATCGTCCACCCCCTCCCCAAAATCGCACCTTCCCTCCCAAAGCCTACATCCGTCGACCTCTTCCCGGCTCTCGATCCGATCCTGCTTGCTAAAACCCTAGCCGCCGGGGGGGGGGGGATTCGGATTTGCGGTAGATGATGCGGTAGGGAGTGAGGTTTCTGGATTTGAGCTTGGGCGTTCCATGGCGGATCCGCTTAATAGGGTTTGTTCGGAGGAGGTCGGTAGGAGTTGGAGGCGGAGCTGAGGTGTTTGAGTTAGGGGGGGCGGGGGGACAGGGAAGATATATTAAGGAGAGATATGCTTAGCGTGGTTCGCGTGCACTTGCCGTCGGAGATTCCCATCGTCGGATGTGAGCTCACGCCTTATGTTTTGTTGCGGCGGTCGGATAAGAGTATTTTTACTGATGACGTGACAGAGTTGGCTCCGGTGGACGGTTGCTTCCTTAGATACAAGTGGTGAGTTGATTGCGCAGATTTTTGTGTGACCAATTTTTGACGTGTAGCCGATGCTGGAGTAACGGAGAAAAATGTGTCAGAGCTACTCTAAGTTCTCGAGATTCATGTCCCAATGAGACAGCAGCATGGTTCTTTGTTGTTTGTTAGTAACTTTGTCGTGAAATTGACATGATCTGCAAGATGATGACATTAATATTTTAGGCTAATTTTGTCTATCCACTTCTGCCAAAGAATTCTCATGTGGCATTCGCGCCTAGCAGGGTTTAGAGAATTGATTATTGCTGTTGATAGTCATTGATTTTGGAATTCTAGTTTCTGATCCTTATTCTTTATGAAACTCTTACTAGGATACTGAATAGATAGGAACCTAGGGTTTATACCCTCTCTACTGTTGCCAGAGCTATAAAACTAATTCTCATGGATACATACTTCATGGCACTTGTCGCTGATGGTCACACATCCTTTTAACTAGCCTTTGAAGTTTTGGTTTTTTACGCTGCTCTCTCATGAGAGTTGACCTATTATTGTGATGCAGGTACAGAATTCAAAGTGACAAGAAAGTTGCTGTGTGTAGCGTCCATCCATCAGAGCTGGCTACATTGCAGTGTCTTGGATGTGTGAAAGCCAAATTACCCGTGACGAAAAGCTATCACTGTACACCCAAGTGTTTTTCAGATGCATGGTACCATCATCGTATTCTTCATAACCGTGCCGCAACTGCTGTTAATGAGAATGGAAATGAAGAGGAGGAGCTGTTTGGTAGATTAAATAGCTCAGGATCTGGAGTTATTAATACTAGTTTATCAAGCTCGGCATCGGGCTCAAGTTTGTCAAATGGCATGACACCTTTGTATCCTGCTGCAATTTCCCAGAGAAGTGGAGATGAAACATTATTTGAAGTTGCGCGATCTAAAACCTACACGCCAACATCTGATGATGTTGGACACGTTCTCAAGTTTGAGTGTGTTGTGGTAGATGCCACAACGAAGCTGCCTGTAGGTCATATCAGCAGCATTTCAACTTCTCGTGTTATTCCTGCACCGAGCCCAAGTCCACGTCGGCTGATCTCCGTTGGTGCAGCAGACATGATGGGGCATTTAGATCCCGATGGCCGTGCTACATCTTCTGGGATATTTTCTGTCCTGTCATACAACATTTTGTCTGATACATGTGCCACAAGTGAATCATATACCTACTGCCCTTCGTGGGCACTTTCTTGGCCATATCGGAGACAAAATCTGCTTCGAGAAATTATTGGTTATTGTGCAGATATTGTTTGCCTGCAGGAGGTACAACTAATACCTGGCAACTTCCTTGCAACTAGTACATTACACAGTATTTCCTAGTGTGATGAATTGCTTGATGCCATCATTCGCTTAAGGCATCACTTTTTTGCTCTGGCTAATCGTTGCAATAGCTTATTTACAGGTTCAAAATGATCACTTTGAGGAATTCTTTTCCCCGGAGTTGGAGAAGCATGGGTACTCAGGTTTATACAAAAGGAGGACAAGTGAGGTTAGTCAGAAGTTCTGTTTTCTACTTAACCTTGGAGATAAAACTCCATCTGATGCTCTCTTTGTCAATTGTCATTTCTAGGTTTACACAGGAAACTTAAATACAATTGATGGCTGTGCTACATTTTTCCGCAGAGATAGATTTTCTCATGTTAAAAAATACGAGGTATGCTGCACTGTCTTGTAGTAAGCACACGCCTATCCTGTATCAGGGTTCTTTCCTTTTATGTATGTGATTTGGTTCTTGACTGTGATAAATGACTATATGTCAAGTACAACAAATGTAAATTGTTCAGACTCGATGATATTATGTCCCTGTTGCAGGTTGAATTTAACAAGGCAGCCCAGTCCTTGACAGAAGCTTTTCTTCCAACTACCCAGAAGAAAAATGCCTTGAACAGACTTGTTAAGGTTCGTGAATCTGTGTCTCATTTAATTCCATCTAATATTGATTGCTTTGACTATGCCATAATGCTAATTCAGTAGCTTATTCTGTGTTTTCACATATGCCTTTTAGGATAATGTTGCCCTTATAGCTGTTTTGGAAGCAAAATTTGGTAATCCAGTTGCTGGTGATGTTCCTGGAAAGAGGCAGCTATTGTGTGTGGTAAGACTTTTGCTTAATTCTTGTTGTTTGTTGAAATGCTGTCATCTGAGCCTCTATGTACATTTCTGGTGATATATTTAGCCTGTCACAAGATAACTGTCTTCCGTGTCATTTCCAGCATGTTAACAAACAAAATAACTGTGATGGCAATTCTCTTCCCTTTCTTTTTCATTTCCATCATGTACTCCATTCAATGCCCCAAAAGTGTGATTTGTACTTAGCTATATACAGCATAAGCATGCTGACTGTGTCAGAGATGAGTAAGTGGATTAAAATCAGTGTTTCTTTTGTTATTTGGAGGACTATTGAATGTTGATTGTCAGTGGAGTGTAAGTTTTTGGGTGCGCCGATGATGCCTGCCATGAAGTTTGTTCGGAATTCAAATGTAAAATTGACTCTTCATCAGGACTAGTGTCCGTCTTAAAGTGCTCAGCTGCCTTCGTGAATGCGTTCTTTTCCATGACCAATTTTAATGCATTATTTTGTGATTATCACTTAGTGATGTATTTCCTTGTTCCTTGTAGGCCAACACGCACATAAATGTGTCGCCAGAGTTAAAGGATGTAAAATTGTGGCAGGTTTTGTCCTCTGTCCAAGTGATGGTTGTCTAATGTTGTTTCTGCTGTGAACACTGAGCTTCTCTTCTCGTTCTCCGTGTCAGATTCACACTCTATTGAAAGGTTTGGAGAAAATAGCTGCTAGTGCAGACATTCCAATGTTGGTCTGCGGGGACTTCAACTCGGTTCCAGGAAGGTAAGTTATCTTAGTCCTGAACTGTTCTCATCATGTCCATCGTTGTTGTTCGTCAATTACTAACCTTAGCTGCTGCAACTTACTGTAGTTCCCCCCATTCACTTCTTGCGATTGGGAAGGTCGATCCATTGCATCCCGATTTAGCTGTTGACCCACTCAGCATCTTGCGTCCTCCTGGAAAGCTGACCCATCAATTGCCATTGGTACGTTTTGTCTTGTTAGACAGCTTCACTTTTTCTTTCATCTTCTACATTTGCAACCAGCTGAACGGTGGGTTCTAATGACACTGAATGGCGGGGAATTTATATTTCAGGTCAGTGCGTATTCTTCCTTTGCGAGAATGGGTCCTGGTCCTATATCAGAACAGCAGAAGAGGAGAATGGACCCCGCGACGAACGAGCCCTTATTTACGCATTGCACCAGAGATTTCATCGGCACACCGGACTACATATTTTATACAGGTGGTTATTACAAATCCTTAATTGATTAGCCCTTGTCCTGCACACTCGTTAATGCATAGTCGCGACTGACTTTTCCGACAACCGTCACCATCGAATTCTGCTTCAGCGGACTCTTTAACGGTAGAATCCCTGCTGGAGCTCTTGGACGAGGATATCTTGAGGAAAGACACGGCACTTCCTTCTGCCGAGTGGTCTTCAGATCACATCGCGCTGTTGGCTGAGTTTCGGTGCAAGCCTAGGACTAGACGATGACGCAGGTGTGAGATCAATGTCTCTTTTCTTTCCCGATTACTTTCTTCCTTTCTTGCACCCTTCTTCATTGTGTGCGTGATTTTGTGGATGTTCCATGAATAGGTGATGAATGACTTGAGGAACCATAAGTTATGTAAAACGGAGGAGAAGGTGGCCCTAAACAGGATCTGTTGTAAGCTGTGTTTGGTACATATTCTTCCTGTGTACTTTCTTCCTGGGACGGTGATTTTTCCTTTTCATTTATGCTTGGTAATATCTCCCTTCCGAATGGACCTGCATGCATCGTTGTTCCCCCCCCCCCCCCCCCCCCACGTAGAAAAATGTCATAAGTGCCCTCTTCTTTAATAGCCATTCCTGCTCTTTGGTTTCTTTCTTCCTTTTATGTTTCCCTCTTCTAAAATGTCCACAGAAATCTGTTCAGGAATTGCCTGTCGGACGGGATCGCGTCCCACTGTAAGTTAATGTCACCATCTACTCCATTGTTGGCAATATCGATGACAGGCTCGTAATGCTATGCTGCAAAATAAACACCAGAATCTTGCAGCCCGACTAGCATTTTTTAATCATTGTATAAAACTAGACATGTTCATAGTTGTTAGGCGGTCCACAGAACAAGAGGCCAACCTTCTCGATGGTTTCACTTGACTAGTCCCAACCCGAGGGGTGACCATATGCTGCATTGTTGCAGCCCCCGTCGTGGTAGCCACCAGAACGGGTTGAACGAGCCTTCTCTCCTGAAGTCATGGCCACCAAAACGATTCTTACTGCTGCCGTACGACCTTGATGCGTATTGCATCAGCCAAGGAGGCACTTGTTCGATTCTTGCATCTGTTCCGACGGGGGCCTTGCCAGGGATGACTCGTACACGATGTCTTCCAATATTTCATTTTCCCATCGCCAAAAAAATGGGCTCCTCACGATGCGATATGCATCTAAATCAACATAATAGCTCTTCGATTTTTTCTATGCGAGACTACACAAAGCACAGCTCTTACATGTTTCTCTAGGGCTTTGTTTCATTGAAAAAGAAAATAAAAAAAAGGATAGAAAGTTTCAAAAATCCTTATATACAATTTCAAAGTCGAATTTATAGAGTTTGACTTCTTTAATGAGAACTTTTTTGAAGTCGAACTGGTTCAACTTTTTTCTTTGGCAAAATTAAAACTGTACTGTTTATCATATTTTATGAACTTTTTTCTTAATTACCTTATTTGGGAACTTTCCTCCGCATGCTAACTATAAGTAATTCGCTTCAAGCTTCATGTTAGTGAACTGTACAAAGGGTGCCATCAAAATAGAATAAATTCAAGTCCCACCGTAAAAGAGTCCGGCCTTATATATAAGTTTAAGCGACTATTCACTCTATTGTTTACTGAGTTTGTAATGTTGTCCGCCAGATATAGAATTGGATGCATAGTAATAAAGTATTCCAATTAAAAAGATAAATTAATCATAATTGCAATTGCTGGCCATGAATTTCTTTAAATAAGAATAATTTTGTCCCGTCTGTCTTTTAGTTTTGCGTTGTTTCCTCCTCCCTCCAATTTGTTCGCTCCGCTGGTCCAAAACGACACCGTGCAATTTCCCCCCTTCCTCTCCCCACACCTCGGAGCCGGAGCTTTTAACGCCCCCCACCCCACAGTCGGAATCACGCGCCTCGGGATTGCCGGAACTCCGGCTAGGGTTTCCTTCTTCGCTTCCCTCCCCCTCCCCGACCTCCGGATCCGTCGCCTCCGTCCCCCCCCCCCCCCCCCGATCGATAACAAATGGGGGCGAATTCGCCGGCCACCGATGCCAGCACCGCCGCCGATCTCGACGAGCAGATCGCCCAGCTCATGCAGTGCAAGCCCCTGTCTGAGCATCAGGTTCTCGATTCTCGCCGTCGGATCTGTGTGGATTTCGGATTTTTTTGTTGTTTGTAGATTAGCGTGGATTATTGCCTTGACTCGATGAGATCGACGGTGTTGTGTCGTGGATTTTACCGAGGGTTTTTTCAGCCTCTTGGTTTCGGTTTTTGAGATCTCGTTGTGGATGTAAGCTTTTTTTCCTGGTATGTTTGGTTGAAGATGCAGTGCGAACGTTTTCGTCTCCAGTGAAGAGAGTGGAGAGGAGTTGTTTGTGCGTTGGAGACTGGTGAGGGGAAATGGAAGCTCCGCGTGGAGGATAAACTTTCTAAAACTGCTCATTAGAGACTAATGAACTTGTTTTGGTGGTGGTGCCAGTGATTACAAGGCGCTCGCCTAGGCGCGCCTAGGCGCTCGGGTGAGGCGAGGCGAGACCTCCTCGCCTATTTTGGCCTAGGGCGGGCGACAAGGTATAAGCGCTGCCTAGGCGAGCGCCTCGCCCAAGGGGCTTAAAAGGCGCCCCTCCCCCCAACACACAAAACAAAAGCTTATTTTACGGTTTTACCTGATTCTTTTCTCTCCCAAGCCGCTTAAAAGACGACCCTAAACCCTTGTTGCGCCCCTCAGCCCCCCATCCACTCCCCATCTCTCCCCAGCCGCGCCCCTCCCCCCCAACCCACGTCAGCCCCCCAATAGGCCAGCCCCATCAAGTGTCGTCGTCATCCCCCCACCAAGGCCAGCCCCCGTAGGTAATCACCCTCTCTCTCCCCCCTATTGTCTAGGAAAAGGAAGAAGGACGAAGGAAGAAAACTCTGGTCAATATGGGCAAGGAATAAAAGAAAAAGTTGTGGAAGGGAGACGAAACAAAAGGCTGAAATAGGGTGAAGCGGAAGAAGAAGAAGTCTTCTTTTTACTTGCATGTTTCGTTTACGGAGGTGGTTGTTTTGTGTTTGTGCCTAGGGGAGAGTGGTGGCATTTCAGAAGCGGCTGTTTGTGCATGTGTTTGTGTGTTTGTGTTTACAGAGGATGTATGTCTTTTTTATTTAAGAAGACATTGGTATTTCAATTGTTTTTAAAGCCTAGCGCCTAACGCCTCGCCTAGCGCCTAGCGCCTAGCGCCTCGGGCGATGAGAGGCCTTCTCGCCTTGGTGGCGCCTCAGCGCTTTGTAATCACTGGGTGGTGCTAATCGATTTTGATGTATTATACCTAGGGAGCGAACGTTCGCTGGATTTATTTATATGCCGTTGCTCTGTTTGTGCTTGTATCTGTCATTGTCGATCTCTATCCGTCATTCAGAAAAGATGATTTACTTTGCTGTACTTCTATTTTTAAATGGGGAAAATGAACACAGCATGGGCTTGCCCTATTACTCCTGCGATGACTGCAGAATTTCTTTTTCATTCTTTTAAATTGACACGAAGGATTCTCCTTTTAGGTTAGAGGCTTATGCGACAAGGCTAAAGAGATACTGATGGATGAAAGCAATGTCCAGGTACAGAAAGCGCTCAAATATAGCTGAGATTTTGGGTTGATTTTAATTTTTTCATTTTTTCTTGTGTCACAGCCTGTAAAGAGCCCAGTAACAATATGCGGTGACATCCATGGACAGTTCCATGATCTCGCGGAACTTTTTCGTATTGGAGGAGAGGTGATGAACAATGGCTCTTCGAGTGGCCCATTGTCCCTTTTCTTTTCTCTGTCAAAGATAAAGAATTTTTGTTATGCATAAGTGGACAGTCATTGAGCATTTAAATTCAAGAGCTCAAGCATTTGGGTGTTTAATGGAATGCCCCCTCCCCCGGTTAAAAGAATTGCCTACAAATTTCTTCTTCCTTATAGAAAGAGTTACTGAATCTGGAATATGCTATCCCATTTGATACATGGTTTTTGTTTTCTCTGTGTTGCCATTCCCCTTACTTGTCCATTTATTTGCAGTGTCCAGATACAAATTACTTGTTCATGGGTGATTATGTGGACCGTGGATACTATTCTGTGGAGACTGTGACGGTGAGTTTATGCTGGTTTTTTAATGTTTTATGCACCTGTATGTATGGTATGTGTGCCTCAAGTTAAAGGTTAGTTTAGACTTTGAGTCAAGACAACTGGTATTGATTAAACATGTATGCTCTTTTCCCATTGTCTTGTGTGGACTTGGGATAATACATATATTGCCATACAGATTTTATTTTCTGTATCAATCATGAAAGATTTATTTTAGAGCTTTTTTTCTTTGTGCTTTTTTTCCTTCCTTATTGATAATTTTTTTGTCTTGTGCTTGTTTTGCTGTATGAGGTAATACATTGTTCAGTCTTACTCAGAAATTGGCTTGTCTATTGTGTTAAAACATTTTTATAAAATGTGATTGCTTGATATGCCCAGCTTCTAGTTGCATTCAAAGTGCGTTATCCCCAACGGATTACCGTTCTAAGAGGAAATCATGAAAGCCGGCAGGTACAATTTTGCAGGTTATAAGTATTCTATTTGTGGGCACTATCAATTTTGGATGCACTAATATTAAAACATCCTGAATTCCACAAAGAATCTGGCATTCATTATCAATACAACTTCTTCATAAGTTTGACGTTGATTGCTGATTTCCTCATTGACAGATCACCCAAGTTTATGGCTTCTACGACGAATGCTTGCGGAAGTGAGTCTTTCGGCTCATGTTAAATTGGCGCTAATTGATATGTCTTTAGCTTCTCCATAAGCATCTTCTTAAAGTTCACTTTTACTTGTCATTTGCATATTTCCCTCTCCAGCAGTGTTAGACTACTTGGTGACACAGAGATAACGGATGATTATTGCACCTAAGTGTGGCAATCCTGTTAATGCCTATGGCTTTGTCTGGACCTCCGTGGTTTTTAGGATTGTCTAGCCTTCCTGTTCAGTCGATTGCTGCTTGAAATTGATTTTGTTTCTCTTCTGATTAATAACAAATTATTCTTCTGATGGGTTTCCTCTTTTCACATATAGTTATGTGCTGTCAGATGATTAAAGGCTGCAATTTGTTGTTAGGATGATATTTACAGACCTTTTAAGTCCGTGAGTCTACTTATTGCTACTAAAGCCCATGTCAGATGATTAAAGGCTACAAATTAATTAGACTCATTTTCCTTATTGCTGATCTTGGCAGGTACGGGAATGCCAATGTGTGGAAGATATTTACAGACCTTTTTGACTACTTTCCATTGACTGCGTTGGTATGACATGATAATTTTCTTTACTTGTCCACTTTTTAAGTCCGTGAGTCTTAGATAATCTTGATTTAAAGACTACAATTATGCACTCTTATTAGGTACACCTAGACACATCAAAATGAAATTATTGTGCAGTTACAGCATTTGTTTGGTAGCTAGGATTACCCTTAATGACAAAAAAAGAAAATTAAATATTTCGACCATATTTCTAGTTTCATGATATTTAACTCGGTTTCGTAGTGTGGTATTCTCATTTTAGGTAACTAACATTTGTTAATTTCAGTGAGGTATTACAGTGTCATGAGCAATTTACAGGACCTTGTGTTACCCATTTTGAAGAAGATTCTAATATTCCAATTTCAGCCTCTTTTTCTGATCTTTTTCTTGTACAGGTGGAATCGGAAATTTTTTGTCTTCATGGTGGATTGTCCCCTTCGATTGAAACCCTTGACAGCATTAGGAACTTTGATCGTGTTCAAGAGGTGCCCCATGAAGGGCCCATGTGCGATCTATTATGGTCAGATCCAGATGACCGTTGTGGTTGGGGCATTTCTCCACGTGGTGCTGGCTACACTTTCGGCCAGGTCATTACACGATTTTTTTTTTTTTTTTTTAGAAAGGGTAGTTTCATTCAGAAAATAAAATAGGCGTTACACGATTTTTAGCTGATGCATTTCTTGCCTGTTGTTCTGTCAATGCTAACTAATCGATGTATTTTCTTCACTTGCAGGATATATCTGAACAATTTAACCATACAAACAACTTAAAGTTGATTGCTAGAGCTCACCAACTGGTGATGGACGGGTTCAACTGGGCACATGTAATAATCATTCCTTACATCCGGGCCCCTGCATGGCTTGCCTTTACTCAAAATTATTGAGATTTCGTAGTTATAATTCCTACCTTATTGCAGTCGTTCATACAAATGCTAACACCCGTGATTGCATGCATTAACAGGAGCAGAAGGTCGTCACTATTTTTAGTGCTCCTAACTACTGTTATCGCTGTGGGAACATGGCTTCTATTCTTGAAGTCGACGACTTCAAGGGCCACACTTTTATCCAGGTAACACGGATGTCTTCACTTAAAATGACGTTCCTTGATTGTGATCTTATGTCTGTCTTCGAAACCTGGATCTAAGAGTTGTCGCCTTGCAGTTCGAGCCTGCACCTAGAAGAGGAGAGCCGGACGTTACACGCAGGACACCAGATTACTTCCTCTGATGCGGCTATGTGAATGTTACCAGGTAGAGTTTTGTGTTCCATTTGTGTTTAAGAATGGATGTCTCCAGAGGGGAGACGTACCGGGGTCAGAAAGTTGGTCTCAACACGCCTCATTGTAAGATGAAGGTAATCATACCCATGAGAGATGCTGCTCGCAGGTCCCAAGAGCAGGTTCGGGGCATCGCATCCTGAAAAATGATAAGTGTTCTCTCTTTCCCCCTTTGCTGTATTACCGCATTTTTTCTGGTGACGAATTCAAATATGTTGCTTGCATTAGTAGTCGTCCATAGCCCACGTTACAGAAATTTCGTACTTATTTATGAATCCAGGAATGTCTATTATTTTTCACGATGTCACTGCACTCGGATTAATTTCGATCTGTTCTCATCTATATTTTGTTTGTGGTTAATTTTACGATCGTTCTCATCTTTTCCGAAGTTTCTAAAGAGATGAAAAAATATATATAATGATTAGTTCCATTTACTTATAAGCTGAGGCCGAAGAAGAGAGAAGGCACAAGGTCTGACGAATGAAAAGTCATCACTTCAAGTCCTCCTAAAATTAGACGAAAGAAAGAATCGTCACTTGCGACTTCGCTCAATTTTTGGGTGCAAAACTCATGCAGTGTAACTTAATATTGAAACACAAGCATTTATTTTCTCCTAAATAAATCAATTCGTTGTTTCTATTTGCCCGCAACTTCTCTCCATCTGTGGGTTACCTAAAATCTAAACCATAACCATAATTAATTCACACGCCCATGCCACAATTTGTCAAAACTATCAAAACGAAATCAACTCTTTCAATTATTTTTAAGACATCAGGGAAATCTTGTCTCCCATTGTAACTTTTTCCACAAACATCGCCAGAAAATTAATTAACAAACCTTTCCTGTTTTAGTCAAAAGACATTGCAACTACACAAACCTTGTTCCGTAACCATACATAAATCCAACCTAAATAATTCCCAGACCAAACACAAGATTAGGGCAAACAAAATAAAAAACCACTAGCCTTTTCCAGGTTGCAAAGGAGCGGTGCTGAACCGCCACCACCAATACTAACAATCCTCTGGATGGACTAGCCCCATAAACTCCAGGAATAAAAATCACCTAGAATAGTCAGAACTCCCTGCTCCTTGAACCATAGGGCGACCCAGTGTATGAACGGCCACGTTGCCTCCTCTCTGCAGGCGAAATCGACCTGCGACACAGCAGTCATACAGCACCAATGCTGTGTTTCCACTCCACCCAATAAACATAAAACAGAGATATAAAAATGCGGTATGATAAGACATACATCGAGTAACGTCTGCGCTCAGGCGAGTCATATGAAGGACTCCGAGAGTATGCTCTGTTGTGGTTCGGAGTGCGAGAATAACGCAATGGTGATCGCCTCCCCCTGCAGAGAATGTAAGTCAGACCGACACTAGCACAATTCGTCCAGCAAAAATAATACATAATCTAATGCCCAACAGTACAGGTATGTTAATTTCAAAGCACATAAGACTAGCAACAGTTTATAGAAGATGGCATGATGGAGTTGACTTGTCACTGAATTTCATGGAACTAGTTTGTGGATACAGCATAACTATTTACAAAGCACACCTAATATCCCTATAAAGATAAGGAAAAGTTATTCGGTTTTGTATATTGCCACTTGTCTAAATAGTGTCGCATGTCCCATCAAATGCCCAAGTATGACATGTTAAAATGTTAATCTGATACGTTTTGGAATAAATTACCTCCCACGATCTCTAGCCCTCATTTCAGAAGGCTTCTTTCGGTTTTCTTCCGCAAAAACCACGGTAATCTCACGGCCAAGAAGAATCTGCCGATCCATGTAATACTTGGCCTCTTCTGCGTCTTCAGGATATACATATTGGACAAATCCAAATCCCCGGGCTTCCCTACATAAATAGATGACCAAAAGCGACTCAAACACCCGGAAAAAATGTCCACCAAAGTATGGTAGATGCATCCAGTACAGCAAAAGCTCTTGCTGCAATTAGCGACAGAAGTTTGAGAAGTAGTTACATCATGCCACAGCGTAGCAGTCAAACCCCAATCATGCGGCTGCTCACCTCATGCCAGTCACTATTAAATTGCGTCGAAAATCTTCAAGACTTGAAGATCTTCACAATGTCCCATACCCAACTTCCACGTCATCTTCATGTACGCTAATATCAAACCTCAATACTAACCTTATTACGTGACCATTGCCTCAGCACTCTTATTACTTCACATGTCTTCAAAACTTTCAATAAGACAACCAAATCTTCATGAACACAAAGACATAGAAGCCAATTGAAAACGAAAGGGAAAGGCTCTCAATATTAAACAAAAAAATCATTCGGCAACAAAAAATCCATTGCTTGCTCAAGCATTTCCAAAGGCAGAACAGATCAATCAGTGCTCACCCAGTGTGATAATCCCGCGGCAAGTAGACATCCTTTAGCGGACCAAACTCCCCAAATGGGCCACGTAGATCTTCGGACCTAAGACAAGAAGCCTAAGAGTGGTGAGACGTTAGGAAAATAGAAATTTATGGATACACTTCCCATTGGGTCATGTCCTCGCACCCAACTATCTCACTTATACTAGAGGACATCACACCGGTTTGCCAATATCTATAAAAAGTAAAAAACCTTTGCATCGAAAAATTCTTGTTGCTACCAAAAAAATAAGCCTAATAGGTCCTACCAAAAAACATATGCACACATAGAGAGAGAGAGAACAAGGAACTGGAGAGACCTGCAATCAAGGCGTAAATTGCGAACCAGCAGACTGGTGGGACGATCTCTACCATCACCTCTGTAGTGACCACGAGGACTGGGGCTTCAGTTCCTTCTGCTATAACCCCTTGGCGGTGATGGACTGTAGCTGTAGCTCCTGCCCCTCATAATTGCGAATGTCATAAACCCTGAACGAACAAATAGCAGGTCAAAACCCATCAAGACAGCAAAAATTATTAATATTTAATGGGATCTTCAAGCCGCGAAACAGTAATTAAACCAACGCCGACAAAACTTAATACAACAAGTGACCTATATTCTCTCAAACTGCTAAATATGAGAGACAAATCACTCCACCCAATACCAAAGCTAAACAAGATTCCAAACCCCAAAGCACGATCGTGCATCTCCTAAGGAAACCCATCATACGACTCGATCTTGTCAATATCACACGGCCGTCCTTGTTCTTTTTCATATCATTCCAATTACAGGAACTACCGGAGTAATCGTTCCATATTCGAGTCTCCACTCGTTCAAACCCCTTACGGAGCATTCAAATTCACATGCTATGTAAAAGAACACCGCAATGAATTAAATCGAACAGAAGGTGGAAAATGCAAAACGTTCTTTACGATCATCAACACTAAACAATTAACCAGCCGGAAGAACCCTAAGGAAGACAAATCGATCTATCGATCGATCGAAATCACAAACACGAGAGGGACAACAAAGACCGCGGCGGAAGGAATCGAGAGAGACGAACCTCAAACACACCGGGGAACAAACTAAACGCAAAGCACCCGTTTGTTTTTAGGGGATAGTGATTGCCTTTCTTTTTCAATGTTCTAGATGGGGAGGAGGGGGGGGGGGGGGGGGGGGGGGGTTGGAACTGGAACGACCACTTCTGGATATGGGCCTCAAGGCCTATTAAGATCTCGCATGTTTCTCGTATGCCAATGTTCTACTACGCTTTTCGTGCGCATTAGGAATTAAGGTTCTAGAACCTTTTGCCATTTCAGAGATCGAAGCATCCTCATCCTGGTTAATACTACGATGGCAAAACCAAAAAATTTATTCTTAAAACCCAGAAGGAGAAGACTCTAAAATCAACCGCAATCTTTATTTTTTTTTTTTTTGAACTCATTTCCTAT
The DNA here is from genome assembly GCA_023653495.1 of Melastoma candidum. Classification (NCBI taxonomy): domain Eukaryota; kingdom Viridiplantae; phylum Streptophyta; class Magnoliopsida; order Myrtales; family Melastomataceae; genus Melastoma; species Melastoma candidum. The sequence continues at coordinate 4,836,645 of CM042889.1, read as the reverse complement.
ATGGCAGAAATGGACTGGTGGAGTGATATCAGGGCACATTGGATGGGTGTGAAGAAACCAGGATCCCGAAGATATATATGTACACTACAAACTCGAGATCACAACCACCCAATAAAAGCTTCACCAGAAGCTGTGACAACTATTGCCCGGCAGCAATGGACAAAACAAACACAACAGCACTGTGCCGCATGAGCTTCTGAGGACCTGAGGACCTCAACAGGTTGAAACCAGAGGGGTGAAAAGTGAGGCACACTCTTTTGGGTTAATTCAAAGCATAGTGGATCCGCTCGAGGATTTGCACGACCTGATTCACGGGGATAGGAGCGAACGGTTCTGAACTAAGTTTCACTGTGTCGGGAGCATGAAGAGGGAGAGACAGCACAGCCTCCTGCTGCATGCTTGTAAGCTCCAAAAATTGAGTTAGCATATCACCGTCAAGCATCTTTGGTACCCCAGCCTACAAACAAGAGAAAGAGAGAGAATACCAGTATTTAGAAAATGGACTTTTGGGACGGCATCATCCGGTTATTTTTAACTTTCTAATTTAAGTTGCACAGATTCATTGCACATTTTTCCAGGAAATATGATTAGATGTAATAATGAAATAGACGTATTCCTGAAGGGGTGTTGTTACCAGGCTCTCACGCCCACGGAACTCCTTATGATCATTTCCAAGCACAGGAGCGGTAAGCGGATGAACCCCCACCTTCGCCTGAACCATCTCTAATAGTTGATATTCTTCCCTGTAGGGAAGGACTGATTAACGCCATACAATATAGAGAAACCATCTAAAGGGAAATCTAACAGTACTTTCTAATGCATAAGGCAGGCAATGTATGGGATTGACTAGACACTAGAGAATGTGGATTAAAATGTCTACATATGTTACAACCAATCGGTGTTTTCATTGCTAAAAACAATTTATCAGAATGTGGATCCACATGTCTACATGTATGTAGTAACAACCATTGTCTGAGTGCAAAAAGTCATTTCCTGATTAGCTAGTGTTACTCTCTAGTTTCATTTTTCATGTTCTTCAACTTCTAATCGAAAAGAGGGAAGGAAATGGATGGCGCACATAATGTTTAAGCTTCCTTCTTACGTTGACATATCTGCAATCATTTTCAATCTCTAACTCATTTGCACACCACTAAATAAAGCAAAGACAATTCATACACGTATATGTTCAAAAGCACAATATAAACAGATTACAGGGAAAAATCCCAACGCAGGCATACCATGAGATGGGTATGAAGATGAAGATGCTTCCTAGTAGCGTGCTAGCAACAACAATCTTGTGAGTCAATTCAATGTTTACAATCGGACTGTCAGACGCCTTGAGCAAATCATCCGCAGGAAGTTTGTAAGGAAAAGAACCCTGCACAAAAGATAATCAACTTATCCATAATATCCACATAATACCATCCATTAACAACAATCTGGTGAGTTAACTTACCTTCCTAATGCTCATTGCAATTTCCCCCATGAAATAGGCACAACTTAATGTTAAGTTGCTCTCTGGGCTGGGATTGTCTGATTAGTAGGACACTATAATTAGCTCGGCTGAGCTGCAGTAGTCATAATAATCAAACAAGTATCTCTTGACAAGAATTGATTTCCATCCCCATTGTTCATTTTCGTGGGATACTGGACGTGGAATCATTTTTTCCCTATTCCTTAATGTTTTTCCTGGTTTTCTTCTGCACCTAAGTGTTACGATAAAACTCATGATGATCTCCTTCAAGCATCACTTTGATCGCCTTCCCCATTCACGACCGGTTTTAAAGTTGGCCGGCCTCAACTATCCTGTTTGTTGTTTTCCCGTAACAGCTGATAGAAGTTCTATGTTATTTCATTTTCCTCAATTACAACAAGCTTTTACCAACTACATTGTGTGTTCGTTTCTTTAGGATATTTTCAGTGATATTCTGTCATAAATTGACATTTTTTTGCTAAACAATATATTATAATTATAATAATACTAAAATAACTCTATTTATAGCTATAAAACATTTTACCAGCCCCATTCCAAGGTTTAGCAATTAGGTTGATATAGGCCATCAGGGAATGAGCTGTGATATTTTTTGATATATACAGCCAAAGTTCTCTTTATCTGCAAAAAATAGGCTTACTAAAATCAGGGGAAACAAAACTACCTTCTCCGCGATCTGGACAGGTCAAAACACCAATCCCTCCCTTGCGGTCTGAAACAACAGCAGTATCCAAGTCTACCAGAGCACAGTCGGCAACTAATCTTTGGGATGGATCACAGAAGTCTTGTTCTAACTTTCTACCATCCTAGAATTACAAGAGACTGTTACAGAGGCATTTCTGATTGCAATCAAATTCAGAGAGCTCCAACTCACAACCAGTGGGAAAAGAAAACTAACAATTTGGGAGGGGGAGAGAAAAGGTTAACAAACCTCATGATAGGTAAAAAACAATATACCATCACGACAATCGCCCACAGCAATTCTGGTAAAGTACGACGTCAGAGATGTAATCATGAAACGTGTCCTTCCCAGTGCAAATCTTTTGACTTTGTGAGGATTTTCATTTTGAAATCCACAGACGTAGAACTAATATCAATTGACAACAGCATAATTAGTAAACCTCTCAAACAGACCACACAAATCAACCACTGTAAAAGAAAAGGAAATGGCTTAAGGCTTACACAATTGCCAGCAGATGCCAAAAATTGCTGGCTCATGTAGGGACAAATAGCAAGAACCATTCCTGGCCATATAGCTGAATAAGCCGATCGTAACTTCCAGACTTCCCCATCTGCAAGTATGATACTATCGGACTCAGCATTTTGACTTGCATCATCCATACTACTGGCTGGCTGCTCTAGGAGATGCCCATCAATATCATGATGTGAAGTGTAGAGAGAAGATGTGCATCTCTTGTTCTGGAAGGACATATCAATCCCACCAGAATATCGGGCATGCTCAAGGCAAAGAACAACTAATCGGCCTCTGGTTGTACTGTTAAGAAATATAAAACTGGAATGAGCAACTTCAGGGCATAGACTGAATAATAAGCATATGCAAAGCAGCAATTGCATTCCCAGTTTTTGTAAGTACTTGTTTTATTTCTGGAGCAGCCGCTAAGCATCCTACCATTGGCTTTCCCCATATTGCTATCAACAAGGACTTCCCACGAGTGAGGATATTACAAGGACTTCCAGAATTGAAAGTGCAACCAGGGATATCAGAAGATTCTCACTCCGCTCTTCCCTCTCTTCTCTCTCCATCTGACTTCTCATGCAAGTTATAGCGCCTTACAGATTCTCTTCTGAAAGCTTTCCAATTTAAACAATATGTAGAGACATCTAAGTGCATTTTTTATAATCTAACCCACATCTGTGGACTTAAACAAGATTAGTTAGAAAAAATATTCACAAAATAGGATCCTAGTTTCTAATTTACTCGGAATACCGTTCCTAAGGCGCGGTCAGGAACCGCGTCACTCAATTTACAAAGAAGACGCGATTCCCAACCACTCCATAGGGAGCTAGGCAATGGCGTGGTTTAGAACTGCGTCTTTAACCCCCCACTTATTGTTGCGGTTAATCGTGACACTGACACGCCGGGAGAAATTTTTTCAAAGTGTGTGAAAGGAGGGATAATCCTGCCTTTTTATTAATAGCAGGTTTCCTAACCGTCACACACTTAGAATTTCTCTTGGTGTGCCAGTGTCATGGTTTCGGATCGCGACACTAAGTTCGGGATCAAAGACGCAATTCTCAACCTCGTCGTTGCCTAGCTGCACCTAAAGCGTGTCTTCTTTATAAATTGAGTGGCGCGGTCAGCGGGACGATATTTTGAGAGTTTTGCAAACTTGAACTGCATTTCGCAATTTTTTTTCAGAACTAACCTTATTTTGGTACAAAGCTTAACTACAAACAATAATCAATGGAAGATACACCAACAAAACAGAAAGAATGTAGGAAGTAGAATAAAAGAAATCATGAAACCTCACCTCTCAGCCTCCCCATTGGGCAGCATAGTGCGACCATTACAAAAAGTTGTACCGATCACCACAACCAGCTCCTTTCCAACTCGTACCAACTCCATAGACTTTCCCAGTTCGTCTGATTCAAACTTGAATGTCGACAATACAGTACCAGTGTAGGGATCAACACAACAAACATCTGACATACAATCCCCACAATCCAATTCTGTCCTCAGCACAAGTAACAGCTTGCTATCACCGTGATACAAGACCTTTTGAGGAGTGCCGTCAATATGAAACTTCTGAACATTAAGCCTCTTGCTGTGTACCATTTCCACCTAAAGTATATCACAATTTAAAGTAGAAGTCAGTGGATGCTTTGGTAAATAATGTTTCGACAAACACAATAAAAAAGAAGCTGCAGTTGGTTGAAAAAGATCTCTATGTGATAATCAGCCCGTTTAATTATTGGTTAAGGCTTTAAAATTCATAAATAGGAACGAGTTAAGTGGACTAGTTAAGTTTCCAGAGACAAGAAATCACAAAAGACAATATTTGAGAAGCATATCGCTGTGACATATAGCATACTAAGAACCAAGTGGTATGATCATAATTCCACTATCATTACGCTGATGCTTCAGTAATTGTTTACTTTTTAAGCTTTATAAAAGGATCTAGAACTCATGGATACAAGCAACAGGAAAGTATAAAAACATGCTGTTGGGCAGCTTCATAAAAATCTCAACTTCTAAGCAATATAAATTAGAAAAAGAAGGGAGTGGGATCTCAATAAAAAAAGACTATTGCAGGAATGAAGCCTCACCAAATGAAGACTGTTCTCCGAAACAAAGAGTACCCCTTTTGGGCACTCGGCCGAGCAAACTGGAGTTACATGAGTAGAGGACTGAAAAGAAATAGATGTATAAGACAGGCCATGTCTTGCTGTATGAAGAACCCAGGGCCTGTCACTGAGAGCAATGATGTCGGCATCCAAAGCATTGCTCAAGGGAACCAAGAAGATAGGAGTTATGCCTATGCGACGAGTGGCAATCAAATTGAGATCAACACAAAAGCTCTCCTCAAACTTTTCAGACACCGCCGAAGCAGATTGACTCTGTGTGGAAGGTCTTGGTGTCAGTATTTCAGACATAGCACTATTTCCACATCCATAAAAAGGACTAACACCAGAATCAAGAGGAAGGAACCCAGGAGACAACTTCCAGCAGGTTGTTGGCCACTCAAAGCGAAGAAGCATTCCATTTCTCAGTCCAGATAGTACATAGAGACGGTCAACAAATACAAGCCTCACGTCCTGTGGAATACAACTGCTTATCATAGTACCAACAGAGTTCGTCAAGGAAATTATTCCTGAAGCAATGATCCTTAGTCCTTGATCAGGAATAAGAGAAACCACTTCAACAGAAGGCCTATGAGTGCCTACGACAAATGTTCTTCCAATCTGAACACCTGCTGGAATAGGTGCAGAATGCCGGCCACCTCTTCCATTCATCGGAGAATGGCCCTTCTGCTCAAAGCAATCATAGGGTATAGAAATGCAGGATACTTCGTTATGCAATATCAGATGCTGCACTTCATAAATTTCATGCTCGAATGTGGAAAGTGTTCTGATGCCTAATACAACAAGAAAACAAGGATTTGATGTCGAAACAACAATGAAATGATGCCCCACAGCACCCATGCTAATACCAACACTAGATGGGGCCCAGGACACACAAACTGGGGACGACAACGGAATTCCATCTGAGTGGGCAGCTTTAGTTGGCAAACAGAGTCTCACAGCACTTCGGTGGATTTGGATTAGTAGCCCATCACCCACGAGGCCAGAAGCCAAAGTACAGACATCGGGTTGGAAGCCAATTGAATCAGTCACATCTGTAAAACTTAAACCAACAGATAAAACTCTTGTTTCCTCAACAAATGATAATCCGAGGAAGGAATCGTAAGAATCAGTCACTTTCATTTTCATTGTCCAAGTACTAGTTACACCCTGATATGTTGGAGCGGTTTTCAACAACTTCTCCACACTGATACCACTTCGAACAATTCTGAGTGACCCTTCTGGAGCCACTCCACAGCAGACAAATATCTGATCCTGCTTTTCATCATGGATATTTGCAAGCGACATATCGAGAATGGGCGATATATTCTGGAGGGAACTTGCATATGTCAGCTTCTCATTATCAAACCTAAGTATTTTTCCATCTCCCATCTCCACAAGAGATGCCACAAATCCTCCTAGCCATAAAAGAGCTTTGCTAGGAATTTCCTTATACAGACACTCCGATACAGTGACCTTGTATCCCAAATCAGTACATACTTCTAGCATAAACAACTCTCCTGTGTCTATACACAAGATCATCCGTGAGCTTGCAGAAGTTCCCTGTTCCCAACTCCATGCGCAGACATATTTGGAGATTGTCTTCGCATTAGTATTGTCATCTTCAATACACATGGGATCATGATCCCTCAGTTTCAAGAGGGCACAAGCAACATCGTTAAATGAACCTTCCTCATCGACAATGATATCCTCTGCTGTACACGGATCTTCTATAAAACCAAGCTCCTCTACTGCGACAGGCAAATAATTCAAACTAGTCCTGCAGACACAATTTGGATTTTGAGCATCTCTAAGATCCATCAAGAGAGCATCCCCAACCCTGAACAACAAGGCAAACCCATGGAGATGGGGGACTTCAACAATGTTGTGAGCAAGTGGTCCAGGTTCGACGAACTGAGAAATAAAATATATATCACGGCCTTTCACGTTCCATCCAAATAACAGCAGCTCATTCACAACGGCCATCTTCCTGCAAAACTGACAACATCAGATGTATAACAACGTTAAAAAAGGTAAAAAACCCAGTATTGTCTGTGGAGAAAAAACCATCCCAGTTAACTAACAGGAGAATTTAAAACCCACAGAAATTTTCTACATAGTGAAAGGTCCCATACCTATTCAAAATAATGGCAAATACAGGGTCATGCTCCTTACTTGAGTGATGTGAAATAAAGCACATGCTCCATATTGTTCCACTTATAGTAGGCTTCTGAAAGCTTCTTCCAACAACAACATCAGCCTCACATGCAGGAGAATAAAGGGCTCTCTGCCAATTAGAAAATAAGCAAGACAATTGAGGCATTTGCACTTATTATAGATAAAGATTTGACTGATTACATTCATAAATTCACATAAACCCACAAAAATAAGCAAGAGACCAGCAAAAATAAAAATGAATGAAAAGCACCAATTATGCAGGCTGAAACGGAAGAGAAAACGATAAAATTCAAGGGACCTTGCAAAAGTAGAGCGAGAATGAAAACAACAACCTCATCAACAATATTACTTCCAGAGGCCTCTGAAACAGAGAAAAGAGCAAAGCTGTCTTCATATGCACCAACAGCAATGAACAAACCCCTGAGTCACAAATAGAAAGAAAAACTGAGACACTCGAAAACTTTTCCAATTGACTTTGACATGATACTAACAGATTTTTTTTTTTTTTTTTGAAAAAAGCTACCTACGTGGAATCAATAGCTAGCATTTTTCCAATTTGATTTCTCGAGAACCCTGGATCAGAAATCTGAATATTTGCTACTGGAAAAAACCTGTGACAAATAAACCGAGGCACAAACATGCTCAATAACATTTTTTCTATTAAGAAAGGAGTAAAGGCCATGCCATTCTGTAAACAATTTCAAATGGACAAACATGAAATAACCTGTTCATTTCATTGTAAAATGTGAGAAATGAAAGCTTTCCTGAGTCTGAGAGTACAACCAGAAGATCTTTCCCTGCCACCTTGAAGTTAAAATAAGAAGGCTATCAGAAAGACTGAAATTTTCATTTGGGTAATAAAACAATGAAAGTTAAACTGAAATGTCTATACAGGCTAACACCTGTACTTTTTCTAATAGAAAGGCCAGCAAAACAAAGGCAGAGGTTGCATTTTCATTGACGTGTTACTGGAGGACAGAAAAGAAGGCAATGTAAGGAGATGAACAAAAAAATTGTAAATTACATGAGAGGATAATTTTTTTAATCCAATTTTGCCCCATTTCTGTCCATTTTTGCCAAAAAAAAATCGGAAATAATAATATGAAGTAAACGTAAATCTGATAAACCTGATTATCCTGCTGATCAAACTTCTCACTCCGAGGTAAAACAGCAAGATCCTTAATAATACCGAATACAGTCTGCTCACAAATTGATTGGGCCACCCCATCTGTATCAATGACCACAACCTCTATGGATGTCTCCTGTCACAGAACAGTAATATATCCTTCTAAGAGGTAATTAAGAGAAGGAACATACATATATCAGGCGAAAGAAATGGAATATTGATCCAATATCAGAGAATAGTCAATCTAATTCCACAGTGGTGCATTTTTTTAATAAAATTTCACCAAAATAACCTCGAATTCTTCATTCTCAGCAGCATCAAAATAGTCCAAAAAAACATCTCTGGTCACGCATATCAAGGGGTTGGTCTACCTTAAGCTAGCAATGGCCAAGCAAAATTGACCAATTGAAGAAGAGTACTGTGTCCGAGAACGATGGCAACGGAGATTCGGACATAATCCAGGCCACATCTGAATTCACTACGCACTGCACTAACCATCACGCTAACTCTACTGACACTAACAGATCAAGCTCTCTCCCCTAGAGCCGAAACAACAGGACCAGCATTTTAGAAAAAACGAGGCCTAGCAGAAAGCGCCGCGATACCAAAAGAAAAAAAAATGCGACAAAAATATATTGACAGCAAACGAGAAGGCGACCTTGCCGAGGACTACGTCTTGCGAGGACGAAAATCGAAGTGACCGTGAGCGATATGTAGGATAGCACTGCCTTTGAGGACGCACTTGGCCAAGTAATGAGGGTGCTGTGATGACGATGACGTCGACGACGACCGTGACCTCGCCGCCGACGAGCACTCCTCGTCCGCCACCGCCATAGAAGCAGTAGGGAAGAAATCAGGTCCGCTGGCGTCGCCTGAACGGAGCTAGGGTTTCGGCTACCTCTCGAATGATCCGAATCGAAGCGGGAATCGTAGCCGGCGATCAGAGAGGATCACGGTGTGAGATTGAGACAGAGACCCACGGAGCCAAAAATCTCTGTCGATCGATGAAATTGCTGGTTGTTGGACCCATCACATTACGTTTCTCGACTGGTCTAGTAAAACGAGATTCGTACGACATACTTTTTAATTTTAAAAAGATTTTTAAAACATGATTCAAATTTTTAAAAAATCGAATTAGCGATAATTTAAATTTAATATTTTTAAAACTTAAATTTTTTTTAAAAAAATTAATCGCATAATCGTGTAAACCTCCACGAAAAACACCATTTATAGAAATTATTATAACATAAATGGCCGGTTGAATGAAGGCCCAAAAATGTTCGGCCCGGGCCCAATCTAAAAGGGTCGGGTCATCAAAACTACACGACCCGGACATAGGGAAAAACAACCGCCGACTTATAGAATATGATTAGCATCGAGATGGACATTATGAACGGACGGAATTTTATTAGTATTCTTTTAAATAAAAGGCTTAGGACGTTTCTTTTTTAATGAAAGTAAGTTAATTTTATTAGCAAATTATGTGAATGAGAAGGAATCGGATACTTATAAAAGATAATTAGTTGGTCGGTGAAAATTAAAGAAAAAACATATGGTTCGTGAAATACGATTAAGTTTTGACAATTTTATATCTAAAGTCGCGATTTCAAGTTATCACTTTGACACATCGTTCTAAAGTCGCAATTTAAAATCGCAAATACCCAACATATTTTCGAAATTTGAACCTAATTTACAAAAATTTTTTAAAAAATCACATACAAACCTAAAAAGACACTCCTTTTCTTCTAGAAGGAGGTGGAAGTTGCAATGAAATTGTGTGCATGTGATGAGATTGGAGGACTAGGGCAGAATTCGAAATCATCCAAGGTTTTAGAATTTCCTATATTTGAAAAAATTGATGATACAACATTTTTTTTTTTTTTGTAAATTTCTGCAGTTGAAAATGCTATTTTTTCCGTGGTTGTAAGAATGTGACATCTCATTAAAAAAAAAATTCTTTTCAATTATCAAATTACGTTTTTTTCCCCTTAGTAAATACCATTAGTAAGAGTTTCGATAAAATTCTGTAACGAAAGAAAAAAAAATCTATGGTAATTAGGTTTGATTTCCCAAGTCTTTGAAAAGTAAATTCAGCAGCGCACAAACATTTGATACAAACTATCGCTGTATTTCGTTATGGTTATGATAAAATATATTATTTTGAATATACAAAATTTCATAACTACTTCAACGGATTGTGTATTTATTAGAGAAATTAGTAATGGTTGTAGAGTCTTTAGCAAATAATTACCTGGCAATAAATTGAAATAGTTATGTTATTTGAAAATATATGTGTAGGCAGACAGGCTTTAAAATAATTGAAAAAATCTATAGTTTAGTTGGGGGGTAACCAAATTTAACATAAATTTGGTATAATCACATGAGGAACAGTCAAAAACAACAAAACCCCCAGGTGGATGGAGTGATCCCAGATCCCAATCCATCAATGCAAAAGATCAAAAGAAACGACTCCCTCCTTAACCAAAATCCACCCTGTGATTTAAAACAAAAACTAACTCCATCCATCAGTTCTCGTTATTCCCTTTTTTTAATTCCTCCCTTTCCCTTGTAATTCGCTCCTCTCCCACGTTATTCACACAACATTCTTTCTCTTCTCAAAAAACATTCATCGCCTACCATTTTAAGCCCCCCATTCCCCCCATCCCCTTCTCCCGCCCTTTCCTCCTCCAATCTCAACCTCAAGGTAATTACGTTCGGTGGATACTCACGGTGATCTCAGGAGTTCGCCTTCTTCGCTCGCGGCTGTGTTTATGTTGTGTTGTGTTGTGTTTTGCAGCGTGTTGAGATTAAGGATCCTGTGGGCGATAAAGATATATCGAGGGGAAAATGTTTCTGGGGGGGTCTCCGGCCTGTTGCCGGTCGCCGGTATCGGAGAAGATGAGGAGGCAGCTAGCCCATACGACCAGCCTTAGGAGGAAGGTCGCCAACGCTGAGCAGTTGTCGGAATCGGGGAAGGATGCAGAGTCGCGGGCCGATGCGGCCACGAAGCTGCAGACGGTTTATAGGAGCTTCCGGACGAGAAGGCAGCTTGCGGACTGCGCTGTTCTGGTCGAGCAGAAATGGTTGGTCGAATATCAGGATGTTTTGGGTGTTGATTGGTAGCGCTTGCAACTGCGTGTTGATCGGCTTTTACGGATTGCTTTATAGGTGGAAGCTGTTGGATTTTGCCGAGCTGAAGCGGAGCTCGATCTCATTCTTCGATATTGAGAAACCAGAGACGGCTATCTCTCGTTGGTTGAGGGCGAGGACACGAGCCGCCAAGGTATAAGGGGAATGGTATCTGGACGTTCATTCCGTGAGAAAATCTCATATTTGCTGCTAAGAATGTGAGAGTTTTTTCCGTTTTAGGTTGGAAAAGGCTTGTCCAATGATGCCAAGGCGAGAAAACTCGCTTTACAGCATTGGCTCGAAGCCGTAAGTTATCGTTCTGCGTTATCTAAATCAACCATTCCTTGGTGGTCAATGCAGTGAAGTGTGGCTTCTTATGATTTTGAATGATGGCAGATTGATCCAAGGCATCGGTATGGCCACAATTTGCAGTTTTACTACGCGGTGTGGCTGCATTGCGTCAGTAAACAGCCGTTTTTCTACTGGTAGGTATCATGTCTTTAAGAACGACGAAGAGCGATGACAATGAACACATGTGATTTCCGATATGCTGAACTGAATGTTATCATTGTTGAAATCATAGGCTCGATATAGGAGAAGGTAAAGAGGTTAGCATCGATAGATGCCCGCGATGGAAGCTCCACCAGCAATGCATCAAGTACCTGGGTCCGGTATGTCTGTCTTAAGGTCACTTGTTTTCCCACTAGCGAAACTTGCCTTTTCAATCTGTGATTCATTTGGTCGGTGGGACACGGATTTCTGTTATAAATGACAGAAGGAGAGGATGGAGTACGAGGTGATAATAAAGGAGGGGAAGTTCTTCTACAAGCAGAGCGAGAACATCCTCGACACAAGGGGAGGACCCGAGGATGTGAAGTGGATCTTCGTGCTCAGCACAGTGAACACACTATATGTCGGCCAGAAGCTCAAGGGCAAATTTCAGCACTCGAGCTTCCTGGCGGGTGGCGCAACCTTGTCTGCCGGCAGGCTTGAGGTCGAGGATGGGATTCTCAAGGTAATGACAACTAGATTGCAGCATTCGTCAGGTTGAATTCCTATCCTCATTGTTTCCAAAACGAGTCCGTTTCACTTTTTGCAGGCTGTTTTGCCTCACAGCGGACATTATCAGCCGACAGAGGAGAACTTCGAGAAGTTTCTTTCATTCTTAAAGATGAACAAAGTGGACATCTCCGAGATCAAGGTAAGAATTTCGATGCCTGTCCTAGCGCAGGAAGGGAGTTGTCCGGTTACCGTGAATTTTTTTGGGTTTAAACTGAGTGTTGTTTTCCGTGTCGCGGGGCTTGTGCAGAGGTGCAATACCGACGAGGAGGAGCTTGCAAAGCTTGGAAATGTCCTCCCCCTGTACCAGTCCGAAACAGACTTGGCAAATTACTCCGAACAACTATCCACGGCACGAGTGGAGGACGACAATGGCGAGGATCCTCCTAATGTCGCCGAAGGAGAAGAGAGCTTGTCAACGTGGTCCCGGAGGATGGGGTCAAAACTGACAAAGCTAGAGATACCGAGGAGAACCAACGGTTCCGACCTAATAGGAGACATTGCAATCAGACATGGTGACGAAGACCCTCTCACTCCCTCGGGTTCAGAGGACGGGTACGCAACGGCTGAGGAGTCATTCCTCACAGAGGAGGTCTTCATGTTCCGCAAGATGAACCTTGACGATGACGACGACGATGACGACATGGAGCTCAAGCAAAGACTCTCGATATCGAAGGAGAAGATCCTGCAGAGGATTGACTCGCACAAGTCGATGAGGTCGTACCAGCTAGCATATCAACTGTCGTCGAAGTGGACAACAGGAGCCGGGCCGCGTATTGGATGCTTGAGAGACTATCCTCCAGAACTAGGATCTCGTGTCCTCGAGCAGGCAAACTTGTCGCCAAGGGGGGTCGTGGGGAATCAGTCTTCTCAACAACTGCCACGGCATAGCCCGGCAGGGTCGTCATCGTCGATATGTAGGGACACGATGACCGGCCGGAGCCGGTTCTCGCAGGAGCTAGTGGCACTTTTTCCCGCTGCCGCTGCCACACCTTAGGAGTTAATATTTTTCCATTACGGATTTAATCCATGTAATTCAATTTTGAGGTTTCATGGTGAAATTCCTATTTTTCCAAAAAACTTATATATGCTTTTATACGTCGACGTTAACATAATACTTCCTCTAGAAAGTAACTTCATATCACAGAAATTTTAATCTGTCCAAACACTAGGGATAAAATGGTCAACACGTCATCATCCCTTGGACTCCCTTCCCGATAACAAGGGTAATTTGGTCATTACACGATATCCACCCGGCATATAAAAAACCTTAGCTAGGGTTCGTTTTTCTTCTCAAGGCAGAAGCAGGCGCCGATTCTCTCTCGAGCTCTCGTCTCCTCTCCTCGTCGCGTTCGTCTTCTTTCTCTTTAAGGTCAGTTCAATTCGTTCTGTTTGATTCCTCGGTTTGTATGTAACGATCGATTGACTTGCCCGCTTTGCGATCTCGAGTGGCGGTGTTGTTTCCGGTCGATTCTTGCTAAAAGTTTTGTTGTTTGTGATTATTCTCGTCTGCGATTGCTAGGAATTCGGGTAACTAGGCTGAGGGATTGATCTTGCGGATGGAAAAACTTTGTATTCTGGATTCGTTGGTTGGCGTGTTTCTGTGGTGAATGTTGGTTTTTGATTTCTTTAGTTGTTGTTTGCTGGTACTTAAGGGAGTGTTTTGGAAGATTGATGGAATTCCTGTGGTGATATGCCCCCCCCCCCCCCCCCCCCCCCCCCCCGACAAGGGATTCTTTTAGCTAATTTCTGTGGATATCGTCGTCTTTAAGTGATCTTTACTTGTCTTTCATTTTGTGATTTGTTATCTTCTCAGTAACCTTAATGGCTTTACAATCGATGCTCGTGACATGACATTCTTGTTTGCTTTTTTACTCTCTTGATTGGGATCATTTTCTGTCCTTGGTGGATGTCGCATATTCATCTCTCGACCATGTTTATGTTGGTATTTTCTCTGACGATGAGGGCACTGTATTTGACTTGATTTCAGCAATGGATTCTCAGATCAAGCATGCTGTCGTGGTCAAAGTGATGGGCAGGACCGGATCGAGAGGTCAGGTGACTCAAGTGAGGGTCAAGTTCCTGGATGACATGAACCGTTTCATCATGAGGAACGTGAAGGGACCAGTCAGGGAAGGTGATGTCCTCACCCTCCTTGAGTCCGAGAGAGAAGCTAGGAGGCTCCGCTGAGCTGTTATCGAATTCCTGGATTTGTCATCCGTCCTGCCAGGGTCGAACCTTAATTGATAACCATGCCATAGTAGTTGAATTTTGTTCTATTTTTCTACTTCGATTTATGTTTTTTGGTTTCGGAAGCAGACTACTGAAGTGGAATTGTTATTCGGCTTGCTTAAGAAGCCTTGATTTGTACTGGGTGTTTTTTTAGACTCGAGCAATTAGTCATCGTCCGAGGAATGGAATTGCATTATCATCTTACTTAACAGAGTCCACAACGTGATTTGCCCTAGCCTCGTATCATAAACAATTGAGGTTACTAATTAAAGTCGCACCGAAAGCCTTCTTCCTTCCCTTGTGGTCTATTCTTACGTTTCGCAGTCGGGTCGCTGAGTCGGGATCAGGGCGGCCCCCAACTTCCGTAATCCAAGATGCGGCCTAACATTGTTACCTAGGTAATCAGAAAGTCCCTCGATCTTTGTCTCCATCCTACTCCGGTTTTTCCTTCTCGTCGTTTGTCCTTCTTGTCGTTATCGATTCGTTATAGAAAATGAAATGGACCTTATCGCAATTCCCTGGCGCGGGGGGTGGTTGGGGCGATGCTTTTGGTGTTTGTGTTGGTGTTGATTTTTGGGTTCCGTTGAAGATGGGAAGATGAATGGCGAACTGGGTCGGTGGCGTTTTAGTGAAATTTTGGTGCTTGCTGCCCTTTTTCTTATGTGGGGTTGAATGCAGATATTTGTCTTATGGAGAAATATATCGCTGCTTATGATAGGTATGAGTGGATTGTTTCGTTAGCATTTATTCAGTTGGCTTGCCTTTTAGTGTGAGCACCTGTTTCTATAGGGATTGGTACTGTGGGAAACCAATGATTGTTGAACTCACGCCTATTCTGCTAGATACAGCTCAGAACTGCCAGCTTCATATTTTCATTGGTTTTTGGCATGGCAGGGCAACTTAACATTGTCAGCTGTTGTATTCTTGCGGCCTAATTTAGGCAACATGGGAGCCCCGTTTCCTGTTTTCTGTTAAGTGGCTACGAGATAATCTTGGTCATATGTCATTTCTTGCCTCTATCTGCACAAACATTTGGTGATGATTTTGAACCGCGACTTAGGGGCAGTAAAACGGTAGTTTTCAAAACTACGACTGTATTTTGCAATTTTTTCTTAACGAACCGTATGGACGTACAATCCTCTCATTTCTTGCCTCTACCTGCACAAACATTTGCGATGGGGACTGTTACCGGCCAAATGATATGTTGAATAAGACACGTCTCAAACTTTTCTTAGCAACGAGTCATTGGCTAGAACTACTATAATCGTGAATTTCAAAGTGGTTTCTGCTTTTTGGTGGGGTAGAATGGACTTCACTTTGCTTGACTAGCACGCATAAAGTGTGGCAGACTAATTTTTTCTGTATAATTTTAATCATTTAAACAGGCCGGATTACCTACTACTGTGAGACAATGGTGGGAAGGGATACCTTTTCTGAATCTGCCATCGTGTTTGTATGTGGAGCTATCTACTTGATCTGTCTGTTGACTGGATATGACTCCTTTCATGAAATATGCTCCTTGCCCTCCGCAATAGTTTCTAGATTCCAAGGTTATAACTTTCTGGTCATCCAGTACTTATTCGTATAATTACTTATGCAAAACCTCTAGTACCTTTGGAGTTTGGAGATATATTCACAAAAAGATTTCCTTGTTTATAGCTTTATCTGTACGCATATTTAGAATATAAAGGCTTTGTTGTCTTATATCCCTACTGATATCTTTGTATTGCAATCTGGTGATAGTTTACAGGGTTTTCACATCAGTTGTTTTCCATGGCTCGTTGCTGCATGTGTTCTTCAACATGTTGGCATTGGTTCTTTTGGATTTAGAGTTGGAGAAACAGCAGCAATATCTTACATCTTCTTGTTGCACTCTTGATGACCATAATCCTTTTCACCCCTTGCAATTAATGCAAGATTTTCTGGAATTATGTTCTCATTGATCGTGATAGAGACAAATCTGAGTGGAGGAGGTCTGCAATTTCTTCATCTATTTTATTGATTATTGCTAATATAAGGACCTTCATAGAGCATGTCAAGTCCAGAGGTTTAATGGTTCAGCAGAAGTATGGCCGGCAGTCTTGATAGTTCTCTGACCTATCTTCATAAGTTTATGTTTTCTGCCTACATCCTTTACCTGGCAATCAGTGCTTGGTTCTTTCCCCTATCTCAGTGATTATAGTTTGTTAAACTAATCACGATATTTTATTTTGCAGTGTGTTTGGACTTTTCAATGTCCCAGCTTACATGTAAGAATGGAGCTTTATTATATCACTGTGCATGCTCATTATGTTATGATTGGCTTTATTTTCTATTTCCATCAAATTTCAGATATGTTGGGTTTTACTGCTGGTGTTCCAGGTTTTCATGAAGTGTCATTCCTTGGACATCTTTGTGGGATTGTGTCTAGATTTGTGTAAGTGTTCCCTCTCCAACACGATGCACTTTCTGGTTGTCATGTAACTGAACTTTATCTGACATAAATGCTTTTTGTGAAGATACTCATGGTTTATTGAACTTCTTGATTCTGGGTTCTTCCTTCTACTCCCTCATTGAAGCCTCCCCACTCTTGGTATGTTCAACTTCTTGATTTTGGTTCATCCTCCTTACAAGTAGCTTTGAGTGGTTTATGAGTGCTGCTTTTTTGTTAAGCTGCAAGGTCTGGTACTGTGTGGATTGCATTTAGGTTTACGCTATTAAAAGGAGTGGAAAAAAACGAATACAAGCACATTTTCTGGGTGGGGCGTGTGGAGAATCATTTTAGCAAAACTTATAGAATACATATTTGACTTGCTCCTGATTTCCATCCAAACGTTGGTCTGCAGGCTATTGTTTTGTGAGTTAAAACTAGAAATAATGTGAGATATCTAGAGTGCATAGTCATTTGATACATTGTGAAGGATCTGTCTTATATCTCCTCTTCTGTCTGATCCATAGAAATTTAACTTAAACGTTCGTCCTCTAAACTGGCGTGCTATGTGTATCTATTGTTGGCTGGCTGCTTTTATTGCTTGCAACGCAAGGTAAGACTTTTAATTCCTACCTCTTCCAGGTCACCTAATAGTGTGGTGCCCATGAGTGTAGAAAGTCCTCGGTCTGACCAGGTATTTCCTCTCTTCTTGTTTGAGTCATAGTAGCAGCTCTACTTTTGCGGCTTGTTTGAATCGCTTGGGAAAAACTTAGGGATGGATTGCCTCCGATGCAAAGATACAAAAGCTAGTGGCCCCTTATCTCCGCGTTGCATGGCCAAAGATTGTGATGCTCGATGCTTCCAATTTGCAGACGCAAGTAGATGCTCGATGCTTCCAATTTGCAGACGCAAGTAGAAGTCGCAATGGCGGCAGCAGACGGGGATCTCAACGTTGCAGTTGAGATTCTGAGCCAACAAGTAAACCGGTCGTCTTGCTGAGACACTTTTTTCCTTCCAGTGCCGTTTTAAGTTTCCGAAACTGCAGGGACTTTAGATTAGTCATAATCTGCAGCAGCGATTTCAGTCCCTGAGGTTCAGGGATGTAGCCCATCAAAATTCCTGTGAATAATTGTCCCCAGTTCCTGAGGAATTGTATTACCGCCTGATCCAACATACTGTGCATGCCATCGTGTTTTTTAACTGTTTTAGGAGTCTTGCCTTAACTTGGTTCTGCTGTGTACAGAGGGTTTCTTCATGGCAAAAGAGCTTCATGGAGAACTCAGACAACATAACCCTTTTTATTACATCATCTGCCGGGTTACACATTTGCCTGTACGTTTTGTACTACTTGCTATTATTCATCATCCTCATTTGGATGCCAGTGCTTGCTGCTGCGGCTGCTTCGGATTTTAGGTGGTGGCGGAGGCGGCAGTTGTTGTTCCTTTGGGAGGCTTCACTATAAGGATGGGACACTTTGCATGGTGAGCACAGTAATCACTCACACTCCCCAGGAATGCCCTGCAATTCACAAACAATTTGGTCCCAGATCACTCACTACTTACTCCATGTATGAATTTTTATTGGTATCCTCATCATGGTCGTGATCATCAAGGAGCTAACCTTTTGATCTTGCCGAGTCCGCGGCTACCCATGACCAGGAGGTCGGTGTGCATCTGCTCTGTTGCCTGACAGATCATGTCCTTTGCATCTCCGGTGAGTACCAATGTCTCTGCTTTCACCTTTTAGGACCAGGAAGTAACACAAGTCAGGCTGAATGATTGATTCGACTAAGGATGTGGGAAAGGGAAAGACTAACTGAGAGAGATGGAATGACGGACGGACCATCTTCTCCTCGCACATCTGCAGTGCTCGTGACAGGATGAGGGTGGCGTTTTCTTCCTGCGCTTTCCTCACCGACTCCACCATGGACGACGTCGCGTAGAAAGCTTATCGCACCCGTCAACGAAAGGAATCCGAGTCAAATCATTTTTCATCAATGCGGTAAAAAAGAAGGAAGGAGGCAGGGGTTTCTTATCCTAAACCAACCCGTTCCTCCGGGACCAGGGGGTAACACGTAGTGCTGGAAGGGCTGCTGGACATGTACCAGGGTCAGCAGCTCCACCGGAGCTTCACCGGCCTGACCCTCTCCTCCTCCTCCTCCTCCTCCCGCAATGTTATCCAGTGCCCAGTCGAGGGCATAGAAGCTGCCCTCGCTCTCGTCGATCGCCACAATCATCTTCATCCCCTTACGTTGGGGGTTAGTCGTTGCGACCGGCTGCTGCATGACCATTCCCGTCAGCGTGCTCTCCTCGAGCATTGGAGTCGTATCCATCGTCAACGACGCAGCCTCGCTCTGCAGCAGGCGGACTGCTTCTATACGGAGAAACATGCATGCATGTCCATCCATTGTGAAGGCAATTGGATAAGTATGTTTACTCAGGGGGGAGCATGGTTCATCGCAGGGAGAGGAGACGGGATTACGTGGAGTGAGCATCGCTGCGAGCGTGGCACCCATGCAAACATTTCGACCATTCCCATTCTTTTTGTTTTATTTGCATTAATAGCACCAGGCTGGATGTCCAAAGTCAACGGAGAACTTGAAAGGAAAGAACGCTTTTCGATTCCCTCAACATTTTCAAAACCAAGACTCTTTCGGACAAAA
Source organism: Melastoma candidum (assembly GCA_023653495.1). Lineage (NCBI taxonomy): Eukaryota > Viridiplantae > Streptophyta > Magnoliopsida > Myrtales > Melastomataceae > Melastoma > Melastoma candidum. Next base: position 4,817,054 of record CM042889.1, on the reverse strand, counting down.
GGGTTAAGAGATGAGCCAAAAGAAAAGGACTCCTCCCCCACATCACTCTCGCCCCGTAATTTTTTCTTAAGGAGTTTATAAACTAACTGACAAGAGCAAACAAACATTCCCCGGGCTATGCAAATGATAATGTCTGGTTGTTTGTCGTTGTAATTGTTCGTTTTTTTTGGTTATGTTGGATAGGATGGCGTAGGGGTGAATAAACAAGTCAGAGCAGAAGAGAAAGGTAAAGAGGAGGCGTTGGGGGTTTGGAGAGAATGAAGTTGGTGGGGGTTGGTGTTTTCCACCGGATCTCGGTGGACGAATGTTTTGAAAATCCACCATTCCTCCTCCTACTTCACACTTCACACGCAATCTTGTGATCCCAAACCATCCTTATGAAAACCCAAAAGCTCTCATGGGGGTCGACGAGGCCTCCCCCCCATAAATCTTGCGGAGCAAGGGTTTGAATTGGGGGGCAAGTGGTATCCCACTTTTTGTCAACGCTTGGGGGGGTTTCATGTTTTGAATTTAATAACGTGTTGATATAATTTTTTAAAAAAGTAGAAGAGTGAGTCCACATCCGCCTCATTCTTAAAAATCTATCTATACCCACGACGAAAACCATTGATCAGCCAAGTTTTGACGATAACTATATTAATTAGTGGCGTCGCGCTTACTTATAAATTTCTATCTCATCATCATCATAATTAGTAGTATTTTAGGGTAAAAAGATGAAGTTGACAAGGAAAGGTAGTGGCCCTTTTTTCTTCGTCTTCGTTTTATATTTATTATTCCCTTCCCATCTGTTGCTTGTTACTAGAGACTTAGAAGGGGCGTACCATACCATGCTACGCTTAGTCTGTAAAAAAAAAAAATGACCTGATATAGTTTGAAAAACACCTGTTGTGTTACGATAGACTCGCGGTACTCAATTTACAAAAAAGATATCCTTCTCAATCCTCCGACGCTTTTTTTTAAATTAATGACGCGATAAAAATCATTTTTTTCTTTATAAATTAAGTGTCACTACCCCAACCACGATAGAAGCAGTATAAATTTTACACGTATTTCGTAATTTTTTTAAAATTTATGAGTGCAAACCTCTTAATGCCCATAGAAAAACGATAAAAAAAACAAAACAAACAAGAAGATGAAGATGCAAAAAGACTTGAGTTAGGGGAGGGTGAAGTCAAAGTTAGTGTGGCTTCTTCTTCTTCATCTCCTTTCTCACTGTTTTTTCTATTAAGTATTAATTCTTTTGTGAGTTTCATTTTGTCTTGTGATCGTACTCGGCATTGGCATCGGCATCGTTGGGGAAAGGGGTTGTCTTCTCCGTCCTTTTTTTTCACGTATTTGATCGATTGATTGGAGAGACTTTTCCTACTGGCTGATAATGGACAACTTCAGGAAGTTGATCCGTGGGAAATCCTCTTCTCAGGACTCCCCCTCCAATCCTCAGGTGAGTCATCGCCCGTCCCCTTCTCTCCTGTTTTATCCGTGAATTCGAAAGCTGATCGGCCGTGGAGAGGATCAGACAGGGGAAGCGCAACTCATGGACGTATCCGCGAAGAAGTTCACGTGGAAGATACCAAACTTCTCCAAGTTGACCGACACCAAGTGTTATTCCCAATCCTTCTTAATCTGCGGAGGGAAATGGTAGGCGAACAACTCCCTGCAGCTTTCCTCTGTTCTTTTCGAGAGAGGTGATCGGGCGGATTTGAGTGGCGGATCGTTGTTGTTGTTGTTGCAGGAGGATATTGATGTATCCCAAAGGGAACAGCACGGATCATCTGTCGCTTTACTTGGATGTCCCGGATGCATCCGCGATGCCCAGCGGGTGGAAACAGAACGCCAACTTCAGTTTTGTACTCGTGAATCAGAAGAACGCAAACAATTCTAAGATTCTCGGTAACTCTCTGATCAAGATTCCTGAGTCTGAAGATTTTGAGAATACGAATCTGCAGAGCAGTGAGCTTTCCATACTTTCCGTCATGTTAGGAACGCAGAATGAATTCAATGCGAGATCGGTCAACTGGGGATTCCCGAAAGTCGCGCCGTTGAGCGAGATTCACGATCGTAGCAAAGGCTACTTGGTTAATGATACTTTGATCGTCGAAGTCAAGTTCGAATCTCAGGTACGTCTTGTTTTCCACCTTCTGATAACGTAAACTCTGAAATTCAAGCGCTGAGCTATCGTCTCGATCTCCTTTTCTTTTTCCCTTCAATATCAAGCAACAGCCCACGGGAGAACATACTGTCACTGCTCGAAAATTCAGATGGAAAATCACCAACTACTCCAGCTTGACTGCAAAAATTTACTTTTCGCCTGCGTTTGAGCTCGGTGGCGGAAACTGGTATCGAAACTGAGTCCTGCCAAGTTCCCGACAAAACCCTTTTATTCCTAGTTCTTACGAGGAGTGCTTTCTTTGGCAACACGAGCAGGCAGTTGGTTATTTACCCTAACGGAAGCGGAACCGAGAAGACGCACCTCTCGTTATACTTAGAAGTCGCGAATTCAGCAAGTCTGCCCGAAGGCTGGACAAGGAAAGCCAAGTTCAAGCTCCTTGTAGTGAATCAAAACAGCAATTCTAGATCAATCCTACGAGGTAAAAGCGCTTCGAATAATTTTGTGATCGATTTCCTCTATCTGGGACCGAATACCGTTTCCTTCGCCCATGCAGAGGCGGAGAACGAGTTCAAATTCGGAAGAATCAGCTGGGGCTTCACTTCGATGATCTTGCTGAACGACCTTCGTGACAGTGCGAAAGGGTTCGTAGTAAACAACACCTTGATCGTTGAAGCCCAATTCGTTCTTCCAGAAGTCCCGGTTAGTACTACTCCAAAATCTCGCCGCCATTACATACAGCCGGTGGATGTCAATTGTCATCAGTTAACATCAAATGTTTCCTTTTCTGCGTTTTCCTTTTCCGAATTTTCGAGCAGGCGGAAGGTGAACAACTCCTCGGAGACAGAAAGCTTACATGGAAGATAACCAACTTCTCACGGTTGAATGCGGTGAAGTACTACTCGCGGATATTTGCAATGGGAGGCAGCAACTGGTGCGAAAGTCCCCATTCGATGGGTCATACATAACACACAAGATTTAGTAGTTGACATTCCTCTTATAAGTGGGAGGTAATCGTAGGAAGTTGCTGATATATCCAGAAGGGGATAACTCAAACGGATTCTCGACATATCTGGAAGTCGCAAACCATGCCTCACTCCCACAAGGGTGGACGAAGAGTGCGAAGTTCAGCTTCATTCTCGTCAATCAGACTAACGCGAACAATTCGAAGATAAAGGGTATATGCTAATATAGTTTCTCCTCGAATGGTTGGATTCACTGGTTACGGAGAGGAATTGATAGTCGCTCGTCTTTTTCTGCAGAGACGCAAACCGAGTTCAACACAACAAAGATTAGCTGGGGCTTTCCTACAGTGGTCTCGTTGACGGAGCTTCATGATCGCAGCAAAGGGTTTCTAGTCAACGATACTGTGATCGTTGAAGTAGAGTTCGTCCTTCCCGAGCGAGAGATACAACCTGGCCTTGTGCCTGTGCCGATGCTCGAACTCGAGCCCCCAATCAGCCTCGATCAAAATCCGATGGACTCGAGGCCGACGACCGACATGTTCGATTCTTACTTCTCGAACCTGGAGCAGTTCATCACCCAAGCGGAGGTTTTAACTGGCACAGCGGGGTCCAGTCTGTACAACGAAAATGCTCTCATGCTTTTCGAGACTCCCAGTCTGGAGGACGTTGGGAAGGCTAAACAATTGTTGAAAGAATGTCTCTCCGACCTATTTAAGCTCAACATGAAGGAGAGACTCGCCGAGGCTCTCACCACTTTGAGTGTTGCGCAGGCTGGATTAACAGTCGATCAACAGAAATCGATCAAGGATTTCAGGGCCAACTTTGATGAATTCACCTCAGACTTTTTGTCTTTTGAGCAGGACAATGCTGATTTTGAGCTGCAGAAGGTATTGAAGGACCAGATGTTCTCGACAATGAAGCGGAGCCATGAGACACACCTCTCGCTTAAGGCCTTGAAGGATGAGTTGGCACGGGAAGAGGAAGAGCTTGAGCTTCGGCTGCAAGAAGTCAGGGCCAGGAGGGAAAAGCTCATATCAGACTGGGAGATACTACTGGCCGAATCAGAGGATGCAAAGACCAAATACAAGATCCAAGAGAAGAAAGTAGCCGAGGCCGAGGAGAAGAAGAGAATCGCGGAGGAAAGGATGTCGAGATCAACCACCGCCTGGTCAAACTTGAAGGCACATTTCACATGAGCATAACCGTTACGATGTTATCATGTGTGCCGTGTTGATGACTTTACCCGACTTCTTTTTAATCTTCAGGTGTTAAAAAGGATTGATGTAATGATGCACATAACACCTTTTCAAGCAACCACGTTTTCGACGAGCCATGCCAGCCGGAACCGGCCACGAGCAGAACTCTTTCGACGACACTCCGATAGATTCCTTACGAACGTTTAACAAAACTCATATAAGAAGAGTACAGAACAATTTCTGCTGATTATCTCTCCTCCGCAAACCCTCCAATGTAAGGGCCCTCGAAAACGAAAGAAATTTTCCAAATAAGTATGCTAACCAAACCTTCAGTAAGTTATAATTATCCAAACAACTTGACCCTGCACGCGGCATACCCAGCTCACCGCCACAACCTGCTTATAAATCCTTTCTTGTCCTTCCTCATCCGGTTTTCGAGAGATGGGAACTCGAGCAAGTTGTAGACAAGGTCCAGGACGATGGGATTTCTGGGGACTGCCACAAAGGCCGGAGGGAACGTTTCAATGCGAGGAGCTCCTTTTGTCGATGCTTCACCCACAGCAGATTCATAGACGTCCAACTTCTCCATGAGAAGTTTCTCCACCTGAAACGGAACACAAATTGTTATGGAGAAATGCCAAGAATTGTGCAGTCGAAAACCTTCTTTGTAAAAAATAACATGTACTTTTTCACGTTCTATTCTTTCTGCTATTACTCTTAAATGTTACCTATGAAAGGGTATCTTATCATGATCGTTAGTTATGAACAGGAAGAAGAAATGCTTTACCTTCTTATCAGCTCCAGATAATGATATTGCCGAAACTTTCTTCGACAGATTGTCTGGACCCTTGTGTTCTTCCATGATCCCAGCTGCATGCTCTATGCAACTATTGGATCTGCATTCCCCATGCAAGGCCTCCAACTCTTTGATCAGTGACTGCAAAAAGAGATGCAGCCAGCTCATGCATTTGGAAAGCAAGTACTAAATGTGCTTCTGATCCCATGATCAGAAAAGACAAGTTAAGATGAACCACAATATTGATACCGGGTCACAATTGCTCCAACTACGACAACTTTGGAGTGCTTTCTCTGCCAAAAAACGGGCATGGCCATACAATGCATATGCTTCTGGCCTCTTCCCAGCCATACTGTATGATTGAGCTAAGTAAAAGCACCTGTGATTAATACAAACAACCGTTCTCAGAAACAGCACTAAAACATATCTATCTCACTCATGAGGAAAGCCTACAAGAAATCAAGTAAAGTTATGATTTGAGTTGCCAGTTGCAAGGACATTCATTACCTTTCGGCTCTGAAAATCAAGCTTTTAGTTTCTAACTCCTCTGCAAATGCCAGTACCTCTGTTTTCCTGTCCCTACCAGAACTAAGCAGATCAGAAAGATCTGAAACATTCTGCAAGATGGTAAACGATTTTGGAATCAATCTGCCATTCCAAGCACCGAGAAAAATACAAGAAGAAAAATTATTTGCTTTAATTTCATTCAACAACATATAAATGCAAGTCCAATAGAGCCATACAACTACAAGTATTAATCAATTGGGACTCGAATTGACCTGAATAAAAATTTACCTGCAGCAATAGATCATACAAACGGACAAGTTCTTCAGGTTTGGTAACTCGCTCGTTTTTTTCATCGCGACGCTTTCCAAGCTTACCCTTGGCAATTTTCACCAGCAGCTGGTTACGGTCTATCGTCCTTTGTCCTAATAAAGCACTGATAGCTTTATCAAGACCATTGAGATCATCTTTCACACTTTCAGCATTTCCTGCATTGGCCTAAATCTCAAGGTTAATCAGATATACTATACGATCAAAAACATAAATTACGAGAGGCTTCCTGTTAATTCTTACCAGGTCACTTCTAATGCTGCTCCTTGCCTCATGATATGCAGCAAATATCTTGTCAAAGACTGACAGTCTTTTCTCTGATGAAAGGGAATCAGCTGCTGGGCCATACAAATCTTCCTCCAAATCCTTTGCTGCATTTATGTCACACGTGTTGTTAGCTTTCGTCCATGAAAAGTTTTGGCAAATCAAAAGACAGAAATGAGAGTAACTAATGTCTCATACTTGTTATATCAGTGCAACTGATCGGTCTAGTGATATCAAAAGTATGATGAAATTTGAAATTTCACAAAATGGACCTTGCTGCTATTCATGCGTTTACAGTTTCATGCCCATAACCTCCAAAACAAATTGACAGCAAAAAAGCAACGACTTTCTTTTGTATAGTGGTGAAGCTAAATTCAGAAGGACTAATTTCCACAATATACAATAGCTCATAAGTTATTCTTAAAAGATGTATGGCTGTTCAAACTTGAGTGGGTAAAATTTCAAGATCGTTGTGTCATAGGCACTTGAAACTAATATGATCACTGAATGAATACGATAATTTTGGTCACATGCTATGTCATTCAACTTTATCCTTTAGTACTTAAAATAAGAATTTCTCCGAAAATTAATATAAAAAAAATACTCTACATATACTCAAGGAATTGATTATGCATTTCAACTCCAATCTGTTTGATTTACCACGATTCAGAAATTGATTATACCAGAATTCTATTCAGTCCGCGTTAGGTGGTAAAGCAGATAGTCACAAATGAAAATCAGAGGATAGCTCAAACAATGCACATTCCATGTGATCTGAGAAGGATCCAACACCAACCCTTCAAAATGGCAACTCGAGTTTTGGCATTTGAAATTGGAAATTTATGCCCAAGCCACTGAAACTCAGTCAATGACGCTGCTTGTTGGGATCTTGCTTCGGCCATGGCCACCTGTGAAGTAGTTCAAAGTACGTAAATTTCAAATTAAAAGACCAAATTCTGACTGCAATACCATTCAGCCAAGATGGTGTTAAAACAAAAAGGTATTAAGAAAGGAATTACAACAAAGCATGGCCAGGTGTCAAATCAGATGTTAAGAACTGCTGTTCACTGGAAACAAATTGCTGAAAGACATGCATGCAATGATAAACTGAAAGATGTTGAAAGTATGAAGAACCGCAAGATAAACCTCGGACAAATCAAGCAAACAACAAAATATGATATCATTTCAAACAGGAGAACAGAAAAGCAAAGCCAAACATGGGACCAGAAAAAGACAACTAAAAGTACAATGTGCAAACATCAACCTGTGCTTGCATGTCCATCCATGTCACTGAACGATCAGAAAACTTCCATTCTGTAACTAAATTCTATCCATTCACATCATTATCTACTAAATGTCCCATAATGCAGACAATTAAACTTCAACTAAGGGCTCATTTGTCATGGATTTGATGCTTCGAAACTTACAGCATACTCCCATTTGGGAGCCCGGATGGGAGCGTCTGCAAGTCATGAATATCTTGTATCCATTTCATACATATCTTACAAGTCCAATGGTGTATTCTCGAGTCGAGCAAAAAGGGGTATGATAACCTTACCATTTAGATAAGGTTAGCAGCACAACACTTTGCTTACCTCTAATTTTGCTTTGAAAAGGTCAAGAGCAGGTCCTTCCATCTCGCCAATGTGCAAAAGTTCCGAAGTAGGGAGATTGGATTCGCCAAGCTTGTGCATGCAGTATCGAATGCTCGGTTCTAGCTCCTCAACCCGTTCACGGCACAAGACTTGATTCTCTAAGTCCCCATATTTACCAAGTTCCTCATAAACAGCCCTATGAAATGTATGCAGAAACTAATTGTTCAGAAAATGCTCCAAGCAACTGATCCCAGAACAGTCTCAAAATATATTTGAAATATAATCCACAAAACATCTGAGAAGTATAGTTAGGAGAGATGCCTTGCCCAAAGGATGTACATGCCTTTGTTACAAGAAGCACATATGACAAGAATAAAACAGTTATGAAAAAAAGTAATACCTAGCCCTCTTGAAATTAACCAATGCGCTTTCCCAATTACGATCTTGCTCGAATAACAAACTTCCTTTCATATAGGAAGCATAAGCCTGACAAAGGATGAAAACTGATTCATTAGGCAAAGAGATAACATGAGAAGAAATTCTTGACACACCGAATCAAGTGACAACACTCTCTAAAGCACAACAGTAAAAGAGTCTGCTGGAAACTGAAGCAAATATCGACATGCCTCAGCTTCCAAAGATGTTCTAGTGTCGCCTTTCACGGCACAGAGCCGTGAGAACAGATTTGCCCATTTCACAGCCTTCCTTAACCGGCCAATCAGATAAATACGTTGCCTGGCATTTGGACCATCAGGAAGCTGTCTTTTCTCCATAGCATGACTCCAAGCCCTCTCTGTTGTATAAAAAATAATATGAAGAAACCTATTTCAAGTAGAAGAACCACAATGTCAGCAATAATGGGCAGAGTTCAAACGGCTGGAGATAACTCTAATAAATACATTTGCCTGGAGGAATGATTCAACCATTAATTAATAACACCATCCGCTGTTTTTCAGTGGCTAGTGCTTATTATATAAATTGCCTGGATTTTCACGACCTACGTACACATAAAGATTACCAGTTGAAGAGATCATGAATTTTCATGAGGTCCATAGCTCAAATAATACAAGCAATAATTTCATTATTGCAAAAGTATCCCATAGTACCACTATTGCAATTTTTTGTCTCTTGTCAATTTCCAGACAAATGACTTGGTGACAACATAGCTTACCCAATTTCAACTCTCAGACAACTTTTTGTTTATCTGAGAATAAATTCAGCACTCAGAAGAACGTTTGCTGACAGAGTCCACGGTAGAGTAAAATATTCCTAGAGCAAACGGCAAGACAACTGACAATAGCTCTTCTTCAATGTCAGAATTGCTACTCATCTAATAAAGTTCAGGGATCAAATATAAATTTTTCTCTTTGAAAAACGAAATTCACAGGCAATGCATGATAAGGAATTTTAGCCGCTACCTTGCATATTAAATAATTTAACATTATCTTCAACAATCCTTTGCATGAACTACAGAAAAAGTTCCTTCATTAACTTTAATAACATGAACTCTCATGGAATGCCAACAGACACAAACCTGACTTCTGTGACTGTTGATTCGGTTATTTCTCTCTTTGTATACTTGTTACGCCCATGAGTGAACTTCAATGATTTGTACAGCCTCCTAAGACGAGCAGTACAGTATCTCCTGTCACCAATATTCAAAATTACAACAGACACATGAGAAAATTTCGAAAACTATAAACAGCCTACGCCGCCCAAAAAGAAGAAGATAAAAAAAAAACTGAGGCTGGCATAAGCTCTCAATTTCTATATACTTCCATATGCAAACAGATATCAGTTTGCGGAGTACATTAAGAAATAGTCAAGTGTAGGTACTCAGTTGCATCACCATTCGTAGGCAAAATTCACAGACTGTTGAAAATTCCCATCATTCTATCAATTCTACAACAAAACAAGAGCAGGTCCCAACGTCGAAATAAATAACACGTAAAGAGTTGATGATATCAATACCGATAGCGAGCATAGTCTCCGTGACGCAAACCGTGCTGCATCTGAGCAGATTTCAGGAGCTGCAAGACTAAGACCGCCAATAGAAAAAATAAACGAATAAGCGGAGACAAGTCAGGAAAAGGATTCATCCCCTCATTATATGATAAGCAAATGCATGCAAACGCCTCGATGGATTCCCACCAAAATCAGCGATTCCAACCAAATTTCATCCTGCCAATCTCAATTCATCCCAATTAAACTATAAAAAGGACATTGCACATCTCATTATAGCACGGAAATCCAGAATCCATCCGTGCTAACAAGAAATCCACACAGTTACACGAAACCTTGAGATCAAGGAGGAGAAAACGAAGGATCCACACCATTGACGGAGAATCTCGGGACGACTTGATCGGGGACCGCCGATTTTGCCAGATCTACATCCATAGCCGATGCTACTTCGGGACACGATCGCCGGGACGAGAGCGTCACTGCCTCAGACCGACTGTTTTCCGGGGTGTTTTAGGGTTTCTTGTTGTCGGAATGGAAAGGGGAAACTTAGGCCCGGTCCAACTGAGTTTTGTTCCTCGTTGAGGTTTTTCCGCAAAATTATTTTTGAAATAGTTCGGCGAAAACCAAGTCTACTTTACTAATGTCATTTCTAATACTTGTCTTCTGTTGTAATGGATGGGGGGACTCAGGGGGCGCCTCATCGGTTAGGCCACGGTCAACTAGCCTGGTTAACACTAAATAGCAATCGCTGGTGTTAAAACTAATTTTATGTTACTGGTCACATGAAATCAGAGTTAGTAACACCGACTTTAAAGTTAATGTTTAAAAATCGGCATTCTTAATGTCGATTTTTTTAAAAATAAAAATAAGTGTCACTAACGTCGATTTCGTGACATTAATTAAAAAAATTTATTTTTACCGAAATATTTTGTAAATAATTTAAGGAACAAACCTCCTGTATAAATAACAATCGCATCTCCTTTTTACTCATTTCGTTTTCTTAGAATTAGTGTGAAATTTACATGTTGGTTTATAAACATTAATTTTAATAAATTATGAAACAAAAAATTGCTCTCTTATTCAATAAATATTAAAAACTCGTGTATATAAATTTTTGTACACAGAACCGGAGACTGAGGATGTGTTCATGACTAGCCCATCTAAGAAAGTCCATTGTCAAAGCTCGAGTGTTTATAATATTTGAGGATGAATTACCACGCGTGTCGAGTTCCTAAAGGCTTGGTTCAAGTAGCGAGTTCTCGAGATAAAGATCCAGTAAAAGAGACTGCGCGTAACGAGTTCTTGAAAGCTTGGGTCAGTCAAGTAATAGTTCTCGAGATAAAGATCCATTAAAGGAAACTAGGCGTATTGAGTTCCTGAAGGATTGGGTCAGTCAAGTAATAGTTCTCGGAATTAAGATCCATTAAAAGGAGACCGTGTATTTAAGTTCCGAAATACTTGGGTAGGAACAAAGTAAAGTGCCTCGAAACTTATTCGACTCGTATTTACCCAAAATCTCCCCCAACAACAACCTACGAAGAACCTTGGACAGCTGGTGATTGATCGATGATGTTAAAAAGGATGAATTAACAGAAGACCTTCGCATTCTTTGCCTGTCAGTCCTGCATGTCAATCAATGTTCGGTGAAAAATGGCATGCTGAAAACGAAGATACGGTAGGCAAGGCAAAACAGGGTGGGAATGGGATTGATGTGATTCAGACATCCGTCTTCCCATTCTTATACGTTCTGACCATTTGAAAATATTTGAAACAACCAAAATTCATTATCAGGAATCCACACCAATTGAATGTTTTATTATAAAAGTTGGTGATTAAGAATATGAGACCAGAAAGGGATTTTGGAATGGTCCCACTACGATCAGTCATCAACAATCCCGAAGCAGTCCTTCAATACCGTAGCCGGCGTGACACCGTACTTTGGCCGTACTTCTATTCCCTGAACAATGAGACGACTTATCAGGACGTCATCAGACATGTCCCTCATCCAGGCTGCGATCTTTTGCCACCGCTCATCTGGCTCTTTCAAGCTACAAGTTATCCCTAGATCTAGCTCTGCCCAACCGTCCTTCCTCGTCTTCAACGTCTTCTCTCTTGGATCAGAATCAGGAAAATAACCCCGCAGCAATCTCCTCCGACGAGGAGTCGGAGGCTCTACATAATAAACTTCACCAGTGGGGTATTCCCTGCTGACAAGCATGACATCATCCTCCGTCTTGTTGTCCGTAACAGCGTTGGACGTCAGCTCCTTTTTGAATACCAGATAAAAGGCGTACACTGTATCACACGAGAGCAACTGCTGACGCATCACGACATCGACATCAATACTGGTTACGTTGGGTACCTCCAGAACGACGGAAAACCTATTCATCAGAAGAATCCGATCAAAATTTAGGGTTCGAGAGAGAGAGGAATCGAGGGTGGTCAGCTGGAAGAAAGAGTTAACCTCGATTGGGGAACGGAGATCCACTTCCTGGCCTCGTCCTGGTCTGTCTCGATGGAGAGTGCCTTCGACGAAATCATGAAACACTTCTTCCCGCTCCGTCTGTCCAGCCAAAAGCTCTGCAAATCGTAACGAGCAAAGCCGAAGATTAGCCATGACAGAAGCGAGGGAGAAGACGGAGAAGAAAGGCAAATGGTATTACCATGGATCCATCGTTCATGAGGAAGTTGCCGTCGCAGAGCCAGAAGTAAAGCTCCTTGAGGGAGGAGTGGGAAACGTGAGACGAACCCATGGCAGTGTCCGCGAGGGACTTGTAGTCGGCGGGAAGGAACCGATGCCAGACCGTGTCGGAATCGGCGGCGGATCTGAAGGCAGAGGAGACGCAGGCCATCATGCAGGCATCAACGGGGGTGGTGCAGGTGAGGCACAGGATGCTTTCCACCAGAGGTTTCGGCAAATCCGAGACAGTAATGTTGCTGTGATCGCCCTCCATCGGGGTGTAACGGTGTTAGAGGCAGTACAGACAGGAGGAGACAAAGCATTTTATTGGAAGCCGGCGAGGGATGGGTAAGTGGAATGCACGCTTAGTGATTAAGTTTTTTCTGCAAATGACTTGCTTACCTTTTTTTCGCCCTACTCTTAATTAAGTAATTGCCAATGAATTCATTAAGTAATTAAACCTAAGGGAGAGTAAAAATTTCGGAATACCGATATCAATGCCGATTTTTTAAAATTTTGAAACTTCGGAATTGATATTTCGATATTTGGAATCGGGATTAGGAGGACGTTTTAATTAAAAATGTATTCGATATTGGGTTCGACGACGGAAAAATGAAATTTAATATTTATCGGATATCGAATTTTTAACGGACTAATTATAATTTGGGCCTCCGTTGAAACAAAACCAAAGGCTGACCCAACAATTACCTGTCAACCCTATTGAAGCATGGGGCGTCAGGACAGGAATCACACGATTCACAGTTCCTTACCCACCCGCCACCGCCTCCTCCTCCTTTGTCGCAGCCTCCGTCTCCGCCGCTAGCCGGCCGCTGTCGTCGTCCGAAACCCCCTGCCTCCTCCTCCGCTTCTGTCGCCACCACCTCCTCCTCCTTTGTCGCAGCCTCCGTCTCCGCCGCCAGCCAGCCGCTGTCGCCGTCCGAAACCCTTGTGGGCACATTGAAGAAGTCGAGTCGAAGGAGTTGTTCCTTTGGACAGACTTCAAGCTCGCCTCTTGTGGGTAGCCTTTGAATGACGAGGTCGCCCGGGAATGTGGGTTTACTTCGTTGTCCATCAGGGTAGGGTTCAAGCTCGCCTCTTGTGTGTTTACTTCGTTTACGTCCCCGTCTGTCATAATATGTTCTGCATCTGATATAATGCTGGTAAAGCAAGTCAGGCATGTCTTGTAGTTGAATAATTGATATTTGAAATGGAATGAATACCGTCGTCAACTGTGATCACTCTTTCAATCATCAAGTGCTTTTACTTTGAAAACTTGGACAATGTTTGGTTCGAAGCAATGACTTCATGTAGTCCAAGTAGAGCGATGCCAGAAAAGCTCCATTGGTCATGTACTGTAGCAGCAGCTGCGGCATCCCGAAGTTGAGCTTGATGGCTTCCCGAAGTTGAGCTTAATACCGAATTAAAATTCGGTAATTTATCAAATACCGAATTTTAAATTGGGGATCGGAATCGGGATCTAAAATTTTATGATTTTTGAAATTCAGTATTTCGGTATTCGATATTTCGGAATATCGAATGACCCCTAATTAAACCTGTACCATTGCATTTATTCAATTTTTAAAATTTTAAACAAACTCCTCAAAATACATTTTAGGGCAACATGTCGCCTTTTGTTAATGTATATTAATTTATGAACCGTGAAATGAAGTGGGATTTTAAGTAATTAAACCCATAGCATAATATTAATTCAATTTTTTAAACCCTCTTTTGTCAATATGGTTTTCCTTTAATTATTCTAATGTTTAATATGACCTTTAACCTTAATTAAAACTCAACTTTTCAAAATTTGAATATCTCGAAATTTACCAAAAAGTCCTAAAAAATGTTCCTGAAACTCCTTTAGAAAATTAGAGAAAATACCCTTAGAATTAGTAGATGATCTTTTAACTCAATCAATTATTCAAAGGGATTCTTAAAATCTTAGGAGCCGGAAAAACTTTGGTCGAGAGGTTGGTGCAATTATAAACAAAATGTTACACTAAAGAGAAAGGGGTTTAAAAAAGTCGGTAGTGATGAAGCGATATCCGCCCTATCATCGAAAAGATTTTAACATTGGTTTTGAAGGCGATGATTTCTCTGGAGAGCATCTGAAGTGGTTCCGCAGTGGCTTCTTGTGTCAACAATCCTTCGTCTATCATTTCACGGTTCTTTTCTAGTTCAACCGTGAAATCATCCACCAGCACTAGAGAAGTTAGTTTCTCTCAAACCGATGCTATTGTGTGCCACTATTAATGGAGCCTCCGTGAACTGAAGCTCCGCATCGCTTTCGATATCAGCTATCTTAATCTCCTCTTCCAAGGCCTTGCAGTTATCCATAGTTTATTCTCTTTCTTCGTCTCTTCCTCCAATAACTTGATTCTGATGTGGAGCCGTTTTATTTTGTCCTCGTCACTCTGCTATTGTGATTTGGTCGTTTCTAACTTCAGATTGCTATACTTTTTTCCTTTCTGTGTCTGCCTGTTTGGAATCCTCTGCATCGGGTAAAGGTCTTTTGGTGATAGATTCATGAATCTGCTGGTCTTTTTCATCTCAGGCCAGCCGGAGCTCTTTTACAAATTCATTTAGGACACTGTCAAATTCGATCGTCGAGTTCCGAGTTCCTGTCAACTGCAACTTCTATTTGCTTCTTGAGAATGGAGACTTCAGTTTCAGCCTTTTCGGACCCCGAAAATGCATCACATCCAGATATCAAAATTGTTACATAAACGAATGTTATGCTTTTATAACTTCTTCATTTGACTTAAGCACAATTAAAATGATTGCTTTTTCTTGCTTTCAGTTCTTAAGGTAAATTTAGACATCTTCCTGTGGTGGAAAACGGGGAAGTTATTGCTTTGATAGATATAAAAAAAAAATGCCTTCATGATGCGATATCTAGAAGGGAAAAGGCCGCGGCCTCTGGTAGGCGGCGGAGAACTGGGCTGGGAACAAAGTAAAGTGCCTTGAAACTTATTCGACTCGTATTTACCCAAAATCTCCCCCGACAACAACCTACGAAGAATCTTGGACAGCTGGTGATTGTTCGATGATGTTAAGAAGGATGAATTAACAGAAGACCTTCGCAGTCTTTGCCTGTCAGTCCTGCATGTCAATCAATGTTCGGCGAAAATGGCATGATGACAACGGAGACATGGTAGGCAAGGCAAAACAGGGTGGGAATGGGATTGATGTGATTCAGACATAGGTCTTATTTGGAAGTCGCATGAGCCCCAGCCTCGTCAGTTATGACCAAAACCCAAAATATGTAAAACTGGGTTTTGTTCGATTTTCATTTTTACGGGGGGGTTGCATTATGATCACATCCATGAATAATTTTTTTGGGTGACTTTAATGGGAGGAATGACCTAAGCGAGGTTCATCAAGGTCCTCTTATTGCTGCTAATTGATAGTCGCAGACTGCTCCAACTACAATTCTATATTCCAAAGGCCCTGAGATTTTGTAGTAAACCAACCACGTTATTGGAAATAGTTGTTTGCCGTGATAGAGGGTTTACATGTACAATGCGTAGAACATCCATTTGTGAGTAAATGAGGGAAAACATTTAAGTAGGTCAATTGAGACGATGAGAAGATCATGTAAGTCATTTCCTTATAAATTTTGATGATATGGCATGAGTCCCCAGCCTCGTCCGTTCTTACCATTTGAAAACATGAAAATAACCAAAATTCACACCAATTGAATATTTTATTATAAAAGTTAGAAATGGATTTTGGAATGTCGTAAGGAATGCGTAAAACATTTATTGTGACCATGAGGCAAAACATTTAAGTAGGTCAAAAGTTATCAATGTGACGAGTCAATGAGATGCAAGTCATTGCTCTCCTTATAAATTCTGATATCTCGCTTGAAGATCAATATCTACCTCTAGCTAACAAATTTCTTCTTGTCTCTCGATCTTAATTACGTACAACTATGAGAAACATTCCATTCATTTTAACAGCCGTAGTCCTGTTGCTCAAGGCCGCGGCTGACAGTCCACCGCTGCACCAAAGCAGGATCCTGATGTTTCCCCTGCAAGGAAATGCGTATCCCGCTGAGTAAGGCCCAAATTTTTATTTTAATACATCGAGTTTAAAGTATGCACTCTTATAATTTTTTACTACAGACATTACCGGTTGACTATTCCGGTGGGAACCGGACAATCACGGAGGAACTTCGAGATCATGTCACCTGGCTGCCTTGTCGTCTGCCCGGTCATCCAGTTCCACCAACTGTAAGGATATAACGTACATATTCTTTAGATATATATTCTATTTATGTTAATAATGATTGTTGCGTCCTTCTTGTGCAGGTGCCCGGGCAGCCGATTTACGAGGCACGACGTGATCAAATAGTACCCAATAATGACGAGTTTTGTAAGTCCCTGGGGGGCCGGGTAAATAAAAAATGCGGATATCCAGGGGAATGCTGTTATACTCTCCAGTATGGGGATCGTAGTACGTCGGAGGGGGTGCTCATCCGTGAGACCCTTACTTTTGGAGACGTGGTCGCTGAATTTGTCATCGGGTAAGTGAGACTGGCATCCCTGGTCTGCGTACTCTCATCATGTTACGACTTCATACACCCTTTGGTTTTGTTCCGTAGGTGTGGATACAGACAGACGTCTGACGAACATCTTGCCCTGTTGAATTTGATCTCCCTGGGACCTGGAATGCTCGGGATTCCATCCCAGCTTCATCGCCACGGGATTCAAAATGTGGTCGGGCACTGTTTAAATGGTACTGTCGACGACAGGAGCTTCATCTTCATCGGCCGATACCAGGAATTACGAAATCTTCCAGCCTTAAAGTGGACCGACATGTCCACCAGGAAGTAAGATGTTCATCCGTCCTTTTGCAACTCGATCTGTTACTTTGTTAGACCACTGAATGATTCTGGGGCGCACCATCAGGGGACTTTACTCACACCAGGCACAACTCAATTACGGGGGAAAGCGCCTTCTCCGCAGCGTGGACGTTTACTTCGATTCAGGGTCCACACACTCATACTTCATCCCCCGTGTTTTCAATCAAGTAATTGGGGAGGTGAGTTACAAGTACAATTGCCTTCGGGGCCGTAATACATATACTTTATTTATATAATACTAAAAGTCGATTCCGTTCTTGTACAGGTTGAAAAGGGGCTCCGAAAGGACTTCATTAAAACCAGCGAATCTCACTGTTGGAGAAGTCGAAAGCCTGTCCCTGATGTTTTAAAACTCGCCACGAATAATCTGAATGCTTTCAATTTTTATTTTGGTGATAAATTATACTCAGTTGAACCAAAGCATTATATCTACGCCAAGGTATGCATTTCTTTCCTTGAAAAAAGATTTCTTTCCTCCACATACGCATCTAGCATTAATTTCTCGTTCGATCGCAGGATGGGAGAAAGATTTGCCTTGGAATATCAGAAACAGACTCACGATCAAGGGACAATCTTAATGGCATCGGAGGTGAATATTAACATCATCGTGAGAATTGAATGCATTAACTATCAAATTTTCTCATGGTCTCAAATGCATCATCGCAGACATCTCAATGCAAGGCAAGCTGCTCATTTTCGACAACGAGGTCAACAAAATTGGATGGGGGGAGGGGAGCTGCAACGCGTTTATACCACGACCAAGCTGAGGAATTGGACAAAAATAAATGGAATCCTTGGAATGGATAATAATAAAAATTAAAAAGTAAAGAACCTTCTTCTGCAATCAATCATAAGAAGATATTCCAATAATCTGAACATCCTTTCATTTCAACCAACTCCAATAAGAAACAATAAAATTAATTTTGTGTGTTCTTGGGACGCCTCATTCGCTGTACCATCCAACAATGGTCTTGGTCATTTGCCGCCATCCGATCTGTACATCGCTGCATTCACACGACGAGTATAAGTGCGACATCCCGGAGACATGTGAAACCCTTGATCGCATAGCCATGCCATCTTCAGCAGGACTCAACCTCCAAACAGTATATCGGTCAGCTGTTGAATAGATTTTCTGTTGAGAGTACAGGTCCAGTTTAACAAAAAAGCAACATCTCATTCCAGTAAGTCCTTCCATTTCCAGAAAGTCATCCATCATATCCACTTCTCCGAGTTTTTGTCCATCATATTCACCAGGGGATTTTTCTGTAGAAACGGCTCTGAGTCTGCGACACTAAGATCCTAACCTTGCCATCTTCTTCATGCTTTGCGAATCAGATGCGCTCGCCCAGCGAGAAAGCCCCGCCTAAGGAAAAACTTCCTTTCGACAATCTCTCCTCTACGTCGGCCTTACGAGTGCCACAGAAAACTTGCTTCTCTCGCTCCTTGCTCGTGGAGCGGCATAACGAAAATAAAAAGAAATAGGAATACGACAACTACAAAACTCTTCCCTGCCCCCGCGGAAAGCGCCTCCACTTCAGCGAGCAAGTTGCATTCCACACGGACAGAGAAGTGAAAACCTGTGACTAGATCATCCTGAAGACGGATCATTCCTGAAAGCTGGGGAAGGTGCCCTACTACCGTGTCATGGCAATATTACTGGATGATTTGGCCGTTTGGGTGCTCAATTCTCTCTCGAGAACCCTGATTTCTAGCTCTTCGACCACAGAAAGGATCCGAAACTTAAGAGATTGGTTCTCTTTTTCAACGGGTTCAGGCTTCGAGTGATTTTCAGGAATAGTCGTGCGTTGAGGTTCATTCGGGGCCTGAAACTGGCCACTCAGTTTGTTGACCTGGGATTGCAGACCGGCCTTTACCAGTTCCCAGTCTCTTGGCGATAGATTCATGAATCTGCTGGTCATGTTCATCTCAGGCCAGTCGGAGCCCTTTTACAAATTCATTTAGGACACTGTCAAATTCAATCGTCGAGTTGCGAGTTCCTGTCAACTGCAGCTTCTATCTGCTTCTTGAGAATGGAGACTTCAGTTTCAGCCTTTTCTGACCCCGAAAATGCATCATATCGAGAAATCAAAATTGTTACAGAAACGACTTATGCTTTTATAACTTCTTCATTTGACTTAAGCACAATTAAAATGACTGCTTTTTCTTAGCTTTCTGTTCTGAAGGTAAATTTAGACATCTTCCTGTAGTGGAAAACGGGGAAGTTATTCCCATGATAGATATCAGAAAATGCCTTCTGGTAGGCGGTAGAGAACGGGGCTCGGAACAAAGTAAAGTGCCTTTAAATTATTCGACTCGTATTTACCCAAAATCTTCCCCGACAACAACCGACGAAGAACCTTGGACAGTTGGTGATTGTTCGATGATGAAAAAAAGGATGAATTAACAGAAGACCTTCGCATTCTTTGCCCATCAGTCCTGCATGTCAATCAACGGAGATATGGTAGGCAAGGCAAAACAGGGTGGGAATGGGATTGATGTGATTCAGACATACGTCTTCCCAGCCTTGTCCGTTCTGACCATTTGAAACTACCGAAACAACCAAAATTTATTACCATCCACGCTAATTGAATATTTTATTATAGAAGTCTCGTAACAACCATTTATATGTTGATTAAGAATATAAGACCAGAAAGGGATTTTGGAATGATCCCACTACGATTAGTCTTCAACAATCCCAAAGCAGTCCTTCAATACCGTAGCGGGCGTGACACCGTGCTTTGGCCGTACTTCTATTCCCTGAACAATGAGACGACTTATCAGGATGTCATCAGACATGTCCCTCATCCAGGTGTACGCGCGCCCTCCGGCCTAGCACGCGCGCTGCGGTTCCGGCGACACGAGGATCCGGGCCCGCTCCCCGGGGCCCAATCCGGTCGGCGTCGCGACTCGAGCGTCGGACGCTGCGGAAGGGCATCGGGTTGAATCCTCCCTTGGTTCCCGAGCGGATCTGCGGGGCGTTTCGCCGACCGTCTTCAGTCCTTGAAGGCGACGGGCGAAAGGCTGCGTTAAGACCTCGCTTGGGAAATTTCGGGAGGATCCAGGAAGCGGCTCGTGTTGCCGTCACCCATCCAAAATGGCTCCGTTTGTAAAATGTGTTGTTGTTTACTAGGTAAACTATTACGGAGTCGCCACCGACTTTTTATTTTAAAACTGTTAAGTCGGAAAAACAGCTTGTTCGGGGATTTCTACTTACTAGTCTTTACACTCTAAACATGCGAAGAGGTGGCGTTTGCTCTAAAAGAGTTTGGCTTTTGATTGACGGGCGTTGGACCCGATCCGGGCATGACTCCGGACTCATGTCACTGTTTTACAGGCGTTGGACCCGATTCGAGCCTTTTGGGCTCGAACTCATGTGTATTTAGCAAATAGCATGCGACGATAAACCTACGGGCCTAAAGCATGCGAACAACCACAACCAATTTATCGAGATCAAAGAGAGCGGGAAAGGGCGGTGATCGTGAGCCTATGCACTTGGGCTCACGACCCGTTACATGTAGAAATAAAGAAAAGACGGGAAGCCCGCACTTCCCTCATGTACCTAAGATGACGGTTGATGCCGCTTCTCTCTGAACCAACGGTTTTTAAGGCCGCGGTAGATCCAACCCGCGCGGTTTGTTACACGCGCCTTCAAGCTTTCTATCTTCGAAATATCGCTTTGTCGAAATTCCATGAAGCTCGGTTGATTTTTCATGCAAAATTAAAACACCACATAGAAGACGATTGGTCAGAAAATTTCAAAATACATTGGATAATTTTGGAATTAACTGGTGAGTAAGAATGATTACTCACCGGGCGTTGTGTGGCCCGTTGATGTTTATCCTTCATGATGTTGAAAGATGATATTCTCGCGTTTGTTTTAACATGCAAAACAAAGAAGGAGAAAAACAACGGATAGCAACAGTAACGAGTAAATCAACGTCTATTTAATCGTACTGAAAAGTAAGGCATGACTTACGGTTTGAGATGGATGGGATATTTTGTAGCCCGTTGATGTCGATCCTCCGATATGTCAGATGATGTCTCCTTGGTTGTCGAATCCATTTGAGATGGTTGATTTGATTTTGATCCTTCGAGAAGTCTCATCGAATGTGAATCGTCCAATCCGACATAGGTATCTCGAATGCATGTCGGGATATTATGTCGTCGCATTTTTTCATGTAAAACAAATGCAACAAAAAGGTACACGAATAAGTAGTCATTCCTTAAAAGAAACAACATTTGGGAACAATTAATAAACATTTTACTAAACTTCGAAATCCAAAATTCACAGGCAACTAAGATTCGAATAACAAGCAAACGCGTAATGAAACGACAAAGTAAATCGAAATGCCATCAAGGAATTATGAAACAAGTGAGACGTAATAATAAAACAACATTATTATTATTATTATTATTTAGATAAAGACGTTCAATTCCTCCTAATAGTAAAAGTCATAGGAATTTCAGAAATTTTAGAAATCTAAAAAAGAAATTAACACACGTCCAGATAATATCTAAGTTGTAAATAGGCAAACATTGAATAGTCATCAAGCAATTGAAATTAAAATTAAAATTACGTTACCTCGCATAAGGCGACCCCCAAATCGTTCCCTTTGCTTCTGTTGTTTTCGCTTTCATGAACGGTGACCCCACCGATCTGAGGGAGGATTTCAGCGGGGAAGACGGAGTCACCGGACTTCGATCTAAGGAGATGTCTCAGCCATGAGCGGAGGGAGGGCGCATCTTTCACGATCGGAGCAAACTCCATCATTGAGACTGGGGACCGGAGCTCGGAACCTAGGCGTCGACGTCGGATTGAAAGGAGCGACCACTGGGTTTGCTGTGGCCAGATCCGTGTTGTGGATGAATGGGAGAGCCAGATCTGGAGAGCCTGGAGGGGGGGCAACCTGGGGAGGCCGTCGCTGGGTTCCGGAAGATCGGTGTCGTCCGGTCGCTGCCGAGCTGGTCGCAAGCAGCGGGGACTCCAACGTGATGAGTGTCTACTGTGGTTTCCGACGCTGCATGGGTCGGCTGGACCCGGAGATGGCTTGTCGTCTGGTCGACGCCGAGTTGATCACTAGCGGCGAGGGGCCGCTTCGGGGTCTGACTTGGGGAATCTGCTGGGGGGTGAGCAACAACGGAGGGAGTGTTGCCTGGGGACCGTCTGCTGCGGGTTCATTGGAGCGTCTGCTTGGAGCTGTTGGGAGCCTAGATCCGGTATCCCTCGGGGCAGGGTGTCGGTTAGAACCGCGGGAATGCCCGAGGTTGAGGATTCGTGACCGTGGGTTGCCATAGCTGGAGTCGGAGTTGTCGGGGTCGTCTGGCACGGGTCGCTCAGTTATGGGGAGGAGTCATCGGACTTTGGCCGGTGGGGAACCAGATCTGGTGACGGGTCGCTGAAATCGGCAAGAGGGAAGACCGCCTTGGGTGCTGGTTGCTTGTTTTGTGGATTGATGCCTTCGCCGTAGGTTCCTGGAAGGCATAATCGGGGAGCATGCCTTGGGCGGCCCAGAGACGAGGTCGGTTCATTTGGGAGTGGGTCTATCTAGATTGGGACCCCGGGGAAGGGACGCGGTCTTTGTCGTTGCAGCGGGGAGTGGCTGGACAGGGGTGACGGGCTCGTCGTTACCGTCGCTGGAATGGGGATGGGCAAGAACGGGACCGTAGCGTGGACCGTTGAAGATGACGGGCGTCAACTCCCGAGCTGGATGCGGCTACGAAGTCATCGGGATGCTGCCTGTAGAATGTTGGAACACAGTCTCGGGTATGTGTTAGGTTGTCCATTTGAGGAGCCGATGTCGCAGATGTGGCGTTGTTAGTGCTCTTCTTGTAGCCTTGTCGCAAACTGGTTCGCTCAAAGAGCCGCGGGATGGTGTTGGTCGGGGTTGCGACTGCATCCGAGGGTCTTGCAGCTACGTCTGTTGAAGCTGTTGCCGCTGCTACTGTAACTGGGAAGCCTGGGGCTGCTGCTGCTGGTTGTCGTCAGATCCGACGTTGAACAAGACGGGGGTTTGCCGATTGTAAGGCTGGTTCTCCTCCCTCCTTTTTCGGGAGGGACAGAAGGTGTCTTCTTATATTTCCCTTTTTTAGATGTCTGATTGTTCTTTCGCCACCTGAAGGAGGGGGGAGAGTAGGATGTCATGTCCTCTGTTGTCATTCTGTCGTCTGCCTCCTAGGTCATTGGTATGCGGGAGGCTAGCAAGTCCCTTCAACCATGTCCCTGCCTCTATTCCCCGATGGGGAAAACTGTTTGAGAGCTTTGGTTTTCTTGGACCGCGGTTTGTAGGTGGGGGAGGCCAAACCCATTCCACTTCTCATCATTTTTTAGCCTTGGACTGCGGGGCATTGATTGGAGCTTCTTTAAAAAATTGGCAATTGAGTATCGGGATTTGATTTGCCTTTTCAAATTGGCCTGACTTGAAAAAAATCTATAAGATTACAAATTGGTCTTCGAACCTTTAAGGTGACTCTTGAATGGGTTCGAAATAAATAAGAGAGATTAAATATTGTCAGTTTGTTTTCGAGATGGGAATTAACCGGTCCCATTCTTTTCGTTCTAAACTAATTCAAGGAAGTGAGTGAAGTGTTACGTGCTAAATATGAGTTTTGCTTTCTTAAAATTTAGAATTAAGAACTCGACCGAGAATTAGTTCATGTAACTAATTCTTAAAATCCGGAATCGGTCGCCCAGTCATGTTTAGAAATGATCAAAATCAATTGTAATCCGTTCGCTAATCATGTTTAACGATCTTTTAACGGTATTAGAGTAGTCAACCTGTCGCCTTTTAGATGATACACAATTTGGGGATCTACAGTTTGCCCCTCCTTGCGGGAGAATCTGAGAAGATTTTCCCGCAAGGACGTCATAGATACCCCAAATTGTGAGCTGGAGTATTCTTGCCAGATCTGTACCTTGGGATCTGATCAAGAAAATGTCAGTAACAAATGTATCCCGTGAAGTACGGGAGATCGAAGAAAATAATCAAACATGTACGATTATGGCGCACATGCATGTCATGTTTTATTTTGTAGAAACATGTTAAAATTGCTTCTGAGCGGGATTGGAATGGGTTCCTTGGTTCTCTCATGTCTTATTCTCAATTCTGAAAGCTATCTCAGTTGGATTTTAGAATTCCCTTGACTTGGATGCTCATGTACCAGTCGAAAGAGTCTTTATCTAGGTTGAAATGTAGTTTTGGCGTAAGGCCTTTGGATAGAGAATCTGAATTTGTCTTTTTGAAGGAACGAGTCTAAGGACCTCATCGGAAGCTATTGTACCATAGAAGTTCCACCGTCCAAGCGAATTCTCCATCTACCAGACAGCAGGCCTGTTGAGACACGCCGTTGGGGATTGATGGCCGATCCACTAGAGCTTTGGAAATCTGTTTTGGGAAGCGTCTTGTCCTTGTTTTCTCCGGGAGATAGCACCTTCGCTTTTGCGGCCTTTCATGTCGGCCCTGGTGCTTTAATTTGCCCTTTTATTTTCTTTTTGCGCTTTGCTTTTGACGACCTTGGTCTTTGCGCTAATTTTGCTCTTTCTTCGCTTTCATGCAGGGATTTGTCCCATTTTATTTCTTTTTCTTTGCTTTGTTGGAGACGCCTTGGACTCTTTGAGGATTTATATTTCTTGATGGTATATGAGGATTTGCCCCATTTTCATCCCCGTTCATCTTTTTAGAGCTGCTTTGGACTCTTTGACGATTTGTACGTCTTGCAGAATTGTTGGATGTTTTTGTCCCTGAGTACAAGTCAACTGGCAAGCACGTCTGTTGATGGTACCTCTTCGCTTGAACCTTGAGGAAGTGTCGCCTCTGTGGTCCGTTGCTTCCGGTTTCTAGCTACAAGTTCTCCTTTAACCTCAATGTGAGGCGGTCCTTAGACTCAGTGGGAGTAACGTATATAGAAACTTCGACTTTGGCTCGGAAGGGGTTCGCAATGGTCAATGTTTTGTGTTTTGGATAGAGAAGAAATGCTCGATTTCATCCCAGTTTAGAGCATCTTTTGTCAAAGGATTCGTTATCCGCCTGAATGCTTAGGTATGAATCCTTACTGTGTTTGCGCTCATCTTTCTGGGTAAAAGTTTAGGGATAGGCTTGCCTTCTCCACTCTCGCTCAGAAGCATTTTTATTGAAGATAATTTTTAATTATATGCAAATGAGCACACGAATGTTTAGGAAATGACTAGGTTTAGATACTCAAACCTCCGTAGTGCTCCTGTGCAAACTTCGAGGGGGGAAAGTGTTTGCACTTTCATGCCCCAGTCATGTTCTTTGATATTAGAATCAAACGGCTTCCACCCGACCACCCTCGCCGTTGCCTAGGAGTTTGTACCGTACCGTGTGGATGTCCATGTGCCTACACAGTTGACAACGGACAGAGACGAAGTTAGCTCATGTACTTCGACTCTCGCTTAGGGGAGATAACAATGAAATGAAGTAGCCGCTGGGGAGATGAGATAGATATGTCTGTCTCAATGATAGTTCTGGAAGAATATGCTTGTATGTTCGATTCTTGTTGAGGAATGCGATGCATGTAATCAACTCCAGCTTGAACGAAGGCAGGACTCTAGCTGGGAAACGGAGATACGAATCCATCTGGGGAAATATAAGAAATTTTGTTAGAGAGTAGTGTAGATGATACTCCCTTTCGGTATGATCATCTTTGGTGATGACAAAGGCACTTTCGAAGCTTTGGTTCGAAATTTTCCTCCCAACCGCCCGCGCCTTTGTCTATAAAATAGGGTGCTCATGTACCTATGCTAAGCAAAGGACAGAGAACAAGTGAACTCATGTAACTTGTTTCTTCTAAAGTAGGAATGAAGTTTGCTCATGCAACTTCATTTATATGAAAGGCGAAGTAGAGTTTTGATACTTCCCATTTCTATGTGTTTCGCCATTGCATCTTTGTCCGGAGGAATCAAAGGATTGACGAAGTAGTTACTCTTGTCCGACGTCTGTTGTGTAAGGAAGCTCATGTACCTATCAAACAGATGGCAAGAAACAAGTGAGTTCATGCAACTTGTTTCTGTTATAGTAAGAAAGAAGTTTGCTCGTGTAACTTCATTTGTAAGAGAGGTGAAGTAGAGTTTTGGTACTTCCCTTTTTACGATTTCATCATTGCGTCTTCGTCCGATGGAGTTGAAGGATTGATGAAGTTGCTACAAGACCTTGGCTTGAAGCTTTGCGTCTGTTGTGTAAGGAAGCTCATGTACCTTTTGTATGATTTCGTCGTTATGTCTTCATTCGAGGGAGATGAAGGTTTGACGAAATTGCTGCAAGACTTTGGCTTGAAGCTCTGCCGCCCTACCACCCTCGCTTTTGTCATAGGAGTTTTGTACCATTCGTGTGAGGAGCTGTTGTACCTGCCCACGAGACAAAAGACATAAACGAAATGAGCTCATGTAATTTCACTTAGCTTGATTAAGAGAGTAATATTTGTATAATGCTCCCTTTTCATGTTTATTGTCAGTGTTCTTTGCCCCAGTTCTTTGGGGATGTAAAGAAGTTTATTGATGAACGTTGTGTTCTGAAGTTCTGGTATGAAGCTTTATTGTTTGTCTTCATTGTCTGCCTAAGGTGCTCATGTACCCTCTTCATTTAATTTGTTGTCTTGTTGATGACATGTTGTTTTAAAGCTTTGGTTTTCATTGTCTGCCTGGGGCGCTCATGTATCCCTTTCATGTAATTTGTGGTGTTGTTGATGACATATTGCTCCGAAGCTTTGGTTCGAAATTTATTGATTGTCTTGATTGTTTGTCTAGGATGGCATAACAAACAAGCTCATGTAACTCGTTTTGCGAAGAAAGCATTAGTCAAGGAATGAATTCGAAATTTATTGATTGTCTTGATTGTTTGTCTAGGATGGCATAACAAATAAGCTCATGTAACTCGTTTTGCGAAGAAAGCATTAGTCAAGGAATGAATACTCCCTTTCATATGATTCGTTGGTTTGCCAATGGGGAATTAACCAATATTGCTCTGTCTTGTCCCAGGATAGCTTGAAGGTATGTCCCAGGATAGCTTGAAGGTATGCCCCAGGATCGCTTGGAGACATGTTCATGATCACTTGGAGATTTGCCCCTGGATCGGTCAAAGATCTGTCGCATGATCACTTGGAGATTTGTTCCAGGATCGCATGGAGATTTGTCCCAGATTGTTCTTGTGTTGTCGTCGTCGTTGTTTTGCCAACGAAGGCTGTTTCAAAACTTTGGCTCGAAATTTTCCACCCTACCACCCTCGCCTTCGTCGTCTGTCTAGGATGTTGATGTACCTAAGAGACAAGACGAAGGGCAAAACAAGTAAGCTCATGTAACCTGTTTTGCAGAGAAAGTATTAGTCTAGGAACGAATACTCCCTTTTATGTAGATCGTTGTTTTTGAAACGAAGATTTCTCTAGGATTGCTTGGAGTTTTTTCCCAATGTTGCCTGCCTGCTTAGGATGCTCCTGTACCTTTGAGACGAATACATAGTGAAAATAAGTGAGCTCGTGTAACATTTTTGCAAAGAAAGTATTAACTTGGGAACGAATACTTCCTTTCATGTTGTTCTCTTGTTTTGTTGATAACGAAGATATTTCGAAGCTTTGGCTCAAAACTGTTTCAAGTCTTTGGCTTGAAACTTTACCACCCTGCCACCCACGCCTTCGTCAACATGCGACAAGGGCTAAGGTGAGTGAGCTCATGTAACTCATTTTTTTGCAATTAAGGAAGTACTTATTAAGGAACGAATACTCCCTTTCACGATTGTAACGTTGAAGATCCTCTATGTTGATTGTTTATGGCAGTTCCTCTTCGTTACGACAGTTGCTCTTTCGAAAGGCGCGATTGCACGAGATGTGCGTTGTTGTAGCACTTTGTGGTGGGCATGGGTGGGTGTCTAGTCAATTATGTAGTTGGCCGATGTGGTCAGCTGGCCGCTCATGTGGGGGCTGATTCTCATCGGTCTTCGGGGTGGTGGTTGACCTTATCCCCTTCCCTTTGAGACGAGTTCTTGAGAGTCGAGCTTCTGTTAGATTGATCATTTTGGTACCTTGGACAAGTTTGAAGGGAGTTGCCCCTTGCACTAGAATACACTGTTGGCACAGTGAAGAGAGCTGACAGTGAGACGTCAATTAGAGGATTTTTCTTCCTTTTCTGGGTTTGCCCGATGTTGAGGATCGGGGCTTGGTTGTAATTTGGGGAATTGCCCATGTCTGAATTGCCAAATGATGCGGATCGGGACTTGGGTTGTAACTTGAAAAATTGCTCCTATTTGGATTACCGTTTGTGCCGAAGTTGAGGCGACTGGTGTTGTGATGAGATTGCTTCTGATTCTTTAGAACAATTGCATTTTGGTAGTCGTTAGGTAATCTTCGGTTTTCATGTTTGGTTTGCCTCGGTATATGCCGAGGAAACTTTGGCCTTTGTGTCTCTGAATGTGCAGCTTTGGGCTTTAGTAGCCGAGAAGGGTTTGGCCTTCATATTCTTGGATGTTCAGCTTTGAGCCTTGGTAGACGTCATGGAATCCTTGGTCTTCATGTTATTGGATGCCTGACTTTAGGCCTTGGCAGTCATTGATGGATTCTTGGTCTTCATGTCGTTGTAGATTTGTTATCCCTTTCTTGCCCTTAGTCTAGTCTGAGGAGCCGTCTTGGAAAATTAAAGCCTGATAAGGAAACAGAGAAAATATTGAAATTAGCATTGTATAACAATGTAATCGATAAATAATAAATTCGTGATATGTTTAATCGCATTCATGTATGCCTAGGAGAACACATTATGAGAATGTAATTACAAATGAAATGCAGTAATGCAATGAAGCAATTACTGTGGATGACATGATAATGCAACTACTACAATTACGCAGACGTTCATGGGGTCATGCGAATGTATAAATGCAGTAAGCGATAAAATAGGTAGGGAAGGGAGAAAAGAGGATTCTTGAAGTCTTGTGCGATGAATCCAAATGCTGCAAAATTAGCAATGTTAGTTTTACAGTTTATCGCAGACAAAGCATACCTGACACCTGTCCCTGTACATATAGAAGACACTTAGTAACAGACAAATGCACGTGTGGCGTCTGATACCTGTAGTGAGCAATCAATACTAGACTCGGATGAGGTTTCTATACCTCCCTCGGACTAAGGGAAGCGGGGCCCCGACCCAAGACCACACTGCAAAGAGCAGCACAGCTGGGCCTAACGGTGACCCCCCTAAAATCCTAGCCCCGGGTTCGGGCATACCTAGAAATGCCTAAAAAGCAGTAAACATACACAGACAAAAGATCATACAAAAGGCACCGAGCCAAACAATTACATGCGCAAACGAGAACTCCCCTCCGCATGTGGACGAGTGTAAAGACATTTCGATAAAAATCCACATGCAGAGCTCCCCAGCGGAGTCGCCATCCGGGATGTACGCGCGCCCTCCGGCCTAGCACGCGCGCTGCGGTTCCGGCGACACGAGGATCCGGGCCCGCTCCCCGGGGCCCAATCCGGTCGGCGTCGCGACTCGAGCGTCGGACGCTGCGGAAGGGCATCGGGTTGAATCCTCCCTTGGTTCCCGAGCGGATCTGCGGGGCGTTTCGCCGACCGTCTTCAGTCCTTGAAGGCGACGGGCGAAAGGCTGCGTTAAGACCTCGCTTGGGAAATTTCGGGAGGATCCAGGAAGCGGCTCGTGTTGCCGTCACCCATCCAAAATGGCTCCGTTTGTAAAATGTGTTGTTGTTTAACCTAGGTAAACTATTACGGAGTCGCCACCGACTTTTTATTTTAAAACTGTTAAGTCGGAAAAACAGCTTGTTCGGGGATTTCTACTTACTAGTCTTTACACTCTAAACATGCGAAGAGGTGGCGTTTGCTCTAAAAGAGTTTGGCTTTTGATTGACGGGCGTTGGACCCGATCCGGGCATGACTCCGGACTCATGTCACTGTTTTACAGGCGTTGGACCCGATTCGAGCCTTTTGGGCTCGAACTCATGTGTATTTAGCAAATAGCATGCGACGATAAACCTACGGGCCTAAAGCATGCGAACAACCACAACCAATTTATCGAGATCAAAGAGAGCGGGAAAGGGCGGTGATCGTGAGCCTATGCACTTGGGCTCACGACCCGTTACATGTAGAAATAAAGAAAAGACGGGAAGCCCGCACTTCCCTCATGTACCTAAGATGACGGTTGATGCCGCTTCTCTCTGAACCAACGGTTTTTAAGGCCGCGGTAGATCCAACCCGCGCGGTTTGTTACACGCGCCTTCAAGCTTTCTATCTTCGAAATATCGCTTTGTCGAAATTCCATGAAGCTCGGTTGATTTTTCATGCAAAATTAAAACACCACATAGAAGACGATTGGTCAGAAAATTTCAAAATACATTGGATAATTTTGGAATTAACTGGTGAGTAAGAATGATTACTCACCGGGCGTTGTGTGGCCCGTTGATGTTTATCCTTCATGATGTTGAAAGATGATATTCTCGCGTTTGTTTTAACATGCAAAACAAAGAAGGAGAAAAACAACGGATAGCAACAGTAACGAGTAAATCAACGTCTATTTAATCGTACTGAAAAGTAAGGCATGACTTACGGTTTGAGATGGATGGGATATTTTGTAGCCCGTTGATGTCGATCCTCCGATATGTCAGATGATGTCTCCTTGGTTGTCGAATCCATTTGAGATGGTTGATTTGATTTTGATCCTTCGAGAAGTCTCATCGAATGTGAATCGTCCAATCCGACATAGGTATCTCGAATGCATGTCGGGATATTATGTCGTCGCATTTTTTCATGTAAAACAAATGCAACAAAAAGGTACACGAATAAGTAGTCATTCCTTAAAAGAAACAACATTTGGGAACAATTAATAAACATTTTACTAAACTTCGAAATCCAAAATTCACAGGCAACTAAGATTCGAATAACAAGCAAACGCGTAATGAAACGACAAAGTAAATCGAAATGCCATCAAGGAATTATGAAACAAGTGAGACGTAATAATAAAACAACATTATTATTATTATTATTATTTAGATAAAGACGTTCAATTCCTCCTAATAGTAAAAGTCATAGGAATTTCAGAAATTTTAGAAATCTAAAAAAGAAATTAACACACGTCCAGATAATATCTAAGTTGTAAATAGGCAAACATTGAATAGTCATCAAGCAATTGAAATTAAAATTAAAATTACGTTACCTCGCATAAGGCGACCCCCAAATCGTTCCCTTTGCTTCTGTTGTTTTCGCTTTCATGAACGGTGACCCCACCGATCTGAGGGAGGATTTCAGCGGGGAAGACGGAGTCACCGGACTTCGATCTAAGGAGATGTCTCAGCCATGAGCGGAGGGAGGGCGCATCTTTCACGATCGGAGCAAACTCCATCATTGAGACTGGGGACCGGAGCTCGGAACCTAGGCGTCGACGTCGGATTGAAAGGAGCGACCACTGGGTTTGCTGTGGCCAGATCCGTGTTGTGGATGAATGGGAGAGCCAGATCTGGAGAGCCTGGAGGGGGGGCAACCTGGGGAGGCCGTCGCTGGGTTCCGGAAGATCGGTGTCGTCCGGTCGCTGCCGAGCTGGTCGCAAGCAGCGGGGACTCCAACGTGATGAGTGTCTACTGTGGTTTCCGACGCTGCATGGGTCGGCTGGACCCGGAGATGGCTTGTCGTCTGGTCGACGCCGAGTTGATCACTAGCGGCGAGGGGCCGCTTCGGGGTCTGACTTGGGGAATCTGCTGGGGGGTGAGCAACAACGGAGGGAGTGTTGCCTGGGGACCGTCTGCTGCGGGTTCATTGGAGCGTCTGCTTGGAGCTGTTGGGAGCCTAGATCCGGTATCCCTCGGGGCAGGGTGTCGGTTAGAACCGCGGGAATGCCCGAGGTTGAGGATTCGTGACCGTGGGTTGCCATAGCTGGAGTCGGAGTTGTCGGGGTCGTCTGGCACGGGTCGCTCAGTTATGGGGAGGAGTCATCGGACTTTGGCCGGTGGGGAACCAGATCTGGTGACGGGTCGCTGAAATCGGCAAGAGGGAAGACCGCCTTGGGTGCTGGTTGCTTGTTTTGTGGATTGATGCCTTCGCCGTAGGTTCCTGGAAGGCATAATCGGGGAGCATGCCTTGGGCGGCCCAGAGACGAGGTCGGTTCATTTGGGAGTGGGTCTATCTAGATTGGGACCCCGGGGAAGGGACGCGGTCTTTGTCGTTGCAGCGGGGAGTGGCTGGACAGGGGTGACGGGCTCGTCGTTACCGTCGCTGGAATGGGGATGGGCAAGAACGGGACCGTAGCGTGGACCGTTGAAGATGACGGGCGTCAACTCCCGAGCTGGATGCGGCTACGAAGTCATCGGGATGCTGCCTGTAGAATGTTGGAACACAGTCTCGGGTATGTGTTAGGTTGTCCATTTGAGGAGCCGATGTCGCAGATGTGGCGTTGTTAGTGCTCTTCTTGTAGCCTTGTCGCAAACTGGTTCGCTCAAAGAGCCGCGGGATGGTGTTGGTCGGGGTTGCGACTGCATCCGAGGGTCTTGCAGCTACGTCTGTTGAAGCTGTTGCCGCTGCTACTGTAACTGGGAAGCCTGGGGCTGCTGCTGCTGGTTGTCGTCAGATCCGACGTTGAACAAGACGGGGGTTTGCCGATTGTAAGGCTGGTTCTCCTCCCTCCTTTTTCGGGAGGGACAGAAGGTGTCTTCTTATATTTCCCTTTTTTAGATGTCTGATTGTTCTTTCGCCACCTGAAGGAGGGGGGAGAGTAGGATGTCATGTCCTCTGTTGTCATTCTGTCGTCTGCCTCCTAGGTCATTGGTATGCGGGAGGCTAGCAAGTCCCTTCAACCATGTCCCTGCCTCTATTCCCCGATGGGGAAAACTGTTTGAGAGCTTTGGTTTTCTTGGACCGCGGTTTGTAGGTGGGGGAGGCCAAACCCATTCCACTTCTCATCATTTTTTAGCCTTGGACTGCGGGGCATTGATTGGAGCTTCTTTAAAAAATTGGCAATTGAGTATCGGGATTTGATTTGCCTTTTCAAATTGGCCTGACTTGAAAAAAATCTATAAGATTACAAATTGGTCTTCGAACCTTTAAGGTGACTCTTGAATGGGTTCGAAATAAATAAGAGAGATTAAATATTGTCAGTTTGTTTTCGAGATGGGAATTAACCGGTCCCATTCTTTTCGTTCTAAACTAATTCAAGGAAGTGAGTGAAGTGTTACGTGCTAAATATGAGTTTTGCTTTCTTAAAATTTAGAATTAAGAACTCGACCGAGAATTAGTTCATGTAACTAATTCTTAAAATCCGGAATCGGTCGCCCAGTCATGTTTAGAAATGATCAAAATCAATTGTAATCCGTTCGCTAATCATGTTTAACGATCTTTTAACGGTATTAGAGTAGTCAACCTGTCGCCTTTTAGATGATACACAATTTGGGGATCTACACCAAGCTACCATCTTTTCCCACCGCTCATTTGGCTCTTTCTCTATACAACCTATCCCAAGATCTAGCTCTGCCCAACCGTCCTTCCTCGTCTTCAACATCTTCTCCCTTGGATCAGCATCAGGAAAATAACCTTGCAGCATTCTCCTCCAACGGGGAGTCGGAACATAATAAACTTCACCAGTGGGGTATTCCCTGCTGACAAGCAGGACATCATCCTCCGTCTTGTTGTCCGTAACAGCGTTGGACGTCAGCTCCTTTTTGAATACCAGATAAAAGGCGTACACTGTATCACACGAGAGCAACTGCTTGCGCATCACGCCATCGACATGAATACTGGTTACGTTGGGTACCTCCAGAACGACGGGAAACCTATTCATCAGAAGAATCCGATCAAAATTTAGGGTTCGAGAGAGAGAGGAATCGGGGGTGGTCAGCTGGAAGAAAGAGTTAACCTCGATTGGGGAACGGAGATCCACTTCCTGGCCTCGTCCTGGTCTGTCTCGATGGAGAGTGCCTTCGACGAAATCATGTAACACTTCTTTCCGCTCCGTCTGTCCAGCCAAAAGCTCTGCAAATCGTAACGAGCAAAGCCGAAGATTAGCCATGACAGAAGCGAAGACGGAGAAGATGGAGAAGAAAGGCAAATGATATTACCAAGGATCCATCATTCATGAGGAAGTTGCCGTCGCAGAGCCAGAAGTAAAGCTCCTTGAGGGAGGAGTGGGAAACGTGAGACGAACCCATGGCAGTGTCCACGAGGGACTTGTAGTCGGCGGGAAGGAACCGACTCCAAACCGTGTCGGAATCGGCGGCGGATCTGAAGGTAGAGGAGACGCAGGCCATCATGCAGGCATCAACGGGGGTGGTGCAGGTGAGGCACAGGATGCTTTCCACCAGAGGTTTCGGCAAATCCGAAACAGTAACGTTGCTGCGATCGCCCTCCATCGGGATGTAACGGTGTTAGAGGCAGTACAGTAGATGACGGGAGGAGACAAAGCATTTTATAGGAAGACGGCGAGGAATGGGTAAGTGGAATACATGCTTAGTGATTAAGATTTCTCTGTAAATGACTTGCTTACCTTTTTCTTTTGCCTTCCTACTCCTAATTAATTAATTGCCAATGAATTAATTAAGTAACTAAATCTATATCGTAGCATTTATTCAATTTTTAAAATTTTAAACAAAAAACATTCTAAGGCAACATGTTGCCTTTTGTTAATATATTTTAATTTGTGAAACAAAAAGGGGTTTAAAGTAAATATGGAGTTGATATATTTTGAAGGTTCCTGTCCAACCGAATTGATAGTGAGGTTTTTTTAATTCTTGAAAATTCATTTTCCATCATCAACCATTCATTCTTTTACAGGTGACTTACCAGAGGATGAAGGATGCTGACTTGATTCCTGATTTATATTTGGGAAAGGAGGACACCTTTGGTTTCAAAAAGTGATACGGCATTTCACCCCTCCTTTAACACCCCTATCTTGGTCATTCGCACTAAGAAAGATGCTGTAAAAGTCAAGGCCTTGTCTTCAAAGAAGGTGTTTTTACTCCAAGGGGGTCCTCCTGGTACTTTTGGAAAAATATTGCAGTAGTGGAAATCATTTTGCAACAAGTGAAGCGTGGATCTAAAATACTCAGCGTGTGCCGCTTGCGGTGGATGACATTGTAGAACGACTTGCTACTCACAGGTACATTGTTCTTCAATAAGTGTTAATTCTTGAAATTGGCCATTCTTTTATTGATTGTTGGTACATATCCCCTAATAGAAGTATCAACTCATGCTGTGTGCTATATGTGCTTTTGTTACTGTTGGATCGTTCAGGAACACTAAGAGGGGGGTGAATTAGTGTTTATAACTTTTTCGCCCTTTCTTGGTGTAAGCGGAAGCGTACTGTATCACAGCAGAACGTTTCTCAGAATGAGAACTGCTTTGCTGTAACTGTTACGATTTTGTCGAGTAGGTTTTCGTACTAGTGTTGCGCGATCGTAATGGACACAGTGATTTATAGTGGTTCAGCCTTAATTGACCTACGTCCACTTTCCACCAACAAGGTGATTCCACTATATAAAATAATGGGTGCAAAGAGCCCTTGCACTAGGCGTATGTTCCTCTCACAAAGTGAGATTTAGAATCCTGTACAATAGATGATCACTCCTGGCAACGGTCAGCTTCTCACACAGTGGACGTCTTCTCGTTTCCAGCAGAATGACGCTTATCCTCAGCAGTTGGTAGCTCAATGGATTCCACACAGCTCGTTGTCGCTTAATATAATCCTGACTTATCAAAGAACACAGACAACGTTATGTTAGTTTAAATCCTCACAGATAATTCCTTACGGTGAAGAATGACTTCTCAGAGAGCAGCTCGTTTCTGCTTCACAGCGAATGATTGCTTCAGCACTTTATCGTTCAGCAGAGGATTTCCACACAGATCTTGTCTCTCCTTAAGATAAGCCTGCAATTGCTTAAGAGACAACCACAAAGTTGAACTACAAAGATCACGAAGATAGGAACCACAAAGATCACAACCACAAAGATCACAAAGACAACCACAAAGCCATTTAGAAGGTATCCGTCCTACACTCAGTTCGGACGTGCACGGTTACCACAGCCGTGACTCACTGCACTGCACACCCAGTGCCTAGGGTGGAATTTTCCGATCCGTTGGCTTCCACGCAACCTGCTTTACTAACCGTCTGTATCAGGCGTTCAAGACTTCTGCACAGCACCCCTGTGCTCGGGAGGAACTCTTTCCACTCCGGTGGCATTCCCAACTCTTGCTCTACCCTACAGGCACGAGACTTCTGGCGCGCACCCGCAAGTGCGTGTCTAACTGCTCAAACTCCGTAGGCTCGAGACTTCCCTGCGAAAAGACACGACAAGAACGGCTTCTTGCCGATGGGTCAGCAACCGGTTACTGAATTCAGAGCAGGTATTCACTTAGCTTCCCTCAGACGATTCGCCGGCTGCTCGTTGAACGCACCGAGGACACCTAGTCCCTCTCAGACGATCAAAGGATCTGACCTCAGCCCCTTGACACTCTCACACGCAGCTTGCAAGAGAAAGAACCAGGAGACACTTAGCACCTTCCGCTCTCCGTCGATTGCACAAAGCTCACTTAGACCACTTAGACCACTCAGATGTACAAAAGGCAGAGAGAAAGTATCGTCCTTGGTCTGATTATAACGGAGAAAGAAGCATAAGGGACGTCCAGGCAATCTTCGAGATTTGTTGCCAAAACTGGCAGCCAGGATTCAGCAACAGTCTGCTCAACGTTTGCTGTGCCATAGAAGGAAAGACACCAACGGTAACTTCCTTTACTCATCTCAATCAAATAAATTATTTCCAATCTCTAACAACTTATCATAATCATATCTAATCGATTATGATAATCAGATATATTTAATTTGATATTTTCTCCCATTACAGCGAGACGTTGTTGCAGAAGATCAGAGAAATATTTTGTTTCCAAAAATAACAATTGGAAAGATAATCTCAATATATTTTGTTGCCTAATAGTTTATAATAAGATCATTAGGCTACGTTAAACGAACCTAGACGTTCAGAATAATTATCTGAAATAAATCTTAGATTAAATCGTGATTATTATTAAAAATATGTTTCCATATTTTCAACATCTATGCATAATATCGCCGTAACAGCATACTGCAACGCAGTAATATATAACTATGATTCAGCAACACATTGCTCAAGCTCATCACTAAGAATGAACACATAACTTGTGAACATTACTACTGACCACCAGTAACGTGTTGCTTAACTTGTGAAACATTACTACTGACCACCAGTAACGTGTTGCTTAAGTTCATCATCAAAACCAGGTCAACATTCTCCCCCCTTTTTGATGATGACAAAATATGGACTTAGGGATCGAGCTTGTGTCTCAACTCCCCCTTAAATCCTTAACTCCCCCTGAACTTATTCTTCTCCCCCTTTTTGTCATATCAAAAAGAAAAGAAAAGAGTATAACAAAGGATAGTTTTATTACTAGTGCAGCAAGAATATGCTAGCACTCAAAGTCAACAGCAGCCAACAGTTGCTGCAATGTATCAAAAAGAAACAGTTTCTAAACAAGTTCAGAATAGAAGAGCATAGCTCATTCTAGAACAACAGAGCAGACACCTAAAGATAGAGGAGAGGAGCTCAATCCTAAACGGAGAGCATGGCTCAATCCTCGGCATTGTCAAGCAAAGTCTGGACCATCTTTTCCAGGCGGGTCAGCCTCTCAGGAAATCCATCCAGCCTCTTAAGAATGGAGCGCCTGGTGTAGCTTAATTCCTCACAGAGGACCTTTTGCAGCTTAGACGAAGAAGGGGACTCATCCTTGGATGAAGCAGCTGCTCTCTCACGCTTAGCATAGCACTGTTTGCCCGGTTCTGCGGTGGACTTACCACGGACAGAAGCAGCAATCTCTCGCTTGGTTGGCTTTTTAATGAAAACACCATCCACATGAACATATCCCATACTGGCGACAGAATTGACTCCAATAAGCTGAGTAGTCCATGTGTCCATTTGGTTCTCAGGAACTACCTGCTCACCATATAACTGCAGCAGTGCAGTAACAATATGTGCGAATGGAAGTGCCCCGGTCTCATCCTGAACACAAGAAGCCATGTGGCCAAATATAACACTTCCCAAATTCACAGGAATACCTCTCTTAAGATGAACCATCAGACTCCAATCTCTTGGCATGACCGTGTCAATGCTGCCAATCCGAGGGGCCAAGCAGGACATTACTGCCTTGTGAAACATCCGGTTGCTGAAACTCAGCCCGGTGTTCTGCAGATATCCGCTGACAGCAACCACCTCACCATCATTGATGGTCTGATAAGCTTCCAGCTTTCCTTCACTGATCACCCTCAGGTTGTTAACAAGATCAGATTCAAAGAGGCGACAAACATCAAACACAGAGAAAACAAAGGTTTTCTCATCTACCAACACCTTGATGAATTTAATGAGAGAATCTTCCTTATGAAAGGTAATATTGGCATAGAATTCCTTGACCTTTGAGATGGAACCGATGCCATCATATTCACAAAAGGATCGCCAGGTCAACCTTTCAAACATCTCAGCAAAGCAGAGCTCATGTTGAGTAAACCAATCAAAGTCGACACGCTTGCATGCAGCAATGTTGCGCTTGGTCATGTTTCTATTCGGCATAGTATCATCAGCAAGAATCCGATTTAATTCAGCCAGAGAAACATACTGATCAACCTTAGGGATAAAAACAGAGGAATCTGCATTTCTCACTTTCTTTTGAATAGGAGAGCCAGAATGCATACCATCCCTTATACCAGCATAAGGTCGCTTCATCCTGGTGCGAGAAGCAACACCCAGAGAAGAGCGAATCGGAGGATTCTGAACAGAGCCGATCACCTCCACATTTTCATCCTCGTCTGGAGTCTCTTCAGCCAAAGAGTCCTGTTCATCGGCGCTCTGGAAATCCTCAGGATCCTCAGCGCATTTCTTGCCTTTTTCGGCTTGAGTCTCCGCGTCAGTAGCAAGGGAGTTTGCTGCTTTGGGTGACGCAGAAGTGGACTTGGTAACCGCCTCAGGTGGAGCGGTTTCCTCCTCAACAACGAGGGTTTTCTCCGTAGCACCCTCAGGTTCGCCTGGGGTGGTGACATCACCAGTCGGAGCCACATTGTCCTCAGCAGGAACCACAATAGGTGTCTCCTCGGTCGCAGTGACCATATGAGCAGGGGTTTGTGTCAGCGAGACCTCCCCCTCAGTAACTGACGGAGGCTCCACAACAGATAGTTGCTGGGCAGAAGCAGCCACAGCCTGTGACCGTTTCTTGGAGGTTCCCTTGCCCTTTCCAGATTTCGCAGATTTGGTTGTCATTTTCGGAGGAGAAATGGAGAAGAAGGAAGAGGGTCGAGGTTGAAGAAGAAACGAGGGAAGTTAGGGATTTTAAAAAAACCGTAGGTAGTTTTAGTTTTTACAGAATATTGATAAGAGAAAAGAAGGAAATAAAAGATATAGAAATTTGGTTGGTGCCCCATGAATATCTCTGCATTATTTTTAGGAATTTTAGACTCCTATCGAAAATTTCTCAACATAATTAGATGAAAATGTTATCATATCAGATATTGGGATTACATATCCCTAACTCACTTCGTAAATATTCAAACCTTTCCTTGTCAAGCGGTTTAGTAAGAATATCAGCAAGCTGTTGCTCAGTATTTACATACTGAATATCAATTTTACCGCTTTGTACATTATCACGTAGAAAGTGATGTCTTAACTCAATATGCTTAGATCTTGAGTGATAGACAGGATTTCGTGATAAATTAATTGCACTTGTGTTATCACACATTATTGGAATAGAATCAAAATGAAGATCATAATCTTCAAGTTGTTGTCGCATCCATAGTAACTGCGCACAGCAACTAGCTGCTGAGACATATTCAGCCTCTGCTGTGGATAAAGCAACAGTCGTCTGCTTCTTAGAGAACCAGGAAATAAGCATATTTCCAAGTAGTTGACAAGTGCCAGACGTGCTTTTTCTATCAATACGACATCCAGCATAGTCAGCATCAGAGTATCCTATAGGATTCAGCAATGATCCTCTAGGGTACCATATGCCTAAGCTGACAGTTCCTGCAAGGTATCTAAATATCCTTTTAACTGCAGCAAGGTGTGATTCTTTTGAAGCAGACTGATATCTAGCGCATAAGCATACGCTAAACATGATATCAGGTCTCGAAGCAGTAAGATAGAGTAATGACCCTATCATGCTTCTGTAAAGTTTGGAATCAACTTCCTTTCCTCCTTCATCCTTTTCAATTTTGGTATTGCTACCAATAGGAGTTGACAAAGGTTTAGCATGTTGAGGCTCAAATTTCTTGAGCAACTGTTTGCCGTATTTTTCTTGATGGATACAAATTCCATCTGCTGTTTGTTTAATTTGAAGTCCAAGGAAGAAAGTAAGTTCTCCCATAAGACTCATTTCAAATTCTCCTCTCATAAAGTTAGAGAATTCGGTACAAAGTTGTTCATTAGTTGAACCACATATGATGTCGTCCACATATATTTGAGCGACTAAAAGATCAGCATCATGTTGCTTCAGAAACAAGGTTGTATCGATCTTTCCACGCCTATATCCCTTTGCTATAAGAAAGGAACTAAGCTTTTCGTACCATGCTCGCGGAGCTTGCTTAAGCCCATACAAAGCTTTAGAGAGCTTATAAACATGATTACGATACTTTGGATCGGTGAATCCAGGAGGTTGTTCAACATAGACTTCCTCTTTTAGATCACCATTTAGGAAAGCACTTTTCACATCCATTTGAAATAACTTGAAGTTATTATAGCAAGCATATGCTAGAAGTAAGCGTATTGCTTCTAGACGTGCCACTGGGGCGAACGTTTCATCATAATCGATGCCTTCTTCTTGTGAGTAACCTTTAGCTACAAGTCTGGCTTTATTCCTTATAACATTTCCAGACTCATCAAGTTTATTTCGATAAACCCATTTTGTTACAATAATGGAACGATAATTGGGTCTAGGTACTAAACTCCAAACTTCGTTTCTCTCAAATTGGTTCAATTCCTCTTGCATAGCAAGAATCCAATTAGGGTCATCAAGAGCATCATCAATGCCTTGAGGTTCATCTTGAGAGATAAAAGCAGAGTATTCACAGTACAAACTTGCTGTATTGCGGGTTCGCACTCCTGTGTGCAAAGAACCTATTACTTGATCAATATGATGTCTTTTCTTATATAACGAAGGAACACGATTCTCAATTTGAATATCCTGGAAATCACCAGAAAGCATTTTCAGTGTGTGCAGCAGGCACTTGCTGTACATCTGCTACAGTGTTTCCGTTCGGATTATTGTCAGCAATCATTTGCTGGGAGGTTTCATTTGATGCTATTGTTGAGGATTGTGCTGCTGCTTCCACAGCAACTTCCTCCTGTGTCGGAGAATCATCAATTTTAACATTAATGGACTCTTCAACAGTTAGAGTTCCTTTATTAAAAACTCTAT
The DNA here is from genome assembly GCA_023653495.1 of Melastoma candidum. Classification (NCBI taxonomy): domain Eukaryota; kingdom Viridiplantae; phylum Streptophyta; class Magnoliopsida; order Myrtales; family Melastomataceae; genus Melastoma; species Melastoma candidum. The sequence goes on along the minus strand of CM042889.1, from coordinate 4,775,374 downwards.
ATGCTTTGCTCGTAAGGGAGTATCCTAAGAATATGCCCTCATCAGATCTAGCATCAAACTTTCCGACGCCATCTTTGATGGGTCTCAAGATATAGCACTTACTTCCAAATGGATGAGAGTATGAGATATTAGGCTTTCTGCCTTTGTATAACTCATAAGGGGTTTTACCTAATGAGTGTCTCAAATGAATACGATTTGAGATGTAGCATGCTGTGTTTACAGCTTCAGCCCAAAGATTTTTAGCAACTTCACTTTCCAGCAACATGGTTCTCGCCATGTCTTGTAAGGTTCGATTCTTTCGCTCTACAACTCCATTTTGCTGTGGAGTGTATGGAGCAGAGAAATTATGGTTAATACCATATTCTTCACAAAAAGAAGTAAAGTCATGGTTTTCAAATTCGGTACCATGATCCGTTCTTATGCTTCTTAGAGAAACACCTTTCTCGTTTTGAAGTTGTTTGACTAAAGTTTCAAAGGTTGCAAACGCATCACTTTTGTGAGCTAAGAATTTAACCCAAGTGAATCTGGAAAAGTCATCTACCACAACTAATCCATAACGTTTACCTCCAAGACTTTGAGTCCTTGTTGGACCAAATAAGTCCATATGAAGTAAATCAAGCGGAGCTTTGCTTGAAATCATATTTTTACTTTTAAAGGATACCTTTGTTTGTTTGCCAATAGAACAAGCTTTGCAAACCTGATCATTGTCAAACTTGATTTTAGGCAATCCCTTAATGATGTCCTTTTTGACAAGTTTGGACAGCAAGTCGTAGTTAGCATGTCCCAACTTTCTATGCCACAGAGTAGCTTCGTCCTTAACGGACAAGAGACAATTTTCTCCAGCGGAGATGTTCTTAAAGGACAGGATATAAATTTTTTTCTTGCATTCACCAACGAAGCAAGTAACACCATCCCGTGAAACGTTACATGTTCTCTCATTGAAAGAAACATTGTAACCTTTATCGCACAATTGACTAATACTGATCAAATTGTGTTGGAGACCTTTAACATAAAGAACTCCTTCAATGGTTAAGGAGTTAGAACAGCAAATGGTTCCTGTTCCTTTAACCATCCCTTTTCCATTATCACCAAAAGTGACAGCACCACCATCCTGGAAAACCAGTGTGGAGAATAAGGAGACATCTCCTGACATATGCCTCGAACAGCCACTATCTAAGTACCATACATGGTCCTTAGCGATGGACTTGAAGCATCCCTGAAATAGAGAAAGAAATTAAGTAAGTCGTTGCTTCCATTTAACAATAGAACCATCAACTTTAGAAGTAATGCCAAGCATGTCATTTCGCCGCACATGGCAATTTTTAATGAAATGATCCGGCTTTCTACAATAGTAACAAAGCCTAGGTAACCTTTGAATAATAAAATGAGACTCGCCATTCCTAACATGAGGGGGAACATATTTCCCATGTCGTGAATGTTTCTCATTTCCAGAATCATGCATCTCATGCATACATAAATCAGTTTTGTTGTTCACAGCATCAAGTTGCTGCTGCAGCTCCTCAATCTTTGATTTGGATAGAGAAAGTTGCTTTTCCGCTTTCTTAGCCTTTGCTGATAAATCTTCCCTAAGAGAAGCGTTCTCAGCACTCAAGAATTTATTTTCCTTCTTAAGAGCTTTATTGTTTGCAGACAAAGACTCAATTTTATCATAAAGTTATGAGAAAAGATTCTCAATATGTTCAGCAGATAGATCAGAAGGTGAGAAAGTATTTACCTTCTCAATTTCAGCATCAGTTTGCGCCATATAGCAGATGTTTGCTGTTTCATCATCCTGATCTGATTCTTCATCACTATCACTCCAGGATGCCATCATGGCATTTTTCTTATATTTTGAAGGCTTGCCCTTCTCATTCAAAAGTGGGCAATCTGGTCGCATATGACCAGGTTTGTTGCACTCATAGCATACACCACCTTTGCTTTGGTGTGGTTTAGTATTATTCTTTTTAATATCTCGCTTTCCCTTAAAGCGATTTTTGCGAAGTTACCTTTTGAATTTCCTTGCCATCAAAGAGACTTCATCCTCAGAATCAGATGAAGATTCATCCTCAGATTCATCGGACATTTCAATACTTCCTTTAAATGCAACAGCATTGGATTTCTTTTCTTCAGCAAACTTGTTCTCATTCTCATAAGCGACAAGAGAACCAAGTAGCTGTTGAAGACTTAAGCTCGTTAAGTCCTTTGCTTCTTCGATTGCCGTTTTCTTGGCTTCCCAAGTTTTAGGCAAAGAGCGAAGTATCTTTCTGACTAACTCTGAATTGGAGATTGTTTTGCCAAGTGATTCCATGGCATTAGTGATTTCGGTGAGTCTATCAAACATTTGATTTATTGACTCATCCTTTTTCATCTTGAATGCTTCGTATTGAGTTACTAATGCATTCACTTTGGATTCCTTGACTTGTTCTGTTCCATCATAGATCAAAGCAAGTTTATCCCACATTTCTTTTGCCGTCTTATAAGTAGAGACGCGATTGAATTCGTTTCCAGCAAGAGCGCACACTAAGTAGTGCCTTGCTTTAGTGTTCAGCGAGATGATTCTCTTCCTTTCAAATTCATGCCGAGAGTCGCTGGGATTAGATGGAGGAATTACAAGATCTCCTTCCATTATAATCTGCCAGCAATCGGCTTCTTTTGCTCCAATGAACAATTCCATTCTCATTTTCCAATATGAGAAGTGTTGTCCAGCAAAGAGCAGTGGACGTTCGGTCGAATGACCATCAGTCAGGAGCATCGACATCCTGTTAAGTACTCAGTAACACCTTACTGTGTTTTAATGTAAGACTTTCAGCAACAAGCTGTTTGATTCAGCAACAAGCTGTTTTGGTTCAGCAACAAGCTGTTTGATTCAGCAACAAGCTGTTTTGGTTCAGCAACAAGCTGTTTGATTCAACAACAAGCTGTTTTGGTTCAGCAACAGAGTTCTGTACTAGCAATCACACAGAAAGCTTTCCAGCAAACCCGCTCTGATACCAATTGTTGGATCGTTCAGGAACACTAAGAGGGGGGTGAATTAGTGTTTATAACTTTTTCGCCCTTTCTTGGTGTAAGCGGAAGCGTACTGTATCACAGCAGAACGTTTCTCAGAATGAGAACTGCTTTGCTGTAACTGTTACGATTTTGTCGAGTAGGTTTTCGTACTAGTGTTGCGCGATCGTAATGGACACAGTGATTTATAGTGGTTCGGCCTTAATTGACCTACGTCCACTTTCCACCAACAAGGTGATTCCACTATATAAAATAATGGGTGCAAAGAGCCCTTGCACTAGGCGTATGTTCCTCTTACAAAGTGAGATTTAGAATCCTGTACAATAGATGATCACTCCTGGCAACGGTCAGCTTCTCACACAGTGGACGTCTTCTCGTTTCCAGCAGAATGATGCTTATCCTCAGCAGTTGGTAGCTCAATGGATTCCACACAGCTCGTTGTCGCTTAATATAATCCTGACTTATCAAAGAACACAGACAACGTTATGTTAGTTTAAATCCTCACAGATAATTCCTTACGGTGAAGAATGACTTCTCAGAGAGCAGCTCGTTTCTGCTTCACAGCGAATGATTGCTTCAGCACTTTATCGTTCAGCAGAGGATTTCCACACAGATCTTGTCTCTTCTTAAGATAAGCCTGCAATTGCTTAAGAGACAACCACAAAGTTGAACTACAAAGATCACGAAGATAGGAACCACAAAGATCACAACCACAAAGATCACAAAGACAACCACAAAGCCACTTAGAAGGTATCCGTCCTACACTCAGTTCGGACGTGCACGGTTACCACAGCCGTGACTCACTGCACTGCACACCCAGTGCCTAGGGTGGAATTTTCCGATCCGTTGGCTTCCACGCAACCTGCTTTACTAACCGTCTGTATCAGGCGTTCAAGACTTCTGCACAGCACCCCTGTGCTCGGGAGGAACTCTTTCCACTCCGGCGGCGTTCCCAACTCTTGCTCTACCCTGCAGGCACGAGACTTCTGGCGCGCACCCGCAAGTGCGTGTCTAACTGCTCAAACTCCGTAGGCTCGAGACTTCCCTGCGAAAAGACACGACAAGAACGGCTTCTTGCCGATGGGTCAGCAACCGGTTACTGAATTCAGAGCAGGTATTCACTTAGCTTCCCTCAGACGATTCGCCGGCTGCTCGTTGAACGCACCGAGGACACCTAGTCCCTCTCAGACGATCAAAGGATCTGACCTCAGCCCCTTGACACTCTCACACGCAGCTTGCAAGAGAAAGAACCAGGAGACACTTAGCACCTTCCGCTCTCCGTCGATTGCACAAAGCTCACTTAGACCACTTAGACCACTCAGATGCACAAAAGGCAGAGAGAAAGTATCGTCCTTGGTCTGATTATAACGGAGAAAGAAGCATAAGGGACGTCCAGGCAATCTTCGAGATTTGTTGCCAAAACTGGCAGCCAGGATTCAGCAACAGTCTGCTCAACGTTTGCTGTGCCATAGAAGGAAAGACACCAACGGTAACTTCCTTTACTCATCTCAATCAAATAAATTATTTCCAATCTCTAACATCTTATCATAATCATATCTAATCGATTATGATAATCAGATATATTTAATTTGATATTTTCTCCCATTACAGCGAGACGTTGTTGCAGAAGATCAGAGAAATATTTTGTTTCCAAAAATAACAATTGGAAAGATAATCTCAATATATTTTGTTGCCTAATAGTTTATAATAAGATCATTAGGCTACGTTAAACGAACCTAGACGTTCAGAATAATTATCTGAAATAAATCTTAGAATAAATCGTGATTATTATTAAAAATATGTTTCCATATTTTCAACATCTATGCATAATATCGCCGTAACAGCATACTGCAACGCAGTAATATATAACTATGATTCAGCAACACATTGCTCAAGCTCATCACTAAGAATGAACACATAACTTGTGAACATTACTACTGACCACTAGTAACGTGTTGCTTAACTTGTGAAACATTACTACTGACCACCAGTAACGTGTTGCTTAAGTTCATCATCAAAACCAGGTCAACAGTTACCTCTTAATAACTTTACTTTGGGTCACCTTATTTTGACTTGTCAAACAACTGACTGTCTCATGTTTTGACTCTGAATCTCGTTACATTCGAAGCAATCGACCATGCAATAATTCTACGAGTTTTTTTTTTAAGTTTGTTTTATTGTTATCAGAGTGAAGTTGGTGAGACTCGGGGCATCCTGCCCGCCACTTACCACAAATTTTCAGAAATTAGTATGATGATACCTTTCAATTGTCAGTCCAACCGGAGAATCTGAATATTAGATTTGTTCTTTGTACCCTCGTCCTTGATTTGGGCCACCTTATATGTCATAAATTGGATGTTGTTATTTTCCCGCTGGTCCAAAAAAAAAAGACATAGAAATGCCTTTTTGCTTTTTAATACTGAGGTAGAAGATACTGAAATCTGTGATGTCTTCTCATTTTTGGGTATAGATCCTCAGAGCAGAATAATAGCTCACTTGCAAATGACATTCGGAAGGAAATGATGGTGCGTAGCTGAAGCAACTAAAAAATCCTCGATATTAGTGTCCCTTGTTGCAGCATACTTATCTGCAAAGTTTAGAAACTCTGCAGCATACAAGGAAACTGTAGGAGCATGGTTTTGCCTTCTAATCCATTCAGCTGTTGCCTGGCTGCTCAATAAATTTTTTTGATAACTCTAAAACCGTTAAATTACAGGTTAGGTATCTTTCACTCCTAGGAAGAGAAGAAATATGTTTGTTTCTAAACACATTTTTTGTTCCTCCAAAATTAACTAATTCTCGATTTCCACTCCTTGATGGAACTAGATATCTTTGAAGTGATTCGTGCAACAGAGTGTGGAATCGCATTCCTTTGGGTGCTAATTGCTTTCCTTGGCTAATTCAACTTCTCCTAGGCCAGAACAGGATCATTGTTGGGATATTTGCATTTCTGCTGTTATTGGATTCAGTCGTTGCCCTTTGGTTGTAATAATGCGGCCACCAGTTCTTTTCTTGCCTTTTCTTAGACTTTGAATGGGAAGCTGTTGAAAGCGAATGATAAAGGCACCAGGAGGAATATAAAGAGGGAGCTAAGAGAATCTCTCCAAAGAAGAGAGAAAGAGGCAGCAGCTAGCTGTGGCAGTTGTCATTAAGGGTGCAGATGTTGTGTTAACTACGTTAACTGGTGCATCCTCCTGAAAGTTGGAGAAAAGTTCATTTGATTTGGTTATTATGGATGAAGCAGCTCAAGCGCTGGAGATTGCTTGCTGGATAGCTACACCGAAGGTAACTTCATAATGACAGACTAAACTAAAGCAGTTCATAGAATTTACAGAGCGCATTTTGTGGAGCTTTTGCATTTTTCTTTTATTTTGAGAGTTTCTACATTTTGAAGGTTCTTTATAAGAATGTATTTAGAAACCGTGGAAAAGGGAAGAGAAGGGAGGGAAATTCCCAGAGTCATTTGCCAATGAAGAGGGTGATCGGTTGGCCGTGGATCTTCAGGAGGAGGAGGAGGCGGAGGAGGAGGAAGATAGTGCCAAGCACTCGTATGGTTGCACGTTCTGCAAGCGAAGGTTCATGAATGCTCAGGCCTTAGGTGGCCACATGAACATTCACCGCAAGGATCGAGTCAAAGGCAAGGGTCATCTAAATCATCAGAATCAGGTGACGGTCTCCTCTACGAATGATGGGAAAAGAACCCTGTCCTACGACGTGGTTAACGGCCTCATCAATCCTGACACCGTAGGAGGAGAGAGATCCTATCCTATGAGTCAACATGTGATCGCGAGTAAGGTCCAGCGGAGCAGTGGCGATCAGAACAAGATTTTTCAGACTCTGGCAGCAAGCCCCACTAGCCCTAGACATAAACGTAGTTTTATGGAGAGCGATTTCTCGGTAAGGATTCAGCAATCACAAGGGAGAACAGACCGTGGCCTGTTGGATGATGGTTTGAGTTTGTGCATCGGCTTGTCGGCAAGTTCTGACCACAAGGAACATAAAATTAGCCAGAAGAAGAGCGAGATAGACTTGGAGCTTCGACTTGGTAGAGATCCTTGATTCCAAAACTCGATAGCTTCTATAAAGAGAATCGTTCCAAGGTCCCGATTTGGAAGCAATCGATGTACATACCGAGATACTTCATTCGAGAAGATGGGACCGCAAGAGGCCGTAGTGGCTCCGGACACATTATTTTTCATAGAAGGGGGAGCGATCACTTCTAAATTTATCTCTATCAAATACGTTGTATTGAGCAAAAGTATGTTCAATTTAGCAGTCCTTTATGATTATTTCCTATTTGTTTTCACCCTCTTCTCTCTCAGAATTGGAACTCCTGACTGTATGATGCACTTGTTCCTGCTGTTAATCCGATGCAAATGGAATTACTGAAATCATTTCCTATATTTTCTGCGAAGTATTTATGCCATAGGGTTTCAGTTTATTGGAGCTGTCCTATATGAACTTTCACCTTTGCCAGGGCAGTCGTCTTGCACACGGCTACAATCAAAGTCGCCCAAGGCTGGCTTGGCCGGAGTATCCGTCACGATCCATCCAACAAATATAGAAGAGTCCATGTATCCGTTCATTGTAATAGGGGGAGGGGTGGATTTCTTCTTCTTCTTCTTCTTCTTCTTCTTCTTCTTCTTCTTCTTCTTCTTCTTCTTCTTCTTCTTCTTCCATTTCCTTGTAAACATTGTTTCCTCCTTTTCAGTATATAGTCATGCACACATCTGCCCGAAAGGAATTTATTTGCACATCGAGATTGGAATAGCTTTTTTTTTTGTTAATCCTTCGGGTTGTGATGATTGATCCTCTTCCATCCATCCATCCATCGTCATGTTACGAAATTAGTAAATTGGGTCCTAATGGTAAGTTGGACTTGGTACATTAATTTAGACCGAATGTTTTCCGGGCTGTTTTAGGGTTTCTTGTTGTCGGAATGGAAAGGGGAAGCTTAGGCCCGGTCCAACTGAGGTTTGTTCCTTGTTGAGGTTTTTCCGCAAAATTATTTTTGAAATAGTTCGGCGAAAACCAAGTCTACTTTACTAATGTCATTTCTAATACATGTCTTCTGTTGTAACGGATGGTGGTTCTCAGGGGGCGCCTCATCGGTTAGGCACTATTTCTATTTAGTGTCAACCAGCCTGGTTAACACTAAATAGAAATCGCTGATGTTAACACTAATTTCATGTCAATGGTCACATGAAATCAGAGTTAGTAACATCGATTTTAAAATTGATGTTTGAAAATCGGCATTCTTAATATTGATTTCTTTAAAAATAAAAATCAGTGTTACTAACATCGATTTCGTGATATTAATTAAAAAAATTGATTTTTATCGAAATATTTCGTAAATAATTTAAGGAACAAACCTCCTGTCTAAATAACAATCACATCTCCTTTTTACTCATTTCGTTTTCTTAGAATGAGTGTGAAATTTACATGTTGGTTAAGACTTAAGAAAATTAAAATGTGTATAAACATTAATTTTAATAAATTATGAAATAAAAAAATTGCTCTCTTATTCAATAAATATTAAAAACTCGTGGATACAAATTTTTGCACACAGAATTTCCGGAGACTGAGGATGTGTTCATGACTAGCCCATCTAAGAAAGTCCACTGTCAAAGCTCGAGTGTTTATAATATTTGAGGATGAATCACCGCGCGAGTCGAGTTCCTAAAGGCTTGGTTCAAGTAGCGAGTTCTCGAGATAAAGATCCATTAAAGGAGACTGCACGTAACGAGTTCCTGAAAGCTTGGGTCAGTTAAGTAATAGTTCTCGAGATAAAGATCCATTAAAGGAAATTGCGCGTATCGAGTTCTTGAAGGCTTGGGTCAGTCAAGTAATAGTTCTCGGAATTAAGATCCATTAAAAGGAGACTGTGTGTATTAAGTTCCTAAATACTTGGGTAGGTAAGTAGTGAGTTCTCGACATAAGGATCCATTGAAGGAGTTCAAATAAGTACTCGAGAGAATGAGAGGAAACTCGAGATGAAATACTAATAACATTAATACTCGAGGCGAAGAGTTAATGAACTCGAGAGAGAATAATAAGAATAGAGCATCAATTAAGTTATTACATATAACACTGTTTCAGCAAAATTTTGACATCTTAACACAATTCCTATAAAAGGGGAAGAACTGCTTCAAATTCAATTGTAATTAGACCCACGTTCTTGATCCTCCGATGGTTCTTAAAAATATATAAAATTGTTACTTTCACTCAGAATGGTACACAATCATCCATTCATAAGTCAAAAATTGATTAATGGTCGCAACCTGTTTTCTCCATCTCCCTTTTCCTTTCTTTTTTGCTCCAGTCGATTCCCAGATGTTCGCTGATCTTCAGCACATTCAGCTGCCATCACCATCCTAAGGCAGCTTTCAGCGTAAGAGGCGGCCACGACGGCCATTGTTGTCCCCATCTCATGTAGCAGCATGTGCAACGCTATCCTGGTTTTTTTAAAGGTTGTAAATGTTTGATCTCAAATATAAGAGTTTGCTTTTGTCTGTTTACACAAGCATTTGTTTGCAATTCCTGCTGTAGAAGCCTACTCTACAACGACCACAATTCTAACTTGCACTTAGTCAACACAATTCAATTTGTGTTACGTAAAACTTTCATGTCAATATGTTTTTTGTGACCATAGTGTAAGTAGAAAAATTTTAAGTCCATTCAAGAAATATGATGCTCGCACGAATCGAAAGTGATAACAATATGAAAGATGCAGATTCTGATAATACAGAGCTAAGAGTTATCTCTGGAGCCAACCAAAATGAAACAAATAGACTTATACAAGGCATTCATCAAGAAAATCAACACCCTTTGTCAACAGATGCAGTCAGAATTGGTCTCTCTCATGTAGAATTTCACGGTGAAATTGAGGACATAAAACAAAATGGAAATGACATCAGGAGAGATACGTATGAAATTCAACGGATTATGAGTGAATTGGTCATATCGGTTGGATAAATATCTAGTAAACTTGATAGAGGAGAGAACTCGCCTAGAGATGTGGTTTTTATGAGTGATATTAGAAGAATCGGAAGAAAAATGGTTTCTTTTCGAGATCAAGTACTTCATGATGGATTTCGTGAATTAGAATTCAAGGTATCTTGAGATCCCAAGTTTAAATCTCAGCAGCCGTTCTCGTCCCTAGTCTTGGTGGGTCAGACTTACCCGATCGTCATGGATTATGGGGTCTTATAACGGCCCTAAAGGATTGTACTCAGTTTGAATTAGGTAAATTCTCTAAACCAACTCCTCCACATTAACATATAATAATGATTTATTATTTAAAGGCTTGCTTTCTAGATAGAGTGAAAACTCTTGAATTTGAATTTTTTCGATATTTCTTTTTAATCGAGTCACATGCATTCATATGAACTATAAAGATCTTCTTTAAAGGACAATATACATCGCCGAAACTCGAAATTTTTTTTATAAGCATTTTGTGTTTAGCAAACGCAAATATGAAAGATGGAGTGTTTACGAAGCTTGAAATACTCCTAAAATTAAGACCAATTCTTCCAATAGTTTTCAAACTCATAATCATTTTCATGTAACCTTTTTTTAATCGTTGACAGAAACTTTTCTAAATTCGAACTTCGTCAGCTATGGTCACATTATGGAATAGGTAGTTGTTTTATTTTTTAAAGTCAATATAATTTTCAATGCAAGAAATAAAATTTTACCAAATATATCCAAAGATTTCAAGGGAAAAAGTACTTAGTGCAAAACCTTTTATGGCAATAAAATTTTACTTTTGTTACCATTATATAACTTTTCTTGGTTCTCCTCAACATTCACGTGCCAATGAAATAAAATAAAATTTTGTCAAAGAAATTATCAAAATGGATCGTTTAATATTTACTTAAAAAAAGTATTATATCACAATGGGATGGAATCCGAGAATGTGAACTCCATTACTGGAAGATGGACAAAAGTTGTCTACAAGCCAGATGATATTTATGAACCGTGAAATAAAGTGGGATTTTAAGTAATAAAATCAATAACATGATATTAATTCAATTTTTTAAAGCCTCTTTTGTCAAATATATCTTATAGTTTGAAAAATTTTCTAATTATTCCAATGTACAATATCATAGTTTGTTGACCTTTAACCTTAATCAAAATTTAACTTTTCAAAATTCGAATATCTCGAAATTTACCAAAAGATCCTCAAAAATGTTGATGAAACTCCTTCGAAACAGGGATTCGTCCCAAAATTTAGAGAAAATACCTTTAGAATTAGTCAAAACATGGATGATCTTTTAACTCAATCAATTATTCAAGTGAATTCTTAAAATCTTAGGAGCCGGAAAAACTTTGGTCGAGAGGTTGGTGCAATTATAAACAAAATGTTACACTAAAGAGAAAGGGGTTTAAAAAAGTCGGTAGTGATGGAGCGACATCTGGACCGAAAAGTTCGACGGGACAGCCGACCGAAAAATTAATCGTGGGATGAAGAAATTGAGTATGTTCCTCGGAGATGATGATGTTAGGGAGAACGATGCTGCAATTTCGCCGAGCATCATGGGCTAACTCTAGATGGTCCAGTCCAGTTGGTCATGCAGGTTTATTCAACCTCCTCTTTTTAACTTCTCAATGTGTCATCATAATTTCCGTTCTATTCTCTGATGCAAGATACCTTGCTGCAACTAGAAAATAGCATATTCAATAAGGTTAACGTTAGATGAGCACCGTGTTAAAGTGGCAATTAGTTGGCTTCCTAAGTCCGCTGTAGATTCTGTTTCCTCTCTTCAGAGTTCTCTCATCAAAAGTGCTATATCTCACGATCAACAACATATACTATTTGTCGAGAATCGATCCTCTGAACTTTGTCATGATTCTGCATATGCTTTTGTAAATACAATGTGGAGCCGCATTACTGCAGCATATGATTCAACATGAGTGTACATATACTTACTGTGTCTGTTGAAGGAATCACCTTGAGCAGTATAGCAGCATGTACTGCTGATATTTTTGTCCACGAGCTTTGTTTATGCGCCCTTCTTTGGATCGACTATTAGCGTGAGAAATAGTATATGATGGAAGTTCGCTTGCTGCATCGGAATAGCTTCTTCAACCAACTGTAGAGTTTATTCGAAGGACTAGTTTGGCCTAGATTTTAATCCTCTCAGTGCAAAAAGGTTGTTATATCTTCGTCGTCCAGATGGTAACATTGGTTTTGAAGGCGATGATTTCTCTGGAGAGCATCTGAAATGGTTCCGCAGTGGCTTCTTGTGTCGACAATCCTTCGTCTATCATTTCACGGTTCTTTTCTAGTTCAACCGTGAAATCATCCACGAGCACTAGAGAAGTTAGTTTCTCTCAAACCGATGCTATTGTGTGCCACTATTAATGGAGCCTCCGTGAACTGAAGCTCCGCATCGCTTTCGATATCAGCTATCTTAATCTCCTCTTCCAAGGCCTTGCAGTTGTCCATAGTTTATTCTCTTTCTTCGTCTCTTCCTCCAATAACTTGATTCTGATGTGCAGCCGTTTTATTTTGTCCTCGTCACTCTGCTATTGTGATTTGGTCGTTTCTAACTTCAGATTGCTATACTTTTTTCCTTTCTGTGTCTGCCTGTTTGGAATCCTCTGCATCGGGTAACGGTCTTTTGGTGATAGATTCATGAATCTGCTGGTTTTTTTCATCTCAGGCCAGCCGGAGCTCTTTTACAAATTCATTTAGGACACTGTCAAATTCGATCGTCGAGTTGCGAGTTCCTGTCAACTGCAACTTCTATTTCCTTCTTGAGAATGGAGACTTCAGTTTCAGCCTTTTCGGACCCCGAAAATGCATCACATCCAGAAATCAAAATTGTTACATAAACGAATGTTATGCTTTTATAACTTCTTCATTTGACTTAAGCACAATTAAAATGATTGCTTTTTCTTTGCTTTCTGTTCTTGAGGTAAATATAGACATCTTCCTGTGGTGGAAAACGGGGAAGTTATTGCTTTGAGAGATATAAAAAAAAAAATGCCTTCATGATGCGATATCTAGAAGGGAAAAGGCCGCGGCCTCTGGTAGGCGGTAGAGAACTGGGCTGGGAACAAAGTAAAGTGCCTTGAAACTTATTCGACTCGTATTTACCCAAAATCTCCCCCGACAACAACCTACGAAGAACCTTGGACAGCTAGTGATTGTTCGATGATGAAAAAAAGGATGAATTAACAGAAGACCTTCGCATTCTTTGCCTGTCAGTCCTGCATGTCAATCAATGTTCGGCGAAAAATGGCATGATGACAACGGAGACATGGTAGGCAAGGCAAAACAGGGTGGGAATGGGATTGATGTGATTCAGACATAGGTCTTATTTGGAAGTCGCATGAGCCCCAGCCTCGTCAGTTCTGACCAAAACTCAAAATATGTAAAACTGGGTTTCGTTCGATTTTCATTTTTACAGGGGGCTGAGTTGCATTATGATCACATCCATGAATAATTTTTTTGGGTGACTTTAATGGGAGGAATGACCTAAGCGAGGTTCATCAAGGTCCTCTTATTGCTGCTAATTGATAGTCGCAGACTGCTCCAACTACAATTCTATATTCCAAAGGCCCTGAGATTTTGTAGTAAACCAACCACGTTATTGGAAATAGTTGTTTGCCGTGATAGAGGGTTTACATGTACAATGCGTAGAACATCCATTTGTGAGTAAATGAGGGAAAACATTTAAGTAGGTCAATTGAGACGATGAGAAGATCATGTAAGTCATTTCCTTATAAATTTTGATGATATGGCATGAGTCCCCAGCCTCGTCCGTTCTTACCATTTGAAAACATGAAAATAACCAAAATTCACACCAATTGAATATTTTATTATAAAAGTTAGAAATGGATTTTGGAATGTCGTAAGGAATGCGTAAAACATTTATTGTGACCATGAGGCAAAACATTTAAGTAGGTCAAAAGTTATCAATGTGACGAGTCAATGAGATGCAAGTCATTGCTCTCCTTATAAATTCTGATATCTCGCTTGAAGATCAATATCTACCTCCAGCTAACAAATTTCTTCTTGTCTCTCGATCTTAATTACGTACAAATATGAGAAACATTCCATTCATTTTAACAGCCGCCGTAGTCCTGTTGCTCAAGGCCGCGGCTGACAGTCCACCGCTGCACCAAAGCAGGATCCTGATGTTTCCCCTGCAAGGAAACGCGTATCCCGCTGAGTAAGGCCCAAATTTTTATTTTAATACATCGAGTTTAAAGTATGCACTCTTATAATTTTTTACTACAGACATTACCGGTTAACTATTCCGGTGGGAACCGGACAATCACGGAGGAACTTCGAGTTCGACCCGGATACCGGGAGTGATGTCACCTGGCTGCCTTGTCGTCTGCCCGGTCATCCAGTTCCACCAACTGTAAGGATATAACGTACATATTCTTTAGATATATATTCTATTTATGTTAATAATGACTGTTGCGTCCTTCTTGTGCAGGTGCCCGGGCAGCCGATTTACGAGGCACGACGTGATCAAATAGTACCCAATAATGACGAGTTTTGTAAGTCCCTGGGGGGGCGGGTAAATAAAAAATGCGGATATCCAGGGGAATGCTGTTATACTCTCGAGTACGGGGATGATAGTAAGTCGGAGGGGGTGCTCATCCGTGAGACCCTTACTTTTGGAGACGTGGTCGCTGAATTTGTCATCGGGTAAGTGAGACTGGCATCCCTGGTCTGCGTACTCTCATCATGTTACGACTTCATACACCCTTTGGTTTTGTTCCGTAGGTGTGGATACAGACAGACGTCTGACGAACATCTTGCCCTGTTGAATTTGATCTCCCTGGGACCTGGAATGCTCGGGATTCCATCCCAGCTTCATCGCCACGGGATTCAAAATGTGGTCGGGCACTGTTTAAATGGTACTGTCGACGACAGGAGCTTCATCTTCATCGGCCGATACCAGGAATTACGAAATCTTCCAGCCTTAAAGTGGACCGACATGTCCACCAGGAAGTAAGATGTTCATCCGTCCTTTTGCAACTCGATCTGTTACTTTGTTAGACCACTGAATGATTCTGGGGCGCACCATCAGGGGACTTTACTCACACCAGGCACAACTCAATTACGGGGGAAAGCGCCTTCACCGCAGCGTGGACGTTTACTTCGATACAGGGTCCACACACTCATATTTCATCCCCCGTGTTTTCAATCAAGTAATTGGGGAGGTGAGTTACAAGTACAACTGCCATCGGGGGCCGTAATACATATACTTTATTTATATAATACTAACGGCCGATTCCGTTCGTGTACAGGTTGAAAAGGGGCTCCGAAAAGACTTCATTAAAACCAGCGAATCTCACTGCTGGAGAAGTCGAAAGCCTGTCCCTGACGTTTTAAAACTCGCCACGAATAATCTGAATGCTTTCAATTTTTATTTTGGTGATAAATTATACTCAGTTGAACCAAAGCATTATATCTACGCCAAGGTATGCATTTCTTTCCTTGAAAAAAGATTTCTTTCCTCCACATACGCATCTAGCATTAATTTCTCGTTCGATCGCAGGATGGGAGAAAGATTTGCCTTGGAATATCAGAAACAGACTCACGATCAAGGGACAATCTTAATGGCATCGGAGGTGAATATTAACATCATCGTGAGAATTGAATGCATTAACTATCAAATTTTCTCATGGTCTCAAATGCATCATCGCAGACATCTCAATGCAAGGCAAGCTGCTCATTTTCGACAACGAGGTCAACAAAATTGGATGGGGGGAGGGGAGCTGCAACGCGTTTGTACCACGACCAAGCTGAGGAATTGGACAAAAATAAATGGAATCCTTGTAATGGATAATAATAAAAATTAAAAAGTAAAGAACCTTCTTCTGCTAACAATCATAAGAAGATTTTTCAATAATCTCATCATCCTTTCGATTTCAACCCAACTCCAACAAGAAACAATAAAATTAATTTTGTGTGATCTTCGGACGCCTCATTCGCTGTACCGTCCAACAATGGTCTTGGTCATTTGCCGCCATCTTCCTGTGGTGGAAAACGGGGAATCCGATGATAGATATCAGAAAATGCCTTCATGATGCGATATCTAGAAGGGAAAAGGCCGCGGCCTCTGGTAGGCGGCAGAGAACTGGGCTGGGAGCAAAGTAAAATGCCTTGAAACTTATTCGACTCGTATTTACCAAAATCTCCCCCGACAACAACCGACGAAGAACCTTGGACAGCTGGTGATTGTTCGATGATGAAAAGAAGGATGAATTAACCGAAGACCTTCGCATTCTATGCCCATCAGTCCTGCATGTCAATCAATGTTCGGCGAAAAATGGTATGATGACAACGGAGATATGGTAGGCAAGGCAAAACAGGGTGGGAATGGGATTGATGTGATTTAGACATACGTCTTCGCAGCCTTATACGTTCTGACCATTTGAAAATATGGAAACAACCAAAATTCATTATCAGGAATCCACACAACACCAATTGAATGTTTTATTATAAAAGTTGGTGATTAAGAATATAAGACCAGAAAGGGATTTTGGAATGATCCCACTACGGTTAGTCATCAACAATCCCAAAGCATAGCCGGCGTAACACCGTCCTTTGGCCGAACTTCTATTCCCTGAACAATGAGACGACTTATCAGGACGTCATCAGACATGTCCCTCATCCAGGCTGCGATCTTTTGCCACCGCTCATCTGGCTCTTTCAAGCTACAAGTTATCCCTAGATCTAGCTCTGCCCAACCGTCCTTCCTCGTCTTCAACGTCTTCTCTCTTGGATCAGCATCAGGAAAATAACCCCGCAGCAATCTCCTCCGACGAGGAGTCGGAGGATGTACATAATAAACTTCACTAGTGGGGTATTCCCTGCTGACAAGCATGACATCATCCTCCGTCTTGTTGTCCGTAACAGCGTTGGACGTCCGCTCCTTTTTGAATACCAGATAAAAGGCGTACACTGTATCACACGAGAGCAACTGCTGACGCATCACGCCATGGACACGAATACTGGTTACGTTGGGTACCTCCAGAACGACTGGAAACCTATTCATCAGAAGAATCCGATCAAAATTTAGGGTTCGAGAGAGAGAGGAATCGGGGGTGGTCAGCTGGAAGAAAGAGTTAACCTCGATTGGGGAATGGAGATCCACTTCATGGCCTCGTCCTGGTCTGTCTCGATGGAGAGTGCCTTCGACGAAATCATGAAACACTTCTTCCCGCTCCGTCTGTCCAGCCAAAAGCTCTGCCAATCGTAACGAGCAAAGCCGAAGATTGGCCATGACAGAAGCGAGGGAGAAGACGGAGAAGAAAGGCAAATGGTATTACCATGGATCCATCGTTCATGAGGAAGTTGCCGTCGCAGAGCCAGAAGTAAAGCTCCTTGAGGGAGGAGTGGGAAACGTGAGACGAACCCATGGCAGTGTCCGCGAGGGACTTGTAGTCGGCGGGAAGGAACCGACGCCAGACCGTGTCGGAATCGGCGGCGGATCTGAAGGTAGAGGAGACGCAGGCCATCATGCAGGCATCAACGGGGGTGGTGCAGGTGAGGCACAGGATGCTTTCCACCAGAGGTTTCGGCAAATCCGAAACAG
This sequence comes from Melastoma candidum, assembly GCA_023653495.1. Lineage (NCBI taxonomy): Eukaryota > Viridiplantae > Streptophyta > Magnoliopsida > Myrtales > Melastomataceae > Melastoma > Melastoma candidum. The sequence continues at coordinate 4,757,798 of CM042889.1, read as the reverse complement.
TAACGTTGCTGCGATCGCCCTCCATCGGGATGTAACGGTGTTAGAGGTAGTACAGTAGATGACGGGAGGAGACAAAGCATTTTATAGGAAGACGGCGAGGAATGGGTAAGTGGAATACATGCTTAGTGATTAAGATTTCTCTGTAAATGACTTGCTTACCTTTTTCTTTTGCCTTCCTACTCCTAATTAATTAATTGCCAATGAATTAATTAAGTAACGAAATCTATATCGTAGCATTTATTCAATTTTTAAAATTTTAAACAAAAAACATTCTAAGGCAACATGTTGCCTTTTGTTAATATATTTTAATTTGTGAAACAAAAAGGGGTTTAAAGTAAATATGGAGTTGATATATTTTGAAGGTTCCTGTCCAACCGAATTGATAGTGAGGTTTTTTTAATTCTTGAAAATTCATTTTCCATCATCAACCATTCATTCTTTTACAGGTGACTTACCAGAGGATGAAGGATGCTGACTTGATTCCTGATTTATATTTGGGAAAGGAGGACACCTTTGGTTTCAAAAAGTGATACGGCATTTCACCCCTCCTTTAACACCCCTATCTTGGTCATTCGCACTAAGAAAGATGCTGTAAAAGTCAAGGCCTTGTCTTCAAAGAAGGTGTTTCTACTCCAAGGGGGTCCTCCTGGTACTTTTGGAAAAATATTGCAGTAGTGGAAATCATTTTGCAACAAGTGAAGCGTGGATCTAAAATACTCAGCGTGTGCCGCTTGCGGTGGATGACATTGTAGAACGACTTGCTACTCACAGGTACATTGTTCTTCAATAAGTGTTAATTCTTGAAATTGGCCATTCTTTTATTGATTGTTGGTACATATCCCCTAATAGAAGTATCAACTCATGCTGTGTGCTATATGTGCTTTTGTTACTGTTGGATCGTTCAGGAACACTAAGAGGGGGGTGAATTAGTGTTTATAACTTTTTCGCCCTTTCTTGGTGTAAGCGGAAGCGTACTGTATCACAGCAGAACGTTTCTCAGAATGAGAACTGCTTTGCTGTAACTGTTACGATTTTGTCGAGTAGGTTTTCGTACTAGTGTTGCGCGATCGTAATGGACACAGTGATTTATAGTGGTTCGGCCTTAATTGACCTACGTCCACTTTCCACCAACAAGGTGATTCCACTATATAAAATAATGGGTGCAAAGAGCCCTTGCACTAGGCGTATGTTCCTCTCACAAAGTGAGATTTAGAATCCTGTACAATAGATGATCACTCCTGGCAACGGTCAGCTTCTCACACAGTGGACGTCTTCTCGTTTCCAGCAGAATGATGCTTATCCTCAGCAGTTGGTAGCTCAATGGATTCCACACAGCTCGTTGTCGCTTAATATAATCCTGACTTATCAAAGAACACAGACAACGTTATGTTAGTTTAAATCCTCACAGATAATTCCTTACGGTGAAGAATGACTTCTCAGAGAGCAGCTCGTTTCTGCTTCACAGCGAATGATTGCTTCAGCACTTTATCGTTCAGCAGAGGATTTCCACACAGATCTTGTCTCTCCTTAAGATAAGCCTGCAATTGCTTAAGAGACAACCACAAAGTTGAACTACAAAGATCACGAAGATAGGAACCACAAAGATCACAACCACAAAGATCACAAAGACAACCACAAAGCCATTTAGAAGGTATCCGTCCTACACTCAGTTCGGACGTGCACGGTTACCACAGCCGTGACTCACTGCACTGCACACCCAGTGCCTAGGGTGGAATTTTCCGATCCGTTGGCTTCCACGCAACCTGCTTTACTAACCGTCTGTATCAGGCGTTCAAGACTTCTGCACAGCACCCCTGTGCTCGGGAGGAACTCTTTCCACTCCGGTGGCATTCCCAACTCTTGCTCTACCCTGCAGGCACGAGACTTCTGGCGCGCACCCGCAAGTGCGTGTCTAACTGCTCAAACTCCGTAGGCTCGAGACTTCCCTGCGAAAAGACACGACAAGAACGGCTTCTTGCCGATGGGTCAGCAACCGGTTACTGAATTCAGAGCAGGTATTCACTTAGCTTCCCTCAGACGATTCGCCGGCTGCTCGTTGAACGCACCGAGGACACCTAGTCCCTCTCAGACGATCAAAGGATCTGACCTCAGCCCCTTGACACTCTCACACGCAGCTTGCAAGAGAAAGAACCAGGAGACACTTAGCACCTTCCGCTCTCCGTCGATTGCACAAAGCTCACTTAGACCACTTAGACCACTCAGATGTACAAAAGGCAGAGAGAAAGTATCGTCCTTGGTCTGATTATAACGGAGAAAGAAGCATAAGGGACGTCCAGGCAATCTTCGAGATTTGTTGCCAAAACTGGCAGCCAGGATTCAGCAACAGTCTGCTCAACGTTTGCTGTGCCATAGAAGGAAAGACACCAACGGTAACTTCCTTTACTCATCTCAATCAAATAAATTATTTCCAATCTCTAACAACTTATCATAATCATATCTAATCGATTATGATAATCAGATATATTTAATTTGATATTTTCTCCCATTACAGCGAGACGTTGTTGCAGAAGATCAGAGAAATATTTTGTTTCCAAAAATAACAATTGGAAAGATAATCTCAATATATTTTGTTGCCTAATAGTTTATAATAAGATCATTAGGCTACGTTAAACGAACCTAGACGTTCAGAATAATTATCTGAAATAAATCTTAGAATAAATCGTGATTATTATTAAAAATATGTTTCCATATTTTCAACATCTATGCATAATATCGCCGTAACAGCATACTGCAACGCAGTAATATATAACTATGATTCAGCAACACATTGCTCAAGCTCATCACTAAGAATGAACACATAACTTGTGAACATTACTACTGACCACCAGTAACGTGTTGCTTAACTTGTGAAACATTACTACTGACCACCAGTAACGTGTTGCTTAAGTTCATCATCAAAACCAGGTCAACATTCTCCCCCCTTTTTGATGATGACAAAATATGGACTTAGGGATCGAGCTTGTGTCTCAACTCCCCCTTAAATCCTTAACTCCCCCTGAACTTATTCTTCTCCCCCTTTTTGTCATATCAAAAAGAAAAGAAAAGAGTATAACAAAGGATAGTTTTATTACTAGTGCAGCAAGAATATGCTAGCACTCAAAGTCAACAGCAGCCAACAGTTGCTGCAATGTATCAAAAAGAAACAGTTTCTAAACAAGTTCAGAATAGAAGAGCATAGCTCATTCTAGAACAACAGAGCAGACACCTAAAGATAGAGGAGAGGAGCTCAATCCTAAACGGAGAGCATGGCTCAATCCTCGGCATTGTCAAGCAAAGTCTGGACCATCTTTTCCAGGCGGGTCAGCCTCTCAGGAAATCCATCCAGCCTCTTAAGAATGGAGCGCCTGGTGTAGCTTAATTCCTCACAGAGGACCTTTTGCAGCTTAGACGAAGAAGGGGACTCATCCTTGGATGAAGCAGCTGCTCTCTCACGCTTAGCATAGCACTGTTTGCCCGGTTCTGCGGTGGACTTACCACGGACAGAAGCAGCAATCTCTCGCTTGGTTGGCTTTTTAATGAAAACACCATCCACATGAACATATCCCATACTGGCGACAGAATTGACTCCAATAAGCTGAGTAGTCCATGTGTCCATTTGGTTCTCAGGAACTACCTGCTCACCATATAACTGCAGCAGTGCAGTAACAATATGTGCGAATGGAAGTGCCCCGGTCTCATCCTGAACACAAGAAGCCATGTGGCCAAATATAACACTTCCCAAATTCACAGGAATACCTCTCTTAAGATGAACCATCAAACTCCAATCTCTTGGCATGACCGTGTCAATGCTGCCAATCCGAGGGGCCAAGCAGGACATTACTGCCTTGTGAAACATCCGGTTGCTGAAACTCAGCCCGGTGTTCTGCAGATATCCGCTGACAGCAACCACCTCACCATCATTGATGGTCTGATAAGCTTCCAGCTTTCCTTCACTGATCACCCTCAGGTTGTTAACAAGATCAGATTCAAAGAGGCGGCAAACATCAAACACAGAGAAAACAAAGGTTTTCTCATCTACCAACACCTTGATGAATTTAATGAGAGAATCTTCCTTATGAAAGGTAATATTGGCATAGAATTCCTTGACCTTTGAGATGGAACCGATGCCATCATATTCACAAAAGGATCGCCAGGTCAACCTTTCAAACATCTCAGCAAAGCAGAGCTCATGTTGAGTAAACCAATCAAAGTCGACACGCTTGCATGCAGCAATGTTGCGCTTGGTCATGTTTCTATTCGGCATAGTATCATCAGCAAGAATCCGATTTAATTCAGCCAGAGAAACATACTGATCAACCTTAGGGATAAAAACAGAGGAATCTGCATTTCTCACTTTCTTTTGAATAGGAGAGCCAGAATGCATACCATCCCTTATACCAGCATAAGGTCGCTTCATCCTGGTGCGAGAAGCAACACCCAGAGAAGAGCGAATCGGAGGATTCTGAACAGAGCCGATCACCTCCACATTTTCATCCTCGTCTGGAGTCTCTTCAGCCAAAGAGTCCTGTTCATCGGCGCTCTGGAAATCCTCAGGATCCTCAGCGCATTTCTTGCCTTTTTCGGCTTGAGTCTCCGCGTCAGTAGCAAGGGAGTTTGCTGCTTTGGGTGACGCAGAAGTGGACTTGGTAACCGCCTCAGGTGGAGCGGTTTCCTCCTCAACAACGAGGGTTTTCTCCGTAGCACCCTCAGGTTCGCCTGGGGTGGTGACATCACCAGTCGGAGCCACATTGTCCTCAGCAGGAACCACAATAGGTGTCTCCTCGGTCGCAGTGACCATCTGAGCAGGGGTTTGTGTCAGCGAGACCTCCCCCTCAGTAACTGACGGAGGCTCCACAACAGATAGTTGCTGGGCAGAAGCAGCCACAGCCTGTGACCGTTTCTTGGAGGTTCCCTTGCCCTTTCCAGATTTCGCAGATTTGGTTGTCATTTTCGGAGGAGAAATGGAGAAGAAGGAAGAGGGTCGAGGTTGAAGAAGAAACGAGGGAAGTTAGGGATTTTAAAAAAACCGTAGGTAGTTTTAGTTTTTACAGAATATTGATAAGAGAAAAGAAGGAAATAAAAGATATAGAAATTTGGTTGGTGCCCCATGAATATCTCTGCATTATTTTTAGGAATTTTAGACTCCTATCGAAAATTTCTCAACATAATTAGATGAAAATGTTATCATATCAGATATTGGGATTACATATCCCTAACTCACTTCGTAAATATTCAAACCTTTCCTTGTCAAGCGGTTTAGTAAGAATATCAGCAAGCTGTTGCTCAGTATTTACATACTGAATATCAATTTTACCGCTTTGTACATTATCACGTAGAAAGTGATGTCTTAACTCAATATGCTTAGATCTTGAGTGATAGACAGGATTTCGTGATAAATTAATTGCACTTGTGTTATCACACATTATTGGAATAGAATCAAAATGAAGATCATAATCTTCAAGTTGTTGTCGCATCCATAGTAACTGCGCACAACAACTAGCTGCTGAGACATATTCAGCCTCTGCTGTGGATAAAGCAACAGTCGTCTGCTTCTTAGAGAACCAGGAAATAAGCATATTTCCAAGTAGTTGACAAGTGCCAGACGTGCTTTTTCTATCAATACGACATCCAGCATAGTCAGCATCAGAGTATCCTACAGGATTCAGCAATGATCCTCTAGGGTACCATATGCCTAAGCTGACAGTTCCTGCAAGGTATCTAAATATCCTTTTAACTGCAGCAAGGTGTGATTCTTTTGAAGCAGACTGATATCTAGCGCATAAGCATACGCTAAACATGATATCAGGTCTCGAAGCAGTAAGATAGAGTAATGACCCTATCATGCTTCTGTAAAGTTTGGAATCAACTTCCTTTCCTCCTTCATCCTTTTCAATTTTGGTATTGCTACCAATAGGAGTTGACAAAGGTTTAGCATGTTGAGGCTCAAATTTCTTGAGCAATTGTTTGCCGTATTTTTCTTGATGGATACAAATTCCATCTGCTGTTTGTTTAATTTGAAGTCCAAGGAAGAAAGTAAGTTCTCCCATAAGACTCATTTCAAATTCTCCTCTCATAAAGTTAGAGAATTCGGTACAAAGTTGTTCATTAGTTGAACCACATATGATGTCGTCCACATATATTTGAGCGACTAAAAGATCAGCATCATGTTGCTTCAGAAACAAGGTTGTATCGATCTTTCCACGCCTATATCCCTTTGCTATAAGAAAGGAACTAAGCTTTTCGTACCATGCTCGCGGAGCTTGCTTAAGCCCATACAAAGCTTTAGAGAGCTTATAAACATGATTACGATACTTTGGATCGGTGAATCCAGGAGGTTGTTCAACATAGACTTCCTCTTTTAGATCACCATTTAGGAAAGCACTTTTCACATCCATTTGAAATAACTTGAAGTTATTATAGCAAGCATATGCTAGAAGTAAGCGTATTGCTTCTAGACGTGCCACTGGGGCGAACGTTTCATCATAATCGATGCCTTCTTCTTGTGAGTAACGTTTAGCTACAAGTCTGGCTTTATTCCTTATAACATTTCCAGACTCATCAAGTTTATTTCGATAAACCCATTTTGTTACAATAATGGAACGATAATTGGGTCTAGGTACTAAACTCCAAACTTCGTTTCTCTCAAATTGGTTCAATTCCTCTTGCATAGCAAGAATCCAATTAGGGTCATCAAGAGCATCATCAATGCCTTGAGGTTCATCTTGAGAGATAAAAGCAGAGTATTCACAGTACAAACTTGCTGTATTGCGGGTTCGCACTCCTGTGTGCAAAGAACCTATTACTTGATCAATATGATGTCTTTTCTTATATAACGAAGGAACACGATTCTCAATTTGAATATCCTGGAAATCACCAGAAAGCATTTTCAGTGTGTGCAGCAGGCACTTGCTGTACATCTGCTACAGTGTTTCCGTTCGGATTATTGTCAGCAATCATTTGCTGGGAGGTTTCATTTGATGCTATTGTTGAGGATTGTGCTGCTGCTTCCACAGCAACTTCCTCCTGTGTCGGAGAATCATCAATTTTAACATTAATGGACTCTTCAACAGTTAGAGTTCCTTTATTAAAAACTCTATATGCTTTGCTCGTAAGGGAGTATCCTAAGAATATGCCCTCATCAGATCTAGCATCAAACTTTCCGACGCCATCTTTGATGGGTCTCAAGATATAGCACTTACTTCCAAATGGATGAGAGTATGAGATATTAGGCTTTCTGCCTTTGTATAACTCATAAGGGGTTTTACCTAATGAGTGTCTCAAATGAATACGATTTGAGATGTAGCATGCTGTGTTTACAGCTTCAGCCCAAAGATTTTTAGCAACTTCACTTTCCAGCAACATGGTTCTCGCCATGTCTTGTAAGGTTCGATTCTTTCGCTCTACAACTCCATTTTGCTGTGGAGTGTATGGAGCAGAGAAATTATGGTTAATACCATATTCTTCACAAAAAGAAGTAAAGTCATGGTTTTCAAATTCGGTACCATGATCCGTTCTTATGCTTCTTAGAGAAACACCTTTCTCGTTTTGAAGTTGTTTGACTAAAGTTTCAAAGGTTGCAAACGCATCACTTTTGTGAGCTAAGAATTTAACCCAAGTGAATCTGGAAAAGTCATCTACCACAACTAATCCATAACGTTTACCTCCAAGACTTTGAGTCCTTGTTGGACCAAATAAGTCCATATGAAGTAAATCAAGCGGAGCTTTGCTTGAAATCATATTTTTACTTTTAAAGGATACCTTTGTTTGTTTGCCAATAGAACAAGCTTTGCAAACCTGATCATTGTCAAACTTGATTTTAGGCAATCCCTTAATGATGTCCTTTTTGACAAGTTTGGACAGCAAGTCGTAGTTAGCATGTCCCAACTTTCTATGCCACAGAGTAGCTTCGTCCTTAACGGACAAGAGACAATTTTCTCCAGCGGAGATGTTCTTAAAGGACAGGATATAAATTTTTTTCTTGCATTCACCAACGAAGCAAGTAACACCAACCCGTGAAACGTTACATGTTCTCTCATTGAAAGAAACATTGTAACCTTTATCGCACAATTGACTAATACTGATCAAATTGTGTTGGAGACCTTTAACATAAAGAACTCCTTCAATGGTTAAGGAGTTAGAACAGCAAATGGTTCCTGTTCCTTTAACCATCCCTTTTCCATTATCACCAAAAGTGACAGCACCACCATCCTGGAAAACCAGTGTGGAGAATAAGGAGACATCTCCTGACATATGCCTCGAACAGCCACTATCTAAGTACCATACATGGTCCTTAGCGATGGACTTGAAGCATCCCTGAAATAGAGAAAGAAATTAAGTAAGTCGTTGCTTCCATTTAACAATAGAACCATCAACTTTAGAAGTAATGCCAAGCATGTCATTTCGCCGCACATGGCAATTTTTAATGAAATGATCCGGCTTTCTACAATAGTAACAAAGCCTAGGTAACCTTTGAATAATAAAATGAGACTCGCCATTCCTAACATGAGGGGGAACATATTTCCCATGTCGTGAATGTTTCTCATTTCCAGAATCATGCATCTCATGCATACATAAATCAGTTTTGTTGTTCACAGCATCAAGTTGCTGCTGCAGCTCCTCAATCTTTGATTTGGATAGAGAAAGTTGCTTTTCCGCTTTCTTAGCCTTTGCTGATAAATCTTCCCTAAGAGAAGCGTTCTCAGCACTCAAGAATTTATTTTCCTTCTTAAGAGCTTTATTGTTTGCAGACAAAGACTCAATTTTATCATAAAGTTATGAGAAAAGATTCTCAATATGTTCAGCAGATAGATCAGAAGGTGAGAAAGTATTTACCTTCTCAATTTCAGCATCAGTTTGCGCCATATAGCAGATGTTTGCTGTTTCATCATCCTGATCTGATTCTTCATCACTATCACTCCAGGATGCCATCATGGCATTTTTCTTATATTTTGAAGGCTTGCCCTTCTCATTCAAAAGTGGGCAATCTGGTCGCATATGACCAGGTTTGTTGCACTCATAGCATACACCACCTTTGCTTTGGTGTGGTTTAGTATTATTCTTTTTAATATCTCGCTTTCCCTTAAAGCGATTTTTGCGAAGTTACCTTTTGAATTTCCTTGCCATCAAAGAGACTTCATCCTCAGAATCAGATGAAGATTCATCCTCAGATTCATCGGACATTTCAATACTTCCTTTAAATGCAACAGCATTGGATTTCTTTTCTTCAGCAAACTTGTTCTCATTCTCATAAGCGACAAGAGAACCAAGTAGCTGTTGAAGACTTAAGCTCGTTAAGTCCTTTGCTTCTTCGATTGCCGTTTTCTTGGCTTCCCAAGTTTTAGGCAAAGAGCGAAGTATCTTTCTGACTAACTCTGAATTGGAGATTGTTTTGCCAAGTGATTCCATGGCATTAGTGATTTCGGTGAGTCTATCAAACATTTGATTTATTGACTCATCCTTTTTCATCTTGAATGCTTCGTATTGAGTTACTAATGCATTCACTTTGGATTCCTTGACTTGTTCTGTTCCATCATAGATCAAAGCAAGTTTATCCCACATTTCTTTTGCCGTCTTACAAGTAGAGACGCGATTGAATTCGTTTCCAGCAAGAGCGCACACTAAGTAGTGCCTTGCTTTAGTGTTCAGCGAGATGATTCTCTTCCTTTCAAATTCATGCCGAGAGTCGCTGGGATTAGATGGAGGAATTACAAGATCTCCTTCCATTATAATCTGCCAGCAATCGGCTTCTTTTGCTCCAATGAACAATTCCATTCTCATTTTCCAATATGAGAAGTGTTGTCCAGCAAAGAGCAGTGGACGTTCGGTCGAATGACCATCAGTCAGGAGCATCGACATCCTGTTAAGTACTCAGTAACACCTTACTGTGTTTTAATGTAAGACTTTCAGCAACAAGCTGTTTGATTCAGCAACAAGCTGTTTTGGTTCAGCAACAAGCTGTTTGATTCAGCAACAAGCTGTTTTGGTTCAGCAACAAGCTGTTTGATTCAACAACAAGCTGTTTTGGTTCAGCAACAGAGTTCTGTACTAGCAATCACACAGAAAGCTTTCCAGCAAACCCGCTCTGATACCAATTGTTGGATCGTTCAGGAACACTAAGAGGGGGGTGAATTAGTGTTTATAACTTTTTCGCCCTTTCTTGGTGTAAGCGGAAGCGTACTGTATCACAGCAGAACGTTTCTCAGAATGAGAACTGCTTTGCTGTAACTGTTACGATTTTGTCGAGTAGGTTTTCGTACTAGTGTTGCGCGATCGTAATGGACACAGTGATTTATAGTGGTTCGGCCTTAATTGACCTACGTCCACTTTCCACCAACAAGGTGATTCCACTATATAAAATAATGGGTGCAAAGAGCCCTTGCACTAGGCGTATGTTCCTCTTACAAAGTGAGATTTAGAATCCTGTACAATAGATGATCACTCCTGGCAACGGTCAGCTTCTCACACAGTGGACGTCTTCTCGTTTCCAGCAGAATGATGCTTATCCTCAGCAGTTGGTAGCTCAATGGATTCCACACAGCTCGTTGTCGCTTAATATAATCCTGACTTATCAAAGAACACAGACAACGTTATGTTAGTTTAAATCCTCACAGATAATTCCTTACGGTGAAGAATGACTTCTCAGAGAGCAGCTCGTTTCTGCTTCACAGCGAATGATTGCTTCAGCACTTTATCGTTCAGCAGAGGATTTCCACACAGATCTTGTCTCTTCTTAAGATAAGCCTGCAATTGCTTAAGAGACAACCACAAAGTTGAACTACAAAGATCACGAAGATAGGAACCACAAAGATCACAACCACAAAGATCACAAAGACAACCACAAAGCCACTTAGAAGGTATCCGTCCTACACTCAGTTCGGACGTGCACGGTTACCACAGCCGTGACTCACTGCACTGCACACCCAGTGCCTAGGGTGGAATTTTCCGATCCGTTGGCTTCCACGCAACCTGCTTTACTAACCGTCTGTATCAGGCGTTCAAGACTTCTGCACAGCACCCCTGTGCTCGGGAGGAACTCTTTCCACTCCGGCGGCGTTCCCAACTCTTGCTCTACCCTGCAGGCACGAGACTTCTGGCGCGCACCCGCAAGTGCGTGTCTAACTGCTCAAACTCCTGT